>CM053625.1:113171796-113208207 GCA_028646595.1 Phalanger gymnotis | reverse complement strand
GTGGAAGCTAGTGACTTGATGAGAAATCAAGATATTATCAAACAGAACCAAAGGAATGAAAAAATAGAAGACAATGTGAAATATCTCATTGGAAAAACCACTAACCTGGAAAATAGATCCAGGAGAGATAATTTAAAAATTATTGGACTACCTGAAAGCCAAGATCAGAAAAAGAGCCTAGATATCATCTTTCAAGAAATTATCAAGGAGCACTGCCCTGAGCCAAAGGGTAAAATAGAAATTGAAAGAATCCACTGATCGCCTCCTGGAAAAGATCCCAAAAAGAAAACTCCTAGGAATATTGTCACCAAATTCCAGAGCTCCCAGATCAAGGAGAAAATACTGCAAGCAGCCAGAAAGAAACAATTTGAGTATTGTGGAAACACAATCAGAATAACAACCAGAATATATGCCATCTTGTAGTGGGCGGGAGGGTAGAAATAGGGAGAAAATTTGTAATTCAAACTCTTTGTGAAAATCAATGCTGAAAACTAAATATATTAAATGAATTAAATAAATAATTTTAAAAGCCATTCCCAATTGATTAATGATCAAAAGATATGAAAAAAGAGTTCTCAAAGGAATAAGTCCAAGCTATCAATAACATTAATAATCATAATATTTTTAAAACACACCAAATCACTAACAATAAGAAATTCAAATTAAAATAATTCTGAGGTTCTATCCTACATTCATCAAATTGGCAAAGATAACAAAAAAGGCAGGGGAGGGAGGTAAATGACAATTGTTGGAGGAGATTTGGGAGGATAGGTACACATTCTCTATTGTGGAGATGTGAATCACTACAGTCATTCTGAAAAACAGTTTGGAATTATACTCAAAAAGTCACTAAGCTCTTTTTTATCTTTGACCCAGTGATAATACTATTAGGCACATTCCAAAAATGGATAAAAGAAACAGGGAAAGGATCCATTTGTGCAAAGTACAATATTCCTGCTTATAGCAAAGAAATAGAACCTAAGGGAGTACCTTTCAATTAGGGAATGACTGAAGATAATATGGCATGTTATATGATGTAGTGGATATTATTGTATCATAAAAATAATGAGAAAGATGAATTCAGGGAATCTTGGAAAACTTTGTAACAAGTGATACGGAATGTAACAAGCAGAACCAGGAGGACAAGTCATACAATAACTACAAAACCATGAAGAAAAAAAAACTTTAAAAGACTTAAGGTCTCTGATCAATACAAGGACCATCCATGACTCCAGAGGACTGAAGATGAAGTAGGCTACCTACCTATTGAGAGAGAGGTGGTGGATTGGAGGTAAAGAATGGCTTATACATCTTCAAATATTACCAATGTCTGATTTCCTTGAATATGTTTATTAATTAAAGAGAAGATTTAAAAATATGGCAGGGAGAGGTCTGGGGAAGAGAGAAAGTTAATAATGATGTCAAAAGAGAAGAAAAAGAAAAGAGGGTCCCCGAAGCAGTTAGCCAACAACTATTTATTAAACACTGTATAGTAAACACTGTGTTAAACATTTTAAAATGCATAGAAAAGAACAGAGGAAATTCAGAGGGAGACATAGACAAGCAGGATAGCTCTGAAACATGTATTAAAGTTATTCAACACTTTAAAAAACCTTATATGACAGATATTTGTGATTTTGTGTATAACTTTATTTTCCTTTTATTCTTTGCATATAGAAATATTCGTGTTGTTGCTATTTGTAAAGTTCATAGAAATAAAAATTAAAATTATGAAAAGTAACCCCAACTTTGAGAGTTCAGATAATTGACTTCTTGAGAGAGGACAATGTGTGTACCTCTTGGAGAAATAAAACGTTCATCCACACAGTCCCTGCGATATAAGGAATAATAGTGTCAGATCAAAATCAAAGGAGGAAAAGTGATTGAGTCCTTGCTAACTCCATTTTTAAATAAGTTTTATTAATATTATTTTGACTTTGCATCATCTATATTTCCTCAGTTTTCTTCTCTCTCTCTCTTCTTCCCTCAGAGAGCCATCCTTCATAACAAAGACTAAAAAGAGGGGAAAAATGTTCAGTAACACTAACACCTTGATAAAATCTGACAATCTGACATTATCTGTAATCTTGTATCTGTCATCTTCTACCTATGCAAAGAATGGAGAGAGATCCTTTCTCATATTTCTCCTTTGAATTAGCCCCACTATTACAGTGTAGTAATATCCATATATAGTTCAGGCAAGATGTTTATATGTCTTGCACCTCCAAAGTGTGTTTACCTTCTTATAGAAATCTAAACCACAAGAGAAATAACAAGCCTAGGAAGGGCTGTGTTGCACCCTGCAAGGGAGCTAAGGGTTTGCCAGAATGTTGGAGTACTGTCCTAATGACATCTCCAGATATTGTCTCTTCCAAGGGGAACAAATGTGAATCACTTATGTGTCTTCTGTGTTTGTTTATGCCCTCCTGTGGGTCTTTTGGGTGATTTTTTTTGTTTTCTATTTCTTTACCATTTGAACATTTTGTATTTTCTTTGGGGCAAAATAAAGGCTATACTCTACCTATAAACATTTATTAATTTCAGTGTTTGTGTAGGAGAAGGGGATCTCCTTTCTCCATTTCTGTGGAAACCTTGATGAGAGATATATTTGAAGTTTCCCAGAGTAAATTCTTAGCAGGGCCATACTGAGCCAGAGACAAAATTTCCTTTTGGGGTGAATCACGTGGCATCAAAACCAGTAATTATGAGCCCAGGGTTTTGTTTTGGTTTGGGTTTTGGGGCAGGGGGGGCAGGGCTGAGTTATGAGTTATTGTGATTTTGGAAAGATTTAGACAGTTCTGAACACAATCCCTAATTCGTGTGATGCAGTGGAAAGAATGCTGGCTTTGTATTCAAAGGACTAGGGTTCATTCCCAGCTCTGACACTTGCTAACTATGTGACATTGTGCAAGTCACTTAAGCTCTCTGAGTCTTAGTTTCCTCATCTGTAAAATGAAAGAGTTGGGGAACCTGTGGCCTTGAGGCCACATGTGGCCTTCTAGGTCCCTGGGTGTGGCCTTTTGACTGAGTCCCACTTTTACAGAACAAATCCTTTTATTAAGGGGATTTGTTTTGTGAAGTTTGGATTCAGTCAAAGGGCCTCACTTGAGGACCTAGAGGGTTACACATGGCCTTGAGACCACAGGTTCCTCTCCCCCAAGTTAGACTATAGAACTTTTAAGAGTCCTTCCAACTCTAAACCTATGATATATGAACCTTTGACAATCTATTAAATCCCTTTAGAAATATCAGACCTATAGATATACCCCCAAAGACCTCAAAAATAGAAAGGTCCAAGAAATACCAAAATATTTTTTGCAGCATTTTTTTTGTAGTAGGAACTTCCTCATCTTGGATAGACAGTCAGTCAATAAGTATTTGTGAATGACTCTGTGCCAGGCCCTGTACTAAGTGCAAAGGATACAATGAAAGGGAAAAATATGTCCCTACCCTCAAACACCATACATTTTAATGGAGAAAACAACATGCAAATAACTAGGTACATATGACCTAATTACAGAGTTAAGTGGAAAACTATCTGAAAAGAGGTCACTATTTCCCAGTCCCTAGCTTCTAATGCCTCCTGTCCAGAAGAGGGTAATCAAGATGGAGAATAGACCAGAGAGCATATCATGCCAAGGTCACTTGAAGGAACTGGGGATATTGATATAAATCCATAAAACTGGGCCCCATTACGACAAACCAGGCTCACCTTGACGATCTCTCATGTACTAGAGATGGAACATGGAACAGTGCAAAGCACACTGGATTTAGAGTGAGAAGACCTAGGTAGGAATTTGACTGTGCCACTTACTACCTCAATGATCCTGACAAAGTCATGTCACAGACCTGGGCTTCACTGTCCTTCCATAAAATGAAGTGGTTGGGCTGAGTGACCTCTACAATCCCTTTCAGGTTTAAATTTATAATTCTATTGTCTTTTTTGGCTTGTGCTCTCAACCAAAATTTGCTCTGAAACATCAATATTTGACTTGTGTCATTCCCTTGTAGGGCCCTCAGCTCCCTTGCAAGCAATTAAGCTAACAAAACAATGACTATAGGACAGCTTCTACTTAACCTAAGAGAAAGCACATGTCAGTTACTTGCCATTTCTTATATGGACATTTCATTTACTGAAATGGATACAAAAAGGATATTTGTTTAAGAAACACAAAGAAAATTAGCTTTAAGAGAACCTGATAGTTCTGAGAAGACCTAAGATAGAGATAAATAAGATAGAATGAATAAGTTAGTGAGTGAATGAGCATTTATTTTTTAAAAAATGAAAACTTACTGTGTGTCAGGCACTGTGCTAAGCATGGGGATATAAAAACAAGATGATGCCTCTTCTCAAGGAGAGCTTACATTTTGATAGTGGTAGACAACGCATAAAGGATAAGTGGAAAGCAGTGGGGGTAGGGGATAGTACAAAGAAGGGGAACAATAAACTTGGAGAGAAATAAGCTGCATGGCTAGGATTTCTGATTATATGGCAGTTCATCTCATTGAAAGAAAATGACTAATTTACATATTACTGTTTTTAGGCCTTTAAAGATCATAGCTGGGAAACTCAAAAATTTGGGGCATTTATAGGGCAATTGTATCTTAATCATTTGTATATAACAGAAATTTGGATTGAGTATTACTCAACCCAGGACAGATGTGGGGCATTACACATGTGAAGGCCATGAATTGAGGCAGGAGAGATATGAGAAACTGGGGGATTGGAAGGTAGAAGCTGAAGGAAAAAGCTGCTTACAAAATCCAAGATATTGAAAGTCAGAGAACACAGAACCTGAGAAATCAAAAGTTTAGCCCAACAGACCAACTGACTAGAGACATAGAGACTTTGCAGTTGATGTGGGAGTTTATCTGATTGAAAGAAAGCTTCAAAACTGGGATCTGATTAGAGAAAGCCAGATCCTCAGCTCTTTGAAAAGCTGATTAGGGACAAACTTTTCTGTTCTGTAACACCACCTACAGCTTGAAAGAGGCTATGCCACTCGAATATTTGCCTACACTACCCTTTACTACCTTCGATGACTAGAGATAGCTAATAATTCTCTGGGTTGGCTCACTCTCTTCAACTTACCCTCATTTTGCTAAGTCTAATTTACCAGAAAAGGACCAAACTTTCTCAGGATTCTAGAAGCAAACCTGTAATGCGGAATACACACTCCCTCCACTTACTTTCGAGCCCCAACCAATGTGCTTCCATTTACACACAAAACCAGAGAGTCACAATAATGAGTCTTTTAGATCTTAAACACAATTATTTACTTAACAATAAGGAAAAAGAAATAACAAAACAGGTATGCATATATACACACATATATAAATGTATATATATATGTGAATGCATATTCATATATGTGTATATATATCTATATATGAATGTAAAAATAATAATACATTATAATCCTCATATAAATATCCTTTCCTCCCAATGTACTTATCTATGAGGGAGAGTAAAAACATACAGAAACTCATCAGAGAAATGTAAGAATGTAGAAAGCCTACGTACTTAGGGTAATTCATAACTAAAGAATTGTAAGCTTCATTGTCCTCTTACTGTCTTAAGAACTATCAATAAAAGTCTCTTTATGAATTTGGCATCTGTGTTGACCAAATGCTTTCACTGATAAACTGAGTTGATCCATACAGTGCTTCACTGGGCAAACAAACTAGTAAATCCACTGGGTGACTGCTCTGATTTTCTGCTTTCTAACTGATGGGGTACAGGCTCTGGAAACTGCACTCCTCCCAACTCCCCTCGAACTATCCCATATGGTCAAGTCTCTGCTGTTCACCTGAGGCATCCTAGCAATCCTCTCAACTGGCCCTTCATTGTGGCCTACTCCTAATCTCCTAATTCTCTGTGGCTAAGCCCTCCATTCTCTGTTACCTCCCCAGCCTATTGGCCACTCCCTAGACCCCTTCTCCCAGTCACCCCAGATTACTTGACCAATCCTAGATCCCTCCCACAGTCTTTTTGTATATCAGATCCAACTTGCTTCCATTAGGGTGTCAGATTCAATCTGGCCTACTTGCATTAGCAATACAAGTACTTAGATTCTTTAAGAGTCTGGCCAATATGGAGGATTTTGCAGAATCATACCCACCTAGAGCGGTGTTCTAATAAACCTTGTCTTTGACTGAAAGAAGGCTTGGGTCGAACTCATTCAGGCAGGGCCTGTGTGTTACTATTTCAGGGTCCCAGCACCCCTAAACCTCAACAAAACTGTTCTTCTGTGAAGATGGACTTACTCCTTAACAACTGTAGTATCCACCACTTCCAGCTTCAAGTTTAATTGATGCTGCTCTGAAACTTGCCCTTTTGGTCCTAACTCTCCTCTTATCTTTCTGGGATTAGACTTTGGATCCTGTCTTTTAATAACTTCATCTTAGCTTATACTTAAAAACTAAGTTCTCATCTTCTGTCAATAATCAGATAAATCATATTTGTCCTATAACCATACAACAATTCTGGTATCCATGTCATTCCAGTATACTGTAGTTGGTCATAATTGAAAATTAGAAATTATTGTCTCAATACTCTCAGAGTCAGAATAGCAGCTTCACTGCCAAGACAGACTGCTATGGCTTTTTTTTACCCGAACACATAAACCCTGTACAAGTAAACTGCCTCTCCCTTACAGGAGGACTCTTTTACATTTGCATGTTGTCTCTCTCATTAAAATATAACTTCCTTGAGGGCAGGAAATGTTATACTTTTGTCATTGTATTCTCAATCCCTAGCATAGTATTTGGCACATAGTAGACCTTAATGTAAGCTTGATGGATTGATTACTAGGTACTGAGAATACAAAGACAAAAAGTGAATAATAGCCCCGGCTCTCTAGGAGCCTGCCTTCTGCTAAGAGATAGAAAACCCAAGTAGATAAGTAAATGCAAGATAATATAAGAGGGAGCAAGCACTAATAAATCAGGTAGTCAGCAGATGTAATTGTGTGCCTTTATTTTGTTTATGTTAGACTCACTAGTTTATTTTAAATGTTTTATTATAATCTTAATAATACTCTTAACAAGTATCCAAAAAACCTCATTTTAAAAGATAACAGAAAATAGGGTTGGAGATAGCTGGTGGCATAGTAGATAAGAGTACTAGGCCCAAAGTCAGAAAGATCTGAGTTTAGCTCTGGCCTCAGACACTTACTAGCTCTAAGACTCCAGGCAAGTCGCTTAACAACTGTGTGCCTCAGTTTCCTTATCTATAAAATGAGAGCCATAATAGCACTTACCACCTAGGGTTGTTGTGAGGATCAAGCAAAATAATATGTATAAAGAGCTTAGAACTGTACCTTGAATGTAGTAGGCACTTAATAACTGCTTGTTTCAAACTATCACTCTTTGCAGATGATATATTATACTCAGAAAATCCTAGAGAATCAACTAAAAAACTACTCGAAATTATTAACAACTTTAGCAAAGTTACGGGATACAAAATAAGCCCACATAAATCATCAGCATTTCTATATATTAACTACAAAGTCCAACAGCAAGAGATAGAAAGAGAAATTCCACTTAAAATAACTGTAGACAATATAAAATACTTGGGAGTCTACTTGCCAAGACAAACCCAAAAACTATATGAACACAACTATAAAACACTTTTCAAACAAGTAAAATCAGATCTAAACAAATTGGAAAAATATTAATTGCTCCTGAGTAGGCCAAGCCAATATAATAAAAATTATAGTTCTACCTATATTAAAAAATTATTTTATAGCACTAAAAAAATAATGACAAAATTCATCTGGAATAACAAAAGCTCAAGGATATCAAGGAAATCAATTTACAAAGTGCTAAAGAAGGTAGTCCAGCTATACCAGATCTCAAACTGTACTACAAAATGGTAATTATCAAAACAATCTGGTACCAGCTAAGAAACCAAGATTAAAAGGGAAGCAGAAAGTTGGGAAACAGTTTTTATAGCCAGTGTTTCTAATAAAGGCCTCATTTCTCAGAGAACTGAATCAAATTTATATGAATACAAATCATTCCCTAATTGATATATGATCAAAGGATATGAATAGGTAGTTTTCAGATGAAGAAATTAAAGCTATCTATCGTTATATGGTAAAAATGCTCTAAATCGCTATGGATTAGAGAAATGCAAATCAAAACAACTCAGAGGTACCACATCATATCTATCAGACTGGCTAACATGACAAAACAGGAAAATGATAAATGTTGGAGAAGTGGAAAAATTGGAACACTAATGCATTGTTGGTGGAATTGTGAACTGATCTAACCATTCTTAAGAGCAATTTGGAACTATGCCAAAAAGGCTATAAAAATGTGCATACTCTTTGATCCAGCAATACTACTTCTAAGTCTGTATCCTAACGAGTTCATAAAAATGGGAAAAGGACCCACATGTGCAAAAATATTTATAGCAGTTCTTTCTGTAGTAGCCAAGAATTGGAAATTGAGGTGATAGCTGAACAAGTAGTGGTATATGAATGTAATGGAATACTATTGTTCCATAAGAAATGACAAGCAGGTGGACTTCAGAAAAACCTAGAAAGACTTACATGAACCGATGCTAAATGAAGTGAGCAGAACCAGGAGAAAATTGTACGCAGTAACAGCAACATTGTGTGATGACTAATTTTGATAGTCTTAGCTCTTCCCAGCAATGCAAGGATCTAAGACAACTCTAAAAGCGTCTTGATGGGAAATGCTATCCACATCCAGAGAAAGAACTATGGAGTCTGAATGCAGAAGCATACTATTTCCTCTCTTTTTTGTTTGTTTGTTTCTTCTTATGGTTTCTCCCATTGGTTTTAATTCTTCTTTACGACATGACCAATGTGAAAATATATTTAATATGAATGTATATGTATAGTCTATATCAGAATTCAAGCCATCTTGGAAAGGGGCGGGGAGGAAAGGGGAGAAAATTTAGAACTCGAAATCTTATGGAAGTGAATGTTGAAAACTAAAAATAATTAATTAACTTTTAAAAAAGAAATAGAATCGATTAAGTACAAATTACACTATAGTAAATGACCATAGTCATCTAGTATATGATAAATCCAAAGATCCAAGCTTTTGGAAGAAACACTCATTATTTGACAAAAACTGCTGGGAAAACTAGAAAACAGTATGGTAAAAGCTAGGTATAGACCAATATCTCACCCCCTATACCAAGATAAGGTCAAAATGGCTACATGATTTATACATAAAGAGTGACACCACAAGCAAATTAAGAGAGCATGGAGTAGTTTACGCCAGATTTATGGATAAACAAAGAATTTAGGACCAAAGAAGATATAAAGAGTATTATAAAATATAAAGTAGATCATTTCCACAAACAAAACCAATGCAACCAAAATTATAAGGAAAGCAGAAAACTAGGAGGAAATTTTCCAGCAAGTATCTCTGATAAAGGCCTCATTTCTCAGATATATAGAGAACTGAGTCAAATTTATCAGAATACAAGCCATTCCCCAATTGACAAATAGTCAAAGGGTATGAGCAGAAAGTTTTCAGACAGATAACAATGCTATCTATAGTCATATAAAAATGCTCTAAATCACTATTAGAGAAATGCAAACTAAAACAACTACCTCACACCTATCAGAGTGATTAATATGACAAAAAAAGAAAATATTGTATGTTGGAGAAGTTATGAAAAAACTGGGGCACCAATGCATTGTTGGTGGAGTTGTGGACTGATTCAACCATTCCAGAGGGCAATTTGGAACTATGCCCAAAGGCTATAAAATTATGCATATCCTTTGATCCAGCATTACTCCTGCTAGATCTATATCCCAAAAACATCCAAAAAAAGAGAAAAGGACCTATTTGTACCAAAAAAGCAGTTCTTTTTGTGATGGCTATGAATTATAAATCAAAGGGATGCCCATCAATTGGGGAATGGCTAAACAAGCAGTGGTATATGATTATAATGGAATATTATTGTACTATAATAAATGATAAGCAGGGTGATTTCAGAAAAACCTGGAAAGACTTACATGAACTGACGCACAGAGAAGTGAACAGAATCTGAACATTGTACATGATAACAGCAATATTGTTTGATGAAGAATTGTGAGTGACTTAGCTGTCCTCAGCAATACAATGATCCAAGTTCCAAGACAATCCCAAAGGACTAATAGTGAAGCATACTATCCACCTCTGGAGAGAGGACTGATATTGTTTGATTATAGACTGAAGCGTGTGATTTTTCACTTTCTTTGTTTTATTTTTTTCTTTTATTCAAGTTTTCTCATACGAAATGACTGATAGGGAAATGTTATACATAATTGCAAATGTATTGCCTATTAAGAGAGAGAGGGACAGAATTTGGAACTCAAAACTTCAAATAAAAATGTTAAAATAAATAAATGCTTGTTTCCTCCCTTCCCTAAATAAAACTATAAGCTCTTAAGTATTTATATTTTGATTGAAAATATATCATGCAACATGAAATTAAATTACATTAATAATGTGAATTTATTTGGCTTTTGTCTTCTTGCAATCTCCCTTCTGACTGTGCACTTGTGAACTTGTTTTGTCATTGGTTTTCTTTTTTTCTTTTTCTTATAAATAGCCATAGTTAATGGATATGTTATTCTTGATTCTTGAGCCGTTGCTACTGAGCATAGATCTCTGCACAATATGCTAAGTATTTACTATTTACAATCTTTGTTTTAGGATTAGATCATAGTATAATAGAAAATTCATGGGTTCTGCAGCCACAAAAAATCCTGGGTTAAAATCCTAGCCCTGCTACTTGTGGCTTCTCTCACCATGGGCAAGTCTTGTCCTTTCTCCAGGACTAGCTTGTTCATCTATAAAATGACTGAGGTTGGAGTAATTGCCCTTTAAGGTATCTTTCAACGCTAAATCTTATAAAGTTTAGGAGGCCTCTTTTCTCTCTCCTTCATGATGCTAGATCTCCAGTCATTTACAATTACCTCCCTCCCTTCCTTTTACTGTAAAATTGCTTTGACTTTGCTTGTCTGAGGCATGAGGGTTGTTTTTATTCACAATTAAGCTGGCTGGAAGCATGGCTTGAATTTTCTGAGTTTTGGTTCCAGTAAATAAATGTTTTGTCTGGCAACATCTTAACAGCCAAAACGTTTTCTTTCTTGGTTAGCCATTAGTTTTGTTAGCAGACTTTCCTAAGGGGGAAGTGAATGTTTCCATCCTGGTGGCTTAAACTTGAGAGGGTTCTTTTAGGGGGGTGGGTAGGACATGGAAGGGGGGAGACATTAAATCAAGCAAATATTTATTATGCCCCTGACTTCCAATAAGGGAGTGCCCTCTGCTGGAATGTTTGTCAACACTTCCACAAAATGTGTGCAAACATTTTAAAAATGTTTATATTGGGGGTATAGACACAGTGGGATGACTGAGGACACAGTCCCAAGCCTAGCTCTGACGTTCTCTTCCAGGAAATTCCTTCAGATTTAGGAGTCATTTTCTTAAGTGTTTTGCTTCTCTAAAAGATTCCTCTCTTAATTTTTGGTTCTGTATGTGGGTTGTGCTTTGGTTTTTGTTTTTTTGAGGGGGCGGTGCTGGAGGGGGGAGTGCAAAGAAGGAGGCAGTTATGGAAGTAGGAGTGTAGAATTTAATCAAAGTCCCTTTTTTAAAACCACTCAGTGATGAGAGAATGCATAAGGAAACTTCCTACAGTCATTCCAAACTGGTAAGCCTCTTCTTTGAAGAGTCTTTTTTTTTAATAACTTAATCACCATTTTTAAATTTTCATTATTTGAAGTAGTAGAAAAGTAGGTTGCTGCAACCTCAAAATGTTTTCCTAAAGAAGATCTGGCCTTAATTGCCGCTAAATCTGGAAATCGAAATGGCGGATGGGATTCTTTAGCTATTTAAATGCCCGTCATTTTTCCTCAAAAGTATTAAACATAGATAGAATTCATGTGCATCAGAAAAATGTCAGAGCCCATCCAAGATGCTGTTATTTATTGCTTTGCTTATTACTTTAAAAGCCTTGGATTCTTGTAGAATATGGTTTAGTGGGTCAAACTTCCCCTTTCCTCTCATTTATCAGCCTTTTGATCTCGTGTCAGTTCTAAATGTTGGCACGCCTGGGCCTTAGCCGTATGCTGCAAGATCACAAAAAGGAAAAAAAAAATGCATCGTTACATCTTTAAAAACTTATGGGCATCCTGGTGCTGTAGGATCCCAGTCTCAGTTAGCAGATGTGGTATTGAGTTCCCCCAGTCCTCACTGCCCTTTTGTCTATGATTATTTTATAGTTTTGTTCTGCATTCCTTCCACTCAACCTCAAGTCGATAGAAGCCTGTTCCTTTATTAGTTACATATGTCTGCACCCTTTTACCTCAGCGGGGAAAGACAAAATATGGAGGCGGGCTGAAGGTTTGGGATGGTCAAGCTAATCCTTCCCCACCTTGAACTAATCGGCAGGCTGATGCGTTATTGTGCTCAGCCCTGTGCTGGAGCACCGAGCAGTGGGGTTTCAATTTGTAGAAGCATAAACAGATACTAAAGTTGGGAGAATGTGCAATGATTTGTTAGCGGAGTTCAGATCAAATTATCGCAGTGGTCCCCTGCTGACAGTCCTCACAATTACCTCCTTTTTTCTTGATCTTTAAATGTTTTCTGTTTCACTTAAGCCTCAGTAAATAGTTGACTTCTAGTCCGACTTCATTTATTGACATGAAAGACTTGATTTATTTGTGTTCCCCCAGCCACCCCCACCCCGCCAAAGTGGCTTTCACAGGAAGGCAAAGTAATGTTTTGCAGGGAAAAAAAAAACCTTCCTCCCCCCACCCCTAAGGAAAAAAAAAAGATGATAAGTTTATTGTGACTTGTTAAGGAAGCAGTTTAATAATGCGGCTGGCAATGGTCTGGAAATTAATTGGATTCCTCAATCCCCCCAAATTCTGAAATTTGCTTTAAAAGCTTTTTATCAGCCCCCCACAGATGTTGTGCTTTCCTAAACCTTGAAATCCAAAGTGGGAAAACTTGTAAATAAAGAGTGTTCATATTTTCAGATAAGAATCCATAATAGGATTATTTAGAACACCAGAATTTGATCATTATTTAAAAGAAAATTGAATATAGGCTGTCAGTGGTGTTTGTCCTCTCCATGGAGCAGATTCACTTGATGCACAAGTTCACCAGAATTAACTTCAACATTTGTTTTCACTCTTTGCCCCCCTTTCCTCCCCCGTTTTCAACCCTTGACTCTCACTCTAGCATAGTTACATTTGTCTGCTGCTTACAATTCTACTGGGACTGATTTATCATCATTTGCTAACATATCTGTCTCAAAATCTCAGCTTTGATCAGCTTGTATTTTATAACTTACATCTGTTCTACATTTAACCTTTTGTAATGCTGTTTTTCAAAAATATTACCTGATATAACAAAAGAATTGTGTTAGTACAAACATGAATGGGAGGAAAGACACCCGCCAAACATAGCTGCCTCGGTATCTATCTATTCACTAAATTGATGGCCGAGGCTTTCCCCTCACTGTCCTACTTGTCTCCTCCACCTCTGTCCCTTTGCCTCGACCCTGACTCAGTTGTAGACTCTTGCCGGAAAGATGTGGAGACCTCGTGAAGAGCTGAGCAGTCACTGGCCTGGAAGCCCAAAGCTCAGCTAACCTCCTAATCTTGCCTGAAGAGGTCACCTAGGCAGATCCTCAAGAGGGAAAGGCACGATGAGCCATTCATTGTGTTCTCATCCAGTTCTTGTCAAGTGGTCAGGGTGGTTGTGGGCTTATCTCTAGAGAGCACACTACTATTGAGTTACCCCCATTCACCCCCTGCTTTTGGGCTGCTGCCATCATCTTGCTCCTCTGTTCAAGATGCTCCGGTAATTCCCTGTGGCCCACCTGGAAGATGCTCCATCCTCCAAACATAGTCTGTACTTCTCTGCCTTCATCCCTTTTGCTCACATTGTTCCCTATATGTAGAATGTCCACCTTCTCCTTCCTTGCCCTTCAAATTCCTAACCAGCCTTTAAGCTCAACTCAAATTGGTCCACAAGGCTCTTCCCAGATATAACATCCAGCGACAAAGACTGTTTCCTCCCAAAAGTACTCATAAGCAATTTTTTTCTGCACCCCTCTTATCACTTATCTCACTTATTATGAATTATTTTCTATCTTAGTTATTTGAATATTCTTCATGTCACAATGCTAGGTTATAAATAATATGAAGGAAGGAAGACAACATGCATTTATTAAACACCTACTATGTGCCGAACGCTGTGCTGAGCACTTGACAAATACGAGCTCATTTGATCTTACAACAACACTGGGAGGTAGGTGCTATTATGATCACCATTTTACACTGGAGGAAACTGAGGCAGACAGAGGTTAAGTGACTTGCCCAGAGATACACAGTTATTGTCTGAAGGCAGATTTGAACATAGGTATCTTATTTGTGAACTCTCATTTCCTCCCTAGTGTCTGTGGTAGCATAGTGCCCATACTTAGTGTTTGTTATTCAGAATGGAATAAAGTTAAGGGTCCTTAGCCTAGCATGCAAGGCCCTACAAAATCTGGCAGCATCCTATCTTTCTATCAGTAACTCACATTATTCCCCTTCAGTATTACATGGCCTGACCTAACTGAACTACTTGCATGCATATCCTTTCCTCCACTTGGAAAGCTTTCATCTCTACCTCCTCAATCCTACCTCATGAACTCATACCCATGATTATGCCTTTATTAGTTGTAGATGAAGGTAAATAGTATTATTTGTGAAATTTATTTTAACATGGCAATGTTACCTTTGGGAAAATGAGGAAATTCATAGATGCTTTGACATTTTCTTCAAAGGGCTGTCTCCCCGTCTCTCTCTGTCTCCCTGTCTCTCTCTCTGTCTCTGTCCCTCTCTCAACTAACAACTAACAACTAACACCAATAACAACAACAACAAAAAGATAGGCTAATCAGTCCAGGATATTGCGTAACAAGATTGGGTTGTTAAGCCTCTTTCTTACCTTCCTCTAGTAACCCCTTTAGAGTCTGCTAGAGTGTAAGTGATTTGAAGGAAGAAAAGTAATGGTGATAAGATCAACCAATAGTCAGAGGCGCTGTGTGTATACATCCAACTGAGGACTTAACATTGATGTCCTTCAACAGGGAAAAGCAATTAGCAAATAAATTTTGCTTCCCCTTGCATTGCTTCTTACAAGGGAATTCTATTTATAAAAACAAACAAACTTGTTTTTAACTCAGCAATTAAAAGAGCTCACTGACCTGTACTACTGCACAACAGTTTTAAGACATTCAGAATGTTTTTTTTCAAAGTCTCTTAATTGGGAATGGGAAGATCTGTGTCTTGGCTCCAGCTCTGCTTCCCATTAGCCATATGACCTAGACTAAATTACTTAATCTTCCTTAGCCTCAGTTTCTTCTTCTATACGATGGAGTAGCATGTCCATTTTAGTCTGACTATACCAAAAGGTAGTGATTAAGATAGAATGTGAGTTCTTTAAAAACTATACAGCAATGCTGAGATCCTCATCATTATCCCCCCAGGGTTGAAGATTCAGTTACTAGCTAACAAATTCTTGATTGGTAGTGCAGTAGAAAAAGGGCTGACCTGGGAGTCAGAAGACATGGGTTCAAATGTGAGCTCAGATGTCCCTTACTATGTGGGCATCATCTCAAGCAATTCACTTAAACTTCCAGGCCTCAGTTTTCCCCTATGTAAAATGAGAGAACTAGATTAGATGACTTCCAAAGTTCCTCCTGTCTCTAGATTTACAATTTGATACCCTAGAATCAAGTTAAGAATTACTTGAAATTGGGCAAGCCATTGAACTCTTCAGGGCCTCAGTAACCCAATCTATAAAATGGGAAGGGGGGAATGGACACCAGAAGACCTCTGAGTTCCCTTCCAACTCCCAATCTATGCTCCTATATTGCAAAGTTCAAATATGCCCAGGGAAATGCCAACACATCTTTGTTTCCTTGTGGCTGTGCCTGCTTCTAATCGCTGGCAGGATGTGGGAACACGGTGAAGAGGCCCTTGTGTGATCCTGTCTCCAACTACACATGTAGGAAGGCTGCCCCTGTGGTTCTGTGGCTTCGGGGCCCCTCGGTGTTGGTGGCTTTGTTCCTCAGCTCTGCTCCCCCAGGCTTTTGTTCTGACTGTCACAAGCCAGACTTGACCGTCTGCCACCTCCACCACCTCTGCCTGTCTCCAGCAACGCGTGTTAGAGCATGTGAGGTGACACTCTCCCGTGTCCCCAACGCCTTTGCTCCTGACGCCCTCAGCCTGGCCTGCTGTCACTCTACATCAGCTCACCTGAGAACAGCTGTTCAGAAATCCAGTTGTCATATCCTTTCTGCACACGTCCAGCCCAGTGGATTGGGGTGGGGGGTGGAGAGGAGGTGAAGAAGGGAGCATCACTTTAGAGCCAGGGAAAACAAGAGGAAGAACAGCTCCTGTTCCTTTAGCACTTCATGGTTTGCCAAGGGCTTTCCTCTTGGTAGGGTTAGGGCAAGCACCATAATTTCCATTTAACAAGTAAAGAAATTGATACTTAGGGAAACAGGTAACTTAACCAGGGCTATTAGATTAATGTCCAAGAACTTGTCAGCATTTGAACCCAAGCCTTCTGTCTCTAAGTCCAGGGTTTTTTTCTTCTACTTTTCTAACCTTGATCAACCTTTTATTCTTTCCAAAGCCTTTTAATATATCCATGATCACATTTGATCCTCACACCAACCTTGAGAAGTAGGCAGGGCAGATATGATTATCTCCATTTCACAGATTAGGCTTGGTATAGCAAAAGGCACCATGGCTCTGAAGTCAGAGGACTTGGGTTCAAATCCTGCCTTGGTCACTTACCACCTGTGTGACCTTGGGGAGGTCACTTAACCCCTCTGGGCCTCAGGTTCCTCATCAGCAAAATGAAGGGTTTGGGCCCCTTCCAGCTCTACATCTATGATGTTATGATCCCAGGACTGGTAAGGAATCTGTGGCAAATTATCCACAGCCTGACTCCCCTGGTTCTGAATCCATGGAGAGAGAAACAAGATCAAATTAAAGAAAATAGAAGAGTGATATTGGGTCCATAGAGAAAAAAGTAGAAAATAAAGAAAATAGAAGAGTAACGTGGAATCAATTCATGAGAGGTGGCGTAGTGGCTAGAGCACAAGACTAGAAGTTATCAGATGATGAATTGAACTGCACCTCCGCCATTTCCTCTCTGCCACATCATTTCCGTTAAACTTCAGTTTCATTATAATATAGGTTCAAACCCCATCTCTCATGCTTACTGGTGGTGTGACTTTGGGCACTTGCCTGGGCCTCAGTTTCCTTATTTGTAAAATGAGCTGATTAGATTAGATGGCCTCTGAGGACCATCGCATCTGGAGTTCTATGATCCTCTAACTTATGCAACAGGGAAATAAGATGCACAATATCTACCAGGCTCTACCTAGCCCCCCAGGGACACTGAGAAGGAAGTTCTCTATCAGAGAGATCTGTTGTTATTATTCTCTCATTCATTCAAGCCATCAGAATTGCCACAACAGGGAGGAGTTACAGTCCCTTGATGCTGAAAGTCACAGACAGCTCTAGCCTGGATAGATCATGGTTCTTGCTCAGTAGAATGTTTCGCCTGATCTCCTGGGAGTTCCTGCAGTTGAATCAATGGGCCCCTCCATAAATATTTACTGAGAGTGGGAGACTCCAGCTCCACCTGGAGGTTTTGTCTCTGTCACATACTTGCTGGCTGACTTCGGCCATGGCACCTTACTTCTCAATTGTAAAATGCCCCAGCTGGACAACACGATCTCAAAGCTCCCTTCCAGTTCTGAGGATCTGAGTGTCTAGGGTGAGCCCAGGCCCAGGTCTAGCAAGTTTATCCCCTAATTGAAATGTCATTGGTTAAAAATAACACTTGTAGTTTCTAAATGGCTCCCCTACTCCTTTGTAGCTAACATTGCCAAAGTTTTAGCTGCCACATAATCTCATGAAGCCCACTTGCCCACAGAAGCAGATTCTAGATCTCTGGAAAGCATACAAGCATCTGATGACCAGGAGCTGCTGGAGCCAGAAAACCTGATAGAGAAGAATTCAGTTTTCTACCTTAATTCAAATTCTTATGTGCCTAAAAATGTCCTCGTTTTCCTTTCGATCCTTATAAGACAGCCCTGGCTGACCTCCAATATTCATAACCTAGAAAGGTTTTCTCGGTCAAGGCTTGTGATTTCATCAATATGGGAATTTCACTTGAGGAAATCTCCCTTTGGTCACTAATGGAGGGCGGGTCACTAAGTCCTCTGCAGCTTGTCTTGGAGAGTTGCCTTATAAGAGAGCATTATAACATTTGGTGACTCATCGATGGTCACATAGATGTTCATAGGTAGGACTAGAATCCAGGTCTTCCAGTCTGGTCTTCTATCCTCTTTGCCAAGGGTTCTTAACTTGGGCTCTGTAAACTTATTTGTTTGTTTATTTTAAAGATGACAGATAAGGGCAGCTAAGTGGTGCAGTGGATATAGCACAGGACCTGAGTTTAAATCTTCCTTCAGATATTTAATAACCATGTGACCCTAGGCAAGTCGTTAACCCTGATGGCCTCAAAAAAAAAAAAAAAGATGATAGATAATTGTATTTCAAAATAATTGGTTTCCTTCGTAATCCTATATATTTTATTTCATGCATTTAAACATATGATTCTGAGAAGGGGTCCATAGGCTTAACTAGAACAGCCACCTCTCCACTATTCTGCTTTTAGTTAACTCAGCTTAACTGAGCAAATTCCAAATTAGGACTCAAGTTGGGAGCTGTCTGAATTTTGTTTGTTTTTTTGTTTTTGCTACTGATATTGTTTATTTTCCCCAGAGCCTACCCTACACCATGGAAAGAGGTTAGGAAAATGGGCCCTGGCCTGGGTTAAGTTAGAAGATTGCCTCACTCAGCTAATCTTTGAATTAACCACTTATGAGCACAATCTATTGGCAGAGCCCTGAGGTAAGTCTCTGAGCACTGCTTTTGCCGAGCAGGGAATTAGCGGGCTGGACAATACACCTTTCCCCTTTTCATTTGCAGAAAGCCTGAGAAACAAGAATTCCGAACCCTCTGGGAGGGGGTTGAGATTTTTGCAAAACTCTTCCCCTTCAAAAAAGGCAGAAGCCCATTAAAGATTAAGACCATAAACCAAGCCCCCAAACACTTCTTAAAGTCTTTCAGAAAGGTCGCAGGTGTAGGGAGGTCAAAGTGGTATCTTGTTCTTCTAAATATTTCAACATATAAACAGACTTTTGATTGCATTATCTGTCTCTCTCTCTTTTTTTAATGGCTTTGAACTTTCCGACAGTGCAGGCCACTTGTGCTTTCTCAAACCAACAAAGGTTGGGCCAGCAGATAAGAATTCCTCTCCCCAGCTAAGGCCGAAACTTTCCTTTCATCTCACCTCTTCTGTGTACAGGCAATGTTTGCTTAGTTTGGCCCTGCTAACAGCAGGGACCTTTAAAAAAAAATCCTCCCACTTATTAAGATCTTGCACACAGTCTGCACATAATCCAAGAAGAAAGTGGATATTTCTTCTGCAAGAGGAACAGCTCAGGTTCAGGCACTCGGAGGCTGCCTTCTTTTCTTTGCCACTTCCAGACAACAATTTCCTTTTTCTCCATTTGATGTCTAATGTGAACTTCTTAAAGAAGCCCCTGCTTATGGGATCATCATAAAAGCTAGCATTCATACGGCACCTTGAAGGTTTTTCGTTAAGGGCTTCCCTCGGTACCTCATTGAATCTTCACAACCACGCCATGAGATAGGTACTAGTATTATCCTACTTGACACAAGGGGAAACTGAGGCTGAGAAAGATTAAGTGACTGGATCAGGGTCGTGTGGCTAGGGAGTATTTGAGGTAAGATTTGAACGCTGGTCTTCCTGACCTCCAGTCTAGCACTGTATTCGTTGGGCCATCTAAATTATAGTTAGAGCTGGAGAAAACTTAGAAGTCATTAAGTCCAACACCAATCATTTTTATTCATTTTATAAATGAGGAAACTGAGACTCAGAGAGGTTAAAAGGCTTCCCCAGGGTCACACAGATAGCATTCGAGTCAGGATTCTAATGCAAGTCTATCTGATGCTAGGTGTAGAGCATCATCCAGTGTGCCATTTAGTCTGCCTTATCCAATATCCCTGGAGGGTAAAGGGACTGGAGGGCACAGATTTTAAAGCAGAATAAATAGCTTTCTGCAAATGAACCTTCACTTTATACTCCCATATTGGCTGGAAACATGAGATGCTAGGGCAAAAGAGGCTCATTATGTCTGAGTTTTCCCCATCCCTCCCTACCATCAGCGCAAGAGTGTTGAGTGGAGCTGATAGAAAGCCCAGCCTTGGGCCGAATTCAAGACTTGCTTCTAACATACTGGCTGTGAGACCCTAGGAAGGTCACAAGCTCTAAGAGCCCTCTGGGAACGCTCTAAATTGCTAAGTAGGTTGGTGCTAATCTGGATTGATAGAGGGAATTCCTCCCAAGCAGTTTCCTAAACTGATGAAATCTTAAGTCTGAGCCAAAAATGAAAAATAGAAGTTTTCTGATACAGGACAAGTGGATCTTTGTGAGCCTGATTTCAAAAGTTTTGCTCTTTAACTAATAGACATAGAACATGCCCTGATGGGGACAGCATATGGCTTGGTACTCATAGGTTCTGGGTTCAAATCTCAGCTCTTCACACCTTCTTGACCTTGGACAAGTCATTTTTTCTCTATCAGTCTCAGTTTTCCTATCTGTAAAAAGAGAGGAAGAACCATCATTGACATCAAACGCATGGCCAGCAGGCCAAAACCCACAAGTACCACTGAACCAGATTAAAATGTAATTGGGAAATGTTTAACAAAATAAATTTTAAAAATTCAATACAACAAAGATAATGTTAATTTGTGGGTTTTTAAAGCCAATATGCAGCCTATGTCTATTTCTATTTGGGCTTGACACCTCTGGGCCCTAAGTGATCTCTACAATTCCTTCCAAAACCTCAAGCTTTTATGAGTTTTCCATCCTGTCTATCCTCTTCCATGAAGAGGACCCCAATTTCCCCATCTTGTGGCTCATCCTTCAGTCTATTCATTTGTCATATGAATTGGGATCATAGGCTAAGACCTGACTAGAACCTCGAAAGTCATAGATTCCAATCTTCTCATTTTACAGATGAAAAAACTAATACTGAGAGAGGTTAGATCACTCAGCCAGTAAGTGACTGAGGCAGTATTCGAATGTCTTCCAGACTCCAGGTCCAACACTCTCCCCACTACTCCCTGAGTCCAGAATGTCATTCACTTCATGCTCACCACACCCAGGAGGGCTGTGAAGTGATATCACGCAACACCATCTTCATCTATATTTCAGAATTCAAAGGGTGACAGGTTCTCCTCTTGTAGTAACACTTCATATGTAAGGGAGAATTTTAATTGTACTGATCAAAGGAAATATCAGACCCATAAAAAAGGAGTTGTGGGTGTCAACAAGGAAGCGGCTGTTTTCCTGTCATCCCCTTAAGAAAATTATATCCAATGGTAGATGTAAACAGGGGGACCAATCTAAAAGCCCTAACTTATCTGCACAGAGTCAGTATGTTGGGATTTCATAAAATGAAGTCATTTCATAAGTGAAGCCAATTTTATAAACTAAAAGCCCTCCCCAGCCACCTTCCTAAGACTCAGGTTGGACTTTTGGGGGCCCTTAATTAGGACAATAGATCTTTGATCTTCATAAGAATGAATAATTCACTTACAAAATAAGGCCACCATTGAACTGGTCTCCTAGGTGTTGGATACGGATGCTTATTTGCCCCAACTAATCCTTTCTGTGAAGTAGAAATAAACATGATGGGGGGGGGGAGTTTTGGCACACAAACAGGGGAGATGTCAGTACCTATAAAACACCTGGCTCAATCAATCTCAGGAGCCAGCTCATACCAACTCACAAGTGCCGGTTGTTAAATTTTCAGTGTGTGTGTTTACACTAAGACATCTTGATACGTTATTTTGTTCATTGTCTAGACTTCAGAAAGTGATGGAGAAAATGTTCAGAATGCAGATTAAATTTTAAAATGGGTCATGCATACATTCCCCCACTGCCCTTCAGAGCTGGTTGTTACACATTTACCAACACACTCCTGAATCTCTGCTCCTTAGGATTGAAGGAGAAAAGTCAGTGCCAAATCTATAAATGAAAGGAGCCTTAGAGATCATTTAATTTAACCTACTTTTTTTTTTAAACAAATGAGGAAACTGAAATCTAGAATAGTAAACTGATTTGAACTCCTATGTAGGAACTCAGGAGGAAAGAGAAGGCGTTGAAAGGACAAGTGACTAAAGGATAGAGGAGATTTCCATAGTCAGTGTGGTAACAAGTCTAAAGGAAGATAAATGTGAAACTGGAAACAGAGGGAAACTGTCCACTCCCACAGCCACCACCCAGTTTTAGGCCTTTAGAGCCTCTGGACTATAGCAACTGTTTTCTGGTTGATCTGCCCACTCCAATCCAGCTAGCAAAGCAATTTTCCTAAAGAGTGGATCTGACCATGTAACCCCACCCCCAACCCTAGTTAATAAAAGCTCCAGTTGCTTTCTATTACCACCAGGATCAAATAGAAAGTTTGACTTTTAAAGCATTTCACAACCAGTCCTCTTCTGGCCCTTATAGTCTTCTTATTCATGTCTACAATCCAATGACACTGGCCTTGTGACTGTTCCTTGTATTTCATCTCCAGACCCCATACCCTTTCACTGGCTTTCTTTCATGCCTGAAATGCTTTCCCTCACCTTTGCCTGCTGGTTTGCCTGGCTCTCATCAAGACTTAAATCTCACCTTCTGCAAGAGGTCTTTCCTTCCCATGTCCAGTCCCTCACCTACTCCTAGTGCCTTCCCTCTGAGATGATCTCTCATTTACTCTGTATATGTAGCTAGCTGTTTGTTCACATTATAGTGGGAGTTCCTTGAGGGAAGGATCATGGTGTTTTGTTTTGTTTCATTCTCTGTCTCCCTGGCACTTTCTTTACCTTCTAGAACACAGTAAGTGTTAAATAAATGCTTGTGGGTTGACTGACTAACACAGTTTAGAAAAAAAGTAAGCCAAATGGCTGGAGATTCAAGAAGGATCAGGAAAGACTTCCTGAGGGATATGGAGCATTCATTCACGCATATATTCCTTCAACAACTTACTGGAGCATTCATTCACGCATATATTCCTTCAACAGACATTTATTAAATGCTTACTGTGTGCCTCCTATTGTTCTAGGGCCTAAGGATGCAAGGAAAAGAAAAAGTAACTGTTCTGAAGAAGCTTAAATTCCATTCAACTAAAGTTGCCTAATAGTAGAATGGGCTTTCTAGAGAGGGATTGGGTGCCCCATTCTTGGAGGTCTTCAAGTAGAGGCTGGACAGCTACTAGTCAGGTATTATGTAGTGAGAATTTCTTTCAGGTCAGACTAGACCAGTACTCCTCCTTTGTGTCATGGAACCCTTTGGCAGTCAAGTGATGCCTTCTCAGAACGATGCCTGTTGCCTACCTACCCTCACTATTGAAAGAAATACTAAATTTCATATAAAGATGAATACAAATAAAGATGTATTCTTTATTGCATTGTATTATATTGTGTTGTGTTGTATTGAATGTATTGTATTACTATCCAAGTTCATGAACCTCCTTGGAATCTATCCACCAACCTCCAAGGGGAGCAGATGTTTTTTGAGATTTTTTTATAACTCTCAAGTTCTGTGAATTTATGATTCTATTTGAGGAAAACAACATGCCTAGAGAAGATTAAATGTGTGATATATACCAAGTAGTTACATAGCTATCAGGGGGTTGAGAGTACCCCAACCTAGGGGGAACTGGATAGACTTCCTGTAGAAGAAAACATCTGAGCTGAGGTTTCCATGAAGTGGAGGGAAGGGAATGCAAAACTTGTGTCTCCAACTACTGCTCTCTCTCCCCTGGATAGCACAACTCAGGATATGAGGGGCAAGCAGGATGTTTCAAAGCTACTGCTATTACTATTTGATCTTAACAAATGCCCTTGCTTTAAGAAAATTTCATCTTCTGGCTACTAAAGGTAAATTCGCTTGGGTTTTTCATGAGCTGTAGTTTGGGAGTACCCTCTGGACCTGGGAGAATTATCCTTTTAGGGGACTCAAACCTGAGGTATGAGCTGAAAAGGGAGGTAGCTCCCAGAGAAGGTCCCACATCATCATCCCCATTGTATAGATGAGGAAACCAGGACTCAGAGAGATGAACTGATTTGCTTAAAGCCACACAACTAGCAAGCGTCTAGGGCAATATTTGAACACATATCCCCTGACTCTAAGCCAAATATCCTTTCTATTAGGAGGTGTTACTTTGCTGATGCTACCAGCAAATTCCTGAGAGGTTTAGATGAGGTCTCCAGCACTGGACCATCAGTCAGTAATGGCAATCTAGGCTCAGCATGGTGCTTTGTGTTAAAGTATTGCCTTTATGACTTTTAAAAGATTTGACCAGTCAGCTTTTAGCTGACTTAATGGGTGGCCAAATATGCTTGTGAATTCTAGCATACTGAGGTCATGCTTTAAAGTGACTATAAATTGTTTAGTAAATAACTGACAATTAAACAGATATGTCCAACTTGAGCAGCACAAAAAGCACTTGTCAAAATGGCCCTCGGACTTGCTCATCACAAGCATCTGGTTGTCTATCACCCACACAATCAAGTTATTCACAAAAATATGAGTTCCTCAATGATAGGAGCCAGTATTTTTGCCTTTCTTTGTATTCCCAGTGTTTATCACAGTGCCTGGCATAGCATAAGCATTTAATAAGTGCTTGTTGATTGAATGATTGCTAGATACAAGTCAATGTGCATTTATTAAGCACCTACTATGTACGTATCTAGCATTATGCTAAGTGCTGGTGATACAAAGAAAGGCAAACACAGTCCCAGGTCTGGAGGAACTCACAGTCTAATGGGGGAGACAACATGAAAACAACTATGTACAAACAAGCTATATTCAGGATAAATTGGGGATAATCTCAGAAGAAAGGAACTAGTATTAAGGGGGATCCAGAAAGGCTTCTTGCAGAAGATGGGATTTTGGCTGACACTTGAAAGCAGTCAGGGAAGCCAGGGGGCAGAGATGAGGAAGGAGAAGATTCCAGGTATGGGGAACAGCCAGAAAAAAATGTTCAGAATTAGGAGATTCAATGCCTTTTGTGAGGAGCAGCAAAGAGTCCAGTGTCACTGGATCTTAGACTATGTAGAAGGAAGTAAAGTAGAAGATTGGAAAGATACAAAGAGCCCAGATTGTGAAAAGCTTTAAAAGCTAAATAGACAACTTTACATTTGATCCTGGAGACAACAAGGAGCCCTTTTAGTTTATTGAGTAGGGAGGTGACATGGACAGACCTGTACTTTAGGACGGTCACTTTGACAGCTGAGTGGAGGATAGACTTCATTGGGGAGAGATTTGAGGTAGGGAGACCAACCCGCTATTACAATTGTCCAGGTGGGAAGTGATAGTATATGGTAGCCAGGTGGTGGCAGGAGAGGAGAGAAGGGGGAAATATGAAATATGTAAGTTACAAAGGTAGAAAAGCAGACTTGCTAGGACTTGTCAACTGATTGGATAAGGGTGGAGGGGGTGTTGTGAAAGAGGGTGAGGAGTTGAGGATGATACCTAGGCCATGAGCTAGGTGACTAAGAGATTTGTGGTGCCCTTGACAGGAAGAGAAGTTAAGAAGAGGAGAGGTTTGGAGGAAAAGATAATGAGTTCAGCCAGGACATGTTAAGTTTCAGGTATACATGGGACATCCAGTTCAAGATATCCAATAGGCAGTTAGAGAGGTGAAACTGTTCTCAGCAGAGGCATTAGGGTTGAATAAATAGATCTGAGAACCATCTTCAGAGAACTGATAATTGAATCCATAAATGCTTCTTGATTTGACTTTCTCATTACAAATTCAAGATGGAATCACCCACATCAAAAGTGCTCTCACCTATAGGACATTCAAAGATGCTTAATTATATTTTCTCCTTGAAGGCTATGGGCACAAGGGAAATAAAATAGTAGTTTTAGAGCTGGAAGAAACCTCAGAATCTTTCTAATCCAACTCTCTAATTTTATGGATGAGGAACTGAGGCCGAGAGAGGTTAAATGATTTGCTCGAGGTCACACAGGTAGTAAGCAGCAGAGGCTGAATCTGAACGCAGATCCCTTCATTCCAAATCCAAATATTTTCTGCTCTCCCACACTGCCTCTTGAAGAGGGAAAGGGAGAGAGGTAGGATTGGGGGGCAGGGAAGGACTAAGAAGAAAAGAGGGACCAAGCTGCTGAGACTGACAGGCATCCTTCCTCCTACTGTCTCCTCCGCTGACCACCAGGCCCTCACTGCTCTTAGGGGTAAGGCCTCGCTGACCGCTTCTTTTAGCCTTTACTTTCTCTACCAAGACTGTTCCATGGCCTGAATAGAACCCATTATATTTATTTCACTTGCTCTCCAAAGAGGGCAGACTCCTTATTATAGACTCAGTAAATGCTTCTCTCTCCTCTGCTCTGCGGGGAGAATGGCCAACCTGATCAATAGCTCAGAACTTTAATTTTTCTCATATAGCTGAGGCTTAGATGTTTGAGCAAAAAAAAAAAAAAGTAAAAGAAAGGAAGGGGGGAAAAAAAAAGAAAGACCTTAAAACAGTCTAGTTATGATTTTTCTTTGCCTTGAGGAGTGAATGATGTTTCTCCAATTTTGGCTTGAGTTATACTTGATGCAAACATCAACTATAAATGGGTCAGGCAGTCATTAAAGTGAACAGTTGGCCACATTTGTGCTAACTCTGGTCTTTTTGTTTTTGCCAGAGGAAAAAAAATTCTAATTTCTATCAGTCTAAATTGTGCTGGGCGGCATTATCAGCTGGAAAGACCCCTCTGATTTGACAGGCCCCACTGTATGATGATTAATTACTTCTCGGCTTCATTGGACTTTTCTAATTTCCTTTTGCCAGTGGCGCTAGGCACCGTGCGATAAAGTACTGCCCTTATTACTTTGTGCAAAGGAAAATGTCTATTACCGCTTCGTCCTACAAGCGCACGGAATAAAGAGACAGCTAACCAGGAAACTTGCAAGATCCCTCTGTCTCTATTCCACCCTCCCTGGCTTTCTTCCCTGACTGCTCCCAGACAGGGGTTACTGAGCACTGTTTCCTGTCAAAATAAGAAGATAAAATCATAAGCTCGATCAGAGTACTTGACATTTGGAAATTTGTATAATGATTTCATGGGCCTTAATCCTCCAGCTCCACACAAATCCTCTTCCAAATGCAAACACAGCTAAAATTTTATACTGAAGGGAAAAAAAAGGAAGAACAGTCTTAATTTTCCTGCTAATGTCATCACACGTTAAAGATAAAATAGTAGAAAAGCCACCGTCTTGTGACTGAATTTGGGAAATTACATTTTTTTAGAAGCCTATAATAAATACCCAAAGTATTTTTCATGAGTGGCACCTACTGCTGCCACTGGAAGGCTTGGGCAGTCAATGCCTGATGCGTTTTTCCAAGGCCCAAATGATCAGAAAGGATGGTCCCCAATTCTGTCTTAATGGACAATTAAGACTTTACAGAAGATCTGTTTGTTTTCTTGGAGAGGAGAAATAGGAAGGCATAAAGGAGACCACTTTTGCAGCCCCTTCTGCTAGTTAATCCTCAAGGCTGAGCTGATATTGAACACTCAGGTATTCCTGGAGACTTATTTGCTCAGGCTTATTCAGAAAAAGCCCCTTTGATCAGGTCATTTCTGCATTTTGATATGTCTGTCGCCTAGCTGCCGGTCCTGCTGGTGATTTCAATGGGGGAATTATAGCAAAACCAGAGTGCAAATGGCAGGAAGAGAGAGACGCTGGGAAGCAGGAAGACAGCAGAGCTGAGCTCAGATCTGGAAGTCCAAAGGCCTAAGTTCTAATCTCGGCTCGGCCACTGTCCTCTGTGTAACCTTAGGGGAAGAAAAATCATTCGGCTTCTCTGCACCTCCATTTCCCCATTTGTGGAAGGCAGCAGGGTCTCATAATGGCATGAAGTGGTCTTGGTTCTAGAAGGCAATGGGGGGTAGGAGCACAGCTGTCAGTGATGCCTAGGCTAAACCAGCGCAAAGCAGCATCTTGAGGGAGAATTGGCAATCATCACCGACATCACGGTCCACATCCTCTTGCATTTCTATGGTATCTTTGAGGTTTGCAAAACACTTTACATAGGCCATCTCATTTGACCCTCACAACAGTCCTGTGAGGTAGGCGATTTTATTTTTTCTGTGGAGGAAACTGAGGCATAAAAAAGGTTATGTGACTTGCCTAGGGTCATGCAGCTAGGTAAGTGTCTGAGGCAGATTCCAACTCATGTCTTCCTGACTCCCCCAAAAGTACTATCCATTGCTCCTCTCAACTGGTTTTAAGGTGATGAGGTGTTTTGGCCAAAAGTACTTATGAATTCTAGTTGCTAAGAAGCAAAGGAGCTGTGACCATCTATGGTGGAGATGAACACGTATCTTTGGGGATGTGCTTACACCTGGAATACCTCCTTACCTAAGTGATAGATCACTGATCTAGCACTGGGAGCCACTTCAGGGGTCATCTAGTACGATCTGTTCATTTTACAGACAAGGAAATGGAACTCCAGGTAGGTCACAGGACTTGCCCCAGGTCCTATAATGACTCCAAAGCCAGTGCTCTTCCCAATGGTCTGCTCTGCTTTCTTTTCTACTACGTCTTAGAATCCCTAGCTTCTTTCAAAGCTCAGCTCAAAAGCTGACCCCAACATGAGGCCTTTCCTTGACCTGCCTATCTACTAGTTCCTCCCCGCTCCCTCCAAAAAATTACCTAATATTTGTTATGTTTATATTTATGTATCTGCATGTTATTTACCCTGGATGAATGTAAGCCCCACGAGACTGGAAACCTTTTTCATTTCATCTTTGTATCTCCAGTCCTATCATAGTACTAGGCACAAAGTAGGCACTTAATAAGCATGTGTGTATGCATGTATTGATTGCTTTGAAACTGATATGAAACTGTAATATAATTCAAGAAAGATGCATAGAAAGAAAAGTAATGTCATTCTGACTCAGTTCTATATTCTTTTCAGTGAAAGGATGCAAGCAAAGAGGTAAAGAGAGAGATCCACAAAGTATTTTTCATGAAGTAAGCTTCAAAAGGCTGGGAGTGAGTCCCAAACATTCTTAATGTTCCTTTTTATAGGTTTACCATCCACGTACAGGCTTACATAGAAGCCAAGGAGTGGCAACATAGGAAAGATTTAGTTCAATTCAACCAGTTGTTAAATGCCATACTGTATACAAGGCCCTAGGGATACAAAGACAAGAAAATACACAGTCCTTATCCTCAAGGAGCTGAAATTCTACTCCTGGAATACAACACGAGCCCAGGTAAATGAATACAAGGTTATTTGTGAAGAGAGAGAGGATTTGGGGAAGATGTCACAGAGGAGCTGAGCTGAGCCTTGAAGGAACATCAGAGGGCTCTTGGTCTTCTCTGTTCTGCAGGCAGCTCCTCTGCTTTGCCCCTCACCCTCTGAGAACGTACATCTGTTCCAAGCTCATCTCTGCTCCTGCCCTCGTGAGGAACAGCTCTCAGCTTCTGAGTCAACACTTATCAGCAATGGTGCTAAAAGGCCAGAGGTTTGAAAAGATGAGAACCTTGGCATCTTGGCAACATCAGGTCCCTGCCCTGACATGTCTTCAGATGTGGCTCCCAAACTAGCTCTATCTCAAGGGGCATCAGGGCTGGAACTGCTGCGGTAGGGGTGACGAGCCCCAGAGCTAGGATTGGCAGGCACTATATTTGGAAGTCTCATCATGGGTTATGCCAGGATCCCCTCCCTGAAGAAGCAGATCTTCTCTTATGCCATTCTAGACTTTGCCTCATCTGAGGCCATGGGAATCTTTTGTTTGATGGTGGCCTTCCTCGTCTTCTTCGCCATTCGAAGGAGCCATTTCTGCAAAATTTCTCTTCTTCCTTCTGGTCCTTTTGTGTCTCATCCAGGCTGTATGTGCCTCCTCCCAGGCAGCCCTGGGGGAAGCCACCAGCTCAGGGTTTCACATAGGGAAGACAAATAAATGTTGTATTAAATGTATTAATATATTCTAAATATATAAATAATATTATAATACATAAATATTATAAATATATAAATAATATATTAAGAAATGTATAAATGTACTAATAAACTAGGGGACAAAAGAACATCATAGGATCATAGATTTAGAGCTGGAAGGAATTGCAGAGGTCATCTAGCCCAGTACCTCCATTTTGCAGCCCAGCAAGGCTTGTCCATGGTCACACAAGTGGTAGATGATAGAGCTGGAATTTCAATCCAGGTCTTCTGTCTCTAAAGCTAGCAATCTTTCCATTGCACTACCAGGAAGAGGATTCTGAAAGACAGAAATGAGGAGAGAGTACATTGCAGGCATGGAATACTGAGTCTGGGGAAGAGCCAGTGGCCTAGTCTGGTTGGGATGGACTATGGAAATGTGAGCCAGGCTAGAGAGGGACTTTAAATACCAGACCAAGAACTTTGCATTTTATCCTAGAGGCAACAGGAAGCTACTGAAGGCTTTTGGACAAGGGAGTGACATAGCCCAGGCCTGTGCCTTAGGAAGTTATTGTAGCAGCAGCGGAGAGGATGGATGGGAAAGGAGAGTGACTGGAAACCAAGAGACCAATCAACAGTTACTGGTGAGAAGTGATGAGGCTCTGAACTAGGGTAGCTGTCAAGGGAATGGAGAGAAGGGGGTGGATGCTCAATAACAGGAAAGGAAGCATAGATGAAACTTGGCCATTTGAATATGGGCGATTTAGATATGATCAGGTTGTGGGGAGGGGGGGTGGAGGAAAATGAAAAGTTGCCCTCCATAGAAATACAAAAGTGTAGATAGGGGGATATATTCAGTTCAATTTTGGACACATTGAGTTTGATATACTGATGAAACGTCCAAATGAATAACCAACAGATCTATACTTAGTGAATACCAGTGGCTCGCACCCCAAGTCTTGCCATGTTGAAAAGCTGACACTAGCTATTCCCTTAGAGTTGTCAGATAATGTGGTCACTGTTCCTCCTGAAAGAATCAGGAGTCAATGCTCAGGACACACTACTTCCTCCCACAGCCTGCCTGGAAAGGAGGTCAACACTCGGCATACAATTGTTGAAAGGTTGCCAACCCCTGTTCTAAGCCCTTCATGAACCAGTTCATATTTTTAGCTTCTAAATGTTACAGATATAAGCAAGATGTCCCATTGGATATTCACCATTCTTGGCAGGTCAGGAGACTATGACGATGGCTTAAGGTAAACAGTCGAGGAATGACACAAACAGTAATGGTGAGTTTGGGTTGGTACCTGTGGATTGATTATTCTTGCAGGGGAAGAAGGGTGTCCATGTATATCATGACAGTGGTGCCCAACCTTAAGAGGAAAAGAGCCTTTTGTCCCCAGAAAGTAACCTCTGATACTAGCATTTTCCCCCAATGACATGTCTGTGACATCTCATTGGCACCTTTCACGTGAGGAGTGAAGTGAGTGTACTAGCCAACTGTATAATCCATTCTCAGCCCAAGAAGAATAGAGGAAATACATCAGAAGAGAAAATTTGGAGACATAAGTGGGGCTTTTCGTGGAAGTCTTCAGGTATTTGAAGGGCTGTTTTATGGAAATGGAATGAATGTTCTGCTGGGCTCCAGAGGGCAGAAAAGGGACCACTGAACAAACTTACAACTAATTAAAACCGTGAGAGGTTCATAATAGCAGCATAGACTTCAGTCTCATTGTGGATACAGTCCTACTTGGATGGGAGAAACAAGTGGTACTAACCTATACCCAGAGATCCTGGCCCTCTACCCTATAGGATTTGGGAGAAAAAGTCCTGTGAGGAGGACTCTGTGTTGATAAGAACCTAGGGGATGATAGAGGGGTGTGGTGTGTGGGGTCCGAAAGACCATCGGGCAAGGTTCAGAGATAGTGGTTACTGTTGGAGGATGTGCTTTAGGAAGTAGGGTCTGATAACCATGAGGGAATCTTAGAGGTTGGCTAGGAACACAGGAGCATCATTCTGACTATCAGATATCATTGCTCAGTACCTTTTGGACTCTGATATCAGTGTGTTTTCTTATATTTGTTCTTCCTTCTAAAAGTGGAGCATAAAGAATTTCTGGTTTTGGGGGACTTGATCTGTCCTTTAAGAAGTAACCAACACAACTCACAGCACTTGCCCATCCCTTTTATCCCTTTCTTAACATCTGTTCTCCCTTCCTTTTTTCTCCTCCCCAAACTCTGCTGTTCTCTGGTCTTCTTTCCCATCTCCCTACCCAAACAAACCACTTCCCTCCACTTCTGCTTTGTTATGATTGTGGGACATTACTTGACTTGGCAATGAACACTTTGAAATCTAACCTACACTCTGCTTTCACTGCCCACCCCCAAACCCCCATCCAGCATAGCACAGAGGGAGAGACTTAATGTCTTTCTATGTTCTAGCAATCGATATGGATGTGATCTGACCCACAGTGCAATTAAATGTGTAGTATAAAGAGACAATGAGGAAAAAATGAAGATTTTATTCTATTTAAAGATACTGTGATTTCAACACCCCCTTGGGGACAATACTAAAATTTGTAAGGTGGGTACTTTTTTTACTATTAACGAGGAGTGGGTTGGAACTATCCATTTTTCTTTCTCTGTGAACATTAGTGCCATACCACAAACAGGCAGTCGAGGCTGGGTACCATTGATTTGTTAGTGCTCTCTCAAGTGAGGATATGCCCTCAGAATTCTCCCATGGATCCAGCAGCCTCCTAAAGAGCACCTCCAAAGCACTGTAAGCTGGAAAGACAGGCAAAAGTCATTCCGTGTGCTCTCTAGAGTGGTGCTGGCTCTGGGTGGGCATCTTCTCCCTCTTTGTCAGGATGACAAAGAGAATTCTGGCCCTGTTCTTTGGATTTTGGAATCTGGAAACATTGTTACAATCTACCAAGGGACGATTGTTCCCGGACCACTGTTTATTATTTTCCTATAGGTAATCCTGGCAATATTGCTGATTTCTCATGTTCAACACCACCAACTACAACAAAAAAGCAATGAACTGTGTTATTGACATTGTTTTAATTACAATACATAAAAGATACAAGGCAGCAAAGGCAAGGAAATTATCCTCCTCCTATGAAGTTTACATGGTTACAAAAAAAACCCAGCACTAGAAGAAGGACAAGCATTAACAATGTGGGGGTGGGGGCTCATTGCTGCTTATTGTTTCTTTGTGCTAATGATAAAAATTCCAAGAGTATTAAAGGCTAAATGAAAACCACCACCACCCCCAGTCAATTATGCTAACACTGCCTTCATGACAATTAAACAGTTTTCAGAAATTTTAGTGTAACTTGCAACAAAATTTGTGTGCAGTGGAATAGTTGGCCGCTTTGTTCTCTTTTCCAATAGGAGGTGGAGGCTGTTGAATGTTGTTATTAGGGCTAGATAAGCTAGGCTTCAGCGCAGCACAATTTTGTATGTCTGAACTAGCAAACGCCTTTGAAGTCCCACGGATCCTTCTGCTTGTTAATTCTTCCATTTGTTTGATTTTTGGTACAAAGAAAATGAAAGAATATGATGAGATTATGGCATTTTAAGTCAATATTTATTAAAAAATCAATCTAGATGAAAATCTGCCCATCCCTCTAATTAGATGAGGCAACTTGAGGTTGATTTTTAATTGCAAAAGTAATTACACGGAGCAGATAGCCAGTGACATTTGATTATCTAGGTGATTGATTAAAAAGCCTAGCTCACCGAGCAGATTGTCAGCCAGGGAATCGAGACAAAAGAGCAAATTAAAAAAGTTGTCCAGTTAGTAATCACAAAATTCAAGGATGAAATTACAGAGCCAAACACCTCCATCGCTCCTCAGCCTCATCACTCACCACTCGCATGCACACACACCACATGCATTAACTCCAAAGAGGCGATCGAGAAGTGGATTAGTTGGAAATTAATTGAGGGAAAAATAAAAGGGAGAAGCGAAATCACTTCGGAGAACAGGGTGCTTAAGTTGAAACAAATTTCTCCCGTTTTGTGATGAAACTTACAGGGGGTGGGATGGAGGCAGGAAGGGATACTTCATAAGGGAAAATCAAGGCCTTCCCAATGCGTTACAGTGTTTTAAGGGGAGGGAACCTCTCACTTTCTAAATGCTTAAAATTATTTTATCAAACATATCGTTTTTATTACTCACAGAATCACAGATTTAGAGCTGCAAGGGACCTCAAAGGCTCTTTAGTCTGATCCTCTCACGTTACATAGGAGGAAATCATGGCCTAGGGAGATACTTGTTTTGTCTAATATTGTCCAGGTAGCAAGCATCTGAGGTAGAACTCGAACCTGAGTCCTTTGTCTCTGGAAATAACTCTCTTTCTATGGTATCCTGGATACTCATTTCATTATCCCTGAATAGTGACATACATTGAGAGAGGCAACAACAAGTACTTCTAACTTATTTGATTAAGAATATCTAGGAGGACCAAGGTGCATCAATTAAAGAAGTATATACGTACATATGTATGTATGTGTGTATATATATATATATATGTATATGTATACGTATATATGTATATGTGTATGTATATGTATGTGTGCATATGCATGTATATATGTATGTATTTGTGTGTATGCATGTATATGTGTATGTATATGTATGTGTGCATATGCACGTATATATGTATGTATTTGTGTGTATGTATGTATACACACACATATATTGGGCAAAGAAAATAGAGATAGTAGGATAATTATTTTCTGTCAAAGTAAAATTATACCTTCTTGTAGCTATTTGCATTTAAAGTGCATTTGCACGGATAAGAGAAATTATAATAATTTTTCTAATGCATATTGATTGTCAGCTTGGTCTTTCTAGTGTTAACTGCCTATTAGGTGCAGAATCCTCTGCAGCTGCTGGGGCCAGAAAGATAAAAAAAAGAAAAAAATCCTTGACTTCAAAGTATCTAATAAAAAGGAAGGAAACAAACATTTATTAAGTGCCTACTATGAGCCAGGCATCAGGCTAAGTACTTCATAAATACTATCTCATTTGATCCTCACAACAACCCTGGGAGGTAAGATTATTAACTATTATATAACTATTTTTATAAAACTATATAACTATAATTATATAACAGTTATAGATTATCATTCCCATTTTACAGTTGAAGAAATTGAAGTGAACAGAAGGTAAGTGACTTGACCTGGATCACACAGCAAGTGTCTGAAGTTGAATTTGAATCAGATCTTGATGACTTCAGGGCCAACATTCTATTCACTGTGCCACCTAACTGCCTTGTAGGTGAGACAAGATGGATGAAAACAACCTTGATATAAGAGAAAATGTGATGGAAACAAAGGAGAAATCCAGGAAAAAGCACTAGGAGAAACTTGAGGAGGATAAAGAAAGCTACCTAGCTGAGGTAACAACAGGGCTGGGCATTGTGGGAGAGCAGGACTTCACTGGCCTGAGATAGAATGGGATATTCTTTTCCAGGATTGGCAAGACAGAGACGGGAGAGAGCAAGAGAGGCAGCAGTGGACAGCGACTGGATCAATATGGCTACAATAAAGAGTGTGTGAAAGGGAATAATTTGAGATAAGACTGGAAAGACAGATAGGAGCCAACGGGCCCTTCAGTACTAGGATCAAGGATTTACAATTTGTTTGGCTGGCAGCCTAGTGGACAGCGGTCTGGACTAGTGTTTCGACAATCTGGCTAGCAGCTTCTGTGGGGGTATAAGATCCACCCACAGCCAGCACCCAGAAAGCTGCCAACAGCACAGGTTCTTTTGATCTGCTTAACCAAGGAAAGCAAGGTGAAGGGGTTGGCAAGCTTACTTTAATTCAGCACACAAATATCATTCACTTAGTTCAGGGGACAAAGCCAGCACATTGAACTTCAGAGCAAAATACAAACAAATTACAAACATCAACAGACAGACCCAATACAATTCATAGTTACCAACATCTAGGTTCAGCCCAGCAGCTCAGAACAAGGGCTGGCCCAGAGCCACGCGAGCCACCACTGCTGCAGGAATGAGCTCCCAGGAAGAGGAGGCCAACCCCTGGTTTTTATGTCTTTTTCAGCATCAGGGGTGAGTCACACATGCAACTCACCCACATGACCTAAAATCATCACAAAGAGGCGACTTAAACCCACGTGCTCTAAGGGCCTCTGCTGTCCCAGACATGTAAACTAGGCCCTCCCTGGAGTTAGCCCCACCTTGGGCCCCACCTCAGATGCCAATCCATACCCACACAGGATTTACACCTAATAGGGGTTTGGGCCTGGGGCTTAGCACTTAGTAAGACTCAATGAAATACATTGAATT
>CM053625.1:113143661-113171296 GCA_028646595.1 Phalanger gymnotis | reverse complement strand
AATGAAATACATTGAATTACTCAAAGCAAACAAAAGCCAAACTCTTCAAGGGCACTTGTTGAACTAAGTGCTAAGGAGCCCATTTTGCTTACCAACACAACTAGGAGACGGGAGACCCATCAGGGTTTGAGCCTTATCTCAGAAACTTCCTGGCTGTGTGATCATAGGAAAGTCACTTGAGCTGTCAAAGCCTTAGTTTCCACATCTATAAAATAGAGATGATGATAAAAATTGTCCTATTTCCCTCAAAGGATTGTTGTGAAGAAGAGTAGTGTGTAAACCTTAAAGCAACATAGAAATAGGAACAATTATGATTCAGAGGAGACTCATTGCAGAGTTTTGAGGACAAGAGTGACATGTTTAGAGTATTGTATTAAGAAAATTATTTTGGTGTCTTGTGAAGCATCCGCAGGAGAAGGGAGAGACTGGAGGCAGGAAGGCCAGCTACAAGGCAATTGCACAGTCTAGTAGCTAGGTGGAGCAGTGGTTAGAGTGTTGGAATTGGAGTCAAGAAGATGAGTCTTCTTGAGATCAAATCTGACCCCAGGAACTTACTAGCTGTGTGACCCTGGGCAAGTCACTTAACCCTGTTTGCCTCAGTTTCTTCATCTGTAAAAGGAGCTGGAGAAGGAAATGGCAAACCATTCCAGGATCTTTGCCAAAAATAACTCCAAATGGGGTCACAAAGAGTTGGACATAATTGAAAAATTACTGAACGTGCAACATGAAAAGAGATCATAAGATCTTGAATATAGAGCTGGAAGGGACCCCAGATGCCCTCTGGTCTTTCATTTCACAATTGAGAAAACTGAGGCCTAGAGAAATTAGGTAATTTGCCCAAGGTCACAAGGGAGTAGGTATCAGAAGTAGAAACCCCTCCTCTGACTCCAGGGTTCTTCTTGCAGTCTCCATGGAGATGACCCAACTTATCAGAGAAAAGGTTTAAACCATTCTGGCCAAATCATGTTTACTGGTATCTATGGAGAAAGGTAAAAGGCATGCATTCCTGGATCATTAGCAAAAGATGACCCTGGTGAAGATGACAATGCTATTTCTCCATGTTCCCAAAAGTAGATAAGGCTTTTCATCTGGAAGGACTTTCAGCCCATGTCAGTGTATTTGCTCTTAGGAGGCTAAGAGGAATCAAGGAGGTTGGGAAGGAGAAGACTCGAGCTCATGTTACAGCTCACTTCACTGGGCCTCAGTTTCCTCATCTATAAAATGGGAATGATATGATCTGCTTTGCCTAGGTAGCAGAGTTGTATGCCTGGAAATGTGATCACAATGTGGTGTCAACTGTAAAATTCAAGATGGCAGCTAATCGAAACAATATTCTCTTATCCTGCTTCTATGAAGTCCTCCTCCAACGACTCACAATGGCTTGGGATTAGCCCTGGGTTGGCTAGACCTAAGCAAGTGCCTACTTCAGCAGCTCCTAGTAGACTGGAGAGAATACCCCTCTTCCACTTTATCTAAGTCATTACCAGAAGACTGGTCACCAAGTAGTAAATTATTCTGACCACAGCAATTCACAAAGAACTGTCTGATCAAGCCATGGAGAGGTTATAATCCATCCTAACAGAGAGTTCCTAACATAATAGACTAAGGCTAGACCTCACAGGCCATTTTCTCATTTTACAGCTGAAGAAACTGAGGCCCAGGGAAGTAAAAGGACTTGCCCAAGGTCACACAAGGAGTATTAGAGGCAGGATTTGAACACAGATCCTTTGACTCTGGCGACAGCAATTTTTTTTCAAACCAGCGAGATCATAGATCTTTGGAAGCATTAAAGTCATGATTCCCAGAATATAAATGGCAAAATGTGGGTAGGGCAACCTGGTAAGACTTTTAGAGCTTTCTGGGGTTGATCCTTGTGAAAGATCAAGGTTTCATCCTTGTGAATTCTCACTTCTGTGCCGGCATGGGCGAAATTGTAATGAAATAGTTAGGAGATAAGGGTCAAACAACTGATAACATCTTCACTTCATCAGCTAATGCTGTCTGATACAGTGTTTGCCCATCTGACTCGGTCCTTCTAACCCCCCAGGGCAACTTGTTACAACTATTTCTTTGAATTTTAGAATCTTTATGCAAAAGCCCTGTGGGGTAGTGAGAAGAGCACCAGGCCATGTCTAGGCATGTGGGTTCTCCCCCTACTGCTATTGCCTACTCACAGCATGACCTTGGTAGAGTCATTTCTCCCTGGGCTTAGGTTTCTCATCTATAGAGTGAAGGGGGGGGCGGGGAGAGGAGTGTGTCACCCAATGATTTATAAGATTCATTTTAGCTCCGATCTATAAACAATGGTTCCTTTAAAAAAAAAGCTACCTAGGGATCATTTATCTTACTAGTTTATTACATTTAAGATTGATCATCATCGTCATTATTATTGTGGTTTCACTATTGATAATAACAATAACTCACATTTCCATAACCTGTAAGGTTTTACAAAAAATAAATCCTTCAAATGCTAGTATTATTAACCTCATTTTCCAGATGAGCAGCCTGGGGCTGGGAAAAGCTAAGTAACTTGTGATCACGGGTCTAGAGCAGGAAAGAACCCATCTCACTGATGAGAAAACTGAGGCCTAGAGAGATTAAGTGATTTGCTAAAGATCACTGGAGTCAGTACCACAAGTGGGATTTAAACCCATGGCTTCTCACTCCAGGCAGTGCGCTTTTCATCAGAGTCTAACAGGAAATATCAGAGCAGGGACTAGAACCCCAGGTCTCTGGTTCCAGTCTAATATGTTCTTTTTTTTTAAGTGCATTTAAAATACTAACAATAGCTAACATTTATATAGTACATACTACGCTCCAGGCCCTACGAATGCTAAATGCTTTACTACTCCTACTCCGGCTCCTACTCCTACTCCTACTACTTATATTTATATAATTGTATTATCTATATATTTACATTTATAGAGTGCTTACTGTGCCCAAGAACTGTGCTAAGCACTTTACAATTCTTATCTTATTACATCCTCACAACCATACTGGGAGTGCCATTATTGTCCATATTTTAGAATTGAGGAAATTGAACCAGATAGAAAAGTTAAGTGACTTACTCAGGTTCATACAACTAGTAAGTTTCTGAAATCAGATTTGAACTCAGGTCTTCTACCCAGGATTCCATCAGCTGTACCGCCCAACTGCTCCTTATAACAAGGACTTTCTAATTAATTTTAATTTTCTTATTAATCTTACTAACTTTCTTATTCATCTGTGGCTCCCACTACCTTCCCCCCAAATCGAGCATATTTGTTAAAAAAAAAAACTTAAAAATAAAGCCCTCAGTGCACAGCATCATAGTCCAGCAAAATAAATATTCCCACTAGCCATATCTGAAGAGGCCTATTTCTTTTTATACGTGTCTCTCTTTCTTCCTTTGTGGGTGATCACCTCCAGAGGCCAGTGGCTTGTTTCATCTTTATTCTTTTTTTAAGTCTTCCCACACCTGCTGCCCCTTGAACATTTACTCTGAATGCAAGAGATCCTCCTAGCCCTTGAATAAACAAATGAATGAATGAATAAGCATTTATTACTAAGTGTCCCACACTGTGCTAATGGCTGGGAAAATAAATAAGAAAGCTAGACAGACCTTGCTCTCAAGGAGATCACACTTGAATTGTGGGAGATAATACATATATGCGGGTTCACCAGCAGGAGACACACACAGCAAGAGTCAGGTGTTCTTATGATGCATCACAATTTAGATGACAGCACCCAGGAGTTTGAAAGGCATAACAGCATAGCAGACAGTAAGGACCAGGACTCTTCCATCTTAGCGGGGAGGATTATAGCTGCTGACTCCTGGCTCATTCAGTTGGTGTGAACAGCCATGTCTACTACTATGCAGTCCAAGGACCTGGAGGGGACTGGCCCTTCACCAATGGGAAGAGGGAAGTATTCTTGAAGGTCTGAGTAGAATAGGGATTCTGGATTCCATCCTACAGTGGTAGAGATTAGAGATCCATGTACAGGCAAGAGGGATAAAGGGAAAGAAGTATTACTAGAAAGAGTAAAGAAAGGTTGGAAGAGAAGGACATCTCTTGTTATTTGTTCCATTGGGTTCTTCTGGCTGCTGATAGGATCCAGGTGGCCTGGTCAGGGTATTATACCCCTCTCCCACTCTCATACATACCCATCACAATTCTACTTGGTTATTTTATCTATTATTTTCATCATAATAATAGCCCCTCTTCTCTATAGGACTTTCCTCATACTTCATCGTATTTATATATTATCATATACTATATTATATACATTATTATTTTATTTGTTATATATTACATAACATTATATATTATTTTAATCATATATTTTATATTATTTATTATTTTTATATTATATATATTATTTTAATCATAATTATAGCCATTCTCTTCTCTACATAGGGCTTTCCTCCCAATAACCCCATGACATAGGCAATAAAAGTATTACTTTTCCATCTTTCAGATAAGGAAACTGAGGTGCAGAGGAGTGAAATGACATTCTTTTTGTCATGAAGCTAATAAATAGAAGAGCTGAGATTCAGACCCAGTTCTCCTGGAACAGAGTCCCAGGTTCTCACCATTACACGATACTATCTCTCATTACGCATGAAAGTGGGGAGGAGGGGAGATGGAGTGAGAAGTGGGGAGTGGCGTGCAATGTTTTATCTATTTAGTTCTTTGCAGAATTTGCTAGGGATATCCTCAAGAATTTGTATTCTGGCTTTTACTTCATTTGAACCTGCTGTTTGTTCTATTTTCAAATTTGCCAGGTAATCTTTTCCTATGCCCTCTTATTAATAGATATCTTTGTGAGACCCTTAATTATTATTAGTGGTTGAAAATTTCATTTTTTTATCCTTATTATTCAGGAAAACTCTTAAATAACCCTAAGTTAAGCCTCCCTGAATTGGGATGCCTATTAATGAAATAGCTCCTCCTGAGTGAGTTAGTCCATAAGAAAACATTCATGTATGTAGTAACAAATTCAGTCCTACTCTTGAAGTTAGGAAGAACTGGGTTCAAATCTGGCCTCCAAAATTTGCTAGCTTTGTGGCCAGAGGAAACTCATTTAAGCTCTCTGTTTCATCATCTATAAAATATGAATAATAATGTCTACAACACCTACGCCATAGGGTGATTTTGAGTCTCAAATGAGACTCAAATGAGCAAAGTGCTTCGAAAACTTTAAAGCTGATATAAAAATGTCAACTACTATTCATGCCTGAAGCATACAGAATGTCCTAAAAATCTTAGTGCAGCTGTAAGCTTTAATAGCTTAAATAGCGTTAATAGCTTAAAGATGCACTCAGACTTTCCGGACTCCCTGTAATTGTTGGTTCAGAACTATTCTCGTTGGTAAGTGGTTGAAACGACCTTTAGGAAATCTATTCTGACAATGCCTCTCATTTTCTTAGGGAGCTAGAATGTAGCTAGACAAGTTGTTAGTGATTTCTCCTGGAGTTTAACTGCTCCAGCTGGTGAGACTTCATTTAATTTCTTTATCTATTTTTTGCTAACATGAATTTTGGGTGCATTAAAATTTTGTTAGCATATTTGGGTTTTTGAACACTAGAGCCATTTCCTGGGATACTTGCTCAGTCAGTGAGTCAGTCAGTAAGCATTTTCTAAGCACCTACTATGTGCAAGACACTGTGCTAAGCCCTAGCAATGTAAAGAAATCCAAAAACACTGTCCCTGCTCTCAAGGAATTCACATGCAAATAGAAGAGATGACACGTAAATAATTATTTACACACGTGATACAAATTTTCTTGTCACAGAGAAAATCACTTCGGCAAAACCAACCAATAAAGTTACTGCGTCTCACGGTGTATGCGATATTTTTCACATCTGGTCCCCAATCTCTCTGCTGAAGGGAGGACAGGAGTGTAGTATGTTTCATCATCTACTTTCTGCAACTCAAGAAAAAATCATCTGAGTTTCACTTCCTTTTAGTGTTGTCTTTGTTCATATCGTTGTAATCATTGTTCATGCTGTTCTCGTGGTTCTACTTTCTTTATATGCATCAGTTATTCAAATCTTCCTAAGCTTCTTTGACTTCTTCCTATTGGTCATCTTTCCTATAGCTGTTCCATCTGGGCTTGCATAAAGGATACTGTTTAGGCTTGTAACTAATAGAATCACAGAATCTGAAAGATGGAAGGCATCTCAGAAGGGATGGCATCCAACCCCCATATGAAAGGAATCCCTACTATAATCGAGCTGACAAGTAGTCCAATCTTTTTGAAGACCTGCACAAAAAGGGTGCCAATCACCTTCTGAGGCAGCCCATTCCCTTTTTGGACAGTTCTAATGGTTAAAAATTACTTCTTCACGTCAATTCTAAAGAGACAGCTAGGTGACATGGTGAATAGAGCCCTAAACTTGAAGTTAAGAAGACCTGAGTTCAGACACTTAACTAGCTGTGTGACCCTGGACAAGTCACTTAACTACTGCCTGACTCCATTTCTTCATCTGTAAAATGAGGACAATAATAGTACTTTCTTCCTAGGGTTTTTGTGAGGATCAAATGAGATAATATTTGTAAAGCAAACCCTTAATAAGTGCTAGTTTTTTTAAAAAAAAAACTTTTTAAACATTTTTTTAATTTGGTCCCTTACAACTTCTACCTCTTGGTCCCAGTTCTGTCTGTTGGGGTCAAACAGAATTAAATCTGCTCAGTTCAGGAGGGCTGTGTGAACCCAACTCATATACGAAAAGATATAGATGGGACAAAGAACCATAAGATTTTGGAGTCTGATGGAGCCCTAGCAACGGTCTAGGCCAGCCTCATTATTTTATAGAAGAAGAAACTGAGGCACAAAAGAGAAGTCCTTCTTATTCATTCATCTACTAACTTATTTTAAGTTATATGGCAAATTAATGGCAAAATAAGGACTAGAATGGAAGACTCCCCATTCCAAATTCAGTACCCTTCCTATTGTTCACACTGTCCATCTTACCTCTGTTCCCCTTGTCCTCTAATGTGATGATGCTCACACTTCGAAATGTTGAATTTTGTTTTGTTTTGATTTTCCCTGCATTTGGACCCAATTATTTTAAATGCCTCTGTGGTGAATTCAACTAAGATCTCAACAATGAATGAGTACTACAGAGAAGGGAGTCAGTATGGCTTAATGATGGGATGCTGACCTGGGAATCAGGAAGACCTGAGTTTGAATCCTACCTTAGAGACTCGGTCACTTTTAAGGATAATGTTTCTCTAATTTATCTTGGCAAAGACCTGGTCCTGAATTGATATTATTAGGATTATTATTCAAATTGCTCTGTAATCTAATCTATTCAGGAGTTCCCTCCCAAGATAGAGATTTCACCTCCTTGTCATAGTCATTGTTCTCCTCATCATCATCTTTGTTAGCAGCTTAGAGTGGTGGAGAGAGTCAGGGAGACCTCACTTCAAGCCCTGATTCTGACATGTCCTGGTTGTGTGACCCTGGGCAAATTGCTTAACCTCTCAGTGCTCTAGACAACTCTCTAAGACTGTACATTTTTGCAAAGGTGGCGAGCAGCCTTGGTAAAGGGAGTGTTCTCCCCTAGGAGTTCCCTAGACCACTGAAATCACGGGTCTAGTCCTTTCCCTATTGCTAATATTGCTATTATCATGACACACTCCTTTCCTAGTGAAGTAGCTTCCCATTTCAACCCTTCTCTCTTTTCCCATTCAGGATCCTCATTAAAATTTATCAGCAGACACCCCAAACTGCCTGACCTTAAGCAAAGTACCCATCGTGAAAGGGACATGCCAACAGAAATCCCCACATTCACTCCAAAGATGTACCATCCAGCCATTCAATCCATCAACGCAGTTTAATTGTTCACTTACTATGTACTAGGAGGTGCTTTTGGGTGGCGACTGTATGCTAAGCCATCCTCTATCCCCACTTACACTCTAAGAGTTTCTTGGAATAGCACAGAAATCATGCTTGCTGTTAACACCCCTCATGCTTCCAACAGCTTGGGCTGGAATGAGAAACAGCCTTGGTCTTGACCTGTCTTCTTCTCCTGTTGATATGTTAGTGCATCCCAGAAAGTCCCCCCAGGAGGGAGGCTGGAATGCAGTCCAAAAATATCCTCATTAATATGGTAGGCTCCTGGATGGGAAAAGTGAGCCTGTAGCACCTTTTGTGATGGGAAGTCCATGGTTCTCCAGCTCACTGCTGTAGGCACCACTGGCTTGTGGTGTGGATTTTTTTTCCCACATTCCCCTTCATTAAACAAGAAACTCAGATGTTGGTAATTAGCCGAAGCTCCCCTGCTGCCAAGCCATATTCAGTTCCAAAAAGCCCTGTACACTGCTCCTTCTGCATTTGTTAACAATGTCCACACAACAGGTCTGCAATTAGATTCCCATCTGTTGGTTTTTGCATTCAGCATTGCCAGGAGATGCAGATGAACTTGGATTCCTCATTGTTGTGGATTCCTGACCAGAAATACTACATATGGAAAGACACTTGTAATTGAATGGAGGGACAGAAACCCAAGCACCATTTATCATAATGAGCATAATGCAGCAAAAGGCAAGGAAAGGGATACTTGTCAAATAAGCCTGGAAGTCTGATTGTATGTGCTCTGCCTGTCATACTGTATCATTTGCTATCTGTGTGGGGGAGGGGAGGTAGCGGATGTGAGCTTATTTAAATTACATTATGGCACAGGGAGAACCTGGTCATATATCCAAGTATGTTTGACTTATATATTATGTATATATCCATATATATGCCCACATACATACATAAGTCAACATGTGTATCTGTATATATATACCTATCTATAAACACGTACATATATATTTATATGTATATATGTGTATGACTATATATACATATAATTTTTAATTTGAAACTGTGATTTTTGTTTAGTGAACTCCTTGTATGGAAATTCCTTCCACCAATGCAGACCACCAGGCCTCCTGTACTTTCAAGAATCATAATCATAGATTTAGAGCTGGACTCAGAACTTTCAAGAGATGGGTAAACTGAGGCCAGTTACTGGAAAGGGTTTAAGAGATCACCCAGTCCAATACCTTCATTCTACAGAGGAGGAAACTGCTGCTTCATCTTTCTGAGCCTCAGTTTCTGCATCTGTAAAATGTATCTATACCTACTTCACAGGGTTGTTGTGAAGATCAAGTGATATCATTTATTACACTGCTTTACGAACCTTAAAATGCTATAAAAATATTAGTTTCTATTATTATTACTGTTATTATCCAAGGTCACACAAAACATGAGACAATTTTCTGGACCGCTTAAACGCTAAGTGATTTTTGTCCATAGTCAAATAGTATACAACAGAAGTAGGGTTTGAACCCTGGTCTATTTTGTTCCATGGTTGACCCTCGATCTTCTACATCACTCTGCCTCTGCATTGAAGAAGTAAACTAATCATTTGGCTTCTTGTGGTTCTTTGAAGTGCTTCCCTCACAACATCCTGTGAGGTAGGTAGTGTGAGTATTATCATTCCCATTTTACAGATGGTATCTGGAGTCAGAAGATCTAGGTTCAAATCCCAGCATTTTCCTTCTTAGTTATATAACCTTGGATAAGTCTCTTAATTTCTCTAAACCTCAGTTTCTTTTCATCAGTAAAATCAAGGAGTCAGACTAGGTGATGTCTAAGCTCCAAATCCAATGATCCTATGACCTCAAGAGATGCGAAAGAGGAAACCATTATCCTATATAAAATTTCCAAAGAATGAGTTTAGTCATTCCTACACCTATTATGTGCCTCTTCTCATTCCTAAACTCCTTTTATTCTGGTTTCTGGTCTTACCATTCATCTGAAACTGCTCTCAACAAAATCACCAGTAATTGCTTGATTGCTAAACCAATGACTGGTCTTTTCTTGACCTCTATACCTCTTTTTGCTGTTGATCACCCCCCACCCTCCTTCCTGGATCCTCTCTCCTCTCTGGTTTCTGTGACGGTGCTCTCTCCTGACTCTTCTGCTACCTGTCTGCTCCTTCTCAGTCTCCTTTTCTGGGTCATCACTCATATTCCATTCCTATGGTTGTGTGTACCCTCTGTCCAGTGCCCTCTTCTCTTCTCTTTTTATACTCTCCCCTGGAGATCTCATCAGCTCCCCATCAGTTCCATCATCACTTCTGTGCAGATGACTCCAAAGTATATATTCAGCCTCGTCTCTCTCCTGAGCCCCTGTTACTCTATGACCAACTACCTACTAGACATCTCCACTTGGATATTCTATAGGTACCATAAATTCAACATGGCTGAAATGGAACTCATTATATTTTTCCCAAATCTCTTTCCTTTTATTAATGTCCCTATATCTGGCATGAGGACACCACCATCTTTCTAATTACTCAGGTTTACAGCCTACAGATCATCCTCAGCTCTTCACTCCCATACATTCCTCCTCTTCAATCAGCTGCCAAGCCTTTTTGATTCTACCTTCTTGGCATCTCTCACACACCTCCTCTTACCTAGCCATCACCCTAATTCAGGCCCTCTTGCCTGAACTACTGTAAGAGCCATTTCATCAGTCTTTCAAAGTCTTTTCTCTCCATTCTCCAGTTTATCCTCTACAGAAATAGCAAACTGATTCTCCTAAAGTACAGATCTTATTATGGCATTTCCTTGCTCAAGAAGCTTCAATGGCTCCCAATTGCCACAAGGAAAACATACAAACTCTTCAATTTGGCATTTAAGTCCTTCACAAATTGGCTCCAAGCCTATCTTTCTAGAACAGTGATGTCGACCACCCAAATAGTAACATGGGATACTAAACCACAATAAGAATCCCTGTAGGCTGCATATTTTACATTGTATTTTGATTTCTTTTGTTAAATATTTCCCTATTACATTTGAATCTTGTCTGCGCTGTGTTATAGGTTACATTTGGCCCAGCCTATGAGCCTCACATTTGAGACCTCTGTTCTAGACTGATCTCACGTTATTCCCTTTTCTCTGTATGTGACATTCTATCTCTTGATTATGTTTTTGAGCCCAGGCTGCCCCTTATGCGTAGAATACTCTTTCTCTCCTATCTGTGCCACTTGGAATCTTCAACTCCCTTCAAGGTTCTACTTAAGTATTAACTCCTACATGAGGCCTGACCCGAGAGCTCAATTGTTAACACTGTCTCTAAAATTGCTCTTTACTTAATTTGTGCATATGTGTATATGTATATATATATATACATAGATATGTATATGTGTGTGTGCATATGTGTGTATACTTTCCTTCATCCATGTTCTTGTTCCCTCACACATAACCTCCCTAGTGAAATGTAAATTCCTTGAGGACAGGAACTGGTTTTATTTTCTCTTTTTGCCTTTGTATCCTTAGCACCTAGCACAGTACCTGACACATAGTAGTCTCTTAATAATGCTTATTGAATTGAACTGAAATATGCATTTTAAGAGATGCAAAGATAGGAAATAGTATCTGCACAGACAGTCTAACATCAGAAATAGCATATCAATTAATTAATTGCTAATAGCATTTATTAAGCACTTACTATATACAAAGCGGAGAAAGTGCTTCTTAGTCTTGAAGCATAGAGAACTCCAAAGAAAGTCACTGGGCAACTATTGAGGTGCGCCTTGTTAGTATCAGCGAGGTGGCTCCTGGCCTTTCTACAATAGTTTCCCTCCCCGTTACCTCTCTCTGATATGATCCAATTGAGTAGGTATTGTTTTTCAATAGTTTAAGAAATGTTTCTTTTTAATATCTTCTCTAGGAATGAGGTAAGCATTCCATCCAGATGGGAAAGGAAGAGAGGGGACAGTGCGATTCATTACTAGACTCAACTGGATTAGAAAGATGAGGCTATAAAGTCTTGTTAAGATGCCTGCTCTGAGACTTAGTATGTGCTAATCTCAATTCCTTGAGATCTGTTGGAGAGAAATGAAGCTGCTCTTAGAGGGAAAGCTGCACCCTTTGGGTCCAGCCCGTCCTTCCATTGTTGAGGGACTTGTGTTGTCCATGGTTTGTTGTAAGGTGCAAAATGCTTTCAGTACCTTTCTTCCCTCTCTCTCCATACCATCCCCGACTGGTTATTGTCCTCAGTCCTTCTACAGCACAATCTCAAAGCACCATAGCGAACGAGAGGCAGTATAGTACAATGTACTAGATTCCAATTTAAAAGACATGGTTTCAAATCCTGGCTCTGCCTCTTACTACCTTTGTGACCTTGGACAAGTCACTGAACCTCTCTCTAGGCCTCAGTTTCCTCATGTATAAAATGGGTTGGAAGAGATGGCTCTTCCAGCTCTAAATTTAGAGTCCTATGAATTCTAACCTAGCCTTTAAAACCCAGCTCCAAAGCTACCTCCTCCAGCAAGCCTTCACTGGTTTCGCTTCTTCCCAGATCAATGATGAATGTCTTCCTCTGGACCTCCCTATGGAATTTGTATATACCTCTCAAATGCTTTTATCATGTTTTATCTTATATGATAGCTATTTATGTTTCTATCATCTGCTTACTGAACTGAAAGCTCCAAGAGGACAGGAAGTTCATAAATGTTGTATTTCCCCCATGACCAGTATAGGTCTTCACACATAGTAGGCAGCTATTCAATATTTGTTGTAGATTTGTTGTTGTCCTTTTATGGCATCGACAGAGGTAACTTAGTCACTAGGCTCAACATGGTCACAGAAATGAAACAGTTATCATTAAAAGCAAATAACTGTAGAAACTTATGGATCAGGAGGGTCACAACCTAATCCACAGCATGTCCAAATCCATGTAATATGGAGGCATGTTACAACTGACTTCTGTATTTCAGTGGTGGAATTTTCCTAAGTGAGCTTTGACCGCATAAACTGTTTGGACATTTTGACTTGTAGGGTCACTGAAGATCATTACAAGGTCAATTTTTATAGACCTATTTGGTTGACAACCTGCAATGAATACTAGTGTAAGAAAGATCCAAGTTCATTATGGATTAAGACCCCCTGGGGCTCCAGTGATAGAAATTAACCATTATTTGTTGGGGAAGAGGATTCTTTCTTCACAACAATATTGATCATTACTGGCTAGGAAACTAGAGAGCTTAGTTAGAGAGCTCTCATCCATGTGCTTGTGAGAAAGTTGGAAAGGTCATCTCTTATATGGCAATATTGATCATCACTGGCTAGGAAACCAGGAAGCTCAGAGAACTCTCATCCATGTACTTGTGAGAAGGCTGGAAAGGTTATCTCTTATATGGCCGGGGCAGGGAACAATGCAGCTTTAGTATCTGAGATCATCTATCATCATATTGTCCCACTCCACATTATATGAATTTTATTCTTTTCTCTTGGCTTCCCTCTGTCCTCTTCAATTTTAAACGGTTGTATTTGGTCAAATAATTACACATTTCTGTAAAGCTATTGCAAGTTTTGGAGAGTTGAGTAATTTTTTGAGAAATTTTCAGTAATACTGTGTCATTTTTGTTTTCCCCTCCGGAATGAGAAATACAGCTCTGTAAAACAAGGGAAGGTCATACAGAAAGGGCTAGTATAGTCAATGATCTAGGGTTCTCTTTCCAGTGTTTCCTTTTCTGCTTGTAATTAAATAAGCTGCAAACTGGACTTGATAATGTGGTGAGCAGTGAAGAGAGTCATACCATGATATAAGCAGGAAGAGTTTATACTTATAGGAAAAACCCATGAGCAGAAATCTGCCCTTTGCAAATTGACCACCAGGACTTGGCCAACTATAGAAAAAATCTTGGTTTGGGACTTAAAAGCAAAGAAGTTACTATATTTTGAAAAGTGAAATAATTTTTCTTTTTTATTGTGAATTTGGACATCAGCAAGAATATTTTGACATGCAAAGAACAGAAGAGGATTATATATGAAACTATAAATCTGTTAATAGCTTTTAAATGTACAGTAAATTTAATTAACATGTATTAAATTGATAGTAACAAACTGTCCTGCTTGTCTGTTTCCTCTTCTGAACTTTCTTCTGCTCTCTAGGGTATTTTGAAGTTACTTTATGAAACATTTTAATTGAATTGAAAAACAGTTCAGAAATAAATATAGTAGTTTCATTTTTATTCAACGAAAAGAATAAAAACACTACAACAGAGTGTAAGAAAACAGAGGGAAGCTCATTAACTTGTATTAAACCCCTTGCTTTTCAACTTGGTATTTCTTTAAGTTAACTTTTGTTTTCTAAGCCTTGAATGGAACACTTAGACAGGCCTCCTCTGCCAAGTGACGAATGAACCTTAATAGGTAACCCCAGCAACTCTCTCATTTCTGCCCTTTCCCTTGACTCCTAATTGGTTCTGGGCCTCTTTCTGATAAGTCACTTTGAAGAGTCCTCAGTCATTACGGAATTCTGTCAAGCTCATACCCTCTTCCACTGCATCCATCCCTTCTGCCCATTTCATTTCTACATTTATTAAGACAATGTACTGAGCATTAGGGAAACCAAAACAGAAAGAACACATTTCCTATCCCCAAGAACTGCACACTCTGATAAAGAGAATTAATCATGTACACAAGTAGTTCAATAAATTCAGCAAATAATTCAATTCAACAAATATTTATTATCTTACTGTATACAAGGCTGTGGGCTAGAAGCTGGAGATACAAAGACTGAAGTGACAATATCCCTGCCCTCACTGACCTTTGTTGTTGTTTGGTGATTTCAGTCACATCCAACTCTTCATGACCCCATTTGGGGCTTTCTTGGCAAAGATACTAGAGTGGTTTGCCATTTCCTTCTCCAGCTCATTTTACAGATGAGGAAACTGAGGCAAACAGGGTGAAGTGACTTGACCAGGGTCACACAGCTAATAAGTATTTGAGGCTGAATTTGAACACAGGTCTTCCTGACTCCAGTCCTAGTGGTGCTCTATCTACTGCACTGCAGAGCTGTCCTCACTGAGTTTACATTCTACTGGAATATAACTGATGCACTTATCGCACATACTGTTCTCTGAAAAGGAAAGGGATAAAGTGCTGTGATAGTTTGAGGAAAACGAGGTCAGTTTTAGGGAGGAGCGAGGAAGCAGGGAGGAGTTCCTGAAGAAGGTGGCACCCAAGCTGGGTCTTAAAAGGGAAGAGGGAAGTTGGCAGGTAGCATGAAAAAATCCATTCCACCTAGCAGGAACATGAGAGAAAGTCAGAGGATGGGAGGGGAAGACGCCATGGGTCCAATTTGGCTGAAGAGCATATAGAGGACATGGGAATGACTGGAAAGGTAGGTTGATGAATTGTATTTTGAATAACGTGATCAGGGGTTTAGACTTTATCAGGCATTGAGGAGCCATGGAAGAGTTCTGATCAGCTTTAGACTAAAGGCCAGAAGATCAAATAGGAGGCTATTAGATTATTTCCAGTGAGAATGATGAGGGCCTAAACTGAAAAGGTTATAGCAATGATGGAAAAGAGGGGGAAGGATAGGAATGAGATTGCAATGGTGGAATCTGCAAAACTAAGAAGATGATTAGATGAGGGGAGTGGATGTGAGGGAGGCAGAGGGAAAGAAGACTCCAGTTGGGATGGTTGGGGATGCAATGCACAGAAAGGGAGAAATGTCTCAATTTCTGTGAGCAGGGAATGGAAGTCCCCTTTAGGATAGGGGTTTCTTTCATTTTTGTCTTTGTGTACCCTATCCCAGTGCCTTATCCATAGTAGACATCAAATACATTTTTCTTTAAATGAATTGAAAGGCCGGGCATGCTTCCAATTTTGCCAGCACCATTTGGATTTCATATTTGCTCCCCAGCCATTTTGTTATCAGCCGCCTTTCTGCTTGGATCAGTGGCCATGACCTGGGGGGCTCAATCCTTTCATCTCCCAAATGCCTGACCTGGAGCCCAGCTGCTCTGATTGGCAAACACTTCATGTGACCAGTAGTATATCTAGCCTGACTCCAGCCATGCTCTCCTTACTTCCCATCCATTTTCTCCACAGTCCCACCTTCCACTCCCCCCTTTCCATTTCTAGAACTATAATCACATCAGTACTGTCACTGCTATTGGAAAGAGTAGGCCAATCCACTCCCTGTGGATCCACTTACCATCCCTATAACTTATGAAAATAAAATAGCCTCCTCACCATGCTCCCCTCTCCCTTACTATGTATATTCTCTGCCTGTTAGAATGTAGGCTCTCTGAGGGTAAGTGCTGTCTTTGCTTTTGTATTTGTATTACCTCACTGCTTAGCATTTAGTAAGGGCTTAATAAATGCTTTTGCAATCATTCATTCATATTTAGTGATATGGCCAGCAGGTCATAGACAGACCTTAGACCATGTTGAACCAAACATGTGGCCTGTCCTCTGAAATCCTTCCTGCAGCCCTAGGCAGCGTAGCCCTTTACTCACTTGCCCTCGTGCATCGTTTTCTCATTCTTTCCTATGCTTCCTATATTTTCTCCCCAGCTTAGATGACAAACTCCTTGAACCTTGGGACTCTGTCTCCTTCTCTTATGTCCTCTAGGGTGCCTAGGATGTCCTGTGCATTATACAGCTGGCATGGAGTAATACCTTTTGACTTGATTTGATTGGTGCTCAAAGTTGAGAACCGAAAAGATAGTAATTCCCCACAGATTCTCTAATTATACTTATGCTCCTCTGTCCCCAGTTAGGGATTGAGGTGTTTTGGGGGGCAGATTTTGACAAAGAAGGCCTACAAAAAACTGTTTCTTACTTGTCTAGTGAGAAGATTGTTTTACACTGGCATCTCCACTCTCTCCATCGCTGTTGCAATAGTTTTCCGTTGTTTCTGCTTTCTCAGAGGCACAGATGAGAGCCCGGGTCTTATGGACTATAATTGTAAGAGAGAAGGGTATAATGAGGGTAAGCAGTTCAAAGGACCCTAACTCACACAACCATACCTATAGAACTGGAAGAAATCTTTGAGATCAGCTAGCCCTCTCACTTTACAGATAAGGAAACTAAAGATCAGACTAAGGACCAGAAAGGTTAAGTGATTTGCCCATAGTCACATAGGTATTAAGGGCAGAGCAGGGTTTTGAGCTCAGTTCATCTGACTCCCAGCCCAGTGCTTTTTTGATTATACCAACTGTCTCTCAATTCAATTAAAAAGAACATTCTTTAAGAAGAGACGCTAAGTAGCACAGCTGGGCCAGGAGTCTACAAGGCTGCATGACCTTGGACTCTTACTAGCTCTGTGGCCCTAGACAAGTCATGTAATCTCTGCTTGCCTTGGGTTTCTCATCTGTAAAATGGGAATAGAAATAGCACCTACATCTCAGGACTATTGTGTGGATAAAGCGAAATAATATTTATAAAACCCATTGGAAACTTTAAAGTGCTTTATTAAATGCTAGTTGTTATTGGCTATTATTAAGCACCTACCTTGCGCCTGTGCTAGTTACTATATGATATGGAAGGAACCTCAGAGGTCATCTAGTCCAGACCACCTCAGAAGAGGACACACAAGCTAAGTTGACTTGTCTAGGGTGTCACAGGTAGAAAATGTCAGGGCTAGCTAGGCCCCCTAATTCAAAACCCACTGTTCATTCCATTGTACCCCATATTTTCCTTGAGAAAGACTATTTAAAACAGCTTCTGACGGAATGTCTAGGGCAGTTAGCACAGAAACAGCCCACCCTATTAAGAAAAATCCTGTTGTGGATTCAAAAGATCCAAGCCCGTGTACCTCCTCCCCACAGCAGCCTAGGGACTGGGCTTTATTCAAGATATCAGGGAAGTCTGCAAATATGTTACTCCACCAAGCTGTGTTTGGACACAATTGATTCTAACCCCACCTAATGCAGCCTGTGTGTGTTGGCACAGAAAATCAAAGACTGTTTGAAAGGATCTGCTCACAAAGTAATGGAGTTTACCAACTGTCAGACACTGCTTTGAACCAAATCCTTACCTCTAGGTATTATTTACCTCCAGGACCCACGAAGCACATACTCTTCAGCTGGAAGGGCCCTGGGCTCCCAGAGCAGCAGCTACTGTAGCTTCCAAAAACACGGAGTAAATCATCACATATGTGCCTCGCAGCGCCAGGCTGTTTGCTCAGCAGGCAAACACAATGCCGCGGCGGCATTATTAAATTTCCATGAAGTTTACCAAATTTGCAGGATCAGTAGGGTGGCCCCAATGGGGGAGGATCGCCTGCCGCCTCCAGCACCTTGAAAGCCGCTGATGGGGCCTGCTGATACTTTGCATTCTGCTTGGCCTCTCCTGCCATCCAGTTAATCTCCACAGTAAAGATTAGTTTATTCGATTAAGTCTGTTCCCTATAGACCATCCCCCAAGCTCCCTGCAAAGCACCAGGAGTGAGTCTTTCCAACCTTTTACCAGCTAAAAAAGATTCAATAAAAGTAATCTTTTTCCCCCTTCCTTTTATATGATTGGAAAATAAATTGAAAATGAATTTCAGTTATTGCTTGTGTTTTAAATATGAGATAAAGGTCACCCCCACCCCCTTTCCTATCTCAGTAGATACAGATTAACATGGACATGTGTTCCATTATAAAACCACATGAACATATTTCATGATGGACTCGTATAGCAATTTTGCAAATGTGTCAGGTCACCTACAGTATATAATTAGTCTGCTCAGTTTTAGGAACCAGTGAAGGGTGATTCTTCTTTGTTCATGGAATTTTACCATGTAGAAAAGTCAAAATTGTAATTGTTGGGTTTTTTATGCATTTTCTCCAGTGTTCTGCTTCAGGATCTATATTGAAACATCTGGGCTAATACTAATGAGAGGTCAAACAAACTCTCGAGTAGCCTTGTTAGAAGCCCAATCAACTGAGGAGCTGTGTTATTAAACACAACTATAAGGCAGATCTGAGCTAAATTCAGATTTCAATTTTCTCTCTAACTGAATTCTTTTCTACTGCTAAACTAGTACACCTAACAGGAGCTCTCTGCATCAGCCCCATGTTTTCCTTCAGTCTGCCCCCGGGAAGCCAGTGGCCCGGCCCTGTGTTTGTAATGCAACATTCATAGATGTATTTATACAAGGCCTGTGCTCAGCATTTGTCATCACTGTCACAGAAAATGATTTCCTGGGTCAGAAAATTGACTTCAAAGCTTGACCCTGAAGATTTGACTTGCTTGTTTGCTTATTCTGGTTCAAGATGTGATATCAAAAGCTGTCCCATTAGTGGCAACTTTTCACATTGAGTTTGCACAGGTTGACGATGACGGGGCGGGAAGGCGGGCATCTGGATGTTGAAAGAGAGAGAGCAAAGGAGAACTGGAGGAAATTGATGGCGTTGACAGTAGGAGATGAGATTGGGGGAAGATATTAAAATTTGTGTGTTCCTCATAAATGACAGTATTCTTTTGGCAACAGTCTATACAGCATCATCAAATTAACTTCACAGGCAACTTCCATTGCTTAAAGGAGAGATTTTTATCTTCCCTTCCACAAAGCATCTACCAGTTGGAAATGTACACTGCATACATATTTTAAAATGCACCGAGATCTAATTAAAGCAGACTGCAACACTCGTTTTAATTATTCATTACAGTTCTGAACTCGGGTACACAGAGAATCTCTTTCTAAAGTTATAATAATTGTCAAGTAATGATTTTTCCCCCTCACATCCTCATAAAGCTGGGCAGGGTTATTGCTCACCTCCTGATTATATTAGCCCAGCATTTCCTACAGGTTTCAGGATGCACAGAGGGTCATGCTTGGGCATTCTCTAAGAAGGATCGCATATTTAAAATTCAATTATTAAAACCTTGGACAAGAAGACACGGCTGGATAAATGTCAAATCGATAACTTGGGGGCTGCATCGGGTTTGAAAAGACAACATGTGGTCAGTTTCATCATAATTATTATATGGGTTTCATATTATAGGTTATTGTTTGACTATGAACTTTCACTTAAATGGCATTAGAAATGGTGACATTTTTTTTAAAAAAGCTTGAGAAACTGGGAATACTCCCTGCCCCTTATGTAAGAGAGCAGATAAAAGAGATCTTAGGGAGAGGTGCTAAAACTCCCCTAAAGTAAATGGTTTTGTTTCCATAATATATGGTACATCATAATGAGGCTCTTTAAAGGCATTTCGAATTATTCTTCTTTTATGGTGTTTAGAATCTTGTTATCTGCTGACCATTTGGGAAAGATCATTTTAACTCTTCAGTGGAGGAGGTCTCAGGTAGATTGATCACAATTACCCTCATGGTCTGGGATTTAAACAAACATCCTCATTCATAGGTTGGAATTTATGCTTTTTATAGGGTGGTTTGCCCAAGAACAAAAAACAACAAGAAATTTCAATCCTTGTGGACATAAAGTATTTATCTGCTAAATTAGAACAGGACATTTATTTTTTACCTTTAGGAATATTTATGAGAAACAAAACGTAATGACCTCAGATATCCCATCTTTATTTTAAATTTGTTATTACTCAAATACAGATTGTATCTTTTTTTTTATTCATTCAACATGCATTTATTAAGCAATTATGCCGGACACTGGGAGGAATATAAAATTTACATAAGACTCAATCCCTACCTTCATCCACTCCAGTCTGACAACAATAACTAAGCATATATTAAGTACTTAAGTGCCAGACATCATGCTTGACACTAGGAATAGCAAGACAAAAATGAAAAATAATGTCTTACCCTCAAGGAGCTTACATTCCACTAGGAGAGTGCAACCGGCAAATAGAAAAGAATATTCATGCTAATTGGGGGAAGGAGAGAGCACTAAAGACTAGGAGGAGTCAGGAAAGATTCTCCATAGGAGGTGGAACATGAGCTGAGCCTACAAAGAAGCCAGGTACTTTAAGAGGCTGAGGAAAGGGTTCTATTCTAGGCAGAAACGACAACTATGCAAAAGTATAAAACTTAACTGTGTAGAAGATATCCAGATGACCACGACACACAATAATTGTGTGAGAGAGGTATAAAACAAAGTGTTAAGAGGTAAGGGAGGACAAGGAAAGGAAAAGAAGCTTGTTATCCACAGGGAAAATCAAGGAAGACTTCTTGGAGGAGGTAACATTTGAATTATGCTTTAAAGTATGAATAAGAAAAAATTGAGTAGGTGAAAAGTAGAAGGAAAAGCATTCTAGACATCAGAATAGTATGAGCCCACCTACAGTCACAGAGATAAGAAACACTGGGCATGTTTAGGTGGCAGAAGTATTCAGTTCAGCTAGCGTTTACTGTGTAATAAAAAAGTCAATGAAGATAAGGCTGGAAAGGTGGAGGCAAGAGTTAGATAGTAGTGGCTAGGGATAGGGTGCTGGACTTGGAGTCGGGAAGATCCTACCTCAGACTCTAAGCAATTTGCTTAACCTTTCTAAGTGTCAATTTCCTCATCTGTAAAATAGGAATTATACCAATAGTGCAGAATCAAATGAGATGTTATAAGGAAATCATCATTGGTCCCTAGTTGCTATTGTTAGTGGTGTTGTGGTGGTGGTTGTTGTGGTTGTTGTTCTCCTCCTCCTCCTCCTTGTTCTTCTTCCTTCGAAGGTGGCCCTAGATTGTGAAGAATCTCCAATACCAGGCAAATAGTTTGAACTTTGTAGACAAAAAGGAGCTATTGATGATTTTCTAAGGAGAAGGGGGGCATAACAAGCTCTGCAAATAAAAAAAGTTAAGTAATAATTTGTTTATTCATTCATATGCCTTCCATAATTTGAAACAACAATCTACTCTGCAAATTTGCACAGTAATAGAGAGGAAACCAGGCTAAAATTCATAAACTCGTTAAACAAAGCTTAAAAAACAATTAAAGATAAAGCATTGCTTTCCATGTCTTTGATTTCCGGGTCTGAAGTTTACTTCTTACGAGACAGTCTTGTATTTTTAGCATGTTCTAGAGTTTCGAGTTTTTACCAAGTTCATTGGGTTTGTGACCCATTCTTCACAATGATGAAGCTTGATTTCATTCCTGGCAGCCAGACACTTTGGCACTCCCTCTCTCACAATCTCACTAGTGCAGATGTGGTGTTTGGCAGACTGATGTGGTCACAGTAGGCATCCAAAAAAACATTTCTGGAATGAATGGATCAATTTGGTTCTCTCTTTTTCTACCAGATACAACAACAGTGGAGGAAAAAAGATTAATTCTGGCAACTTACAAACCTATAATGCTCCCAGAGGTCCTAAATCTGACCACAAGAGCTGCGGGTCTGGCAAATCATATTCTCTGAGAGTTTCACCTACACTTTAATGGGGTGATCATCATGCATATGCGTATACTCCAATGGGGGTAAAGGAAAATAGCAGAAAGAGATAATAGGATCTAGAGAAGGGTTTTTCTTTTGTTTGTTGTTTGCTATTTGTTCGGGGGTTTTTTGCTATTGTTTGTTTGTTTTAAGGATGAAGGAGACAATACATTTCTTTGACCTTAGCTGAATATATAGTTTACCAACTGTCTGTTGGACTTTTCAAAATACCTATCCTGTACACATCTCTCATTTAACACAACCAAAATTGAACTTATTATCTTTTCCCCCAAATCCACCTTTCTTCCAAGCTTCCCTACTTCTTTGGAGGACATCACCATGCTCCCAACCAACTCAGGTTCAAAAGCTTGGTATGATTCTTTACTCCTCGTTCTCTCACATCTCACATAGCCATCCCGTTGCCAAATCTGGTCATTTCTATCTCCACAACAGCTCCTCCCTTCTCTTCATTCATTCAGCCTACACCATAGTTCAAGTCCTGATGACTGCAACAGCCTCCTAATTGGTGTCCCTGTCTGGAGTCTCTGCCCACTTTAATCCATAGTCCACCCAGCTGTTCAAGTGATTTTCCTAAAGAGAGGTTTAAGCATGTCACACCCAACTCAATAAATTCCAGTGTTCCTTGTTACCTCTGGGATAAAACATAAAATCCTCTGTTTGGCTTTTAAATCCCTTCACAAACTGGCCCCTTCCTACCTTTCCAATCTTCTTATAAAGTACCTCCTCCACAAATTCTGTGGTCCGCCTATATAGGCGCACATGTTATTTTTCATACATTATGGTACATCTCCCCTCTCCATTCCTTTTTACTATCTGTCCCTCATGCCTGGAGTGCTTTCCTTTCTCATCTCTGGCTCTTTAGAACCCCTGGCTTCTTTCAAGATTCAGCTCAAATGCCACCTTCTGCAGGATACCTTTCCCCATTTTCCTTCCCTTTTAAGAATACCTTCCATCTACCGTGTATGTTTATATATGTACACACAAGCAGATACATGTTGTCTACCCATTAGAATGTAGGTTCCTTGGTGAAAGGATCTGGATTTTTTTTTTTCATTTCCTCATCTCTGGACAGTACCTGGCAAATAGTAAGCACTTGATGCATCTTTGCTGATTTATTAATATTTTTCTTTCAATGAAGTACTTATTAAAATCCATCTTTTGCATTTCCCTGCATAATTCCTCATTTGTAACATGTTGTAAACTGTTGACACCCACCATGGGCCTCTCTCCATTGCCCTTGGGTGTTCCTATACTTCAATCCTTCATAGACTTCAGTGTTTCCCAACTTACAACCAAGCAACATCATCAGAAAACCAACCAGGATTAAAAAAAAAAAGCCTTTTGTTTCAGGGAGAAGCAGCTCAAGAAACAAAGATCTACATACCCTCTAGTGAAGCTGGGGGCATTTAAGGAGGAATTCTTTGTTCCAACACCTTTCAGCTTCAGAACAAATACAGAATGTCAGTCATATCTTAGGTTCAACAAGATACTTAAGATACACAAAACACTCCCAGAGACCTTTAGTGATAACTCAGTAGAAAATGCCTCTTATTTGCTGATTGGTCTTGCAGGGAATCATCCTGGCTAAGTATAGGCACAAGTAAATATAAGCATTCAATTTAAAAGTACCCATGTTGATTATGCTAATTAAATAAGCCAATTATGCTAATTAACTGACAAATGTTTTAGATAGATACGAATCAGAGCCCTGTCTGTTACCACTTAACTTAAACACAATTATACTGTTAAAAGTGAATTTCTAAATGAAATCTTGCCAAAATATTGAAATCTTTTTACCAAGTCTACTACCCTGCTTCCTTCTTGTATGTTTAAAGGAAAAAGATATAAAAGTAGATTTCTTTAAAAAAAAAAAAAGACCTATTAAACCGAGTGTTGTGGATTTGTGTGTGTGTGTGTGTGTGTGTGTGTGTGTGTGTTTCCACTTCAGTTCTAGTAATTAGAGAATTTCAGCTTCAAGGAAAGTCACCTTGACTTTCGGAACTAAACAAGGCCTGAATGATATGCTAATTAGGACACATCTCTTTGAAAACTGTCTAAATGGTTGAATACATTTTTTTAAGCATCCCAAAGGTTTAAATAGCTCATATAAAGTTCTTGCCTTGGTGGGGTTTTTTTCCTCCTCCTTTTGCTAAAGAGAGTTGGTTGGTCAAGTTGATCCCTTGTTGCTGAAATTCAATCAAGGGCATTAAAGTGTAAACCAGTTGGAAAAACAAAGAGCTTAGGGAAATCAGTTGCTTAAACAACAACAAACAAGCACTCTGTAATCTTCTTAGAGAAATTAATGAAGGGAAAACCCCCCTCAGCTTGGGTGGATAATGATCCGGGGCTCTCAAATAACAGGCCTGGGAGGTTTAGGAGGAAGGTGAGAATTAAGAAAGGAGGATTAAACTTAACTTCAGCAAGAACAAAAAGAAATTTGGGGATCTAAGATCACAGCTACCCCACTTTAAGTAGGAAGAGTTATTTCTAAGGGCCACTGAGGCCTAATCCCCTATGCAAATCTCTTTAGATTTAAGTTTGCCTAAGTGTTTTATTTCTTTGCATACAATTAACAAGTGAAGTTTATACCTCTGAAATGCTAACTACTTCAAAGCACTACCCAGCTAATTATAACTATGGGAGTAAATATGTTTATCAAATGTGTTACATTTTAATACATATTTATTCATCTGCTAGCGTTATCGAAAACCTTCAAATGAAATCTCTCTTTTCCAGGTTAGTCTGGAGGGCCTTGCAAAGAAACTTTTGTAAATAAAATTTTACCTGTGTTTTAGCAGCTTAGAACCAATTTCCTTGATGATGCTGCTGGCAAAAAAAAAAGAAAAAAATACTATTTTTCTTCAAAATTTTGAGTTTTGAGCTTTTAAATTAAAGCGAAAGAAAAAAAAAACTTTGACAGTGAGTTTCACAGTGGCTAAATATGTTTGCTTTTATTTTCATTCTTAAGTTTTACACTAATGGCCAAAGTACTATTATTAATAAAATAAATTATATTTCCATATTGGCCAGTCAAAAAGCATTTATTAAGTGGCATATAGTAGGGACTAAAAAAGATTTATCGATGGGCTATTTATTGATTGCTTATTATGTTATTTATTTGTTATTTATTATGTGTTATTATATGCCAGGCACTGTGTTAATTGCTGAGTATGCAAAAAACGGGGTAGGGGGTGGGGGAAGTGTCTGCCCCACCTCAAAGAGCTCAAATTCTAAAGGGAAACATAGTATGTAACCATTCAGGTAGGTACATACAAAGCACATACAGAGCACATGGTACTCTGCTACCATGAAAGGAAGGAGAATATATTAGCAAAAGAGGAATAAAGAAAGGCCTCCTGCAAAAGTTGGGATTTGAGCTGAGCCTCAAGGAAGTTACAAAAGCAAGAGGCAAGGATAAGAAAAGAGACCCTTCCAGGCATGGGGACAACCAGTGCAAAGGGGAGGCAAGGAGAGTTGGAGGGTCCTACTCTAGGAACCGCAAGTTGGCTTGGTATATACAGGTGGATCATACAATTTGAGGGAGGGAGGTTAGTTACAAAGAAGGCATGAAAGATAGGAAGGGACCCGGTTAGGATGGATTTTAAATGCCAAACAAATGGTTTCATATCTGATCCTGAAGGTAAACTGGTTCTCCTTGAGTAAAGGGTAGAATGATAATTTAGAAAGATTATCTTGGCAGGTAAGTAGAGGATGGTTTGGAATTGGGAGGCCAGTTCCATGGCTATAGCCATCATCAAGGAGAGAGGAGATAAGAACTTGAAATAGGACTGTAGCTGTATGAGTGGAGAGAAGGGATCCGTAAGAAAGATGTTAGGAAGGTAGAAAGGACAAGTTTTGGCAATGGGATATGTGAGGTATGTGTGGCTGAGGAGTTTCAGACCTGGATGGCTTGGAGAATAATTATCTCAGTTAACTCATCTGCAAGATGGGTTGATAATGATAGCACCTCCCTCATAGGGAAATTCAGAAGTGGAAAGGAAGTGGGTTTTGGGGAAAGATAAGTTCTATTTCGAAGAATTTGAGTTTGAGATACTAACTACATCCAGTTTGCCTTGTTCAAGAGGTTGTCGAAGGTCCATCACTGAATCTCAATAGAAAGAATAGGGAGTGGATATTTGTCTCTAGGAAGCACCAGCATAGAGATGATAGTTGAACTTAGCTATAGGAATTGATGAGATCACCAAGTGGAAATAGCACAAAGTGAAAAGAAAAGGAGGCTCAAGACAGAGTCTTGAATTTATATTTTAAAAAATTATCTACAACAATAAATATGAATGTTATCAAATTCTCAGAGACAAAGTGCTTCCAAAGTTTGAAAGTTTCTCTAATCCGTGTAGTGGGCTTGTTGATGATAACAACAATAAACATTTTAAGGTGAGGTGTTGTATAATGGATAGATGTCTGATCCTGAAGTTAAGAAGACCTGTGTTCAAATCCTACCTGACATTCTTATGGTATGCATGAACCTGAGCAAGTCACTCAATCTCTTTCTGCCTCAGTTAACTCATCTGTAAGATGGATTTGATAATAACAGTACCTACCTTGTAGGTTTGTGGTGGAGGATCAATTGAGATAATTACATAAAGTGCTTTGTAAGCCTTAACACGCTATGTGAATGGTCAGCTATTGCTATATACATAATTAATCAAGCCTTTATCAAGAATTTACTACGTGCCAGGAGCTGGTAAAACAAAGATAAAAGCTCTCTGGGGGCTTACAGCTAATGGTGTAGACCAGAGATGTCAAACACATAGGCCATTGTAGCCTGCAACTCTCCAGAGTCAAGCCTGAATGAGATTAAAATGTAAATAGGAAATATTTAGCAAAATAAATAAAAATAAATTAGAACATAGATAATGTTAAAATGTAGTTTTCTAAGTCAACGTGTAGCTAACAGCAATTCTTAGGTATGTTTAGTGGCCCATTTCTATCTAAGTTTGACAACACTGGTGTAGATGTCAGGCACACATCCCTCTACTTTGGCCAGGATCCCCATCTCCTTTCCACTGGAAGCCTACATTCTGTGCATGGATCCATCTTGGGCTCTGACTGGTGATGGTGAGTTTATGCTTAATCTTATCCAAAAGGAGACCTCTTCTTCACTGTTTCCAAACATGCCACCCTGTAGTACCCTTCCCTCCTGGTCGTTTTTCAGCTCCCCCATTAGAATATAAGTTTGTTTAGGGTACTTGTATTTGTATTTGAAGCATTTAACATAGTGTCTGTTGCATAGTAAAAGCTTAATAAATGGTCTATTTCTATCTATTTATCTAATCTACAGATGGGTACAAAACAGTTATACTGTAACCTGGGAGGAAGTACTAGTAGCCTGAGGGGTGGGAGGGAGATCAGAAAAGATCTCTGGTAGAAGGTAAACATAAACTGAGTCTTGAAGGAAACTTAGACGTGTAATAGTACTGATTCTGAATCCAAAATCTGGGATTCAGAGCTGGTATTGCTGTTAGACCAAAAATACATATGTGT
>CM053625.1:113100298-113143561 GCA_028646595.1 Phalanger gymnotis | reverse complement strand
ATTTAAAGTCAGTCAATAAGTATTTATTGAGTGCCTACTTTTCCAGGCACCATGCTAAGTGCTGGGGATACAAAGAAAGGCAAAAGACAGCCCATGCTTTCAAGGAACTCACATTCTAATGGGGAAGACAATATGAAAACAGCTATGTGCAAACGAGCTATACAGGATAAATTGGAGATAATCAGTAGAGAGAAGGCACTAGGGGGATTTCAAACGAAAGGCTTCTTGTAGAAGGCAGGGCTAGATGGCTCAGCCCTGGAGTCAGGAAGACCCATCTTCACAAAGTCAAAGCTGGCCTCAGATACAAAGCTGACCTTGGGCAAGTCACTTAACCTTGTTTGCCTCAGTTTCCTCATCTGTAAAATGAGCTGGAGAAGGAAATGGTGAACCACTCCAGGACCTTTGCCCAAGAAAACCCCAAATGGGGTTATGAAGAGTTGGACACAACTTAAAAAAAGCAACTTCTTAGGCCCAGCACTCTATCCTCTGTGCCACCTGGTTGCCCCATTATTAAGCAGAAGCATTGATTGTTGGTGGACTTCTCAAGGAGCTTAGTCACAAAGGGGAAAAGAGATATGGGACTATAAGAGGATGCAACCCAAAGACAGGTAGCCTGGATGAAACTTCTACTCCCAAAGCTCTATCAGAAGCAGTCCAGTTCTTGTCACTATATCCTTAATGAGAGAGAATGAGAAATCTGAAAACTGTCCTTTTCCTTTTTCCAGCTAGCCCTCTTCATCCAAGCAGTGGGAAGGAGTCCCTGTTGGGCACTCCCACCCAGTTACCTGGACCAAAAGGCCCTAGTGACCCTCTAAGGGCCTACCTTTGGGTTCTTTCAGTCAAACTTAAGCCAATGATTCTGAACCTGACTCACCTCATTAACTCAGGTAGATTTCACTTGGTGCTAACAGTGAACTACTGTCTTGGAGGGAAATAGCCCCTTCCTGAAGGCACCCATTCAGCATTCCCTCCCCCATTCAGACCTCTAGGGCTTAGCACAGCTGCCTTTCTTCCCTCCTCCTTCCTGTCTTTTACCAGGAAAGGCTCTCATTGCCTTGGAGCCAGGCTCTTGGCCTTCCAAGGTGACAATTAGCTAATTTGATAAACTCATTTTATTCATGTGCTAATGGCAGAAGGTTATGGGAGTTCCTTAGGGCCCTCCTTCAGTTCCTAGACCACATGTGCATTAGAACAAGAGTCTTCTAGAGACATTTATTATTTCTGGTTTTCTCTGGAATTGGGTTTAGTTGTATAAACAATGAAATAATAAAAGTATATAAATCAGCATAGATAAGGTTTGGTATTAAAACTCTCACTCATATAAATATAATTTAGCAAATAACAGTTTTATTATGTATTTATTATCACTTTATTTTATTACTTATGCTATTTTGTAATTTTTATTAAGTAGATAATATTTTAAATGTAATATATATATTCCAATGTATCATACACATATGTGTTGCATCTCTTCAAAACTATTCCAAGTTATTACACAAACCCTCTCCCCCTTCTCAGTTTCATTAAAAAGGCTATCATCCCTGGGCCAGGATCTCTAGAAGACACTTGAAAGACACTGGTCATGAGATGAGTGGGTAGATAGTAGGGCAAAATGATGATGCATGTTGGCATCCTGGTCAAGGTTTGAAAATTGAGGCCCCTTGTGTTACTGTTCCCTTTAATATTTGAACTCTCAGTATTACAGTAATACAATCTCTGCTCTCCCAAAATAAGCACCATGGAGAGTTGAATTTTCCAGGATTTAATATGTGAATTTACACAAACATATTTAAAAGGGTCCCTTTTTCCCTTACTGTGTGTTTTTCCTAGTTCTTAGTCCTAGCTCTGGTGGATGGAATATGTGGGGAACCATTTGAGGCCCATGAACTATAAATATGGATGTATAAGTAAACCTCCCTACATAGCTGTCAGAGAGGTAGTACGACTCAGGCAGGGTTGGATTGGAATCCCAGCTTTGACTCTTAGGAACTATGTGACCTTGCCTAAGTCAAGCCATCCTCCATTCTTTGAATCTTATTTTCTTTAGACTGAAGTGGGAATGAAAATTCTTGCACTGCCTACCTCTTGGGGCTATTAAACATAAAGTTCCTGTAAACTACATAGCGCTAAACAAATCAGCATCTTCTCTGCAACTTAGAATCTTAGAGAGTTGCCTGAGGCACAGAAAATTTGAGTGACTTGTCTAGAATTACCCAGCCAGACCGAGTCAGAGATGGAACTAGAACCTAGGCCTTCGAGGACTCTGAGGGATTCTAGCCACTAACGCACTCTGCCTGTGAAGTTTCTCATTGAGGAAATCACAGGTCTTTTTTTTTTTAAACTACTATAGAAGTAATTACACATTATATGTTGTTTGGGAAAAGGATTCATTTCATTTTTGCCCCTAAACTAATTGATTAATCTATCTCAGTTCAACGAGGGTTTATTAAGTATCTTTCCAGCAACTTAGCACAGGGCCTGCTTGCTGTCTACTATGTGCCAGGTTCTGTGCTCCATGATGGAATCCAAAGGCAAAAAACCCAATATAGCCATGATCATCAGAGAGTTCACATTCTAATATAGAAGGGAGCACAGATAAATAAGTACAAAACATACAAAAACTAAATGCAAAGTTATTTGTGGGGGGAGAGAGAGAGTACTGAGAACAGAGGGGATACAGAAAGGCCAGGTATAGAAGCTGTCATGTGAGTGTGAGCTGAGCCTTAAAGACAGGTAGGGAGTCTAAAAGATAGAGACAAAGGGGGAGAATTCCAGGCATGAGGTACAGCCTAGGCAAAGCCATGGAGGCAGGAGATGTCATGCATGGGGGAAACAGCAAGTACGACAACTTCTTATGAATATGAGATTTTCTTCCCTGCTCTTAGAGATCATATTTAAAGGCTAATGCCCTGCTCTTATTCCCCTATTAAAACAAATACTTTACAAGGGAATGCCTTTCTACATGGCATTTTTTTTTTGCCTCATGTTTAAAGTAGTGGAAGAATCAAGTCAAGGAAATGTAATTTATGACTCTTCAAAGTGTTTAGGGACAGACAGTGCACATCTTGCACCTTGAAGTGTAAAATGAGATCAAATTCGGTGGAAATCATTCCATGCTACACTCCAGGGTAAAATTTATTTCGTCTAATTTGTGAGAAAGAACACTTAAAAGGAGAGTTTTGCATTGAGATAACCTCTTGTCATGGATGCCTACATGAATAGCTCTTTGTGGAAATAAGCTATCTGGATCCATATGGATAACTAGATCTATGGGCAAATCAAAGGATTTTCCAGGGAGTAGCTGACGCTGCCGGGTGGTTTTGACAGAAACCTGTCTGGGGCACCCTTAGGTGGCCTCTCTAGGATTTCACAGTGGATGTCGACAGAGAGTGCTTTCTCTCCCAAAGCTAGCTTCTCCCAGCTCCCTCACCAAGCCTGCACACCAGACAGACAATGGTGCTGACTCCAAAGCCAGTTGTGACAGTCTTTCGACCGACAGATACCTAATTCTGACCCAGGGGGTTTATTCACCCTCTGCTCTCTCGTGGGGTTTTCCCGAATCTCAGGGAAATGTGTCCCTCTGTGTTCTCCTTGCCCACCACTCACATCAGCCTGACCTCCAGGAATCCCTGCATCCTTCTTGGCCCTAGGGCCCTTGCCTAAGACCCCAGGTGCAGGCTACAATCTGGACTGGAAGACCTTCGCTGGGACTGGTGGGTGGATTTCTTTCCTTTAGTTCAGTTCTTGCCCGCAGTGCCCTCATTCCAGCCCCTGGACCTATTGGGACAGCAGGAGATTTGGGGGTGGGAAAACAGCTTGGAGTAGTTCCACAGCGATCTGAACTCCCCCAGGCAAGGCCTTCCCTTTCCTGGGCACAAATAGGGTAACTGAATAGTGACCCCCTACCTTCAGACCCCTCTCTGAGAGCTTGACCTGCCCCCTCTCTTTCACTAGCTAATGGGGAGGGGGTGTATGTGATAGTGACAGTAACACTTACATCTCCATAGTTATTCATTGCTGAAAGCATTTCTGAACCCATGAAAAGGGAATTGTTTTGTTTCGTTTTGTTTTGCTTCTTAATATCATCGAAGGGCCTTTTAAATCTCCTCTTTGGAAGGACAGGCTTTAATAAGCATGCAGGAGAGAGCATTGCACTGTGTGGGGTTCCTAAAGACCATATGGGCAAAAAGGCACATTATGTGGCTACAACTGCCCTGCTTGTCATCCCCAATCATACTTGGTCTAATCCTTGTTTTAATTTACTCTGCTGGTACCGCACCAATCCTGCCAGTGCAGTCCTCAGGGCCCCTTCATTCCTACCGCTTATGACAAGGAATATGCAAAGGCACAATTATTCATCCACTAAGGTGACAGAGGAGGGCTCTGCTTGGGAATATGTTTCCAGGCTTCCAGCGTTTTAATGTCAGCTGTTACAGCAGCACTTTGCAGTTTGCAAACAATTCTACAGGGACCTTTTTTTGGTGGGGGAGTTGGGGGAGGGGGGATGGAGAAAGTAAAGTATTTTGATCTTGGAAAGTGATGAGTCTTGAATTTGCCTAAAAGTGAATCTCCATTGATTCAGAACCACGAACTGTGAAGGTTTTAGACACAGGTCTTAGACAAAGTGAGGACCACGCTTCTATTCAGCCTGCTCATTGGATTTTTTTTTAATCAGTTGAAATTCTCTCCCTGCCCCCCTCCCCTTCCCTGTTTTGCCTCCAACAAAGAGAAGGACATTGAGCCAGCCCTATTAATTCGCACAGGTTTGGTATTGTTTACATTCAGATGTGTACCACATTCCTGAGGACGAAAAGAAAACAGCCCAAGTATAGCATTCAGCTCCTCGAGTCCATGATGTATTTCATTTGCTACGGTCAGAGCCATCTTAACAATGCCTTTCATTTTCTTATGGCCTAAAATGATTTTCTTTCTGTGAGGCCATTCTTTAAAAAAGAAGAAAGAAAGAAAGGAAAGGAAAAGAAAGAAAGGAAAAAAGGAAGAAAGAAAGAATGTGGGGGTTGGGGGGAACCTTCCTTGGCCTTTTCACAGTATCATTTGCAATTTAAAGCTAACCTGGTGAGTATACCAACAATAGGCTTGCCCATAAAATGGTTCCAGGCCTGCCTGCATGCCCAATGAGGTTGATGTTGCTCTATTTAGCTCTTTGTCCCTCCGTAATATCTACTTAATGCAGTTCAATGGGAGTGGATTGTGGGGAGCGTTAAACATTCTATTAAGTCTTTACCAAGGCCACTCTATTCTCCTCCAGCTGTATAGGGGCAGAGGCATTAAATTTGAGAATGTAGTGGGAACAAGGCCCCCTGAAAAAGCACCTATATAAAAAAGAACAAATTTCCTAACGGAGGAAGACCACACTCAATTTAAGACCTGTTCCTGTTGTAGCCAGATCTGAAAAGGTTTGTGTGATACGGACCTTACATTATTCTCAAACCCGTGTTTATTCACCAAACTGAGGCCAGCCCAGAGGTAACCACCCCAGATATGACTTACTACCCAGGATTTCTAGATATGTTATTGTTAGATAGAGAAGTGCCAAGCAACATTCTATTTTTTTTCTTATGATAGTCCTTAATACAATCATACTTACTGTCAAAGGTGGAGAGACTCATCATTCATTCCCATGTTGGGTTTCCTGCTGATCAGAACCTTAGTGACACTTTCTATATAGGCTTCCCAAAGCTCCTCATTCCTGAAGTAGAGATGGAAAGGATAGCAGGCAGATCCCCAAATAGCCCCTGGGTACATTGTTGCCCTGAGGGGCTGTGGATCTGTCCTCACTGGTACTAGCCACCAATTTTGGGAACTGGGGGGGTTACCGGAGCAGAAGCAGGGAATGAAGGGCAGGGGGCGGGGAGAAAGGGCCACACCAGGCATTTTCACACAGTTGGCATTGACTTGGCTTGAAGAGGCGAGCACTAAGCTGCCTTTTCAGCCCCAGTAAAAACCCTCCATCTGGCCACCCTAAAACTCTGTTAGCTTGTTCAATTCGCTGTCGGCTGATTGGGCTTTGTGAAGCAGACGTAACAACATCAATGGCCTAAACCCTCGCCACTTGAGAGTATTACATTTCATTTCATGCTTGACTTAATCAAAACTGGGGAAATGAAATTTACACCTTTTTGATGTTCCTTTCCCTGCTGTTTAAAGACAGGAATCTTTGCCCATTTGATCTTCACATGCGCCCAGTAAATGACCAAATATGCCAAGCTGCTAAAAGCAGAAGGCTACCAGTTGCCAGTGAGCATCAGGTCACTGGGAAAACACTTAATGCAGGAAGCCTTAAGTTTCTGGCCCAGAAACTTTATTGCCAAATGTAGTCACTCCTCCCACCCCAACAAGGCCACATTTTTCAACTTTTATTAAAAAAGAAAAAGTAAGTGAGGAGAAAATAAACCTATCATTCTTCCCAGCTGGTAGCATGGAGCTAATTTGGAAGGAAAAGCGAGAGGATGGATTTGACTCTTTGGATCTTACAGTGAATTTGTTTGTACCCAGTCGTCAGGGAGGTTGTGAAGAGTATTATCATACTAGGGAAAAGATTATTGTATTTCCTGTTAGTAGGCCCTGGCTTTTGGTATAAGATGGCAACTGGATAACTCTTCAGTAAGTCAAGCACAGGGTTTAAAATGAGTGAGAATCTCAGATCCAGTCCTTGTTGGTACTAGAGGCATCTAGATGGCTCAGTGGACAGAGCACCAGACCTGGAGAGAGGAGGATCCTATTTTCATATACAGCCCCAGACATTTACTAGCTGTATGTCCCTGGGCAAGTCATCTAACTTCTATTTTGCCTCAGTTTCTACATCTGTACATCTATGTCTCAAAGCTATTTTGAGGATAAAATGATATAATATTTCTAAAATATCTTAGAGTCAATCTAGTCCAACTCACTCATTTTATAGATAAGGAAATGTTAAAGTGCCATGTTAATACCAGTCATAATTTATTATTATTATTATTAACACTATAGGAGTGTGGAAAGGTCCCCTTTACCTCGTAAGAAAGAGAAAGAGAATTTGATTTATTTATTTAAGAGACTGCCTGGCTTAGTAGATCGAGAGAGCCTTCTTAGAGTTGAAAGACCTGGAGTTCATCGAGTTAACTGGGGCCATCCTGTGGGTGCAGCTTACTACTGGCCTTTGAAGGGTGCCATAGTTGTTAGACTTGACTAGTGGCACCAGCTCCACCTGTGTTCCCAAGAGCCCCAACAACCCTTGTGGAAAATCCCAGCCTCCAGCTGACCTCTCTGGTCATTGTAGTGTTCTGGTGGCAGCACTAACTTCTCCAGACTTTTTGCCTTTTGTTAAGAGCCCTCCGTTTATGACTTGATGAAAACATTTGTGATAGATAATCAAATGCTTATATGTTGCAAGGGACAATGCACTATTTGTTAAATATAAATTAACATTAACACAGATCCCCATTGTAGCAAGGGAAAGGGGTTTTGACACCTTTTCAACAAGACAGCCTGGGCCCCAGGAAAGAAAGCCCTGAGCCCGTAAAGGAACTCGTCCAGAATGGTGATCGGCCGACAGCTCTTGTGTGACAAGATACATAGTTTCTTTTCAGCAACAGGCAGATTATCGGTTACTATAGTTTCCCTAATGCTCAAATGGAGCTAAGACCTAAGCTGAACAGAATAGGTTAAAAGGTACCGATGTTTGGCCCGGGAAACCACATGTTGAGAATCAGAGACCAAACCAAACAAAAAAGCACATCTCTCTGGGCTTTGATGTCTTCTCTGAGGGATGCAGAGGGGGTGGGGGTGGGGGGAGTACAACCAGGGCCCGGGGTCCAGAGGTCTGATGGGGCCTGTGACAATGCCCTTAGTGTGGGAGCAGAGATGACAATGAGCCAAAGTCCCCCAATCCCGTGCCTTCGGGACCTCCCCATTCCAGAGAGGTAAGAAATGCACTTACTTCTCTCAGGCTAGGGAGGTGCCTCACATTTTAGTCTCACACTTTGTTAGCAAGTATCTGCAGGATTGTTGAAGGCATAGGACCTAGGGAAGCCGTTTGGAAGTGACTCTACTTGAAAGAACTAGGCTACCAGTAATTGCCCTAGGGATGCTTGACCGATGGACCTTTAGCAGACCTCAGCCCAGAATCACTGAGGCTTTTCTGCCTGGCACTTGTGCCGACTGGGAATTCACACTGAGCCACACGACCCTCTCTGCCAGCCCTGAGTAGAATATTGGCTTTTCCCTCAAATAATTCATCTTCCCCATAAAATATTGCCTGCCTCTCCCTCCCTGGTGACAGGGCTGCGTTTTTCATAAACTGGATTAAATTAACGACTATTTATGCTCCTGATGTGGGGGGTTTCTCCTCCTCTGTTGAAAATCGGTTTAGTCTCATTTTGCTTTTTATTTAAATCTTGTGAACAAGATAAATGTGCTTTTGCCTTTGGAAATCCCAATCAATCACCACCTGCCTTCATCCTAGAAAATGAGTGTGAGTGTGTGTGTGTGTGTGTGTGTGTGTGTGTGTGTGTGTGTGTGTGTTACATTTCATGGAGTCCTGAGTGCTTCCTTGTACGACATTGTGAGGCCCGGTCTCATTAGTTCTTTAGAATGTTTTTTTTGAAAAATATCTAATTGTAACAACTGTATTCCTATAGCGAACATATTACTTGAATTCAAGCCTTAACAATGGCAATAGGATAACTGTCCTTGAATTTGAGTCTTTTGTTGTACATCAATAGGCTTACAATGTGCTGAATTAGCAGGCATATTAATGGCCAGATGCAACACCAGCCCATTCTTTTTACTCAAATCTTCTTATGCAAATACCCCATGAATCCAGTTCAAAGAGCTAGCTTTAAAATGAGCTCCTACACACATTCATATGGGGCCTTTCACTACCAGCAAAGGGACTTAGATAGAAACTGACATGAGAAAAGTTTAGACACTTGTTTTTTATAACTAAACATGATCTTGTTATCATAATCTGATACTGGTACCTTGCATGGTGGGGTTGTAGAATTTTAAGCCTTCAACAGAGGGGAGATAATCTCAGCCTTTGTGACAATGTGTACTGAATTCTGTACTGGGAGAAAGCTATCAGTGAGAATCGCAGTTTGTGTTTTTTTCAAACCAAACTTTTCATGGTAAAAAAAAAAAAAAGCGCTTTTATCCTATTATAATTACCAAGCTGATTTTCATTGTGTCTGTAAGGCTAGCAAATGGTAATAAAGGTCAAAGGAAAAAAAAAACAGAACAAGAAAATTCTCTCTCCCAAAAACCAAACAGAAAAAAAAAAACCTTCCAGTCCTCCCCACGTCAACCCCACCAGGTTTCAATTTATTTTCTTATAGGCCTTCACAGGGGTTAGACAATTTTTAAATGTCAATGAGCAGTATGTTGGTTCAACCTGTAAACCCCTACCAGGAGGAAGATGAGCATTTAAGCCCTTGGGGAGAAAACTACTTTGGAGGTAGCCCCAAGAGATAAGTGGGCTCTTTCCCTTGAGCTGCTTTTCTTGTGGGGATCTCTCTCTTCTTTGCCCCTACCTGTTACAAGGCTAGAATTTTCTCTGATGGGAATTAATTCTATGGCTGGTCAAAGTGGGTTAAGCAGGGTACAAGTAGAGGAGAAAAGCGGTTGGTTTACTTGGTCCTTAATAAACTGTGTAAAAATAAGAACCCTCTTTTTTCCCCTGATACAGTACTTATGCTTCCAAAGCATTTTCACAGTCAGTATCTCCTTTTATCTTCCAGGATTTAGAAAACAATTTAGCAGGGTGATAGATGTTATAATAATAATATCCCTTGTATTTGTCATAGTACTTGGAACTTGTCAAAATATAACAAAATGCCTATAATTATATACGACTATAATAGCACCCTTTAGTTATAGTGTCCCACAACTGCATTAAGACTTTTAGAACATCCAAGTTTTACATGGATACTATATATTATAATATTTCCTGCCACTGTCTATCTTTAAAATTCAATTTTCCATAGATAATGACAGATGATTCCAGGTCTAGGACCATAGATTTAGAGCTAAAAGACATTTTAAAGACCATCTAGTGCAATACCCTTATTTTACAAGGTAGGAAACTAACTGAGGTGTTGAAAGGTGACTTGACTAAGGTCACACAGGTAGAAATGAGCAAAGATTAGATTCACAAACTCTCTGAACTGGAAGGGATTTCAGGATCCATTTAGTCCAACTTATGCTTGACCAAGAATCTTCTCTATAATATCTCCAACAAAGGGAAAACCCAGCCAGCAAGAAGCCCTCAAGTGAAGGAGAACACACTAGCTCCTAGGAGAGACCTATTAGACATTTCTAGATCTAATTGTTAGAAAGTGTTCCTGATAACAAACTTAAATCTGCCTCTCTACAATTTCCCTCCAGATGCCCTGACTCTAAATCCAGTGTTCTTTCTCCTGCAGTACTGCTCCTGCTCTCTTCCCACGAAGTCTAAGGAAGAGAACTTAAAATTCACAAAATACTTTACAGACCTCATCTAGTTTGATATTTACAATAATCCTGAGTACCGATGGTAATATCAGGCCCATTTTGCAGACAAGAAAACTAAGGCTCAAATAAACTAATAATAATGACAATGACAATTTGCCTTGTTCAATCATGTCCAACTCTTCATGACCCCATTTGGGATTTTCTTGGCAAAGATGCTAGAATGGTTTGATATTTCCTTTTCCAGCTTATTCTACATATAAGGAAACTGAGACAAACACGGTCAAGTGACTTGCCCAGGGTCACACAGCTAGTACGTGCTTGAGGCAAAATATAAACCCATAAAGATGAGTCTTTCTGACTTCCAGGCCCAGCGCTCCATCCACTAGTGAACCTAGCTGCCCTTTGATAATAACATTAATAAATGATATTTACATATCTCTTTAACATTTGCAAATTTCTTCACAGGTACCATCTCTTTTACTTATATATATCCTTATCATTATTTACAATAATCCCGAAAGGTAGGTACTATTGGTAGTATTGTTCTCATTTTGCAGATAGGGATATTGAGGCTCAAATAAGTTAGTCATCATCATAATTATAGCGATAACAATAATAATAACTGACGTCTGTGTGCGTCTCTAAGATTCACAAAATGCTTCACATAAATCATCTTATTTTACATTTATCATAATACCTAAGAGGTATTGTTTGGAGTATTATTTTCATTTTGCAAATAGGGACACCGAGGCGCAGATAAGTTGCTCATACTAGCAATAACACTGATAATTAACAACACCAATACTAGCTGCCACTTAAGTAGCTCTTTCAGATTTGCAAAGTGCTTTACATGCATCATTTCATTATGAAGTGACTCATCCACGGCGGCATAGTGTGCTCAGCGGGGGAGGAGACGTTCGAATTCAGATCTCAGTTGAATCCAATTCTGTGCTGCCTCTCAAGATTGAGTAAATTACCTCTGAGGAAACTGAAACCCAGAGACGGACATGGATTTACCCAAAATTGAGTATCTAGTGAGGGGAAGCATGGAGGCAGCTTGCATGAATGAATGCAAAAGTATTTGATGAGCGACAAATGTGCAAAGCACTATGTTAAGTACTGGGAATGTAAATCAAAAAGACAGTCCTTGTTCTCAGGAACTTGTATTCTAATAAGGAACAATAGCATAAATAGAAAGGTTCTAGCTATAAGTTAGATGGAATGGTCCCAAGGACTTTAGGGAGCAGGGAGTGGCATATTCTTTAATAAGATTTCTTTATTATTATTATTATTAATTATTCATTTTGAACTTAAATACAAAAAAAACACACATCAAAAGAACATTTCCATGTACACAGTTCAACATAAAAGAGGATTCAATATAAAACCATGAATTTCACACTAGCTTTAAAAAAAACAACCATTACATTGATACTACTCATCATTTTCAAAGCTACCCTGCTTTTCTGCACTTCCTTCTAAGATTTTGTTCTCTTTTATATGCTTATTTTTTCTCCCTCCCTCTCCACACCATCCTAGAGAAAGCTACCATTAGATACAAATAGGTATATATGTATGTAAAACCATTCTCTCTTTCTCTTTCTGTTTGTGTGTGTATGTATGTGTATATATATACATATATAAATTTTTTTTTATCTCATCTTTCTCTGGAGGTGGAGAGCATCTTCCTTCATAGGTCAAATGAATTAGCCACTCAAAGTTGCTCTTATGACAATTCTCTTGGTTTTGCTCATTTCACTTTTCATTATTTCATGTCTGTCTTTCGATATTTTTCTAAAATCAACCAGCTCACCATTTCTTGTGGCACTGTAATATTCCATCACAATCATATACCACAACTTGTTTAGGCATTCCCCAATTGAATATTAGGATTTCTACTAGTAAAAATCATATCAGTTCTTGATAATGAAACATTTGACAATATGAGGGACTTTGGTATTAAGAACTTGCTTTTCTGGGTGTTCAGTGGCTGTGGCAAACTAGATCTCCATAGAGAATATATTTTATGGGGCTGGGCTGGAAGCAGGATCAGTGGTCCATACGAAGCTACCACTCCTGGGTCCTTGGGTTTACCTGGCTGCTGTTGGCAGTTGGTCAGCAGTTAGTGTTGATGGTGGCAAGGAATATGGACTCCCTCCTAAATAATAATTGGTTCCCTCAATGATGGCTGGGGGGGACTGAAAAGAAAGCATTAGTTCTGGAATCAAAGAATCTGGGTTCACAAACACCACCTTTAACAATGCTTGTGTCAACTTAGTCAATTCACTAACTTCCCTGTCCCTTAGTCTACAGACATTAAGGGGCTGGACTATATGGCCTCTAAGAGTGTCTTCCAGAGGTATATCTGTGGTCTATGAAGTCCCGATCCTTGCACTAACCTATGCCACTTTCCCCTTGTGAAAATTTCACACTTTTGTGTTCCCTTCGTACTATTTCCTCACTGGAGAGTGGAATCATTTTGATGACATTCTTGTCTCCCTCTTGGTCCCAAAACATCCTTGGGCATAGGAAAAAAAAATGTCAGAGAAGAACTGAAATTATTAGTTACAGATAGAGGAAATGACTGGGGCAGCTTGGAGTCGAAGTGGGTGGAGCGCTTAGCCTGGAGTCAGGAACACTCATCTTCCTCAGTTCCAATCTGGCCTTAGACACTAGCTGTGTCACCCTGGGAAAGTCACTTTAACCTCAGTTTCCTCATCTGTAAAATGAGCTGGAGAAAGAAATGACAAACCACTCCAGTATCTTTTCCAAGAAAACCCCAAATGGGGTCATGAAGAGTTGGACACAATTGAACAGCAACAAGGGGAAATGACAGCATACAGAGGTGAGATTCAGCCAAGGTCCCTGGGTTAGCTCATAACCACAAGCTGGCTCTGCAGATCTTAAAGGTTTTATCACAAAGAAGACATTCAGGGTACATGAACTTTTTGAGCTTTCACTGAGATGACACTTTCCTTAGCTTTGTGTTTTGGAACCATTTTTGAAATTCATTTACTTTGTTGTGGAGGTTAATGTGATAAATATGCAATGAAGCAATTTTGGGAAGGGTCACTTGCCTATGCTAAAGCAGCAAAGCTAAGTGGGTCAAAGTACTTCTTTTAGGAAGTTTTGAGCCACACTTGATGTAGAGAAAAGAGCCGTGAGTTTGTGTTAGAGGGTAGAATGGTACAGTAGGAAGGATGTGATATTTAGTCACAAGAATGGATTCGAATCCTGGCCCCACCACTTAGTACCTGTAAGTTCTTGAACAAGACACTAAAGCTCGCTGGGCCTCTGTTTTCTCATCTGTAAGCCTGGCACTGCTCTGGCCTTTCTATACAGGGTGTCTCAAGTCACTCCCACCCTCTAAGCCTCACTTTTTTTCTATAAGAAAAATCTAGATGATCTCAAAGAGACCTTGCTAGACCTGCAGTCAGGAAGATCTGATCCACTCAGCTCCGTGACACTGGGCAAGTCAATCAATCAGTTAACATTTATTAAACACCTACTATGTTCCAGGCACTGTGCTAAGCAATGTTGATGCAAAGAGAGGCAAAAGACAGACCTGGATGTCAAGGAGCTTACAGTTTAATGGCGCACTTAGCCTCTCAGTCTTAGTTTTTTCATCTATAAATTGGGGATTATAATAGCATGTACTTCTCAAGGTTGTTGTGAAGGTGAAATGAGATAACATTTGTAAAGCATTTTGTAAATCTTAAGGCATTATGTAAATGCTAGCTAATAAATCTTATATTCCTATGTTTATTAACTATTTATCCATTCATTTTATGCCATCATCCAAAATATTTGTGAAAGTGCCCATGGTATATTAGACCGTGGAGCAAAACTGCTATTTTCCAAGAGTGCAGAGTGAGCCCAAGTCCCTTCCTTTGAAGGCTACGGCCCTAAAGGTTCACTAAAAGTCTGCTTCCAGTTTGGGATTTGAGGGTTTCAGTTGTCTTGACTTTTGTCTTGACATCGGACTTCAATGACTCTGGAGGGCAGTGAGGGTCACAACTTTTGTGCAGCTCTGCCTCATTTAAATCCAGCTCACCCTCATGATGTCACTAGTCCTCTTCAAGAACAGAGGACAAACAACAAAGGATTAATTTTCTTATACGTTATTGGTTGTGGGTAGGAGGACACTGAGTTGGAAGTTCTAAGTTGGAAGCAAGGTAAAAAACAACAGGAAAATACAGCTAAGGGTTGGACTACATGGCTATTTCATAAATATATAAAATTTGTTAATCATTGGTTATTCTTTACAACATCACTAGTTAAATTGCCTTTTATTAACCATTATCCAAATAAAAAAGCATTTAAAAAAGATGTTTCATCATTACAGAATAATTGGATGGCCATTACAGAATTGGATGACCATCCAGCCCAACCTACACCTCAACAAATATTCCCTCTAAGAAATTCCCAATAAGTTACTGTCTAGCCTTCACTTGAAGACTTCAATAGAGGGTAAACCTACTATCTCCTACAATAGCCCAATATACTATTAGATAGTTTTTATTGTTAAGGAATTTTTTTTTTCTTAAATCAACCCTGAATTTGCCTCTACAACTTCCACATTTTTTTATTTCTCCCACCTAATTCTGTTCTCTGGTGCTGAGTGGAATGAATCTAATCCCTTTTCCCTTTGATATCCCTTCAAATAACTGAAGAAAACTTATGTCATGACACCTTCCCCTTCCCCTCTTCCCCCCAAGTCTTCTTTTCTCCAGCTTAAACATCTCCAGTTCCTTCTACCAATCTTCATATGACACGATGACCCCTTTTACCATACTGGTCACACTCTTCTGGATGGTGTCTAGCTTTTCTATGTCCTTCCTAAAATGTGACACTCAGATCTGAATACAATATTCTGGAAATGTTTTGACCGCTAGTATTCATCTTCCTCTTTCTGCAAACTATGTCTATCTTAATGCAGCTTAAGATCACATAAGTTTGTTTTGGCTACCGTATCTCACAGTTAGCTCATTTTTGAGCTTATTGTCCACTAAAAATTCCAGATCTTTTTTTAGATAAATAGCCCTTTAGGCATTGGTCACCCATCATGTCCTTAAGAGGTGAATTTTTTGAGTCTAATGTAAGAGATTATATTTATCCCTATTCAATTTTGTCTTGTTATATTTGGCCCAATGTCATAGCCAGTTGAGGTATTTTTGGATTTGGCTGTCATCTAAAAGACTAGTTATCCTGCCTATACTTGTGTCATTCACAAATTTGATAGGCATGCCATCTATTTCTTTTTCTAAGCCATTGATAAAAATGTGAAACAGCACAAGACCAAACCACAACCCTCCACCCTTTCAAGTTGACATTGAACCATCAATGAATACAACCATTCAACCAGTTCCAAACTCACTTAATCATATTACTAGCCCATATCTCTCCTTTGTCCAAGAATAGTATGAGAGGCTTTATAATATGACTTGATAAAGTCTACTTAAACTCTATTTATAGAATTCCACTTCTGTTGCTAATAATAGCTAGCATTTATGGTTGGAAATGTTAACTCATTTCATCCTCACAAGAACTCTGGGAGGGAGGTGCTTTTATTATCCCCACTTTATAGAAGAGGAAACTGAGACAAAGAGGTCAAGTGATGACTTGTCCAGGGTCATAGTAAGTGTATAAATGTCTGAGATATTCAGATATTATTGACTCCAAGTCTCACATGACCTCTTTACCACCTAGCTACCAGGTGTCATAACCCTGTCAAAAAAAGAAACAAGATTAGTCTTGTATACCTTTTCTTAATGAAGCCATGCTTCTGACTAATGCTTCATATATATGTATATGTGCACATATATGTATATCTATACACACCCACATATATATGCATATGTGTATACATGTGGATGTGTATATTTGTATATATATATGTATGTATGTATGTATGTATATAGCTCAGTGATATGGTGGGTAGAGTGCTAGTCCTGGAATCAGGAAAATCTGAGTTCAAATCAAGACTCAGACACTTACTAGCTATGTGACCTAGGCAAGTCATTTAACTTCTGTCTGCCTCAGTTTCCTTAACTATAAAATGGTGATAATAATAGCACCTACCTTATAGATTTGTTTTTGCAGAGGATCAAATAAGATACTATTTATAAAGTGCTTAGTACAGTGTACAATACATAGTAGGTGCTTAATAAATGATTGTTCTCTTCTTTTTCTTCCTCTTAATGGCCATTAACCATTTCTTTAATAATAGATTCTACAATTTTTTCCAGGGGTCAAAATCAAACTCACCGGCTTATAGTTTTCAGACTCTACTCTCTTCCATTTTGTGACCATCCACAACTCCTTTGTCCTGTTCCAGCCAGGCATGGGGCATTGCTTCCATTTTCTATGGTGTTTCAGAGAACATTAATAGTGAATCTGCCATCACAACCACTCATTCTTTCAGTACTTTGGGATGTATTTAACCTGCATCTGGTGATTTGAACTCATTAAAGACATAAACATGCTCTTTTAGTCTACTTACTCAGCTTGAGTACCACACCCCACCCACTCCCATCCCCACCCCACCCCCATTATCCATTTTGTTTTATCTTTCTTAATCCAAAGATAATTCTCTTTTACATGAAAACAGAAAGTAAACCAGAGTGGAGAAGTTCTGTCTTTCCCTCATCTAGCAGTAATCATTGTCCAATCCAACCTTATCAATGATGCTTCTCTTTCCCCCTCCCCCATATAGCTTTAAAAATCTTTTGTGTTATCCATATCCATGCTCTTTTCATCAGGGTCAATTCTTTCAGCGCTTTAGCATCAGCCCTTTAGCATCCCTGACAACAATTTATGTAAGCCCTAAGCCACTCTTTTGTATCTATCCTCTTTATTCTGTCCTTGCTGCCATCTTCTATGGCCTCTTTTTAAGCTGAAAGTTCGTTGGAGAGTTTCCTCAGTATCTATAGAGTCTTTTTAAACAATTCTTTTTCCTCTTCAAAATAGTTGTTCATCTTTGTAGCTTTAGAATTGTGTTTTTAAGAATTTCCCATATCTATGGAACTGATTTTCCCATTAAAATTTTAGGCCATAGGATCCTACCTATTCTTTCTTCAGATCCTTTGAAAACTGAATTTCCATCCTATGGGAACATGATAGATTATTCTCAGCTTCCCTCTCATCTTACGTTCTTTATAATTATATACTGTCTCGTGGTATATAATTATATACTACACTCTAGTACAATGGAGGAACTTGCCAATAAGAACACAGTCATAGAGCATGCTTGGATTTGCCCTTCCTAGGGGATTATATAGAACATGTATGATATTCTCTGCCTGAGGCCAATCCAACAAATAGAGCTTCAGAGGCTGGTTTGAGCCATCATGACTCATTCAGTATTGTCTGATGCTACAAAAAAATGTTTAAATCTTCTGACTAAGGAGCCAGAAGGATTGATCATTCAGTAGAGGCTGAGCCAGAAAGGAATGTGTACAAAAGCTTCATTGGACAATCTCTTATTCTCTTCCCTGGTGTCATTCAAGTGAGGAAGGCCTCTGCTGTAAGTGTTGGGTGGGAGAGGGAAGCTGGCCACTTTTTCCCTTACCTAGTCACTGTGTCCCTAAGTGAATGTCATCTCTGTTTCTTTTGTGTTTATTATTTCCTGACCTTAGGTGAATGAGAGCCCAAAATGGAGAGGGCCCAAACAACTGTTGGATCAAAAGAGCCATCAAAACAGTGGCAGTGGAGCTGGTGGCGGCAGCAGCAGCCAAGCTGGTTCGAAAGCCAGAACAGTAGCTGACTAACCTACGTGACCTAGATTGGCAGTGGATTGACCTGTGAACTAAGATGCCCCACCTACCAAAAAGCCAGCCCAACCGAGCTGGACTGCAGTTTGCCATTGTCCACACGTAGCCCAAACTTAACCTGACAGGGATTCCTTGAAGACAGAAAAGGATGCCTAGGGCCTGGAGTCATGAGGTACTGTGATCCCAGATGTTCTCTACACATGCGACTGACTGCCGTTGTACTTTGAATTTGAGGACACTCTCATCAGGGACTTTGTGTGTGCACAAGGGGAGAATGTTCTGCTAGTGTGAGAGAGTTGTTTTGTAACTAGCATTGTCACTCTGCCTTCCCAGTAAATAGCTTTTTGTAAAAGCTAATTGATGTTGACTGGTTGGTCGATATTGAGGAGCACACCTTATGGAGGCTCTTGAATTACCATAATAAAAACCCTAGGCCATCAAGATTATCCCCTTGTAAGGGACAGGCCTGATGTTGGCACCTTGTTAGCTCAGGTTTGATTTGGGGATGATACGAGGCACTCCTAAGTCATTTAACAGTTAACAAAAGGAGGTTTTCATGGATCGAATGTAGCAAGAATATACAACAAGATCATAGAGGCATCTAGCTTCTATGGATATAGGCCTCCCCTGCTCCCCTCGTAGGGGAGTAGATCAGGATGTGATGACTTATGGTCTTCAGACATCCACCAAGTTGGAAGGGTCCTGATTCCATGTGGGTATCTTGGGCTAGAGAAACCATATGTGGGCAAAAATGGGCTACTGGACAGCTATGAACCAGCATTATTATAAAGAGCTCATAACAAAGGAACCATCCCATTGGGCTTGGACCAGAGAACATTCTGTCCACCATGGTGGGAGAAGGGGTGTGTGTGTACTCATCAAGGCTCCTAGGGGAACCCGAACTACCCTACTGTGATGTTCCATGTCTCAAGCCTCTCTACCCTGAGTTGCTCTGTTCGTGGCTACTAGGTTTAGTGGAACCATTTCCCATTTCCTTTCAAACAGCTTTCCTCTGAGCAGAGCTCCCTTAAACAGCATTTCTCTCCCCCACTCCAATAGCAATCCCCCAAAACAGCCTACTCCAATTCAATGCTTCTCCACTCTTTTTTTTTTTTTTTGGCAGGCTGGCTCAGAAATCTTTTCCTAGTTCTTCTTCTAATGCTATAGTTAGAATCTGAAGCCTCCACTTTGTGGATCATGCCAGAGCTGCCTGCTGCTACCTCCCCTGTTTCTTGACAGTTAGCAGGGTAAAGAGCAGTCAAGACCAGCCCATTGCCTTTCCTCAAGATTCCTATAATTTCCATTCTAGCAGCAAGTTCTTCCTTGTTAGTGAGGATCAGATCCAGACTAGATTTTCTCTGTATTAGTACCTCTACCTTTTGAACCATTACATTATGCTTAAGTCAGGTCCATAACATATTAGTTGATCAGCTTTTATCAGAAAGGGTTATAGCAGATGTCCAGATTATAGAAGTCCTCTATCAGTACTATAACACATCTCTGTGTCACACTCATGATTTCTTTCACTTGTTTCCTCTAATCCTCATCTATTTCTTCTTCCTGTCCAGGTGGTCTGTAGAATAGTCCACTGAAAATACTGTTTCTATTTCTACCTGCATTGATTCTTTACCCAAATGCTTTTAATCATGTTTCCCTACTCTGGCTTCTGGATTTCTTCACCTGAATATCTTCTTAGTAGTCAATGGCTTCCTGCTGCTTTCCATATCTTAGCTAGTTTATTTGAATAACATATATTTTTCTAGAGCTCATGAGAGGCAGTGAAATATAGTGGATAGAGAGCTGGTAGGTAGCTGATAGACAGGAAGGTCTGAATTCAAACCCTGTGTCTGGGACAGATTGGCTATGTAACCCTGGACAAGTCTATTAATCTCTTGGTACCCTAGGTGATTCTCTAAGACTGTAAGTTGGCAGGAGAAATGAAGGGAATAAGCATTTATAAAGTACCTACTATGTGCCAAGCACTGTGCTAAGCACTTAACGAATGTTATTTCATTTGCTCCTTGAAGCAACCCTAGGAGGTAGATGCTATTATTATCCCCATTTTACAGTTGAGGAAACTGAGGCACACAGAGGTTAAATGACTTGGTCACAGTCACACAGTTAGCAAGTACATCTGAGGTGGATTTGAATTCAGGTCTTCTGACATATAGGCCCAGCACTCTACCTTGCAGAGAAGGTGCTGACCTGCATTGTTAGAAGGTGTTTCTTCACCTGAGTGTTGCCTGTGCCAATGAAATCACAGTTCTCCCCCCTCCCAATACTATATTTTTTTTTGAAGGGGGAGGGACTTGGGACTTGCCCAAGGTCACACAGCTAGTAAGTGTGTCTAGTATCTGAGGCTGGATTTGAACTCAGGTCCTCCTGACTCCAGGGACAGTGCTCTACTCACTGCACCACCTAGCTGCTCCTTATCCTATATTTTTTAAAGCTATGTTCCAGTCATAGGACTAATTCCATCAAGTATTAGTGATTCCTTTCTGGTCAAATGTGCCTCCTTATATTAGGATTTCTAATTCACCTTGCTTGTTATCCATTCTCGACAAATTTATGATAAACATCTGAAGCCATGGATTTTATTTCTTGCTTCTTTCTTGGATTTTGTATCCTAAGGACTTCTGAATATTTTGATGGCCATTCTTACTACATTTAAGCTAGTATCTATGACAGCCAAAAAACTTACTTCTTCTACCCTTCTTTTTAATGATTTTTTTTAAATCTGAGTTGCAAGAGCCTCTGCTTTTTTAAAAATTGTTGATAGCTACACTCTGTGACACTGGCCAGGGTTCTTTCATTCCTAGGTACTCCTGGATGAACTTCCACATGTAACAGAGACTACCCTGTCACCCGCTGCACGAAGGCCAGGCAGATTATATTTTATCATTTCCCCCAGGGTTCTCTTATACCCTCAGGGGGATTAGTGGGGTCTAGGCTCTCTGTCAATTGCTGCTGCTCTCACCAATGGTGCTCTCTCAGTTGTAGGGGGATGGTTCTCTGCACCCTGTTCCATTTGCTACTCAATATTACCTTTTACACAGTAATATTTACTTCAGAAGACATGATTGTAAATAAACAAACTTACTCCTAAACATGTGGGAGGCATAACATCCTTGCCCCTTTGTATCACCTCAGCCTCTGGAGTAGGAGTTAGGGAGAAGATTAGATTCATAGTTTAGCTCAGTGACCTTAAAGCATAGTCCCAGTTCCAAGTCCAAAACCCCTCTGAGACTCAAGTCCCAAGCACCCTAGCTTATCTGGGCTTCCATGCCAAGCTGAAGAGCAGTAAATCCTACCTGCAACTCTGGCTCCAAGGTTGCCACAGCTCAAACTCCCAGGTCCTTTGAAGATCACCTCCAGCACCTGGAACTCAGTAGGACAAATGACATAGAACAGAAACAAATAACCCATCCAAATCATTTCTTAAGTTGGGGTAAAAGAGAATGACCAGGGGAAGGTAAGTTCTTCCCCACCAGCTCAGTGGATAGTGTTGGGCCTAGAGTCAGGAAGACTCATCTTTCTGAATTCAAATCTAGTTTCAGACAGTAGCTACATGACCCAGGGCAAGTCACTTAACTCTATTTGCTTCAGTTTCCTCATCTGTAAAATGAACTGGAGAAGGAAATAGCAAATCACTCCAGTATCTTTGTCAAGAAAACTCCAAATGGTGTTATGAAGAGTCTGAAATGACTGACCAACAACTACATATATTTTTGGTATTTATTTGCTACATGCTTATGTTTGTATGTGTAAGCCCCTTGAGGGCAGGGGCTATTTCATTGTCATCTTGATGTCCTAAGAACCCGTGCCTGGCATATAATAACTGTTTATTAAATGCTTGTTGATTGATATAAACTGTTAAGATAGTCAAATAAACCTATTATTTTTATAAAAGGAGGCATATGCCACATAGCTGCAGTAATCTTCCCAGAGAAGCTTTTGGTAGCTTTTGGTTTCAACTATAACCTTTTCCAGAGGATTTTTTGTACTTTAGAGAAGTCTCAGCTTTCTCCAGAGATTTTCTTTGGGGATACCTGGAATCTGTGACTAAAACAACACAACTTTTCAAATTGAACTGAAGCTATCAAGTGCCTTAACTTGATCGTATTTGACTGAGTCAGACTTGTGTGTAACTGATTATCTATTAAGTCCAGGTTTGATTATCACATGCTTTGGTCTGTGTTACAAGCAGTTACTTGCAAGAAGGAAATGAACAAGTTACAAAGTAGTAGTCATACTCCAGTTCCCAGTTGAATCTAGATACATCTTCATCTACTTCCTGAAGAAGAAAACTTGGCACTCGTGTCATGGTAAATGAATAATCGGCTGAACAGTTGGGTTGGAAACAAAGAAACATTGACCAACATTCAATACTTCATTTGGTGGTGGAATTGTTAACTAGTGAGCAGAGAGGATTCCAGTGGCTTTGTAAATCTTAAAGAAACACAGAAATGTGAGCTGTTCTTGCTGCTACGATGATGACAATGACAAGGATGATGATGATGATGATGATGACGATGACAATGATGATGATGCTGACAGGCACAGAACCTGAAACCTAAGAGAAAAGATTTTCCCAAAGTCACCCAGCTGGAAATAGCAGAGTCACAAATAATTTAAACCTAGATCCAGTTCTAGGACCCATTTCACTACACTATGCTGAAACTTAGTGGTGAGTCAATGTAAGTCAGGTTTCGCATTCAAATTATTTCTCTTTGAAAGAAATAACTTTGGGTTGCTGTATGAATGGCCACAGCATCATTTTTTTTCAAAAATCCTTTCCTTCTGAATATTTCATTTTTCCCCCTAGAAATTTAGGTACATTATTGTCTCCCTCCACCCTTCCCCCCAATATCCTCTATCTCACTCTACCTCACCCCCTTCCCCAGCATGAACACCATCAAGGAAAGCCTAGCAACAGTAACCATGGATGGCATTGGTTTGATCCAGAAGTTCTGTGATGAAATTCTGACACACTTTATAAAAGTTTCCCATCCAGCCTCCTGGAAACAGTTAAAACTAAAACCATCGCAGGGCAAGGTCAGCCTCCCTTTGGGGCTATGCTGAGCCAGATGCATGTCTCTTGTTCTTAGAGGTTGAGGGAAGGAAGAACAAAACCTACTGGATTATTCACCCAGTACATTTGTCTTGTCAAGGATTGTATTTCTGCTGTTTCCTCCGGGCCTATAGCTGTTACTGATGGTTTGGAGCACCTGTCACTTCTACCAACAGCCTTAGTCAATGTCTTAGACAATATTTATAAGGGTCAAGTTCCCTCCCCATCACCACTTTTTTTTTTTTTTAAGGAAAGAAAAGTTCCTAGAAGTTGAACTTCTAATGGTTCCAGTTGCTATAAGGATCTCAGGATTTGGACAAACCTGACTTTCTGTGTTGTGAGGTCACCTGTAGGCATCTTTATTATCAGCCAACTCCAGAGTTAGACTCCTAGGGCTATGTTTCTCTGGAGCTCTCTGACAGGCACCCCAGAGACTGGGGAGACATAGGCACCAAGCCTAACATTTTTCTTCATGTTTTGGAAAACATTACCCAGATAAGTTTCGTGAAATGAAAAGATTGCTCTAGAGAAGATACACATAAACTGATCAGTCATTCATGCAATAAGTATTAAGCATTTACTAGGTACCACTAATTCCCAGTATTTACCGGGAATACTGTCCTCAAGGAGCTTACAATCTATTGGAGGAAGACAATATAGAAAAGGAAGACAAAAATGGTACTCTGAAACAGGAAAGGGGAGAATGTCAATGAAAGTCTGGAAGTTTGGATTTTACCCTGGACAGGAATGAGACATGACTGACCTCAGAGGCCCTCCTAAAATGGAGGTTCTGGGAGGAGCCTTCCAATGAGGGGGAAGGGTTCCATGGATAGAAGGCACATCTAATGCAGGAATTCCGGGGCTGGAATGAGCTTCCAGGAAGATTTCTGGTAGACAAAATCCAAATTACAGTCTGGAGAAAGATACAAAGTAAAATTAGTAGAACCAGGAATGATTTATACAATAATCACAATATGAAAAAGAAAACAACACTGAAAGACTTCAGAAGATTAATAATGGGACATGCCTCTTGCTTCTTGACAGCAATTTCCAAAAATAAGAAAATACATATAGCAGTTGATATATTGCATGAGTGCAAAATACGCTCTTAATTTCTTATTTCCATAGACCACTGGATTATATTTCTTTGTTTCATACAGAATTATATAGTGCCAATCTTAAAAATAGCATCCAACAGAGAGATTATGGACTAGATGTGCAGAATGACAAAGACATTTTCAAATAGTCAACATGATGATTTGTTTTGTTTGACTATGCTCCCTCATCAACAGGGAGGACTTCTATGGGTGGAGAGGGGCTCAGTGAATTAGTGAGAGATTGTAGAGATGCAAAAAATAAACAAAAAGAGAACATCAATAAAACAAAAAAAATGAAAAGAAGACACAAATAGGACAATTTTGTTTCTGCTATTTTAAATGCAATATACACTTCTTTAAAATAATCTGTACATGGCAGAAGCACATTAGACAATAAATGTAAAGTGTTTTGCAAACTTTAATATGTTACACAAATATTACCAATTGTTATTAAACCTCTTTTTAAAGTTCATCACTTTTAAAAGGAAAGGAAAAAAAAGAAATTATAAGTGAAAGCCCAATATGAGATCTTTTTAGTCTTTTAGTAACTTTTAGTACTTAATCCTCCTCAAACTGTCTCCAAAGCTGCCTTATATTGGATTCCCCTATTGCCAATAGTGATAAAGCAAGACTTGAAAGTCTTCCAAAGCAATATAGAGGAATTCTTCCTATCTTCCCTCTGGGTTCCTTCAGTGCAGCAAGATGTGCTTTTGAACACTTCTTCTTGCAAAGGCCGTTAGTTAAGGTCACAAGATCCAAGTCCTTAAAGCTGAAAGGAACTGTAGGAATCATTTTAAGTTGAGGAAACTGAGAGCCAGGTTAAAGCACTTGCCCAAGGTCATGCAAGCAGATAAGTGGCAAGGTGAGGACTCACGTCCAGGTCCTCTGATTTCAAATGCAGGAATCTTCCCACTATTCCATCCTACTGCAGGTAAATTAAACTTTTGAAACCAGTAGCAACCAAATTAAAATGGTACAACGGAAAGAACACAAAATCTTGAGTCAAGGCATCTGGGTTCAAATCCTGGCTGCGTCATGTTGGACAAGTCCCTTAACCTGTTGGGCCTTGAGTTTCCTCATCTCTAAAATGAGGGGTGTTGGACTAAATGATCCCTAGTTCCTGAATTCGTAACTCTTCTTACTAGTCATGTAAATGTGGGCAAGTCTTTTAGGCTCTCTGAAACTCAGCTTTCTTACATAAAAAATGGGACAATATGATAACAACTGCCATGCCCACCTACCTCACAGGGTTGTATAAGAACCATATGAGATAATAGGAGCGAAAGGATTTTGCAATGTGTTATAGACCTGCGACAGATCTTTTTGTCATTCAATTGCTTTTTTTTTTTGTCGTGTCCTATTCTTTGTGAACTGATCTGGGTTTTTCTTGGCAAAGATATTGGAGTGGTTTGTCATTTCCTTCTCCATCTCATTTTATAGACGAGGAAATTGAGGCAAACAGGATTCAGTGTCTTGCACAGGGTCACACATCTAGTAGTGTCTGAGGCTGGATTTGAATTCAGGAAGATGATTCTTCCTAACTCCAGGCCTGGCACTCTCTCCACTGTGCCACCTGGCTGCCCCTACCATTTTTTTTGTTGTTGTTGTTATTGTGGCTGCCCATGTTCCCAGAAAATGGTGCCTCTATCCTTTCTGGATGAACACAGAGAAAAGACTTGCCCTTCTAAAATATCCTATAGGTTTAATGGGGCTGTCCAAAAATATTTGTGCCACTGTTGCCTCCTTGGCCTGGATCCTCTCACCCACTAATAACAGTCCTATGAGTCTAAATGTGGTATTCTTTCCAGAACATGATTTCTCCTCCCTGGAAACCTGAGAATCCAGACATGGCTCTGAATGGCTCTGGCCATTTTGGAAAACAGTAATTCAATAGACCACATCTAAATTGCAACAAGCTCAAATCCTCAAGCCCCCAGCAGCATACTCAAGCACAGAATAAATTACCCACTTGGAAGCCCCATAGATGGACTCTTAAGTGTCAGGTCAAACAGGAGCTACCTGCAGACTATGCATAAGGCCCCTTCCGCCCTCAAATTAAAACCCTAATAGATGAAAACTATCCGGATACACTAGTAATAAATGAAAGGCTGACTCAACGTCTGCCTTGGTCATTAATGAACCTTTCCCACACTCCCTAATCATCTTGATTGCCTGATCGAATGAAGCATATGACACAGGACATTGCCCCGAATCTAAATAACCCTTCAACCACTATCTATCTTGGGAGGCTAAGTGGCGAATCAGTGCTGGCACCTTATCAGATGGGAACTTTTTAATTGGGGTTGCTAGTGTCCCTAGACAATTCTTCTTCTGTATTATTCTCTGGTATCTCCCCCAGCATCTCTCTCAACTGCAGTCACGAATAACTTGGCAGAATGCCTCCTAGGCTAGATGCACTGGCTGAAATTTGGAAAGGGAAAGCTAGAGATCTTGCCTTTTTTTCCTGTAAGAAAATGTAGTTTTTCGTCTTTTGGTCTCTCTGTCACTGGTTTCATAGCATTCACCTAGATGAAAACTCTGAAGAACAATGGCTTGTCTAGATGCCTTTTTCCCCTTATTTTTGACTAAAGTCCATGTATTTCTGTCATTCATGATTCTGGAAAGATTTTCCAATAATATTTTTTTGTTTATTTCTTTAGGGAGGCACCTAGGGAATGTCCCAGATTTACTTGACTAACCTCCTAGTGACTTCTGGGTACTAGATGTGGGAAAGGCAACATGGCCAAGAAATGATTTACAAACTAGCGGCTCAGTCCCACAAACAGTGTTTTCTGATTTATCCAAAGAATAGTATTGGCTACTGAATAATGCAATCTACTCAAAGAGTCAAATAGTTGTCACTATTATAACCCTCCTTTTGGGTATTCTTGCAGGAAGCACAGACTTGGAAGTCTTGGGGGAACGGACTACCTGCCTGCCACATTTAACCAACATTCCCCAAATGGGGGTGGAAGGGTATAAAGAGGATTCTATTATTATGCCAAGGATGGACAGTAGATAGGAACTGGAGCAGATGAGATTGAGAATAAACTATAGTAGGTAGGTCCTGGAGCAGATGGGACTAAGGATAGACTAGACTCATTCTATTTAACCCCAAAAGACAGAACCAGGAACAGAGGATGATGAAAATTACAGAGATGCAAATTTAGGCTCCATAAAAAAAATTCTTCTTTAGACATAGAACTTTAACCAAAGTGGAATGGACTTCCTCAGGACATAGTGGGTTCCCCTTAGGAGTATGATGGTGCCAGCTGGAACTGGTTCCCAAATTGATTGCAGTGCTTTCAATGTAAACATTTACTCCTCAGAAATCAGCAAATTCATGGCTTGATTTATTTTTTGATAATCATCTAGGGGCTTAAGAAAATGATGGAGAAATATTAATAATGCATGTTTAGCTTAAAAAGTATACTGTGTGTACTCCACCATCACCCACTCCCTCACCCCCACCCCAGGAGCCCATTGTTAAACATTTTACCTGCATAACCTTGGTTCACTGGAGTTCTTTAAGCATAGTTTTGATGACCACTTGTTGGATATGTCATGGAAAGAATTCTTGCTCAGGTACGGATTGAGTTTGATGGCCACTAAGATTTTTTCCATCTCTGAGATTCGATGATACTAGATGACAATTTTTTTTTCAATTCTCTTTTTAAAAAAATTCAGTGTCTCATAACGGATAGAGAGCTAGCCTTGAAGTCAGGAAAACCTGGGTTCAAATTCCACCTCTGGCACAACCTGGTAGAGCGACCCTTGGTAAGACACTTTAACCTCTCACTTTAATCCTCTAAACAACTCCCTGACATGCTAAGGTACAGAGAAGACCTTGATCTGCACTAGGAGAGGGATTTTTCTTACTAAGAAGTGCCATATTCAAATGAAAGCACAGATATAATCCCTATTCCTATCTCAATCATTTTTATAATGAACCTAACAATCTTCAACACACAAACATTTCAATGTACAAACAACAGAAAGAGGAATGTACAGGAAACCATCAACTTTTACTCCATATAGTTCATTTTTAAAAGTGTATATGAAATTTTCAAGGTAGTAACAAAATTGATGCTGTTTCCTGTATCCCTTCTGAATTCTTGTATTTTTCCTGTGTGTATATACGTGTGTGGGTGTATTGATAAATAAATATAAATATATAAAAACATTTCAAACATATTTCAATGTCATGGTCTATGTGTCACATGGTCTATATGTCACAGTGATACATGTCACATATGTTACAGCATCCCAGGCTTTTTCATAGCTCTGATGACTGCTGTTAAGGAAGAGCTTTGTTAGAACTGTTTCCATTCCTGGAAAAGATGGCAAGCAAGAGGGGGGAGAGGAAAGAATGAGTCCCTTCTGTATCATCTGAGGGGCTGAAAAACCTCGTGTTCTCAGGAATCTGCAACAGGAGTTTGGACAGGAAATTGTCACGGCTCTGCTTCAAGCCACTTGCCCTAAAGTCTGCTGCTGCTGCTGCTCCTTCATTAAAACACCGTGGGAAGCCCCCAATTTGGCCAGATTTAATTTTCGACTTTTATAATTCATTTAAAATTTGATCAAGGAGTTAATTTATGACAAGGGCAAGGGGCTCCTTGCTCATGAGTTTGGTGGGCAAATGCATTAGAACTCTATCTATGTTTAAAACAGCTCATTATAATTGAGTGCAAAAAGGTGGTTTTATCATCAGGGTTTGGGAGTCTAAGGTGAATGGAGATAGTTCCAGGCTCGGCTAATTTTAGCAGCCAAGAACGCGTATGCCTAGCTACCCAGTTACAGAGCATTAGAGGAGAGCAAATGCTGATCAAATACCATCTATCAAAAACTTGTCAACGTGATCAGGAAGTCTTTTATGCCCATTCCACTCCCAGGATATCCGGAGTTCTTCCTGTGCCACGGGGATGATGGGGATGCACATTCCAGCAGAGGGAGTGAGAATGAAATGTGGCATATCTGGGAAGTGACACATTTTACTTTCTGGATGAAATATAATTTTTAAGAGCCAATCTGAGTTTTACACAGAGGAGGCTAGATGGTGCCAAAGACTTTTAAAATCTCTGTATGAGATCCAAGATTTTACCTAGGGAGGGATGTGTGTGTGTGTGTGTGTGTGTGTGTGTGTGTGTATGTGTGTGTGGGGGGGGGTGTATGTGTGTGTGTTTGCACGTACTTGTGCATGTGTGTATAGGTTGGTGAGTAGAAAGTTTAATGAAGCGCCTTTTAAAGTCAATGCTGTGGCAACTGGGTGTTGACCCTGTCCCTTTAATGTGGGCCCTGGACATATCAGAGCCATTAGATTTCATTTAACTTAATGATGGTTTTTATAGTTGTATGTGTTCATACACCTCCCAGACCTCCTTTGCCCTTTCCCCTTAGGACCTCAGAGTAATGGGTACATTAAATAAATCTATTATGTGAATCAATGAACCATTCTTGGGCATCTCTATATCCTCTCAGGAGAAAGCCAGGACCCTAGAGGTTTGACCTCTGGGTTCTAAAGACAATGTAGATTTTTCTTTCTAAAATAAACCTACATCAGCAGGAAACCAATAGAAGCCATGGTGTTCTTACGATGGTGTAGATCTCAACCATGTTACTGCTCCATGTTCCACTATGGCATGGTGGAAAGGGACCTAGATTCAAAATCAAAGAAACCGGGTTCAAATCCTGTCTCTACCACTTTCTACCTATCTGACATCGGCCTTTCTGAGTCTTAGTTTTCTTATCTGTAAAATGAGAGTGTTGGGCTGGATGGTCATCAAGCTCTTCCTAGCTCTTCATCTCAAATCTTCTGATTATGTGATAGAATCAGACAGGGTGGGATGTGGGGATCGGGAGACAAAGGTGAGAGGAATTGTCAAGATGGAATCAGAGAAACTCAAGACCTGGGATCTCAGTGGAGGGTATGGAACCAGGGGTCCAGTATGAATTGGCATACACAAGAGTTTCTGGTTTTTTCCCTGTCTCACCTGTACAGAACCTGGTTGGGAACACTGATCACCTCTGGCCTTGGCTAGCCCATCACAGAGTAGGGTGAATAGACCTATAGTGACATCAGCAAGGACAAGACTGCTACCACCATTGCTGCCTTGGTGTGGTTCTCCTTCTGACTTTGACCTTGAACATGGCACCCTCTTGCCATAGCTGTACCATATCACTTTCTTGTGACTGCATCTGCTCTTGCTTCCCAGCCCAAAGTCTCTTAATACCCCAAAGCTAGAGGGATGTGTACATCAAGGAACACCTCGCAAGGTACCGCCTGGTAGTCAGCATATTCAGCTGATGCATTCCCATGGATCTTATTGACCATATGAGTTTTAGAACTGAGAAGACAAGAGTAGGACAAAGGCTAAGACATCCACCTCTAAGAAATTAAACGATTCATTCATTGCCTGCAGAACAAGTTACAAATTCCTCTTTGCTTTACAAATTCCTTATTGCTTTCTGCAATAAGGCATCAAACAAACTTCACCACTTTGTTTCACATTATTCCTTTCAAGTGCTCTGTGTTGTACCCAAAATGTACCCCTTCAACATACTCTAATTTTATGGTGCCTTTTCCCATCTCTCTTTCATTTACACATGCTAACTCTTATTTCTAGAACCAGATCTCATCCCAAACTTATTTGTTCCTTTCAAGTGCAGCTTCAGGTATCCCCTCTTCTGAGAAGCCTTTCCTGATATATTCCCAACTGGGAGTGATTGCTCCTTCCCCAAAGATCTCATCCCTCTTTTTCTAAAACCTACCCAACACACTTTTTGGTTTATTTTTTTTTTTTTGAACAGTCTCCCTCTCTCCGCTGGGTTGGAAGTGCAGAGACCACTCACAGGCTAAACCAGATGCTAATTTTAAAATCTTTGCGAAAGTTTCAATGGGCTCCATTTCTGACTTGGGCTGGTGTGCCTTGCATTAGACAGCTTGATGCCCCTAGCTCTGCCTTTCCCTAGGTAAACTATATTGGTTTTTTGAGCAGTAGCTCACAAGCAAAGTGGGATACACAAATTGAGAGACATCTCTAGTCCAAATGTTCGTATGGATTGTTTGTGCCCAACCTGTGATAGAGCCTTCTGAGCTCATATTGGTCTGATCAGCCATAGTCAGACACACTCTACCTTGACTCTGACATAGCAATGTCATTTTGGTCCTCTTTGAGCACAAAGGACAACGACCAACTAGATTGGTACCAAACTTAGTGTGGGCACCCACCTCAGAACTCATGTTCTAACCCCAGGCTCTCCAGCAGTAGGGATTCTAAGAATATACCATCATACCCTGCCACTTATTGGGGCTTAACTTTCATTAGAGTGTCACAGAGAACAGCTATTCAGGGCAGGAGGATTTGGGCTTAAATCCTATGCTACATGACTGTGGATAAGTCAGTGAGACCTCTCAGGTCCTCAAGGCAATTCCAAGCTAAGACTATCAGTTACAGATGAATTGTTAAGCTCTGTAGGTGAAGAGTGTTTCTACACTGGGTGTTCCCCACAATGATGAAAGAACAATGGTGAAGAACAGATGACAGGGACAAGAGCCCAGGATAGACAAGCATGGGAGGGTAGCAATGTCCATTATTGGAGGGAACTCCTGAATCAGTGAGATGACAGATCTAATTTGAATGTATGTTTTGCAAACACTTAAATATATACATGATATCTCACCTGATAGAACGTAAGCCCCTTATATAGGCAGCTGGTGGCATGTAGATAGAACCCTGAGTCTGGAGTCAGGAAGCCCTGAGTTCAAATCCAGCCTCAGATACTTACTGGGTATGTAATGTTAGGTAGGTCATTTAATCTCTGTTTGCCTCAGTTTTCTCAACTGTAAAATGGAGATAATAACAGCACCTACCCGGAAGGGTTGTTGTGAGGATCACATGAAATATCATTTGTAAAGCACTTAGCACGGTGCCTGGCACATAGTAGGTATTAGGTAAATGTTTACTCTCTTCCCTTCCCCCTTGATGGCAGAGACTGTTTCATTTCCACAATCCCAAATACCTACTACAGAGCATGGCACAATACATGTTTATTGATTGGTTGGTGAATTGATAAGAATATAAGTAGCTAGAAGCATGAGCTCCTTGGGAATCTTCATTGCTGTTTTTATACACCCTTGCTTTGTGCCTTCAGGTTTAACATAAAAAATATTTCTTAAGTGCTTACTTTAGGGGAGCCACATCTCACCCAGTATATGGCTAGGAAGGTTTAGGTTTTCAAAATGTTTTACATACATTATCTTATTTGATTTTCAAAAGTGACTTGGGAGGTAGGTGATCTTATTAATCCCATTTTACAGATGAGGAAACTAGCTCACAGTAGCTTGCCCAAGGTTATCTAGTTAGTAAGTGTTGAGTCAAAATTAGAAGATTTACCTGGCTCCAAGTTCAGTCTCCACTCTATCCAGAGTGATTCCTCCCTTCTTGGATATATTCCATGCTTTGGAAGTAGCTGGGGTGGAGAAGAGAAGACAAAAAGGGGGAGGAGGAGCAAAAAGGATAGGAGAAAGAGGGAGAAGAAGCAGGAACTTTGAAGCTTTGGAACTGTTCAAACAGCACAACATTTTGGCATACCCTGGCTTTGCTCTTCCTGAAATTCAAGTTCTTTTTGTGAGTGTTGTGGTTCTCAGACCCCTTTTTCTTTCCCTGAGATCCCAGGCAGGAGATTTCCCATCTGCCCTCCTCCCACCACCACCACCTCCAATTCTGAGCTGCTTCCTCCCATGGTAATAGGATAATGTTGAACCAAGTTAGGTTCCTCCTTCCCTATGTCTTTACATGTCCATTCTTTTTCTGTGTGCTATAAGATGGATAGTCTTATATACTTAGAATAAACAAGTAGAGCAGATGAAACTTGTATTTTACATTAAAAGGATTTTTTTTGAAGTGTCAAGAAAATGGTTTTGATTTTTAGGTATATCAAGAAAATGAATTAGGGCAAAATTGAAATTTAAGCAGTAACAAACAAAATTAATGCAGTTTTCAAACCAGGATGAAAGGGGGTAGAAATGATGGGAGCTTACAGCTACTTTTAGGATCCCCCAAAGGGATTTGAGTTGGCAGGCTAAACCCAGTTTACCCTGAGAAGAGGGAGATGAACAGAAGCTTTGGTTGTTGGGAGATTTTTCACTCAAAAATGTTCAGGAGCTGGAATACATTGGCTACAAAAGAAGAATAAAGTCAAGCTGCTGGGCAATTTCCAACTTAAGATGTTTTCCAGGAAATTCTGTGTTCTTCTCTCTAAATTAAGAGGCATCACTGCTTTGAGCCTGGTCTTGGGAATCTTCATTGCTCTTTTTATACACACTTGGTTTGTGCCTTCAGGTTTGATAGAAAAAATATTTGGCATTGATAATATTTTACAAACTGACCGTTTAAAATCAAAATAGGTATTCCTGCCCCCCGCCCCAAAGCTGATTTCAGGAGATTCTATGAAATGGGGGCATTTGAAATCTGAGAGTAAAAAATTTACATTGAGCCACATTGATCTCCAGGTGATAGGTAAAGTCTTATCATCATCTAATCAACTGGGGTATTTATGGGAGGAGCTGTCCAGCAACGTCTATATCAGGAGGCTCCTGATAGGCTGGAGTTTGGGGTACTAATCTTAGACTCCTCAAATCCCAGGAATTAGAAACTGGATGGAGCCAATCCAGGGCAACAAAAGTTGGGAGTGGAGGGCGAGGAAGAGGAAAAATCACAGGGATTCCACATGGAACATTGAGATACTATCTGGAGACATCTAGCTTAGATCTAGAACAGATTCAATAAGCTGTAGCCAAGGTACAGATTAGGTAACTTTTCTGCACTAAGATTCTTTGTATTTATTTGCATTAATTATAGAATAACTTTTGCTTATAAATACCCTTATCCAAAGCTTGTTCCAAATTCATACACTTGTGAATATGGAATAGGGGAGAGAGAAAAGGGGGTGGCAAAGTAGATAGAGCGATGAATTTGAAGTCAAGAAGATCTGAATTAAAATCTGGCCTCAGACACTTACTAGCTATGTGATGCTGAGCAAATCACATAACCTCTGTTTGCGTCAATTTGCTTATCTCTAAAATGGGGATTATGATAGAATCAGTTTCTAAGGGTTGTTGAGAGCATAAAATGAGATATTTGTAAAACTGCTTAAAAGTATTAAAGTGCTGTATAAATACTAGCTATAACCATCATCATCATCATCATCATTATGAGATCATAGATCTTAGAGGGACCTCAGAGGTCACTTGGTCTAACCCTACCGCTCTCATTTTACAGATGAAGAAACTGAGGCACAAGGAAGTTAAGTTACTTACCCAAGGTCATATGAGTAGTAACCGTAAGAGGAAGGCTTTCAATTCAGGTCTCTTGGCTATAGAGCCAGTGCTTTTTCCACTGAACCACACTACCTCTTCTATATATTGTGTCTAATGTTCAACTTGCCTGTGTCCTTCAATTCTCAGCAAGTTAGTTATGCCAGTTTTAAAATTTCTGTTCTGAACCTAAGAAATTATTTAAATGTTGTTATAATCAGCCAGAAGAAAATTTTTAATACCCTGATACTTTCTGTTTTCTCACTGTAAAGGAGGATAAAACATGGATGGGTCAAGACCTGTGGAGTATAAACCTATACCTATGACATCATGGATCCATCGAAGAATGGAATTATGAGTAGTAGTTCAACCTTAGAAGTAAGAGAGTAAAGCTAAAGACATGACTGATCGATTTGCCAGTTCGATCTACCCACATATTAATTTTCTTTCAAAAATGTTGATATCTTTTCTTTTTATATCACCTTAATTTCCAAATATATCCCTGTTTCTTCCTCTACTCTCATAATAAAGAATAAAAAGAAAGAAGAGGGGAAAAACTATTCAATAAAATTAACCAATACATCACAAGTCAAATGGTATATGCAGTATTCCACACCCATCATCTCCACCACTACAAAGAAAGGGAATACATTTTCTTATCTCTTCTTCACAAGCAAGTTTGATATTATAATTACACTATGTTCAAGTTTGGTGTGGGCTTTTTTAAAATGTGGTTTTGTTTTTATCATTTAAATTGTTATACTCATGTGTTGTATTTCTGGTTCTGCTTACTTTCTATAAGTTCGTATCTTCTCATGTTTCTCTGAATTCTTCCTACAGTAATGCCCCTTCCAGAGTTACTTCCCCAACTCCCCCTAACACTGGCAGCTTGGGTCCCCAGATGGTGGGTTCTGGGTGTAACCCTGAGGGGCCAGGGGAGTCCTAATATTATTCACAATCCCTTATCCAGTGTAGTCTCCATTGATTGTCAATTAGCTAGACACAGTTAATTGGCTTTTAGAAAAGAGTATTTACAAAAATGGTATAATATGAACAGTAGTTACAAAACGGCACTTCAAGCTGGGGGCACATTCTCCCCTTTCACAACAAGGTCCCTTGGGAGAGTGGGCTCCAACCTAGAGGGTACGTGTGGCAAAGGAGTAACTCACAATTCCTGATTCCTGGGTGTTCTTTTCTTCCTTCATAGAGACCTTGTGAAATCCCCCTTAGGTGCAGTTCTCTCCTGAGCTTCAACATTCAATGTTCCTATAGAGTTCTGATACATACATACATTACATATGTGTTTGTGTGTATAGTTTTTCCTCAATGCATCTAGTTTGTCCTTGGCATGTCTTTCAGCTCCCAATGGAGACATTGTCATCAGCCACTGCTGCTCTGGGGACATTGCTCCTGTTGCCAGTGAAAGGTCAAATCTTCTGACCTCTTGAATTTCACAAGATTGTTGCCTGGTCAGTGGGGGAGGAGGGAGGGAGAGAAACTCAATATTCCTCTTCCCTGATGGCAATTCCCTCAGCCACCACTGGACTCATTACTGCTAAAAAGCACAGGAAGCTAGCACATGCTAGAATGCCCCTGCTGGAATGCTTCTGATGGAATACTGCTGGGATTGCTCAACTCCGAGCTGGTCCTCTGTAATATACATGGACATCTAATTCCCTCAGCCAATCCCAATATACTGACTTGTGGTGTCATCTGATTCTATCCAATAATCAAAGTACTTTGCTCCTCCCAGATTGATTAAGGACTTGCTTATATCGAGTGTACACCTTTGATTGATGAATTGATTAATTCCACCTAGAAATCTAGGCCTTCCTGTTCCATTGGGGCGGGAGGGGGCAGATAGGATGGATCCATTGATATAAACTAGAAATTGGGGCCATTTGTGTCTAAATTATTTTGGTGAGGGTTTCCACCCCTACCTTTACAATATTTATTTCTTCATATAGTGCAGAAATCTTCCATAATATTCGTGTACCATCTTTTGTTTAGATATTTCCATATCGATCATTAATTAAGAAAGGAATTGTCATCAAAGGCAGAGTCTGCTCATCTGAGGATCATTGAAGAATCTTGTCTAGGAAATAGAGTTTAGCTATGACAAATAGACACATGCAGACACACATACACATATACTCACACAACCCCTAAAAACATTTCCTGCCCTCCCCCCACCACACGCTTCCATACGTTTATGGAAGCAATAATGGCAGTAATGTACCAAAAGTTATATGATACCTACACTAGGGGTTATGTTTTTAATTTTTATTAAAACTCTTACTTGACCTCAGCCTGGTTTCTTTTAGGCTCTTGACCTTGGAACCTGCACTTATTTTCATGGCTGTGTTACTAGAAATTATTATGGCATAACTTGAATACAATGGGCAATGATATTACTATTATTATTATTAATTTTGCAATTTATGATCAAAAGACCAAGACTAAAGAGTTGTTGCTTGGTAACACTTCCTAGAATTAGAAGCATGACTCCCTAAATATGAGTCCCTACCTCCTTGATAAACACACATGGAATTGATTTGATGGAAAGGCTGACTAATGAGAGAAAAGGTGCCCCTTATACCTTAAATAGATCACTCCTACCTCAGTAGTGCTTTGTACTAAAAAGACCAGTTCCATTGACTATGCAACATTTCAATACTTGGGGCATACAACCTACCAGAAGTCAAGTGCTATACTGTGACCAATTAATGGTGAGATATGAGTGTGTGTACACTCATGGACATGCGTGCTCCTGTGTGCATGTGTGTGCGTGTGTGTCCATGCGTATGTGTGTGAGCATGCGTGTGTGTGTGTGTATGTATATGTGTGTATGTGTGTGTGTAGACAGAAGTAGAAACCTAAAGAAAATCTTTAAAAAAATTTTTATTGATATCTTTTGTTTTTACTTCATTTTCATTTCAAAAATATCTTTTTCATTTCCTTTACCCAGAGCCATCACTCATATTAAAGAATAAATGAAGAGAGGAAAACATTCTATCCCTCTAACAAGCATATCAATTGACTCTGATGTATGCAGTTTTCTATACCCACAGTCTCCCACCCCTCCAATGAAGAGAGCTGAGGTATCTTTTCTGATCACCTATTCAGGGCCTAGCTTGATCACTATAATTAAACAACGTTTAGCTTGTTTCTGTCATTTGCATTGTTATGGTCATTGTATATATTGTTTTTCTGGTTCTCATTGCTTACTTCACTTCGAATCAGTTGGAAGAAGTCTTAGGCTAAGTTTTAGGTAAGAGGAAAATGGGTATGTCTCAGGGGCGAAGAAGAAGAAGAAGAAGAAGAAGAAGAAGAAGAAGAAGAAGAAGAAGAAGAACAATGAGGAGGATGACAAGGATAAGGAGAAGTCTTATATAGTGCCTAAAAGTCCTCAAAGTTCTCTCTCCATATTATCTTGTTTGAATTTTACAATAGCCCTTTGAGGTAAGTACCTATTAGGTATTATTATCCCCATTTCACAGATGAGGAAACCAAAAGCCAAAGAGGTTTAAAAGACACTTGCTTATGGTCACAGAGCTGGCTAATGCAAGAAACAGAATTTGAACACAAGTTTTCATCCCTTCCACTCTATCCACTGCACCAGGCTGAATGAATACATGGTATTATTTCTTTACCCAGTTGAGGGGAGAGGAAGGACACTCAATTTCTAAAGCCTAAACTGAGGCAAACAAGCTACTCAATGGGAGAAAATTGCTATTTGGAAATATGATGGTCCAGCTTATCAGTGCAGTCACTAAAAAGGCTTTGTGTTGGTTTTTTTGATGCATACACACATACATCAAATGATTAGGATTATAGCTTTAGGTCTGGAAAGACTTCCATGCTTTTCTCGGCCAACCTCTTCATTTTATAGATGAGAACCTTGAGCCCAGAGAGGTTAAGAGACTTCCCCAAAGTCACACAGATATTTAATAGTAGAGCAAGGGGAATCAAGATCTAATTCAATGACTCCAAATCCAACATTTTGCACTATGCCTTGTTACCTCCCACATATGGCCATCCTGTTCCTTGAGTGGATAGCTGTACCCAGATCCTGCCTTCTACTCTGACTGAGGTATCTGAACAAGGTGTGTGTGTGTGTGTGTGTGTGTGTGTGTGTGTGTGTGTGGTGGGGGTAAGGGTGGGGCCTGAACAAGGGGTATAGAGAAGGAGGAGGGGCAGTTAGAGTGAGAAGAGGAGGTATTCTCACTGGTTTTAAAAAAATTCAATTGAATGACTGAACAGGAATTTGTTGTTTCAATAAACACATGAAAAATGAATTGCTATTTTTAGAAGGATTTGATTCCATGAAAAAACATTTCAATTAAAACAGACTAAAGCAATGCTCCCCCATCACGATTGTAGTCTCCATTTGGCTCTGTAAAAATCACAGGCTTTTGGCAAAATCCAGAATGGAAATTCCACAATACCTGAAAGGGCACTCAATATTCAAGTCATTTATCAGAGTGGCAGATTAAAATTATATAACAGGAAGCTTTCTATTCATATGTAATAGAACTGAATCACCAGTTCTTTATTGATAATTCATTATATGTTACTGCTCGCTCTCATGGACCACGGCTCTGAAATGCTTTTTACTATAATGATTTTATACCATCCCACTGTAATGGCCTCCTGACAGTGTCAATCAGCATTTCTTGCGTGCACAATAATATTATCCTGCAATCTGTCTTGGGAGAATGCTTAAAAGCTTTCTCTCATTTTCTCCATTTAACTCATGTATTATCGGAGTTTTTACATTAAATGGCCATCCTTAATATCCCATGGCATGTCACCTATTTTCGAGAGAGGACACTGATACAGTACTTACCCAATTCCAGAATCTATCGTAATCATGTTGTATTTGCCCACTCCAGCCAAGAGAAGGTAGTTCAGTGCAGCATCATTTAATCTGGAGAAAGAACTTAGAAGAAAGCACAAAAACAATTTAAACTACAGTTGGCTAAATGTGAAGGTGGCTGATGCAATTTGTTTTGTAAAAGGGAATTAGCAGCTAGCAAAGTCAGGTTGTCAGATGAAGGTCAAGAAATTCACAGATTTATTGCCTGAAACCAAACTACAACAATAAACTATAAAACATATTTAGAGCAATCTATTCAAATTGTGAAGAAACACAACAGTTTTAAGATTGATAGGGAAGAAAGAATGCTATGGCCTTAAACCTTCACTGTTAAAAAAAAAAAAGAAGAAAAGGGAAAAAAAAAGAATCCTTCCAATTGATTGGGGAGTGGCTGGACAAACTATTGTATATGAATCTAATAGAACATAATTGTGCCCTATGAAAAAACAAAGATGAATTAATTCAGAAAAAATGGAAGATGTTTATGAAGCAATATTCAGTGAAGAAAATTGAACCAAGAAAAGAATGTAACCAATGACTACACTAATGTAAATTGTAATTGCACTAAAAAGCTGTAGAATCCTGATGAATTTAAAGAACAATCTCAGCCCTGGAGAACTGATATAGAAACATTCTTCTCTCATTAGAAAATTGGAGACTACAAATGTACAATGGAGTATTCATTGACAGGTGCCATTGCCACGTGAGTTGGCTTTGCTTGAGTATCTTTCTTACAAGGAAGGGGTCCAGAGCTGGGGGGTGGGCAAGCAGAGGAGAAAGGAACAAGCAATTATGGGATAAAAACAAAAGCTAACAATGATTCAGTGAAATAAATACTGGATTTGCAACAAGGCAATCGGAATTCAAATCTTGGCTCTGGTACTTCTTATCTTGTCCAAGTGTCCTTGGGCACTTCACCATCCCAGGCTTCAATTTCTTCATTAGTAAAATGAGAGGGTTGAATTAAATGACATTTAAAGTTTCTCTAGCCCCAAATCTGGGTTTTAAAAACCTAATTTAAAAACCTAAAATCAAAAAGGAAACCCATGCTTCAAGTTCTGAAACCTCACAGAAGACCTGCTGCAACTCTTTTAGATAAATCTCTTCCTTGAACCCAGCAGAGAATATAATACAAAACCCATTTAATACCTTTTTTAAGTGTAAGAAGATTGTCAGTTTCTTTGGGATATTTACACATAGATTTTTCCATTCACAATCAGTAGCATTACAGCATCTCTCATCCCTTAAATTCGAAGTCAAGATATCTAGATTTTCCTCTCAGGCAAGGGAATGGACATAAAATCACCAGCGTACTCTTGAGACAAGAGCAGGAGGCAAAAAGCTACATTGATTTATTTCTCCCATGGAGAAAAAACATCTTATTGGTGAATTGCATTTGCTGTAGGAATTTGGGGGGAGGGGGAGTTGGAGGGATGGAAGACTTTAAGTGGAGAAGATTCCTCATTACCACCTAAGAATGATGGGATGATGGTTTGTGGGCAAAGACAGAGAAAAACGAATCTTCCATGACCTAGACACTTTGCACTCCTCATTGTATAAATACTGGTCTCCCTGATTTGATCTACTCAGAGTCTAAACTCTGCTCCAAGAAGTAGAGATAAGGAACCAACTACTTTTGACACTGCTTGAGCAGACTTCCATAGAAGTGACCAATGTGGACGAAGGCAAGCAGAATGGAACCTTTCTATTCATGACTCAAATCATCTAGTTTATTTTTCAAATTACTCTGCTCTGTGTCTTTTGGATTTAAAATTTTAAATCAAGAAATCTAAATTTGGAGATGGGGTAGAATTCCTAGAAGAAGTTTGTTTTATGATTCACATGTTGTTCTCTACAAACTTAGGTATTTGGGGTTGTAGGTGTATTGCTAAGAAACAGCTTAGTCAGATTCAAAGTTCCAGAGCAGGAGGGGGCCTGAGAGGTAATCTAACCTACCCTCTGATTTTACAGATGAGAAAACTGAGGCCCAGAGAGGTTAAGTGACTTGCCCAAGATCACACAGGAGGCAGAACAAGGGTTGAGACTCAGCTTAGGGTTACTATCTACTCTCCTCTATAAAAATCACAGACTTGTGATTGCTGTGACTTCAAGCTCTTCACTCTTTCCGCTATACTTGTACTAGTGCACAAGCTTCCTTTTTGCCAGTGTAGTTCATTATATTTTGTCTGTTACAACCTCTCAGTTGTAACTGCGCTCTGGGCAACTCTTTAAGACTCCAAGTTGCAGAGGGAGCTCTTTAGACCAATGAAATTATAGATTTAGTCCCTATCCCTATTCCTATTTCATTCCCATCTCCATCCCCATTCTTATTCCTATCCCTAATCCTGTCCCTATTTCAATTCCTATCTACCTAACAGAGGCTCTGTGATCTTGTAGTATTTCAAAAGATCCACAATTCCTTCAGTGTGGACATTGCCTCTCTTTTACAAGTCAATCCCTCCACACTTTAGCGGGTGATATTGGTTAGTTGTTATTGTGGCTAAAACAAGTAAATAAGACATTCAGCTATAAGCCAAGATTCTGGTGCTAAACCACAGCCCTTTGACTTTCCATCTCATGAGGCCTTCCTGGAATTTTTTTTTCCACTAGCCTTGATGCTAAGAGTCCAAGGTCACCTCCATATAGTGATGAGAAATTGGAGGAGGATGGATGTGGAGGATTGGAGGAGGACCTGATGGTCAATCCATCTCTTTGGGCATCTCATAGACAGTATTATGACAGCATCTCCAATAAGAATGCTGGAAATGGGTTTTCCTCTAGTGTAGAGGAAGCCAACTCTAATCTATAGTTGAATTGAGCTGCTTCCTAGTGAGGTCCCAGGGGGAAGGAACACTTGTTCTATACAATGGCCAATGGCTACAATGAGAGCACCCACACCACAATCAGCAGAGACAGTCAGTGGTTAATTGGCAGTCATATCAGTTGGGAGCTTTGGAGCCCATCCTTGCATATCATTGAGGGAAGACACATTGTACAGGCTTTTGATTTTATTGTTTGTTTGTTGTTATTGCTGCTGCTGCTGCTGTTGTCTATTTAAACCAGGGTCCTGAAATTGTAGAGAAGCAAGTTTCAAAGTTGACAAATTTTCCCCTCCATAAGAGAATGCTAGAGTAATTTGTTTTTTTAGCTGAGTTCTCTGGGTCTGGGTAGCATTAAAAAGTGTTGTCCTTGTCACCTGCCATTGTTCCAGCCAACCTGACACCCCTGGGCTTCCCAACAGCTCTCTCCAGCAGGAGCTGTCTCCAAGCTCTTAGCACCACCAAATAATTGAGGTTGTCACATCTCTTGTTCATTGTTTTTTCCAGCCCTGGAAAAATGCAAATATTTCATTGTAGTCATTAATTTTCCCATCCTTTTCTTCAAGCATCTCATCGGTTTGATCTGATGAAAAGGGCTGAAGGCATTATTGCAAACACAGTGGCATCCGGGCTCCTGCCCATGGTGGGGAGAATCTCATCAGATAAAGTCTCAGGGAGGTCATCAATCACACTTGCTGACAACCATTTTGCCTTCGTTTGTTACAGATGTGAACATGCTTAATTATTTGTAGTGTAATTAGTTCATGAAATGTCAGGAAATGTCAAACTGTGTTCACAGCACAGATTTTTTGCAGCAAGGAGCAATAAGAGCAAGTGTCAATGGGGAATGAGAAGGACTGA
>CM053625.1:113064602-113094798 GCA_028646595.1 Phalanger gymnotis | reverse complement strand
ACCAACTCTACAGTAGCCCTGCAGATCCAGCAAGGGAAATGGCAAATTGAGCTTCCATCTGATTGAAACATATAGGTCATTGCCAGAGGCCCCTAGAGTTAAAATAAAATATACATTCAGAGCATATATGACTGAATCTATCAACCACTGTCAAGTTAAGCAGAGGTTTTCATATGGAATTTAAACATCGTAGATTTATGGAATTATGTAATAAATGGCTGCTCCAAATGATACTTAGAGGACCTCTTCTGCCTGTACCAGAGTATTATGAGGGCCGATATGATTTCAGAAGGAAAAATAAGTATCCTTAGGCACATGCCATATGTTGCTGCTTCAGCCAGCTCAAGAGCCGTTTAATATTGCTTGAAAAGAAGGAACCTTCTTTTGGTGAGAGGAGGGTCTTCCCAATTTGCACTTTTTGCTTTATCTTCACATGAAGTATTTCTATGGGCTCTAGAAATATCCAAACTTTTTAGATCCAACTCTGACTTCTTCATCTGTTATGCAAAGCTATTTGAAGGAAGATGATGAGACATTATCAGATTCTCTCAGGTTTTGTTTTTTCTGCAGTGAGATAATTTTGTAGGCGAGACACCTGGCTGGGCTAGTGTGGTGATTAATTTTATGTGTTTAGGGTGAATCATCACCCAGAAAAAGGCTTAGGGTTTGGATTATGGATGATGGGTAAAGTGCAGGCTGATAGGACATGGCCCATGAATCTGTTCTACATCACCAGATCCTTTGATCACTGGCAGAAGTTCAGAGATACCTCCTTGCATCTGTCCGGAATAAACAAGGTGACCATATCTCTTTTGCAGTCACATTTTTAAACACTGGACAACTTAATTTTCCCCTCTGTGAAATGGGAACAATAATGATAGCACCTACTTCCCGGGGTTGCTGGGAAGACAACAGGAAATAATATTTGCAAAGTGCATCCAAACCTGAAAGCTCTATATAAATGCCAGTTATCAAGAGGAAGTTTGGGCAGCTAGGTGGTGCAGTGGATAGAGTGCCAGGCCTAGAGTCAGGAAGACTCAGCTTCCCAAGTTCAAATCTAGCCTGAGGTACTTCCTAGCTGTGTGATTCTGGGCAAGTCGCTTAACCCTGTTTGCCTCGGTTTCCTCATCTGTAAAATGAGCTGGAAAAGGAAATGGCAAATCAGTCCATTATCTTTACAAGAAAACTCCAATGAGGTCATGAACGGGGACACAACTGAACAACAGCAAGAAAAAGTTTTGTATCAACAGTGTACATATAACTGGGAGGGGGAAGGGTTCATGTTTCTCTGGAATTTTCACACATACAAGAACATCATATACATGAGTTTATGCAAATATGGATATGCTTATAGGTAACTACGTATTTATTTATGTTTGCATGTATATACATGTAAAATCAATAGCGGTAGATTAATGATTCCCCCCTGAACATTAGTATCTATGTTGACAGCGCAGACCTGCAATGCATATAACAGCGTGCGCAGCTATCCTGACAAGCAATCCTCCCGTGAGTAGTAACCACAATGTGTATGATTATGGCAAACAACTACGAATCTGGAAAATGACCTATAGAATAAGATAAGCAGGACAAAAGCATTTTTCGTAAATATATCAATAAGGTTCAGGGGGAGGGACGCTTATGCCAACCAAGAATTAATATATGTGTCTATATATGTACACACAACCCACATTTTCCTAATTAATTAGCAAAGAGTAATTTGAATAATTGGAAGCAAATATTCCTCTTTTTTTAATCACATGAATTCCACAGTTCTTTGCCCAATGCTGTCCCCTGCAGGGTAGAAGAAATCAAATATGAAGAATCAGAACCATTCACTAGCCAGGAATACCAGAGACTATGGGACTAGGGGGAGACAGACACTTCAGAGGGGACACGGTATAACCTGCTATTGAATCCCATCCTCAAATGGCTTTCAATGTTTCTAAAAGTGAGACCATCATTAGGAGACTCTAGACTTTTCTAGCTCTAAATTTATGATAATATTATCCTATGAATATTGCCCTAAAATATTTCCTGGAGCACATCTAGCAAGTTCTACAGATTTGTCTGGTTGCCACCTGATTCCTGATGAAGAGAACCATTATTTCCTCTGGGAGTCAACCTCAAACAAACCCTCAGTCTAAGCCAACCACAAAGCCTTAAATATCCTTTCTGTTTGGAGAATAAAAAGTTTTGTAGATGCCTTTGAGATTCACAAAAGCACAGAAGACCAATAACTGAGAATGCTTAGTCCTAAGCTCAGCAGCTTTCAAACATGACAAACAGAAAGTCAAACTTGCAAATAAATGTTGGGGAGACTAAGAATGAGTGGAGCCCTAGAGAACGTTGGCATCTTTCATAAGATGCATCACTCATTAAGGAGCTAATTGACTTTAGTCCTGAGTTCTACTCCTTGATTACATGACCTTGGTCATGGCATTGGACTGCTTTCTAGGTCATCTTGCCCCTCATTCCCTAACTTGGGAAGAGAGCACAGGAGAGATTTGGAACTCCTTGCAAGGAATGTGCAAGGTCCCTTGATGATGAGGAAAATACTTTCATTGTTGTTGCTATACCTATATGAGCTCCAGACCTCTTGTAGTACTCTCATCTCATTCTTAAGCATTCATATTTAAATATATATGCGTATATGTGTATGTATACAAGAGAGACAGAATATATAGTGGCATGTATTTGTCTTCTCTCTCTATAAAACGAAAGGTCTTTCAGAGCAAAGACCGTTCTTTTATGGCTTTGTATTCTCAGAGCCTAGGACAGTACTTGACAAATAGTAGGTGCTTAGTAAATGTTTGACTGATCGATTGACTAACTGAGCTATGATCCAATCTCCCAAGCATCCCACCCCCAAAATTATTTATTTATTTATTTAGGTTTTCTTTCTCTCCCATTTCTTCACCCAATTATATAAGGGGAAAAAACAAAACCCTTCTAACAGATATGCAGAGTCCAGCCAAACAAATTTCCATATTGACCCTGCCCAGAAAGACACGTTTCATTCCATACCTTGAGTCTCTCACCTCTCTGTCAGGAGGTGGGTAGCCTACTTCATCATCAGCCTTCTGAAATCATAAATGACCACTGAATCGATCAGAGTCCTTACGTCTTTCAAGGTCACATCAGGAAGTTTTGACAAGCAGAGGTCTGGGCCACTCCCAACACACCTTTTTGATAAGAAATAAAGTATAAATTCCTCCCAATCCCTCTACATGGTGGCTGCTTTCGTAGGTTCCAAAATGGCCCAATGTGCCTAATGCGAGGACCCCTATGTTCCCTCGCCATCCTGCAGCTACTTCCAGCACTGTGTCGCTGGACCAGTTCAGGCCTGGATCTCCTCACTAAGAAGCCATTGAATTGTTCAGTTAGCATCTGGCAGCTGCCCCACATTTACCACTGATTAAGCCATTGTGCACCCATCTGTTTCATTGCTAATGTATAGTTGCAGTCATTCTCCATCCACCTCCCCCCACTTCCACCCCACCTGCTTATTTTCTGAAGGAAGTGATCCAAAAAAGCATCCTCCTCCTTACACCCAAAGCTGTTCACAGTCCTTTGTTGTAGGCCATCCTTTGTTCCATTTTTTTAACACAAGAGTTGATACCTGCTCTTGATTGCAAAATAATCCCTTAGACTCACAGGGAGGATTTATGGCCCCGGCCTCCTTCTGTCTGTAGCCCTGATTCTTCTTGTCTCCCTCGGAGGAGTCAACCATAGGCTTGAATTTCCTCTGGTGAGTGGATCAATCAACCAACAAATTGTATGTATGTATGCATGCATATAGACATACACCACCCATATACACATATGTGTATAGACATATACGTATGTGCATATATACATATAAATGTATGTGAGAGTGTGTGTGTGTGTGTGTGTGTGTGTGTGTGTGTAAATCACCAACCTAATCCTATGCTGGTCCTTAAATATAGTCCTTGCTGTGTTTGTCCCTCTCATTTGAAAGATAAAACATATATACATGGAACAATTAATGAATAGGAGGCACTGTGGTACAATGGAAAGAGGCTCGAACACGGAGTGAAGGGGCCTACATGAAGTTCTGAGTCAATAACTTTCTAGTTTTGTGACTGTGGGCAAGTCACTCTAACTCTCCAGCCCTGTTTCCTCCTCTGTAAAATAAAGGAGGTTAGTTAATATGGGACAGCAGTTCTCAAACTTATATTTTATCTCAGGACCCCTTTACACTTTTAAAAATTATTGAAGGTCCCTCAAAAGAGCTCCTGTTTATGTGAGTTATATCTCTCAACATTTGCCATATTAGAAATTAAAATATCTTTGTACTATTACAAAAATAGTTTTAACATAGGCATCCCCAGACCACACTTTGAGAACCACCACTGGTCTAGGTGATGGCTAAGACTCCTTCTAGATCTAAATTCTATGAGAGAAGGTTAGATGTATTTCAATCAATTTAATGATTTGAATCTCTGCTATGCATATTTTGTCTATTTCCTTTTTTTGTCTGTGCCAAAAAATACATCATAGGCACTCAAAAAAGTAATTGAAATGCATATAATACTCTCTTATTGACTGTTTCATGTGCAAAGATATGTATCTTCTCCTAAAAGAGATCAAAGTCATTGTTCATGCTGGGGAAAAAATAGATGAGACTACATATTGCCCATGTTTTAACTTGCAATTGTAAGAGAAATACAGACAGACAGGCAGGCAGGCAGGCAGACAGACAGACAGAATGCTGAGAGGAAACAGGGAGTCATGGACAGAACGCTGGCCTCAAAGCCATGACAACTTGACTTCAAGTCCTACTTCTGATGCATAGTAGCTGTGTCACCCTGGGAAAGTTACTTAACTTTTCAAAGCTCCAGGCAAGAAACTCTCTAAGAACATAAGTTACAAAGCATTTGTTGATCTGCACTGGTGGAGGGAATTTTCTTACCAAGAATTCCCCTGTGAAAGCCAAAATTACATCTATGTGATTCATATGATCTAGCTTAGTGATATTAAAGTCAAATAAAAACAAAACAAATAAATTAAACAGATAAATAAACATAATAAATAATCAAATAAAAACAAAAACTAAACTGTACATAAAGATTCCTGCGGGCTACATATTGGCTTAGAAAATCACATATTGACATCGTATATGTTCTATTGTATTTTTGTTTATTTTGTTAAATATTTCCAATTATGTCTTATTCTAGATTGCACTTGAAATATTGTGAATAGTGTGTTTGACACCTTTGATTTATCCCACATTATGAATAATTGTGTGTATATACACATAGATGTATGAAAATATGATCTAGTCTACTACAACTAATTGTGTGCATGTATTCACATGTGTGTGTATTGTGTTTGTGTATATACATATATGTATACATGCGCATATATTTTATATATGCATGCATGCATACATACAGTTCAATCATGTCTGACTCTTCAGGACCCTGTGGACCATAGCATACCGATACTGTTTATGGGGTTTTCTTGGCAAAGATACTTAAGTGCTCTGCCATTTCATCCTACAGTGGATTAAGGCAAACAGAGGTTAAATGACTTGCCCAGAGTCACACAGCTAATAAAGGTCTGAGGCCGAATTTGAGCTCAGGTCTTCCGGATTCCAGGCCCAGGCTCTATCCACTGAGCCAACTAGCTGCCTCATATATGTGTGTATAGATACATACATACAAACATACATACACACATATGTTACTTCTCACCTAGAAATAATTGTTAGTAATATGTAGCAGCCACATCTTTCCATCTTCCTTTGAGTCGTCTGTGCGGTGATGTTGTTTCCACACTGTGGGAGTTCTCCATTCTGACGAAATGAAATCATAGGTTAAATACACACATGCATGAACACATGCATACATATGTACACATACAAGCATATCAGAATCAATGAGAGAATATAAGCATATATATTTTCTGTTTCATATACACATATATGTGTATACATACACATGTGTATACATACACATACACATGTGGTTCATATACAAGAAATGTTATTTCCTTTGCATTCGTAGAGACAAAACAACATTGCACAGTGGTTAAAAGAACAGCCTGGGATTCATGGAGACCTGGGTCAAGTACCTCTACCACACATAATAGTTTTGTGACCATGGACAAGTCGCTTAACTTGTCAGTGGCCCAGGAAACTCTCTCAGATGACAAGTGATAGAAAAATTGGTGATTTGCCTTGGTAAAGGAAGTTTCTACGCCATGGGAGTTCCCCATTCTGATGAAATGAAATCATAGGTCTGCACCAAATATACATGCAAACATGTATATACACATACATACATATCTTTGTATTCTTAGCACTTAGCACAGTGCCTGGTATAGAAGAGGTGCTTAATACATGTTGATTTGACTTGACTAATCCCCTCACTTTAAATAGGGAACCATCTGAGAGAGGTAAAGTGACCCACCCAAGATCATACACAGCTAATAAATAGTAGAATCATGATTCAAACTTGGTCTTCTGACTCCGCTCTAGGGCTCTTTCCACTGAACAACACTGTCTCATCCACCCGTGTTTCCATGTGCATATCTCACCTCTCAAATGAGAACATAAGCTCCTTGGTACAGAGTATCCACTCCAGAGATACTGTTGATCGTATATGATGGGCACTGCAGAAGGTGGACAGTGAGCTGGGCCCAGAGCCGAGCAGGCTGGATTGCATTTGGGAAACCCCATGCTTTCAATGATCCCAAGCTACTCATTGGCTTTTTAACGCCAACATGCTCTCGTTGACTCTGACAACATAACCAGCTTGAAAGGATTGAAACCACAGGTGACCCAAAGGAAGGTAGAAACGTGGCTGCTGCGTATTACTAACAGTGACTTCTAGGTGACATAAAGGTATTATCAAGGAGAGGTATGACTGGATAAGAAAATTGGTCAGTTAAGTAAAGAGTAAGAAAAAACAGAGGAACAGCTGAAATATTTCATTGGTACTTTGGAGGTGTTCAAAGAATTAGGGGGTAATAGCTGAAATACTTCATCGGTACTCTGGAGGTATTCAAAGGATTAGGGGGTAATTCGTCCAAACTATGAACTAGCCATCCTCCAAGGAGGATTTAGAGGTGAGCAAGAAAGAGAAGGCATGGACAGGCTGGCCTTCCCACATGCATGCAATATTTGTTGACTATAATATCACCAATAGATCACATTTGTATAGCTTTTGATGGTTAACAAATCACTTTCCTGGCAAGGAAAGGGAGGGTCAATGCTAATGAGATCACAGATCCCTCTAAGAGTCTAGATACCATCTATGAGCCACTGTGTGGGATAGTGAATCATAGGAACCACTTAGAGCTGGAGGCAACCCCAGAGGTCATCTAGTTCAACCACCACATTTTTCAGAGAATTGCCTGTGGATTGAAGACACTGATAACAGTAGCTGTTATCCAACTGAGATTTATATAGTGCTCTAAGATGTGCACAGCTCTTTTACATACATTTCTTGCAGTTGATTCTCACAACTGTGAAAATCATATTATTGTTTATAGATGGTGAAACTGAGTCTCAGAAATAGTCAGTGACTTAGTCATAGTGACATAGGTCATAAGGGTTAGACCCAGATTTTGAACCTAAGTTCCTTTTAGCTCCAAATCTAATGCTTTTTTGCATTTTGCAGATTTCACAGATGACCTAGGGCTTGGACTATGTTTTGGAAGAAGGGTAGAATTCAGGAAGCTAGGGTACAGTGGATAGAGTGCTAGGCCTAGAGTCAGGAAGATCTGAGTTCAAATCCAGTCTCAAACACTTACTAGCTGTGTGACCCTGGGCAAGTTACTTAATCCTATTTCCTCAATTTCCTCATCTATAAAGTTAGCTAGAGAAAGAAATGGCAAACCACTCCATTATCTTTGCCAAAAAAAAAGCCCCAAATGAGGTCACAAAGAGTTGGACATAACTGAAAAGCAACAAAGAATCCAGAAAAGCATGAAAAAACAAAAAGATGTGAGCAAGGCGGAGATGTGCCTGATATGTGTAGAGAACATACACAGGTGTTTATTCTTACCTGTCACAGAAGTGAGAATGTCCTTGATGCATGTGGATAATATAATGAGTAGGATCGTTTGACCTGTTTAGAGGGTTCCTGCAAGGGTATGGTATCCCATGAAGAGGGCCTTGAATGCCAGCCTAAATAAAATACTTTGGACCTTAGCTCAGCCCAAAGGCCTAGTTAATTCATTTCTCCTCCATGAAGTGCTCCCTGACTGACCCAGGCTTTGGTAATCATTCCTTCCTCTTACTGTCTTACTATCTAAATGAAGCCTTCTTGAACTTTTTCTACTTGCAACCCCTTTTGGTGTTTTGGCAGTGTTTGTTGCTGTTGCATGGCTGGAGGGCATGTACAGTGCAAAGTGGCATGCTTTGTGTTCAGAACCAAGGCTGCAACACTGGCAAGCGCTGCCAGAAACGCCTCGGATTCATTATGTGCTTGATTTTGAATTAATTTTTCGTTGTCACTCATTCAGAAACCTTTGACTGACGAAAAATTTTTCATGACACCGTATGGGGTCGCAACCCACAGTTTAAGAAGTGCTGGTCTAAACCACTTATCCAGCATTATTATATGCCAGCTCATACGGTTATTTCTCTCTCTGCAGACATTTGCTTACCACTTGTACTCTACCCCACCACCTTGCAAACCTCTCCATAGCAAGGACCACACTATCTCTCTTTATATTTCAAATACCAAATGCAATGTCCAGCATTGAAAATATTATCAATGATATTATTCAATAGTATTGAATAATCAATAGTCAGTAATAAATTCACGTTTCTATTTCATATTATAGTTTACAAAGCACTTTCTTCATAAAAGTTCTCTGAAGGAGGCACTATAACTCATTATCCCCATTTTACAGACAAGACAACCGAGGCCTAGAAAAATTAAGTTAATGTCTATTACTATGTTTTGTGATTCAACAAATACTTGTTAAACACCTGTGCTAACTGCTAACAATACAAAGGTAAGAACCAAACAATCCCTAACCTTATATAGACTGTTCTTGTTTTATGTAAATTTGTATTATGCAAATTCAACTCCCTAGCTGTATTCTGGTTTTTTGTTGGGGGGGAGGGGTGTAGCAAAAAGCACACAAATAAGTAAATATGAACTATATACAAAGTATCAAATACAAGCTATTTTATGGTGGTGGGACATGGGTAAACATCAATGACTCAGTTTCCAGAAAACTCTCCTGACAGAGATGGTAACTAAGCTGAACCTTGAAGGGAGCAGAAGGGAGGAGGAAGAGCATTCCAGACAGGGTGGAGCAAAGACAAAGGGTGGAGACGCGTAGGCCATAAAGCACATGTGAGAAGGACTAATGTGAAATAAATCTGGCTAGTTAGGCTGAAACCAGATTGCAAAGTGCTTTAAATGCAAACAGAGACATTTATATTTTATCCTTGAGACAATAGGGAGCCACTGCAGCCATGTGTGTGTGGCGCTGGGCCAAATCCATGCAAAACAAAACACAAGAATGCTTTTGGATCAAGATGGTGATGATGGAGACAGAAGTTTCATTGACAAGCTCTTGAAAAGAAAAGTCAAAGTTCCACCCTAAGCAATGAATGTCCGGGCCTCCAAACTCCCCGATGGCTAGAAACTCAAGTGGCAGAAGCAGTGTCCAGGACCCCAAATCCAACAGCTGGATGGCTTCCCTTCTGCCAACAAGAACTCCTTCAGCTTGGGGAGCCGTGAGAGCTAGCCCCATTGGTATATGGTCCTATGAACACAGGACATTAAGCACAGTCTCAGAGGCCCCAGCACTTCCAGAAACCCTGCATCTCTTTTCAGGAGATAACGGAAAAGATTTGTTAACTAAAAATATGCACGTGTTAAGGTATGACAACAGGCTACAGAAGTGTTTAGATAGCTTGTTTTGTGTTGTATTTTTTAGATTTTATTTATTTATTTATTCATAATATTAAATTATTATTATTTTTTTAATTTTGACTTCCAAATTTTCTCCCACCCTTCCAGCTCTCCTGGTCCTTCCTAGAGGCCACCTCCCTTGTTGAGGAAAAAAAAAAAAAGGAAGTCATTTTAATTTAGGTTCAGGTCCACAAGCACATTCACTTCCACCATTACTGAGAGGAATGAACCCCTCCTTCCTGAGGGGGAGCCTCCAGATGTGAGTTGCATATGAGCAGAGGTGTAGACTGCCTCAGGGAAAGGGTCTGTTACTGAAGCCCAGGTGCCTCTGAAGAGGCCGGAATCACACCTACTCTTCTGACCCTCCGTTTGTCTATTTTTTTCAAGACTCTGGAATATGTTTTTGCTGGGGCAGGGCGGGGGGGGGGGGGGGAAGCAGGGGGAAGAGAAGGGGGGAGGGAAGGAAGGAGAAGAGCTGGGGGAGGTGGCAAGGAAAAAGGCAGGACCGTCAGTGGCCATTAAGTGGCTTTGTTCCTGGAGCCAGACAGATGCTTTAGCACATTGATCTCCTTCCCATAGAAGCTTTCCATATTCCATCCTAGAATCTCTGACCTTTTCTTAACACCATTAAAAGATAAAATGTTAATCTACTGAAAAGAGATGCGTGACCTTTTCCAAGTGAGCTTTGCAGTCTCTCATCATTAAAGAACTTTGTGTTCAGGAGCCAAGCATTATGTGTATCTTAGCAGGATAATTGTTTAGAATAATGTAATTGTTCGACCAAGGAGCTCCGTACCCCCACCTAACACAGCAGTGGAGAACTCGACGAGGTGAACTTTGGTAAACCTGATCAAGTGAACATGTCAGACCACGGCTCACGATCAGTTCTAATCGGCTCCATCCTCAGAATTTATTTTGTTCATATTAAACTGGATGTATGCCGGGGAGATGGGTCCTCCAAATTAGGAGACACAGCCTAACAGGATGAACTGGCTAACTAAAGTCCTCAAATCATCTGACTTTTTTTTTCTTTGCCCTCCAATTTTTGGGAGAAAGAGGCAAATCTTTAATGTAACTAGCATGAGGCGGCAGCTAGTTGGCGCAGTGGATAGAGCATCATAGGGATCTGAGTTCTAATGTGACCTCAGACACTTAACAGCTTTGTGACCCCAGGCAAGTCACTTAAGCCCAGTTGCCTGTTTAAAAAAAACAAACAAACAAAAAAAAACAAATCTAGCATGAGGAGCATGGGACTTTGTTCCAGGGCATCAGCAAGAAAGGGGACCACACTGCTTCTGCAGGGTGACAGTAGTCATCCCTACATTTCACCTTGCAGTCCTCCATGGGACCAGACTATTCCCCTGCTGGAGTGTCTGCAGGCTTCTCCCCCAAACACACACCCCACTGACTGTTTTCTGCCCTGGATTAAAAAATAAATTTAGTTGTGTCTCTAAGCTAATCAAGAACACATCAGAGATTTATTAAGAAAAACATTCTTATCCTTGTTCAGTAATTTTGCAAAATGGCTCATTTTTAGGATGTGGTAAAAGAATCAGTCCATATTCGGCCAATTTCCTATAATTTTTTCATGTCCAGCACTTAGCACAATGCCTGGCACATAGTAGGTGCTTAATAAATGCTTATTTATTTATTAGTTATTGGTTGATGGCAACAATAAAAACAAAGTACAATTATTTGGCATTTTGAGCTTTACAAAATGCCCTCCTATCAATTCACAAGAGTTGGTTCCTATACAAATAATTCTATGAATCTAACCAGGTATTGGAAATAGCATCACCCCAATTTTGCAGATGAAGAAACTGATTTGGAGAGATGAGTTGATTTGTCTAAAACCGTAGACCTGGACCCAGAAGAACTACCTCCCCAGAAAACTAAAGGAAACAGATGTTGGTCAGAAAATAAATCAATAAGCATCCATTGAGGACCTACTCTGGGTTCTGTACTAGGTACTTGGGATATTGTAATGTTAATATGATTTGAAGATCTTCCCCACCCCTTAATAGGCCTATGTGACCTACTTTGAACCTGAGTCATGTGGAAGCCCGAGTCACATGAGCCTGAGTGAAGAGGGTTGTGAGGCCCTCTGGCCCTGAAGAAGAGCATATATACTTTGAGGTTAGCATTTTACTTTAGGGTTCATTCATTGGAAGAGTGTTCACGTGACTTAGCTAGATGAGATTCTGGGTAGCTATTAAGGAGCTCCCTGGTTTTGAAAAACCCAGATGGTAACTATGTATGTATTGCTTTTGGTTAGACAATTAGAAGCCCTGTCCATTGGTCTTTGCTGTTTGTATTTGCTCTGTTTATATAATTTCTGCTTGTAATTTCTGTTTGTATTTTCTCTGAAGTTCAGGGTACTGACTTTTCTCCTGAACTAAGTGAATTATATGTATATATGTGTGTGTGTGTGTGTGTGATTGTGTGTGTATATATATTTGATTAAAGTAAGATTGTTGACCCCTTTAAAGTTGTTTTCCTTTAGAAAAGCAGATCAAAGAACTTGTGCTAGCAGCCCTCCTGTGGGCTGATGTTATTGGTCTAACACCCCCAGCTGCAAGAAGCATTTTTATAGATACAAAGAAAAACAAAAAACAGCCCCTGACCTCAAGGAGCTCACCATCTAATTGATGATGTAAGATGAACAGACGATTGTTTACAACTATTTAGATTGGCCACAAACTTGAGAATGCTTCACAGGAAAGTGTCATTCTCCCCGGTATACTAGGAAATAACCAAGAGTAGACGAAGGGTCATTTTGTAAATATCTGGCTAACTCTTGGGGCAGGGAAAGCACTGGGATTGATGTCAAAGGTCCCAGGTCCCCATCCTTTGGTACATTCTACCTGTGTGACTTTGTGCAAGTCACTCTTAGTCTCAGTTTCTTCATCTAAAAATGAAGCCATACCACTGGATGTTCTCTAAGATCCTTCTAGGTCTAAATCTTATAAAAGATATTTTTTTGTGTTGAGGGTAGCTTATGCCTAAAATAGTCAGAGAATCATAGAATGTTCAAACTGGAAGGTACTTAGAGGTCTTTAAACCTAACCCTTAATTGTATAGATGGGGAAACTATAATGGCACAAACATGGCAGCTGTCACTTGACTCAAGGATTATCCAAGGTCACGCAGTGAGTTAATGTTACGTTTCATTTCATGAACTGAAAACATTTTCTTTGTAAGTTTCAACAAAATGGTGATGAATTTCTGAAGTGGAGACATTTTTCACCATTGAAATTAGAACCACAGCGTGGCGTCGTTAGAGGACCACATGTCTAAAAATGAAGAGCCATTTTCAAACATGGGCATGCCAAACCACAAATAGTTAAGAGGGGATCTCCTTTATCATTTGGCCCCATCGGCTTAACATGGCATTGTATTGCCAACACATTTCATAGGAGCATAGGATCATAAATTCAGGGCTAGAAGAGAACTAGTCCAATTCTCTCATTTTGTAAATGAGGAACCTGAGGCCAAATGGGGTTAAGTGATTTACCCAAGGTAACACAGATAGTAAGTATCAGTGGCAGGATGTGGAGTCATCTCCCTATATCTAAATTCAGTTATCCATCTACCAGGCAGCCAGTTGGCACAGCAGTTAGAAAACTGGGACTGGCATCAAGAAGACCTGAGTTCAAATCCAGATTTAGATATTTACTAGCCGTATGATGTTGGGCAAGACTCTTTCTTTTTCTCTACCTATGTCAATTTCATCAACTCTAAAATGGACATAATAATATCATCTGCCTCCCAGGGTCAAATGAGATAATATTTTAAAACCCTTAGCACAATGCCTGGGGCATAGTAGGTGCTAATAAACACTTGTTCCTCTTCTCCCTTCCCCCAACATGTACCCCTTGTAGATCATGGTATAAGACGTAATTAACCTTATAAACTTACCTTCTGATATACCTAGAGCAAACCACACATCCCCAAAACAGTAAAAGCTCAAGCATTTCTCTATCACTTTAAGGTCCTTGTTGTTTTGTTGCTCAGTTGTTTCTCAGTCACATCTGTCTCTCTGTGACCCCATTTGGGGTTTTCTTGGCAAAGATAATAGAGTGGTTTGCCATTTCCTTCTCCAGTTCATTTTACTGATGAGGAAACTGAGGCAAACAGGGTCACAGAGCTAGTAAGTGCCTGAGGCTGGATTTGAACTCATAAAGAGGGGTTTTTCTGACTCCAGGCCTGGCCCTCTACTTACTGGTTTAAAAAGTACTTTTCTCATAACACTCCTGTGAGGTTGGTAGTACACTTTTATTGAATGAATGTATGAATGAAAAAGCATTCATTAAGCATTACCATGCACAAAACACTGTGCTAAGCACCAGTAATGCAGGTAGAAAATTAAGACTCAAGGAGCTCATATTCTAGTGGGGGAAAAATATACTTACAAAGTTTTTGCCATAAATCAAATAAAAAGGTCCCATGATCCTTAGAATACAGCAGCAAAGTGTATATCTGCCTCTTCCTTAGTGCCATTTCCACTGATGAAATCTTGCCAGTGTCTGGTGTTGAGTCATTGGACAGTGCCAAGGACTTGGATGGCAAGAACTTTCTTTTCTAGGTTTTCAGAAGCTGTAGCTGCAGCACCCACAGAAGCTGTTGCTAAGTGGCATCTCTGAAGGAGTGGCTTCCCAAGAAGATGGACCCAGGGGCTGGGCTGGAAGAAAAACCAGTGGTCGGTGGGAGAAGAGAGGGTGTGCTTCCACTACTAGGTTCTTGGGCTTACCTGCCATTGGTTGCAATTAAACAGCAGTTGGTGTTGGCCCCAGGAAGATGAACCCTTTCTCTGCTGTGATTTCTCCTTTCAATGATGTCCTGGGGGCATTTGCTAATCCCAAACTCGAGTTCAGGGGTCTGGCCTGATTCCATCCAGGACTCAAGAGGGCTGGTGGTTGAAGTGGTGATGGTGATTTGACTTGCAAGGCACTAGCTAGCTCTTGTATCTCCCTCAGGGTGCCCTGCTGCTCTGGCTAGGTTGGTCTGCCTGTCCTATAAGTGGCAGTTGGTTAAAAGTTAAGTTACTTGCCCACAGTCAGTATTTGAACCAAGGCCTCTTCTGACCCCAAATATGGTCTTCTTTCCACAACACCAGCTTCCTACAGCAAAAATGTGACATTGCAGAGCCACCTGCAACGGGCATGTTAATCTTGTCTCTAATACCAATGCTTTTAGTAGTCCTGCTGCATTTCAGGTCCCAGATATGTTTCTAGAGGGAAGGATGGGCTGCAGCCTGTGCCAATCAGCCGCTGGCAGCCAACCTTCCTCGTGCCTTCTACTGCTTGACAGGAGCAAGATGTCACAGCGGGATGAGAGCAGATGTGAACATCAATAAAGGATTCCAGAACTATAAACTATTTATCAGAGCACCAAAAAAAGGCCTGTTCCCAGCCTGACATGCCTGCCTGGATGCATGCTTCCTTCCTTCCTAATACTTGTCATACAATTACAATTTCTCCTTCTCAACCTGTGATTCCTCTTTTGGCAATAGGGGTGAGAATGCTCTGCATGGCAGCTGTCCAGAAGGGGCCCACTAACTCACTAGGGTAGCATGTTGCTCCCATCAATTCTTTGTGAAATATCTTCTTCCCCAATGTAAGCAGTCATCTATTTACCATAATCTCAATGCACTTGCTTGGCAGAAACCATCTGAGCTTGAATGTGGTTTCCAAAGCAAAAATAAAACACCAAAGGAAACAAAAACACAACTTGTCATTCCTCCCCATGCCCCCCCTTCCACACAAGTCTGAATAGACTTTTGGTGTGTGTCGTAACATTTGAAAATCTCTACAGTCTGGCTCAAAACTACCTTATCTCACCCTATTTCTCTTCATTTGCCTTATGCTTTAGCCAAATTAATGTACTTGCCATTCATCAAACATGTCCTGTGTTTTACCACCACCACACCTTTGCAATAATGTTGAAGGGAACTGGTTATATATGTATGTGTCTCTTCCTCTCCACTGACACCTCCCAGCTATTCCACACTAAGCAGTCTCTCCTCCTCCTTCTCCAAAGGAGCCGTGGATTCTGTTCCTGGATTCTCCAATGACTACGATGAGCCAGTCTGCTTCCATGCCATGCCTCCCTACCTGCCCAGCCCCTTTCCAGCCACTCCTTATGCCCTATCTCTTCATTGGAATGTAAGCTCCTTGGGCACAGGGACTGTCTTCTTTGCTTAAATTTGTATCCCCAGTACTTAGCACAATGCCAGGCACACAGCTTGATAAAGGCTCTATATATCTAATCTTCTTGAGGGAAAGGCAGGGCAGGACATACGTTGTATTTATCTTTCTTCTTCAATAGCATCTTATACATCATTGGATAAACATTTCTAGAATAAATGAATGAAATTACCTGGGATGTAAAAATTTTGCCTTGGCCAAAGACTTAGTGGACATTGTAGAAAAAAATAATGTCACACATTTATACGAGGCCCTGAGGTTTGCAAGAGATTTTACAAGGCCCACAGGGTGCAACTCTCTCAGTTTATAAAGCTAAATATATGTGAACTATTGTTGTATAATTATAGTGCTTAATAAGGTGATCATCAGCAATATGTACCCTGGGCCTTACCTGCGCCTCTTAGCTATGTGTCGCAGTGGATAGACTGTCGCAGCTGGGACTGGAGTTAGGAAGACCTAAGTTCAAATCTGGCCTTAGATACTTAGTAGCTATATGAGTCTCTTAAATTCTTTCTGCTTCACTTTCCTCATCTGTAAATTGAGTACAATAGCATCTACATCTGAGGGTTCTTGCGAAGATCAAGTGAGAAAATATTTTGAAAGTTCTTAGCACAGTACCAAATACATAGCAGTCATTTCACAAATGCTTATTTCCTTCTTATCTGTGGTGTAGCAAGGACAATGTATCCCTCCACCTCACTGGAAGTCATTTTTGGTAGAAAGAAGTCCATTGCTGCCCAATGGTGGCCTCTGAACCAAGCAGGGATAACAACGACAACAGTTATACGTCACATTTTTATATCAGTTTAAAATTTGTACAGTAGCTTCCTTACAACAATCCTATGATATAGGCAATACAAGAATTATTATTTTCTGGTTGCAGCTGAAGAAGCTGAGGCTCTGACTTGACCACAGCCACATGACTAGTAAGCAGCAAAAACAGAGTTTGACCCAGGTCTTCTGAGGCTCCAGTCATAAGTTCACCAGAGAACCACAAGATCATAGATTTAAAGCCTGAAAGGACCTCAAAGGTCATCTAGCCCAACCCCATTGCTTCAAAGTTTAGTTTTATTTATGGCTTCTGTTTTTATTCCTACATTTTCCACTACATCCTGCCCCTTTCCATCCTCTCCCTTCCAGAAAGCCATCCTTCGTGCTGTTGTGTGTTGTTTGTTGTTCAATCATTTTCAGTCATATCTGACTCTTTGTGACCCCATTTGAGATTTTCTTGACAAAGATACTGGAGTGGTTTGCCATTTCCTTCTCCAGCTGCTTTTACAGATGAGGAAAGTGAGGCAAACAGGGTTCAGCGACTTACCCAGGGTTGCGTAGCTGGTAAGTGTCTGTAGCAACAATGTTACTAGCAGCTGCTGTGGTGGTATAAGGCCAATAACACCAGCACACAGGAGGGCTGCTAGTACAGGTTCTTTGATCTGCTTTTCTAAGGAAGGCAACTTTAAGGGGTTTACAATCTCACTTTAATTAAACATACATATATCATTCTCTTACTTCAGGGGGTAAAGTCAGCCCCTCAACTTCAGAGAAAACACAAACAGAAATTACAAGCAGAAATTATATAAACAGAGCAAATAACACAAATCAGCAGACAGGGCTTCTAACTGTCTGTCCATAGCAATACATACATAGTCACCAGAGAGAGAGAAGCACCAACATCTGGGTTTTCAAAGCTGGGGGGCTCCTTAATGGCTGCCCAGAGTATCATCTGGCCAAATCACACAAACACTCTTCCAACAAGTGAGCCCCCAAAGCAAAATGCTAACCTCAGCATATATATTCTTCAGGGTCAGAGGGCATCACAACCATGTGACTCAGGCTTTCTTGTGACTTAAGCAGGTCAGCAAAGAGTCTTGATTCAATCAAAGGCAAATCTCAATCAAAGGCACTTGGTTGCCTTAGTGCTGAGAAGCCCTCAAAAAAAAAAAACAGCAAAAAGTCCCGTTTTGTTTGCCATTACAGTGTCTGAGGACAGATTTGAACTCAGGAAGATGAGTCTTCTTTTCTCCAGACCTGACACCATTTCCACTGTATCGCTTAGCTGCCATTCCTCATAACAAAGAATAAAGAAAGAAAATGAAAACAGTATAGCAGAACTGACACATCAAAGAAGTCTGACATTATATATAGCATTACACACTTATAGTCTCCCCCCTCCACAAAGAAGGGAGGGAGATGACTTCTCATAACTTTTATTTGGGGCTTCAATTGTGATTGTTTACCAGCCTACTTATTTTACAGATGAGGAAACTAAGTCCCAGAGATCTTAAGTGACTTACTTGGAGCTACACAGGGAGGAACTGGTAAAACCGGATTCGAATGTGGGTCTTCTGCCTTCAAATCCATTGTATCACATTGGCTGATGAAATTGTTTTTACTTTTCAAAATCAAAGCTGAGCCATAGGAAGTGACAAGTAGGAGCCCAAACACCCTATCAGTATCCTCACTCCAAGACAGCCCTTGAAACAACTCCCAACATGTGTGTCTGAGATGCTCACCAGGGAGCCAGAGGCTGCTACGGAGGAGACTCTCTTCCCCAACTTGACATCTTATTTCCCTAACTTCCAAGGAAAGGAGAGTAAACACAGAAGAATAACATTTTTCTAATTCAAAAAGCCCAAAGGGGAAATTATTTTAAAATAAACAGTGTTAATTGGTACATATTTGGCATTAAAATAACAAAGCATATTTATTTTAGGGTAGGGAATGTGTACATGTATTGGAGGAAAGACTTCTTTATCTGATAGTTTAAAAAGGAAAGCTAACATTCTACGTGCTATAAGAGGGCAGAAAATATGGCCAGTTAGCTAAAAAGAAATCCACTTGGGCTTCATGTAAGGAGATCATTAGCATTCAGGCACCGAATGTCCTATCCTTTGCATCTGTCGATGCTTCTTACTCAAGAGTTTTGGGTATTGTTCAAACATTCCAGGCATGAACTAAGTCTGTGTGCCTCAATACTAAAAGTATCAGTCTTTCTCATTTTTTCCTTTACTCCCTTCTTCTCACAGAACTTGAAATCTTTCCTTTCTTGGCAACTGCCCCATCTTCTCTGTTCCAGATTAGTAATAAGTATAGCGATTAAACAGTACAAAGAGCTGATATGCAGTCTGGAGCAAGCAATTGGCCTTTATCTGGGTCTCTGCCTTTCTAAAGACAGGGCCAAATGTTCAACTAAGGTCTCCCCAAACTCTCCTGGATTGAGGCTTTCAAGTGAATTCATTTGAATTTGGAAATAGGCAGATATTCCCAAGTTTCAGAGGGGAGAATTTAGATTAGTGAAATAGACTGCACTCAAGCAGAAAAAAATGGTAGGATATGAAGACCATACCTCTTTTTCCCTTCCTTCTTCTTTCCTCCCCATAGCACTAGAAAGCCCCTTTCTATATTTATTCAGTAGTATGGTTTTTGTCCAGGTCCAGCTGGAGACAGAAACATCACTCATGCCCATACTCCTAAAAAGCAAGATCCTCTGGTTGGCTCATTTGACACTGAGCGGAGTGTGATACTTTGGGCCTAGCTAAAGATAAGGGAGATCCAATTTATGTATGTAGTGGTGGTGGAGTCATGTATGTGGGAGAAAACTGGGTCGTGCGCATTGGTGAAAGAGGTACCCTCACCACAGAGGTGATAGACCAGAGGTGTAGAATATGTAATAGATTTTCAGACACAGTTAATCGATGAGTGAATTTGTTGTTGTCTTTTTTTCCATACTGACTTGTTATAAGGGAAGGCTTTTGATTTGGAGGGGAGTAGGTAGATAGTGATAGTAACACTTTGAAAATAGAAGAAAGGGCATCAAACATTTTAAAAATCGACAGAAAAGAGAAGAAGAAAGTTCAGGAGAAGACAAAGAAGCAGGGCAGCATTGATACTATCATATTAAATTTAATATACACTCTTGAAAAAACAGGCTATGTATAAAAAAGATCCATGGTTTCATATATAATCCTGTTTCTGTATCTTCCTTGTACATTTAAACATTCATGCTTGTTGACATTAGATTCATAACAAAAAAATTAAACATAAAAAGAATGGTCACCCCCAAAACATCATTTTCATACCTGTTTAGACCTGGACATGAGAAATTTTCATTCACAGGAAGATTTTCCCATGTTGTCTGGCTCCAAATCCTGCAAAACTCATCTTCAAAAGCTCTAAGCAGCTAGCTAGGTTTAGGGACTAGCGATGAACTTGTAGCTCTGCTTATCATGAAACACTCATGGCACACACACTCACTCACACACACAGGTGCCAATGTCTAGAATAGCTGTTCCAGGTTCATCTAGTCCATTCCTCTCATTTTATAGAGGACAGCTAAGTGATGTGCCCCCAAATCACACAGGTCTTAAGTAGCAAGGTTGGAAATAGACCCTCTAACTCCAAATCTTTCCATGGCAGCCAAGAGTCGTGAATCATGAAACTCTAGCTAAGGAAAAATCAAAACTGCCAGTCAAGTCAAGACACCAGCGTTTATTAAGCATCTACTATGTGCCAGGCACTCTACAAAGTGCTTGAGAAAAGTCAAGGACAGACCCTGCTCTCAAGGCATTCACAGTCTAATGGGGGATATAACATATAAACAACTATGTGTAATGAAGATATATGCAAGATAAATTGGAAATAACCAGCTGGAGGAAAGCATTAACATTAAGGACCAGGAAAGGCTTCTTGGTGAAGGAGCGATTTTAGCTGCAATTTGAAGGAAGCCAGGGAAGCCATGAGACAATGAAGAAGGAGAGAATTTCTGGAATGAGAGACAGCCAGTGAAAACATCTGAATTTGGGAGATGAAGTGTCAAATTTGAGGAACAGCAAGGAGGTTAGTGTCATTGCATCACAGAGTACGTGGAGGAGAGTAACGTGTAAGAAGTCTGGAGGACATCCAGGTTATGAAGGATTTTAAAAACCAATTAGGGAATTTTGTATTTGATCCTGGAGGTGACAAGGAGCCTCTGGCGTTTACCATATGGGTTAGGGAGGGGGGAGTGACAGGCCAGACCTGCCAATTGGGAAGATCAATTTGACAGCTGAGTAGAGGATGGGTGGGAGCAGAAGAATCCTTGAGGCAGAGAGACTAACCAGCAGGTCATGGCAGTAGTCTGGCTCTGAGGTAATGAAGGCCTACAGTAGGGTGGTGGTAATGTCAAAGGAGAGAAGGAGGCGTCCAAAAGACATGTTACAAAGGTAGAATTGACAGAACAAGGCAGGGCAGGAGTTAGAGAGAAGAGTTGAGAATGACACCTAGATGGTGAGCCTGGGTGACAGGGAGACTGATGACGCCCTGAATTGTAATACAAAAGTTAGAAAGAGGAAAGGGCTTGGGGGAAAAGAGATAATGAGTTCACTTTTGACCATGCTGAGTTTAAGATAGCTAATAGGTAGTTGGAGATGTAAAGCTGGAAGTCAGGAAAGGAATTAGGGCTGGATAAGTACATCTGGCCATCATCATCATCGGGATGATAGTTAAATCCACAGGAGCTGATGAGATCACCAAGTGAAATGGTTTAGAGGGAAAAGAGAAGAGGGATCAGGATGGAACCCTGGGCTTCACCATTAGTGAACTTGACCTGGATGAAGATCTAGCAAAGGAGGACAAGAAAGAGTGGTCAGATAGTTAGAAGGAAAACCAGGAGAAAGGAATGTCATGGAAACCTAGAGAGAAGAGAATCTCAAGGAGGAGAGAATGATTGACAGTGTCAAAGGCTAGAGGACAACCCAAAGGTCAAAGGAAAGACACATGCTAGATGTAATCAATCTATAGTATATATTATCCGTGATGATCTAGCTCACGGGTGTCCCAAGAGATAGGCAAATCGTAAAGCTGAAGTAAGATGGAAGCATCAGTACTGCACGAGTAGGCAAATACTATCGACAGAACAAGACGGAGGCCTCTAACAAATTGGAGAGTTGCTTTATGGACTTGGATACCTTACAGGCTGAGAAGATGTGGAGGACTTGACATCAGCACCAGTGGCAGGACCACTCCCACTAATCCCCTTCCACCCATCAATTTATTAAAGACATTTAGAGAACCAAGAGCAAAAGCCTCTTTTCCTCTCTTAGTTTATGAAAATCAGAAGAGAATATCGACTTTTTCCCTCTGGCATTGATAAATATCTATCATCTGAGGGGACCAAGCTATGGTCATTGTTTTCAGAATAATTTAACTGTTTAAAAGCCCTTTAGCCCCTTAAATGGCACCAGCTCTAGGGACCATCTCTGGAAAGCTCATTCCTCAATCCTGTTCTCAAACTTTCCCATCCAAAAGTCGCTTTCAAGCTCAGAGCCAGTTCCTTTTCCTCACAGTTCCCCATTATTATGCCACAAGTCTTCACTTTAAAAAGTTGTCTATTTAAAAGCAATTCGAATGGGCTATTTCATTTTCTCTGACTGTTAATTAAGATGTTGATTAGCCCTATTACTAAAACCCTACCTAAGAGAAATAACCCCCATTCCAAGTTTATTTTAATTCCTTAGACTTTGAGGTTATTTACTGCCTTGTCATCCAGTGAAGCAGAGCTCCTTAATTTGATATTTAATCCAGGGGTGTGCCTACCGTGCAGACCTCCACAATTACCTAGACAGAAATGACACCAGTTAGTGAAATTGTTTAAGGACTTTGAGGAGTCAGCAGCCTTCCAAGTGGCAATTTACAAAACCAAAGAAGAAGAATGTAGGGGAAAATAGCAATTGTTATCTTGTCAAACAAAAACTGAACAATGTACTTTGAATGAACACCCAGTAGCTTCCACCAATTTTACAAAGCCTGTTTCCCCTTGGGTGGGGATTGAAGGATCTTCCCTTCAATGCATCCTTCTATTGAGATGCAACAGGCCCCTGGGGAGGAGAAATCCACCCAGATATTTGTAACTCTGAAAGTTCATTTGCGTCATTTACAGCCTAAAATGGGTCATTATTCTAGGATAAAATCACATCCTGCGAAATGAAAATAACAGTGACCTCTGACTTGGAGCTGGGGAGCAGAGGAAAGAGGGGGAAGACTGGAGCCAAGGGGGTGGGGAAGACTTTTAAGGTGTTAAAAGAAATAGACACTGTTAACTGAGTTTCAGGAAACAAATTCTCCCTGTAATGTAATGTAATTACAACCTTTTCTTCACTAAGTATAGTACCCTAGAGATTACTATAAGTAACTTATAATAGAATTTTTATTAGCGGCAGTAATTTTTTATGATAATTAGTGTAATCTGCAGGCCATAAAATCAGAAGATATATAGTTATATCTTTGGTACAAGAAAAGTGTTTCTTCCCTCTAGGAAACACCATAAATGCAAAATGTTATTATTTTACGGCCAGCGCATACTCTGATGTTTTGAATGTTTGGGATCCTTTCTTTTTCCTGTCACATTTTGAAATGTTGGCTGGAAATATTTCAGGAGGAATTCAAACTGTGTTCTATTTATGTAAGAAGAAGAAAGTAACTCAATATCCACATATCTGCAGTAGGCCTGGTGAAAAAGAAGCTTTTCTACATCCCAAGGTCTCCTTAGGCAGTTGGATGACCCTTGTTTCTTTGGGAACAAACAATTGCCATCCACCAGACTTCCTCTGGCTCTGCTCTTCGCGGAACTTTCATGTACTATCTGTCCAACCAATCTGTGTACACCAAGGGGTAATTACAGTGAATTGATAGCTTCTGTGCTACTATGGCACTGAATAAGCCAATGCTAGACACATTCTGGTTTGTACCACAGTTATTTATACCCCTCTCTCATCCACCATCCTGGGTGGTAAGCTCCATGAGGGAAAGGATCTTTAGGGAGCTTTTATGTTAGTGTTCATCCCATCATACAACACAGTGTCTTGTAGAGAGGGACTCAATTCAATCTAGCACAGACATAATGAACAGGTGTCAGAGGAGGAATTGAGGAGACTCTCATGCTTTCAGTCTTTCCCTATCTCCAATCCATTCTACACACAACTACCAAAATAACCTTCCTAAAACACAAGCCACTCCCCTGCTCGAGAACTGTCAATGAATCCATATTGCCTTTAGGATAAAATACAAACTCCCTGGTTTGGCATTTAAAGTACTACATATTCTGTTTTGAGCCTCTCATTCCATGCTTATTTTATATTAATATCTTTTATGTAATCTATATTACAGAAAACTAAGCTTTTTGATGTCCCCTAAACTCAGCATCCCATATCCTGCTTTTGTGTCTTTGCAACATGAGTTCCCCATGCCTGGAATATCTCTCTCCTCCTGACCATTTAGAATTCCTGCCTTCTACTCTCTACAAGGTTTGGCTCATGTGCCACCTCCTACAGAAAGTCTTTCCCAATCCTACTGGTTTTAGTACTGTTTTTCTCTGAAAGCATCTTCTAAATATGAATCTACACTTAACTAAGGGGGTACTTCTTTATTTTATATCCATCCCAATATGCTCATATGCTGCATGCTCCCCACCCTTAGTAGAATGTAAGCTTATTGAGGGCAAGGACTATTATTCACTTTGTCTTTGTATTCCCAACACATGGAGAACAGTGTCTTATACATAGTAAGCATTTAAATAATTGTTAGATTGGGGAGCAGGGAAAAAGATAGATAGAAAGATAATGAAATGATGGTCCCTGAGAAGGGAGTTACCAATGAGGAGAGGAGAGCCCCAGGGTGAAGCCTTCCCAGGGTGGCAATGTGGCATTGGATGCTTATTATTCCTGTTATCGTTGCTATCTATTGAACACTTTAGTACAATTTAGTCTATGAGATCTGATAGCCCCTGATAACCAGGTTCTAAGGGAATGTGATGGTGGCCAGGAAAGTTATGGGGAAAACAAGCCCAAGTAGGGCTTTTAGGCATCCAGGAAAAACCAGGAGGATCATAGGCAACCAAAGGTAACTGACAGCACCACCACAAATTCCCTTTCTTTCACAGTTTTACCGGATTTGTCTCTGCTTCTAAAGGCATTTTGTGCTAACAAACATTGCAATGAAAACCATCACACCTCCTGCCCTTGAGGAGTTTGTAATCTGTTTGGAGGGAGGGTTATGTGGAGGAGGTGCCAGTCTCTTCTCTTTCTCCTGCACCTTTTGATAGAGAAGGTGGCTGCACCATCTAACCCTGAGAGCCAAGAAGTCCTTGAGTATCCTGGCCTGCTCTACTTGTTTAGAGGGAGGTGCACATGAGCCGGGAGCTGCGTGTTGAAGGCTTTCTAGCAAAGTCTTTGTCACCCCAGCTGGTAAAGGTTTGGATTGGAAACCACTCATCCTGCTGGTTTCACAAGAGCTTGTTCTACTAGACTAAGCATATCTCATTTAATCTGTGGCAATCTCTCCCCACCCGTGGCTCCAGGTCATCCTGACCTTCATTAGACAGGGACATCATTGGCAGAAAACTCTGAAGTAATCCACTGAGCAAGAAAAGTATTATCCATGGGTTTATGGGATGAGATTTGCACTCTCACCCAGTCCTCACACGATAGATAAGCAAAGAGGACTAATGCCCTGTTTTGTATCATTTTTTTACCTAAAGCATCCTGACCTCATAAGGTGACCTAATTTAGCTTTTTCTTCCTTCCTCCATCCCTGCCTTCCTGCCTTCATTCCATCTTTTCTTTTCTTTCCTTCTTTCTCTCTTCCTTTCTTCATTTGCTTCTTTCCTTCTTTCTCCCTCCATCCTTTCCTTCTCACCTTTCTTCTCTCCCTCCTTTTTTTTCTTTCTTTCTTTCTTTCTTTCTTTCTTTCTTTCTTTCCTCCTTTCTTCCTTCCTTCCTTCCTTCCTTCCTTCCTTCCTTCCTTCCTTCCTTCCTTCCTTTCTTTCTTTCTTTCCTTCTTTCTTTCTTTCTTTCTTTCTTTCTTTCTTTCTTTCTTTCTTTCTTTCTTTCTTCCTTCCTTCCTTCCTTCCTTCCTTCCTTCCTTCCCTTCTTTCTTCCTTTCTTTCTTCCTTTCCTTCTCTTTCTTTCTTTCTTTCTCTCTTTCTCTCTTTCTTTCTCTCTTTTTTCTCTCTCTTTCTTCCTTCCTTTCCTCCCCCCTCCCTCCTTCCTTCCTTCCTTCTTTTCTTTCTTTCTCTCTTTCTTTCTTCCTTCCTTCCTTCCCTCCCCCTCCTGCCCTCCCTCCCTTCTTTTTTCCTTTCTTTCCCTCTTTCTCTCTTTCTTCCTTTCTTTCTTTCTCTCTTTCTTCCTTCCTTCCTTCCTTCCTTCCTTCCTTCCTTCCTTCCTTCCTTCCTTCCTTCCTTTCTTTCTTTCTTTCTTTCTTTCTTTCTTTCTTTCTTTCTTTCTTTCTTTCTTTCTTTCTTTCCCATTCTTTATCTGGAAGTAGATAGGAAAAAATAAAAGGCAAGCATAGAAACATAGGCCCTCCTATAGCATTTACAGAGATACAAGGAGCTAAAAGAGCCATTAGTAGAACAGCAAAAACATGTACTTTAAAAAATAGAAGACCCAGCTTCAAATTTCAAGTCTGCTACTTAGTACCTTTATGTCTTATTACCTCAAGCAAATCATTTAATATTGATAGCAACATTTATATAACAGATTAAGATTTACAAAGCATATTATATATATTATCTCACATGATCCTCAAAGGAAGTCTGTGAGGTAGTCAACATTGTCACTACTACCACCAGTACTCATCATCATTATTATCATTATTTTAACTGAAATTCACTTAGCATTTTAGGGTTTGCAAAATGCTCTCCTTAAACAAGCTTATGAGAAAGTAAGCAAAAGGATTAGCATTCCCATTTTGCAGATGAAGAAACCAAGGTTTTAGGAGGCTAATTATCTGAGATGGTTTCCTGCCTCCAAGGTGAGCATGTAACAAGTATTATTCCATTTTACTGATGAAACATGTAAACTCTTTCAAAGTATTTATATTACATGTATTAAGTGCTTTATAATATTTATTAGATTGAGGAAACTGAGGCTCAGGGAGATGACATAATGTGCCTCTGATCACATAGCTAGTAAGTTTTAAAAGTGGTCTTTTTTTACTCTGGTCTCCTTGGACTCAAAGTCCAGGACTCTTTCCACTACAGCACACTACTTCCTACCTTTTTAGGCCCCAGCTTCCTCATCAGTAAAATGAAGAGTTTGGAGTAAATTATCTCTAAAGTCCCTTCTGGCTTTAAAAATCCTAGGATTCTATCATAGCTTCTGGAGACAGTTGAATGGCAATAAAAAGGAGTATCCATATTCTTATCTGTGTATGGTTCCTTTCAAAAAAAATTACTATATATTAGGGCATTAAAATCTCTCAAACAAATGGAGAAAAGCAGAAATACTAAACATATCTTTTACAAACCACAATGCAATAAAGTTATATTCAATAGTCACTGAAGAAACAATTAAAATTAATCCAAGACTAAATAAATTATTCCTAAAGAATGGATGAAAAAAATCTACAATTTTATTAAAAGTAATTACAACAACGAAACAACATACCCATATTCTCGAGATGCAGCCAAAGTAGTCCTTAGGAGAAAATGTATATCTCTAAATACTTTTGTCAATAGAGGAAAAGCAGATCAACAATTTAGACATGCAATTTTTTTCAAAAATCCAATTAAACATCAAAATAGAAATGAAATAAGAGATTGAAAATCAAGTAAGATACTGATAAAATTGAAAACAAAAAATCCTAAATTAGTCAATAAAACAAGAAGCTGCTTTTTGAAAATAAAATTAAATTTATAATCATTACCTAATTTGATTTTTATAAAGAAAATCACATTACAAGTAGCAAAAAGCAAAAAAGGAAATTCACAATAAATGAAGAAGAAATAAAAGAAACTATTAGAAACTGCTTTGCCCAATTATGTGGAAATAAAACTAATAAACTAAAAGGAATAGATAAATATTTACAAAATATAAAATATCCAGGTTAACAGAAGATTTAAATAACACAATCTCAGAAAAAGTAATGAAACAAGTCATAAATCAGTTCCCAACACAAAAAACTCAGGACCAAATTGATTTATAAGTGAATTCTATCAAACATTTAAAGAATATTTAATTCTGATACTTAAAAAAGGTTGGAAAAAATGAGAAAAGAAGGGCTCATACCTAATTGTTTCTATGATACAAATATGGTTTTGATACCTAAACCACAGACAGTCAAACAAAGAAAGAAAAATATAGACCAATATCCCCAATAAATATTTATGCAAAATTTTTAAATAAAATATTAGCAAGGAAAGTATAATGTATAACAAAAATTAGGCCCTATGACTACTTTGGATTTTATATTCCAGAAGGCAGGGCTGGTTCAATATTAAGACTATAAATATGACTGGCCATAATAATAACGAGAATTACAAAAATTATTATTTTATCAATAGATGCCAAAAAGGTTTTTGACAAGATATAACTCCCATTACTGTTGAAAAACACTAGAAAGAATGAGAATAAGCAGATTTTTCATTAACATGATAAATAGTAATTTTCTAAAACCAAAAGCTAACATTACATGTAATGGAGATAAAATGAAGTGCTTTCCAAAAAGATCAGGAGTAAAGCAAGGATTCCATTTTTACTATTACTACTCAAAATAGTATTCAGCAAAATACTAGTTATATCCATAAGGCAAGAAAAAGAAATTGAGAGAATAACTATAGACAAAAGGGGAAAAATATTACTTTTTTCCAGATAACATGATGGTTTACTTAGAGAACCTAGAGAGCAATCTAAAAAATTATTTGATACAATTAAATTTAACAATTTTGGGGGAAAACGAACCCACATAAATCATCAGCACTTCTATATATTACCCAAAAAAAAAAAACTACCAGGAAGAGATAGAAAGTGAAACTCCATTTGAAATAGCTGCATGAGTTATAAACACATGGGGTAGACTCCCAAGATACACACAGGAACTATATGACTACAAGTACAAAACACACAACTGGAGAAATATTAATTGCTCACAAGTAGGCTGTACCAACATAACAAAAATCACAATACTCCTTAAATTAATTTGTTTATTCAGTGTCATACTGATAAAACTAGCAAAGGGTTATTTTATTGGGCTATTAAAAAGACTGATTACTAAATTTATCTGGAGAAATGAAAGGTCTAGAATCTCTGGGGAAATGAGGAAAAAAGAGTGGGAAGGAGAGAGTCTCAAGGTGCCAGATCCGGAACTATACTACAAACTGGTTATCAACAAAACAACTTGACACTGGTTAAAAAATAAAAAAACAGTAATCAATGAAATAGATTGTGCTTGCAATATAGAGAAGCATGTGAAGACAATGGACTTGTGCTTGACAAACCCAAAGATCCCAACTATGGAAGCAAGAACTATTTTTTTTTTTGGTTTTTTATTTATTTAATATTTTTAGTTTTCAGCATTGATTTCCACAACAGTTTGAATTACAAATTTTCTCCCCATTTCTGCCTTTCCCCCCACTCCAAGATGGCATATATTCTGATTGCCCCATTCCCCAGTCAGCCCTCCCTTCTGTCACCCCCCTCCCCACCCATCCCCTTTTCCCTTACTTTCTTGTAGGGCAAGACAGATTTCTATGCCCCATTGCCTGTATATCTTATTTCCCAGTTGCATGCAAAACCTTTTTTCTTTGAACATTTCCTTTTAAAACTTTGAGTTCCAAATTCTCTCTCCCTTTTCCCTCCCCACCCACCCTCCCTAAGAAGGCAAGCAATTCAACATAGGCCACAAATGTATCATTATGTAAAACCCATCCACAATACTCATGTTGTGAAAGACCAACTACATTTTGCTCCTTCCTATCCTATCCCTCTTTGTTCAGTTTTCTCCCCTGACCCTGTCCCTTTTTGAAAGTGTTTGTTTTTTGATTACCTCCTCCCCCATCTGTCCTCCCTTTTATTGTCCCCCCTTTTTTATCTCCTTCCTCCTTCTTTCCTGTGGGGTAAGATACCCAATGGAGTATGTATGTTATTCCCTTCTCAGGTCAAATCTGATGAGAGCAAGATACACTCATTCCCCTTCATCTGCCCCCTCTTCCCTTCCTGCAGAATTGCTTTTTCTCACCACTTTTATGCGAGATAATTTACACCGTTCTATCTCTCCCTTTCTCCCCTCTCAATGAATCCCTCTCTCATCCCTTAATTTGATTATATTTTTTTT
>CM053625.1:113008891-113064102 GCA_028646595.1 Phalanger gymnotis | reverse complement strand
TTTGTGGGTTCTGCAGCTCTCGAATTGGTTCAGAGCCATTTTTTATAGGTCTTTGGAGGGACTTGGTGGGGAGCTCACAGCGGTCACTGCTTCCCAGCCGCCATCTTGGCTCCACCCCCCAAAATGATTTTCTTAAAGTGCAGGTCCAACCATGTCACCCCTATACTCAATAAACTCCAGTGGCTCCCTGTCACTTCCAGAATCAAATACAAAATCCTCTCTCTGTTTAACATTCAAAGCCCTTCATAACCTAAGCCCATCCTACCTTTTCAGGTTTCTTACTTTTTAATCCTGACAAGTACTCTTTTATCCAATGACACTAAACTCCAGGACATTCCACAAACAAGGCACCCCAGGCTTTTTTCTGGCTTTCCCCCTTCCTACCTACCTCCCTAGCTTCTTTGAAGTCCCGAGTAAAATTTCTTCTTTTACTGGAAGCTTTACCCAATGCCCCCTTAACTCTATTGCCATCCCTTTATTAATTATTCCCTATTATCCCATATATAGCTTGTCTGCACATATTTGTTTACTTGTTGTCTTCCCTATTAGATTGTAAACTCCTTAAGAGCAGGAACTGTCTTTTGCTTTTCTTTGTATCCCTAGTCCTTAGTAGAGTGCCTAGAATATATTAAGTGATTAATAAATGCATGTTCACTGACTACAAACCTTTGATCTCTTGTTTTGTACTCCTGAACCATGTTTTCAAATATATTTCCCCTTAAAGCCAGTTATCTTTGCATTGAAACCAAAGAATATTAAGAGACAGACAGATAGAAAGATAGACAGACAGGCAGACAGATGGATTTATTCTGGAGCTTCTTTTCAAAGCTTTCAACATAATTTCTCTACCTCCATTGGCACTTAGGCCAATGAGACACTTAGGCCATTGTTATGGGGCCAGTGGCAGCAAGCAATGAGCACCGGATAAGTTAAAGGTTTGTACAGAGTCTGGACCCATGGAAAGGTCTCAGATTCTGTAATGATTCTAGTGATTTTGCTTGAACACCCCTCCAAGACATACGTAGCTACACACACACACACACACACACACACACACACACACACACACACACCACACACTCATACATATACACATGCCCCTCCCCAAGAAGTAGGAAGTGCCAACTCTACCCAACCTTGTGAAGGGAAGGACCACCAGCCTCACACTCCATAGTTTATTCAGGGTAAGGAATCCTGTAGCTACAGTAACTGTGCCCCAGAATTCTCTACTCTCACCCAAAAGAAACAGCTGGCACTGACTATGAAGAAAAGGAGAAAGGAAAGTGGAAGTAGATAGGCTGAAAAAGGTCTGTACCTGGTTGCCTTGGGCATGAAGGAAAACTGACTGGAAACCCAATGGGGACACATTCCATACTCCAAAGTTACACAGAGAAGGGACACAGGCAGGAGACCCCCATAACCCAGCCAAGGTGAGGAGGCTGACAGACCTGTACTTAAGTGAACTGTGGGATAGGAAAGAAGGATAGGAATAAAAGAAAATGGCCAGAATATCAAAGTAATATGTTGAGAAAAAGCTTCAATAAAAAGTCATCACATAAACAGACAAACCAACAGAGGAAGCCAAAAATTAGAAGAACAAACAAACAAAGCCACAGTGAGAAACCAAAGTACCATTAGAAAATATTACAATATAACTGAACCAGTATATTGTGCCTGACAAAATAGAGAATCCTAGGGACCAATCCCACCTTACTGAGATCGTGGAACAAAAAGATACCTCAGAATGTCTCAAACGAAACATAAAATTCATAAAAGAAAAATTTATGAGTAAATTTAGGTCATAAATTAGTGTTACTAATGCAAAAAAAGTGGGATGTTCAGTGGAAAATCAAACATAAACACACACAATTAGCAGAATAGGAAAAACTGAATCCATGATAGACAATCTCCAAATAAGTAAAAAAAAAAAAGATTAACATACTTAAACACCCCAAAAACACTGAAGTAGAGGAAAATTTGGCAGAAAGGAAATAAAAGGAAGCATTATCAGGCAAGTGAAAACTATCCAAGCCAAAGTAAATTACCTTGAAGGTAGGCTACACAGAAATAACTTAGATTTTCCAGAGCTTATACTTTACCTGAGTCACAGCACCCAGGGCCACCTCTACTCAACAATAAGGCAACAGAGTAAATCTCCTGAAAAAGTCACCTACACTTGATTCCTCCACTTCCTGGGTATCAACTGAAGCTGCTCTCTCTGAGGTCAGAAATGACCTTCATATCACTGAATCCAGTGTTGGCTTTTCCCCATCTTTCTTTACCTTTCTGTAGCTTTTATCATTGTTTGCCATTTCTTCTTTCTTGTTACTCTCTCCTCTTCAGAGATGCTCTCCTGTTTCTCTTTTCTCTCTTGCTGCTCTCTCACTCCTTTGCTAGTTTGTTATTTTCCTCCTGGCCCATTAGTATCACTGTTTGTCCCATAGTGGTCTATCCCTGGCCCTCTTTTGTTCTCTCTAGATGAGGACTTCATAACCTTTTTGGGGTCCTGGATCCCTTTGACAACCTGCTGAAGCTTACGTAGCTATTCTCAGAATAATATTTTTAAACGCAAAATAATAAAATTTATATGATTTCAAAAGAAACCAATTAGATTGAAATATAGTTAACAAATTATTTTAAAAACCAGTTCATGGAGCCCGAGTTAAAAATCCTTGCTCTAGACTCTCTCCCTTGGCAAACACATTCATTCCCATGGCTCTAACTATCACCTCCATGCAGATGACTTTGGTACAGGCTCCTAACAAGTTCTTCCAACTCCACTCACCCTCCCCTCCATCCTGCCTTGCTACTATTGCCAGAACAATCTTTCTTATGTATTGATCTAATCGTGTCAAAAGAACATAAATTTAGAACCAGCAGGGATTTTGGAGGTTATCTAGTCCAACCTCCTCCTTTTACAGAGGAGAAAACTGAGGCTTAGAGAGGTTGTATGACTTGCCCAAGGTCATATAGGTTGTAAGGGGCAGAATCAGAATTTGAACCTAGGGCTTCTGATTCCAAATCCAGTGTTCTTTTGATTCCTTTGGTCTGAAATCTTCACTGGTTCTTTCCAGCCCACCAAGTAAAGAAACAACTCCTTTGGATGGCATTCAGGGGCCTCCACAAGCTGTCACCCTCTTGTCTTTCCAATTTTATCTCATATTACTTTGCTCCATATCATTTATTCTCTCTTGTCCCTCTGTCTTTGATGATGCTATTTCCTACATCTATAATGCCCTTTCTTTCCCTTCTTTAATTTGTGAACTACCCAGTCTTTAAGGTTCAACTTACATCTTTCCTTCTCCTACCTCCCTGAACCTATCTTTTGGAGATAACTTTGCTCCTTTCCAAGCCTCACAGAAAAAAAATTGTGTAATTCTCCAATGTGCATATGTGAGATTATACATTGTACGTAAAGCAATGTTGGTGTCTTATCTTCCTAATATACTATAAGTTCCATGAGGTCAAGCACTGTGTCTTATTGAAATATTATATTTCTCCCATCACCTTGCACAGTACTCTCTACACAATCAAAGCATAACAAATGTTTATTGGATAAAGGAGGAAAAGAATGCCCTTTATCTTCTCAGAATGGAGCCCAATTAGATGCAGAGAAGCCCATACTCATATATGAATATTGACTCACAAAGTATGAGGGGCAGGAGTGGGAAGAAAAGCCAAAGAGATGCTGACAAGTAGTGGAGAAGTTCCCTGCGGCCTCAATACTGCACTTCATAAAAAATTCATCAATACTTCATTGAATTCCTCATTTAATCAATGTGGGTACTCCCTCCAAAGACACATGCCTTCTCATCCACACCTCATCTTACATGGATTATTGTCCATGTTCTTAAGTCTTCCATAAGGGATCGATCCAATGTACTACAGGTCTTACTCATGGTCTTTCAACATTTCATGAGTATCTGCAAAATATTCAAGCCATCCATCACTACTGACAACCACCTCCTTTTCCCATCATACATTTCCTGAATGGCATCTGTTACACCAGTTCTTGCATATATGTCATCTTTGTTAATATGCTATAGACTGCTTAGGCCAACTATGAATCTCTCCATTACTCTTTTGGTTAACCATAATTTTGGCTTTTCAGAGATTGTGGTGGTCCCTGATTCATAGCCATATGCCATCCCTATAGGAGTGCTGGTATTTAAAAGATGGATTTTTATAAAAAGTTAGGCTGCATCTTGGGACATTAGCCTTCTGTTAATTATGGAAATAGTAATTGATTGGAAGAATGATGAACAAAAATAAGCAGCACCAGACCGAGAGTCAGAACACATGGACTCTAGCCCCAGCTCTGCCGCTGATTAGTTATATGGTCTTGAGTAAATCACTTTACCTCTCTAAGACTTTATTTTTGTTATCTGTAAAATTAAAGGGTTATATTAAATGAGCTCTAAGGTGTCTTCCCATTCTAGAATTCTAAGACTCAACGGTTATTTTTAAAGGGTTTGGTACAAAAAAGCATATCATTAGTTACTCCTAAAATTTAGGAACTTCTTGGATGGAATTTGAATCCTTAGAGAGACGATAACTCAGCTAACAGGAGCTTTGACTTATAGCTTGCTCAACAATTCCTTTTACACTTTCCCTCTTCGTTTTAAAACCATAAGTAATTAATCCTCAATAAACTGGGATACTGATCTTCAGGAAATGGATACCCCTTGCCATTTTAGAGGGATCTGGTGAAGTGGGTACATTACTAAAACGCCCTGTTTAACAGTGCCAAAGATATTTCTGCTAAAACTAGGTGAGTATGCCTCATTAAATGAACAGAACATTTATGTAAGCAAGAAGAAGCACTGCTATGAGTTTCTGACTGGTCTCTTGAGGTCCCTGCAACCCCTGGGCCACTCAGTTTCACAGAACTCCTTAGAACTAAGGCAATGCAGGTTACCATCAAACCAAAGACTTGAGAGCTCACTGTGTTGTGTCCTCCTTTTAAAGCATCCTTAGCCTTGGCTGGGACCTTCTCTCCCCCTTCCCTGGGTTTCAGCTGCCAGACTCACTCCCATGTGATTCTGGGAAAGGAGGCTTAAATGGCGGCTGGTAACTAGGATGAAATGAGTTGACAGCCCACACTTCACCTCCTAACATCTCTCATGGGGGCTGCCAGAGAACAGTGGCAGATGCTGGTCAATTAAGCAAAGATTCTTTCATCTTTTTTTTTAAAAGAAAAAACAAAGAAAAGATATTAAAAAGTGTTCCACAACCCAAATGTGTGTTTTTTTTTTTGCTGACATAAATGTAATTCTTTTTTTTAACAATACAAAATGACCACAAACTAAATACTCTTAAGCATTTGACTTGAGATATATTTACATAATAATAAACCAAGTGCATTCAATCATTTCCATGAAAATATCAAATCAAGTCTTTTTTGGCATTATGTGACTCCTAAGCCATAAGTTCCTTGAAGACAGAGACCATATACTTTTTTGTGCATACAACTGCACCTGCAATAAATATTTTTTGAATAAAGCAACTAATTAAATGATAGTGTTTGCCATTTGGCGATTGGTTGAGTATCACGCAAATATATCCTTTAAGAAATCTTCAAATTTCTAGAAATACGTAGTAAAAATTGTAATCAATGATGTGGACCACTAAAATTGTCTCATCTTCTGTTCTAAAAATGAAATCATAGATCTTCAAATAATAATAGCTGGCACTAATACACTGCTTTAAGGTTTGCAAAGCACTTAACAAAATATTTCCAATAGCTATCAGCAAAGCTTCTAGAAATCATTTAGGAGATAGACATGCAAAACATGCCCTATGCCTGCTCTTTCACACACTTAAAAGGGATAAGTTTTCTCCATAAAAATGATTTTCTTTAGCCCTTATGAACAAATATTGGGACTTTCTTAAAATTCAGTAGTTGTGCTCTCTGGTAAAACAACAACATTAAGTTCAGCTCTGCATCTGGTGGTCAGAGGTCTCTCTCAAGCAATGAAGAAGATTGTAAGCAAACAATGGTGTTTCCATGGTGACGACAGGTGACTGTGGGTTTTGTTTGCTTTGGGGGTACTAATTCTTCTCTAAATGAATAAATAGAAGGTCATATTGACTTGAGGAGACAGGTAAGTAGGAATAACTTACAGGTTATCCCAGTGTGTTTTAGAGAAAAATAAAATGGCATTAACTTTAGGTAGCATGGTCCCCAATCTCTCTCCAGTGGAAAACCTAACAGATTATTCACATCGATTGAAGGTGTTGTAGAGATGATGATTTAAGCAAATATTGGAAAATATCTTTTTAAAATACTTTTAAAAAGAGTTTTGATACAGATAAAACCCAATATTTTCTGTACATAATGTGTACCTCATTAAAATGTAAGCTCATTGGGAATATGAATTTTTTTTCATTGAATTTGCATGCCCAGCACCTAATGTAGTACCTAGCACATAGTAGGTGCTTATTAAACTCAGGTTGATTGATTGTTTCTAGGGAAATTGTATTGCTTTGAGTCATGGAATACTATAGATTCCAACAAATTAACATTGAAACTTGCCCAAAGAACAGTGGAAAGATGTATGGTATCTGTGAGCATCCTGTAACACATGACAAATGAGGAATTATTCCTAAGAACCAGTGTACGAGATGTCATTAAAGACATATATGACCATACTACCCCTCCAAAGACTGCCAGTTGTATAGTTATATTAAGAGATCACCAATGGGCTCACATAGTCCATTGATATCCGTGCAATCTTAAGAAAATGAGAAATCTCCAGTGTATTGTCGAGGATTAATGGGAAGGTGTGGACAGAGTCATGCAGAGTGGGCAAGTGTGGATGGGTTGTGACCTGCAGATCTACATTGCTGCAGGGAATATCCACATCTATGACACTACCGATACATCAAAAGAAGTTAAACAATATTCTGTGTTCTGAGATCCCTGTTGCCACAACCAAAAGAAAACTTGTTTCCTCTTTAGTCTGCAGGGACAAATATTTTATCAGTCAATAAAAACAACATGCTATGTGCAAGATCGGTAGCTGGCCATACACATACGCAGTAGACAGTAGTATGCCCCAAATTTTAATTTTACTACTATTGTCCAACCTTTAGCACATCAAAGACTAGATATTCTAATAGGTCCTTTGCCATGGATAACAGGTGTGGAGGTAGAGCAAAGCTGAGTGAAGAATTACTGAAGATACTTGTAATGCAAACTCTTCAAAACAAAACATTGTCAATCTAGCTATTCCCTCCTTCCCATTTCTGTCCCAGTCTGTCTCTGTCTCCCTTTCTCACATGGAGGGGGGCAATATTGGGTAATCAAAATTCATGCTCTTTTCATTGGTCGTTTGGAAATGGAAGAAATTAACACTCTGCTAAGAACAGAACCATTGCTATCATGAACTGCAGATGAATCTGCTGGTTTTTAGGACTGCGAGAAATGTATTAATTAACCCAAATGCATATTGACTTCACATGAAATAGGTGTTGTGGGCACAGCAGCTTCCAGATGATACCACTGCACTCAACAATATGCTGTGAGAAAAATTTTCCATAGACACTGCATGAATAAGAAATACCCTCTTGATGAAACACTTACTTTTCAGCATACCAGATTCTATTTCAACAGATGAAAAGCCAAAAGGTAAATTATTTTGAGCAGTTTTGAAATTGTTTAATGCTTCAGGATCACTTTTCTCTCTTCAAGGCCAATACCTTTCAGTTTGTCATCAACGCTGTGCAAGGCAGGACCATCAGCAAGGAAAGAATACCAAAATGCAGAATGCAGTGAGGTTTCAGGAACTGTGAAAATTAGAAAATGGATAAATTTAGGCCCCTCCAAAACAATGCCAAATCTCAAGTGCCTAGATTTCTGAGCTCCATTCAAAACATACAATGTGGCATCAGATAAACTCAAAACATATCCAAAAGTTCAACGTGAAGACGAATTTTCTCTTTAAAACGAGGGACGAGAAAAACATGGCATCACACAGTAGGCAACCTCAAAAAAACTTCCAAGTATATAAAGAAGCATTTAGAACAAAAAGGGCCTTAGGGATCATCTAGTACAAGGATCTCATTTTACAAATGGGAAAACTAAGGGTCAGTCAATTTACTAGGATTTGACCAAGGTCACATAGATCATAAATAGCAGAGCCAGAATTTATACCTAGGTTCCACAAATTTGGGGTTCTTTCCTCTGTAGCACACTGCAATCTGAGTTATACACACAGAGAGGAGAAAATGATGGGAGGAGAAGGGGAAGAGACAAATCCTGGTTCTGGTCACTTTAATATGAGCATTTGGCTATTTTTGCACCAGTCAGGTGAAACTGGTTATTTTCCAGAACTTTATTTGCCCTCTGCCTTCAAAGCCTAGAATAAACTTGAAAAGATTATAGAGAGCATAACAGAGTTCCTACAAACAATGCGCTGCGTTCTCTAGAGTTTCTGAAATCAATGGGTTTTCTACTGGTGGTAAGAACCCCTTCCTCATTTTCCCATGGGTAGGTAGGGGCCAGACCCTTCTCATTGACTCCTAGTTTCAGCACTCAAGGCTGCCCTTAATTCAATTGGGCTAACTCAGTGCTTTGTAAGGAATTAGGGAACAAGTCCAGTGGGCACAAGTCCTTTCCATCTGAAAGGAGGACCCCTCTCCAGCTTTAGAAATACTGAGCCCCAGCCCCTAAGGCTACTGCAAGCAGAGATTGTTCTGGATCTGGGAGAATCCAGAAAAGGTTTTGGGCCCTTCACCTTCCATTAACTGTAGGAAGGAGCTCCCCACCCTGGCAGGAAGCACAAAGCAAATGAGAAGCTATGGCTAAAGCTTTTTAAAGTAGCTTCCATTATCTTCTGTTTAGGTCAAAGTCAACTAACACTTGTGAGTAATTCATAAAGTGCCTATACTCGGAGGTATAACCCAATCTCATTATCATTAATTTTTGCATATTTAACTACAGTTTTTAATTAGATTGTATTTTATTATTCATGCACATAATTTGAGCCTAACTCAGGCAGCTCTCTTGGAGAAAGAAAAAAAAAAAGGAAATTTGTTGGATTCAAAAGTTGATATTGGGGCGGTGCCATTATTTGACTGACAAGCCAAGGCAAGGCTGCAAGCCTGTAATGGCTTTCTTTTAATTTCACTAATAGCTATCATGTTATGTGCCTTTATAAATTTGTTAAATTCCTAGTACTGGGAGTTGTCTCTGTATGCGGTAACTGTAAATACTTTGCTGTGTTTGGCTTTCACATACAAACTGTTTGCTCAGGCTCCTTGATGTATTATTAAAATGGGTAATGGGCTCCTGGGATGCCATCTCGTTATATGCCTTCATTTGCAGAATAAACCATGCGTTGTTTTCATCTTTACTCATGATTGTTAATGGCATTGATGATGAGAGGGGTGGTTTTTTTTTTCACTGCCTTTATCAGCACTGCTTTATTATGCAGGCAAAATAGCAGAGCTCCTGATTTTGTTTAAGGTTTTCAATTAGTCATTTGACTGAACACATCTGGTCCTGGCAGCTTTCCAGGGCCGGACTAGAGCTATTACTAGTTTACACCTGCTGAACCATGGCCATAAACCGAGAATGGGAATCAACTTAAATTGGCCTTTTAGATATGGTTGAAAAGTTGTAATGTTGTGGTGTTTTACTGCAGTGTCAGGAAGGTGTGAACTTTTTTTTCCCTCCTCCCTTCCTTCAAAGCGAAAAACTTGACACAATATCCTAGCTCACTCCAGTGACTCATTTATAGTTTTGTTATTAATGTCTGTTTACCCTTTTCCAACTGCTTATGGCTTAATCTACTGAAGTTAAGTAGATAAGATGGTGTTTGTACAGTAGGAGGGGAAGGCTGGGTTTAACTGTGTTGGTAAACAGTGGCTCCCAAGGAAATCTCTGCAGATGCCTTGGAATTATTCAGCTGCTGTTTGGAACGGTCCTCCCATTTCTTCAGCTCCACTGGGAATTGATTCTAGATGGAGCCAGGGATGGGATCCTTCAGCCAAATTCCAGGCATATAAACCTTTCGAAGTACCTTGCCTTAACAATCAAAGAAGAGCATGGGCTAAAATTCCTGCAAAACAAAATGTTCTCCTGATTCCCCTTCATAAAGGAAGAAAATACCCTTAGCTTACATCAGAAGTCCTCCTTTGTCTTGGTTTCCTAGCTCCATGGGGTAGGTGGCTGGGCTGCCCAGAGCAATAGCCAGGTCACAGAGAAAGCCACTCACGTTTGCTTATTGGAGTTCAGGGAAGGTTCACGGAAGCAGCAACATTTCTGTTGGATCCAAGTAATTCACCAGGGACTGAAATGAAAACATTTCACTCACTGTGGGAAAATCCTGAACAACAGTTCAGACTCACAGGATGACAAAAGATGTTGGCGCCGAGGCTGGAAGTGAGGTGCCTGCCATGACACCATCTTAGCCCTGGGGATTAACCTTTTGATAATTTGATGATGGGTCCATCAATATATGGCCAACTAGGCTCAAAATCAACAAATGGTCATGCTTCCAGGCAAGAATTCTTAAAATTTGATCTATTTGGCTCTCTAATGAGATAACAGATATAAAGGGCTTTCTAAACCTTGAAGCATAATATAAATGTTAGTTATCATTATTATTAATGCAAATATAACTCTGAGGACCCTGGCCCCACAGCTTGAAGGCCAGGTATGTTACATTTTGAGGACCCTGGCCCTACTGCTTGAAGGCCAGGTATGTTACATTTTGAGGACCCTGGCCCCACTGCTTGAAGGCCAGGTATGTTACATTTTACCCCTCCCCAGGGTTCTTTCATAGCTATAAGGGGACTAAGGAATGTCTAGGCACTCTGCAAATGGCTCCAGCCCCTACTGATGCTGTTCCTTCAAGATTGGGGGTGGGGGAGAGAGGTCTCCAGCCCCCTCATTCAGTCAGATTCATTTTTACAAAGGAATATTCACTTCAAAAGGTATGATCACTAATACACAAATTCACCACACAATATATGGGAAGCATAATCCTTCAACCCTCCCTACCCCTACTCCCTCAGTCTTTGAGAAGGAGAAGGGAATTAGGTGAATAGCTTAGCTTGGTTCCTATAGAGCCCAGTTCCAAATTCCACAACCCTAGCTCCATTCCACATCTAGTCCCAGGGCACCGTGGCTTTTCAGGGATTTCCTCACTGAACTGACATCAGCTGCAAAACCCCACCTAAAATCCTGGCTCCATGGATTGAGCTCCATGGCTCAAAGTCCTGGTCCAATCTGCTGGCACCCAAAACAGAATAAATGAAAAAAGAATAGAAACCAAAACACTCCAAGCCATGGGGCCTGAAAGGGAGGTTGAGAGATAGAGAGGAAGGTATCCCTCCCTCCAGATTCAGTACATGGGGCTCTCGCTACAGGGGTGGGAGGGAAGATGTGTATCATCTTCACCCTCTGGGTGCAGCAGGAAAGAGGCAGACTGTTCCGATCTGGCCAGTTTTAAAGACACAGACAAAGTAGGCTACTCACAGCCACGTGTTAGCACAGCCAAGGAAGCAGAGTTCCTCCACAGGTGATTTGGGAGAGTAATCCCCTCTACACAAAAAAGTGATTGAGGGTGGCAGGAGGCTCCTATTTTCCTGTCCTTTTTCTCAACCTACCAGAAGGATAGATAGAGTGTAGGCCTTGGGTGTTAGGAATACTTGAGTTTAAACCTTGCTTTAGATACTTCCCATTTGTGAGACCTTAAACAGACGACTTAACCTCCATCAGCCTCAATTATCTCATGCAGAACGAGGATAATAAGAGTACTACCCTCATGGGGTGGTTGTAAGGATCAAATGAGATTTTAATATACATATAAAGTGTTTTCTAAACCTTAAAGCATTCTATAAATGTTAGCTGCTATTATCCCAGAGACCTGAATGTTAAATACAGACTTTTAGATACACATTCATTTGGTAATACTTTCTATGGCTTCGTGAAATTCTGCCTTTCCTGAGACAGGTGAAAAACCACATAGTCCGTATCTGACCAGTGTTTCCAAAATGAATTCTGTATGCCTAAGTATGCAGCATTTCCCCAATCTTACTCATGCTCAAGTCATAGCTCCAGAATGACCAGGACCTCTAAAATTCTTAGACCAGAGGTACCAAATACATGACCCATGAGCCACATACAGCCTACAACTCCCTAGTGAAACCTTAACCAGATTAAATATAATTAGGAAATAATAAAATAAATAAAAATGTAATAAAGCAAAGATAATATTAATCTGTGGTTTTCTAAGCCAACATGTGGCCTGTGGGGATCCTTATGTACATTATGTATTATCACCGTTGTTGAGTTTGACACTGACTTAAACTATGTCTCACATAACAGGAGATAATTGACCAAACTTTTTCAGTCTTTAATCTTGAAAAGCAGTAGCAGGTCCCTCCTGAATGTATACCCACTCTCCCCTACCCTATGGATGGATCTGTCTGGGGCAGACAATGGAACCCCCAACTTGACATGATTCATAGACTGAACAACAGGAGATGTAAGAATGTCCCTATAATTTGAGTTCTCCTCCAGGTACCACAACAGGAATCAAGCCACACCTACAGTCATTCAGTGACTAATCACAATTGCTTCTTGCTCGTACCTGGGAACACAGGTCACCCACACCCAGCAGGAAGTATGAAGCAGGCTAGATGGCAAACAGCACTGGCCCTGAAGATCAAGCTCACTTTGACGTTTCACCCACCACCCTCATGGTCTCATATATCCAGTCTCCTGGATTGCAGACTTTGTCATCTGCCTGGATGATGCAAGAACTGTTAGAACTCTTTCCCACCTTTGGGGAGTCTAGTCAGTGTCTTTCTCTAAATCCTCCAGAGAGGAGCCACCAGATGTTTCAGAGTCTTTCCTATGCATTTTTTTAAATTTCACAGCCTCTGGACTGTCTAGCTATTAGCTCTTCCTCCCAAAGTGTGAGAAATCCACCCCTTTTCTGCCCATCTTCCTGATGATTTCTTTTATTTTACTTCTCACATGCAAGGAATCATTGGTAATATAATGCAGTCTACTTATGCCGGAGGAAGAAATAGCATCCTGGATAAAGAATTGGCCTAAAATTTACTGGGTCCCACAGCACATTGTGGCTTTAGGACCCTAGGCAAGTCACTTAACTTTTCAGTGTTAGGAAGCAAAGGTATCAAACTCAAATGGAAATAGGGGCCATTAAATTGACTTTGTATTCCCAGTCCTTTGCTCAGTGCCTGGCACATAGTAAATCTTTATGAAATATTTGTTGCCTGCCTCTTGTTCTCTTCTGCCCCAGGCATAGGCCTCTCAAGGCATTTTTAAGTGCAACCTGGGCACCCACAGCAGCAACTGTGCAGATACCACTGGGAAGATCTCGGTCCCTACCCATCTACCTTCCCCCAGTGCAGATCACCTTGTAGCTAGGGGCACCTTAAAGTTTTATTTTGTCATTTTTTTATTGACGGGGGGTGGGGGACTGCAATAAAGTCTATTTCATACTACCATGCAAGGCCATTGCCTTTAAGGGGTAGACGACATCCCATCAGTTTGGTAGCCTAGCCAGGATGATAGGGCTGAGAGACAGAAGGTTTCATTTACTCCCAGAGTGTAGACAGAGGTGTGTACATTCACAGCAGATGAAAGAACCATAGCCAACAAAGGGAAAATGAAATTTCCCTTGAGCTATTTGCCCTGGCTGACTAACCTGAACCTTCCTTCTAGGGATGAAGAGCTGCTCTGATGTTGAAAGCATCAAAGGCTGATCCCCTCAACTGAGCAGTCACTCACAGTCACTTGGCGATGAGGGAATGCAGGAAGACTCTCCCTCACCGTTTCAAAAGCTTAGAACCTCGGCATCATCCTTGGTTCTTGTTAGCCAACTTCTCTCTATTCTGTCAGAGGCAATACCTGACTATTATTTTGCAGGCATCTGTCTTGTCTTCTCATTTCCCATGTGTGGAGCCCCCCATGGGACATTGGTTTTGTTCTTTCTATGCCCTAGCTCAAGTCCAGCTCAAGACCTGGAATTCAGTGGAAGAAGAGGATTAGAAACTCAGTCAACTACCATTTGTCATTTTCCTGCCATATGTCTAGCACTTGTAGATAATACAGAAAGTCAAGGGTGAGGTGGTAAATGTTTAACAACCAGCTCTGCCAAAAAAAAATTATGTGGCACACCTTTCAATTCAATCTGTATTATTAACATTTTCACCATCACTTTCTTAAATCTAGATGATCAATTAAACAGTAAATCAAGCCCAGATTTGTAGCATTTGCTAACTTCTGAGGTGCAAATGCTTACACTGAAATGATAACAATCAGCTCTCAGGAGCTGGTTCAAGCTGGCTCCAACACACTCTACAAAAAAAAGGATTCAAATGAATCCCCATCACAAAGCTCCCCTCCAGTCTACTTAGGGAAGCAAAAGTAACAAAAAATACTACTGATAACAAAAACAACTCAAATTTTTATTAGGCTTTATGCTTGCAAAGCATTTTTTCCCAACTACTCTGTGCCAGGACAGAACAAGTAGTTTTAACCCCTGAGTTTTTTGTGAAGGTCAAATGAAGTAACATTTATAAAGTGCTTTAGTACAGTGCCTGGTACATAGGAGGCACTTAATAAATGTTTATTATTCTCTTCCATACATTCTACAGAAGAGAAAACTGAGAGACGCTAAGGGACATATCTAAGCTCTCTCAGCTAATAAAGGCTTATGGCTCAGCCCTTGCAAATATAGTGCAGAGAATGGACTCTTTAGATAATCTCCAGTCTCTTTCTAAGTCACACTTTCTCAGAGTAAGAGCCAGTGTGCTTTAAAGGCTTAAACAAAAAACTTCCCCCAAAATAACCTTGTAAAGTTGATATTTATTATTCTCCTACTATATATCTAGGGGAGCTAGGCACCACAGTGGATAGAGCATTGACCCGGAGTCAGGAAGGCTTATCTCACTGAGTTCAAATCCCGCCTCAGACACTTACTAGCCATGTGACCCTGGGCAAGTCTGTGTGACTGTTTGCCTCGGTTTCCTTATCTGTAAAATGAGCTGGAGCAGGAAATGGCAAACCACTCTAGTATCTTTGCCAAGAAAAACCCAAATGGCACAACTGAAATGACTGAACAAACTACATGTCTATGCCAGTCGTATGTATCCCCCAGACATTTGGGGGATACATAGAGGTCTCAAATGTATCCCTATCTCTAAGGTCTGGTCAGTCTATCTGCCAGTATCATTATCCCATTTTTCAGATAAAATAATGATAGTTGAGATGGAATAATCATTGGCATTTATATAGTGCCACCTTTGCTTTTTAGACTTTTTCCATCTTTACTCAAATATACATATTTCCCAGAATACCTTCTTAATATCTCCGAATTCTCTCCTTCCCTAAAAGAGAGAAACTTTATAGTGATGGCGATGTGCAGCTATTTAGCCTTCCTTGATTTTTAAACTAAAGGTGATAACTATTAAGATTGGCTCAATATTTGTTGGAAAGCACTCAGTCTAGCTACAATATCATAAAACAGCCTCATGAGGTGAATGGTTCTACCAACAACAGAATCGATTTTTTCAAAGCAAAAGCACAATTCACCTTTTTAATTAATAAACTCATCCAATCCTACTCTCCACCACTAACGCCAACTACTAAGCCACACTAGCGGCTCTCTAAATCAATCCCAGCTCTCTAAATCAAGTAAAGAGGAACTTCTCACAGGATACACCCACAAATGATAAGCAATTCCCAGGGCGGTGGAATCTTAATACATAAATTCATCCAGCAGCAGTTTGGTATCAACCAGCAAAAAAACAGAAACAATGGGGGCCAGCCAGTGATGGCTCTGGGTAGGTCAACAATCAAGGTTATCTATATTCAATTACTCCTATCTACCAACTTGCATAGCTGTCGGCTGATCCCAGCCTGAATGAAAGCTGGCCATGCACTCAGAAAGCAAATATAGTTTTAGAGGCAAGCCTCAAATTAGCTCCCTGGATGACTTGGCTTCCAACACACACCAAGTATCTCTCAGCCTTTGGGGCAGGGGAGATTTCTGCAAGTACTACCCTTGTGTCTAAATCTGGGGATCGTCTTATAAATCTCTGCTTCAAAAAGTAGGAAAGAACTGCAATTGCTCCTTAACCCTTGAAGACGATAAATTATATCACTTAACAATAGATAAATTTAGGACACTTTTCCTGTAGCCCAACCCTATTGTGAGCTAACTGCTAATCTACAACATTTCATCTTTCTGGTCCATGCAGCTAAAAGACCTGCCCGTAGTGAAGACACAATAATTTGTTTTCTAACTGCTCCTCCGGAACCATATATCATGTGAGAAAACAAAGCCTCCCAACAACTGATATTTATCTATTTCCTCTATCTGTGTTCCTTTTACCACCAGTGCTGATGCAAGTCTGACATGTTTTCCTAGTGATGCTTCCATAACCCCAGAAAGGAGGGGAGAAATCTCTTTCCATCTGTAGGCTAGAAGAGGGAGGGAATCTACATTCCTGGCAGAGAATGGCAACGTTTGTTAGTGAGGCCAAAGATAGTCCAGCTCGATGCTGGGTCTGACTATGGTTTAAATCACTCTTGAGGATGCCCTGGCTCTCTCTGGCAGGTGCTTCTCAAGTGCAGGCACCATTTTTAGGTTGCTGTTGAGATTTACTGACACGAAATGTCAGTGTTAATCAATGCCGAAGTAATTTCTAGATTAGCTTTGGAGGACCATAAATCACCAAAGCAGCAGTTAACCGTCTTTGTTCTTCTGCTTTTGGAGCTAGTGGGGGTAGGGGGAAGTGAGGAGGGGGTCCACTTTTCTCTCTGCCTCACACCCTCCCATCCCACTCCACCCCCTTCAAATATTTGCTGTTGTGTTTCTGCCTAGCCATTTAAACTAATCACATATCGGGAAGCTCTGACCCCAGTTTCACTCCTTTATCAGCCATTAAGGCTGAAATGATCAGTTTCACCTTAATGAGGGAGGGCCTCTGTCCAATTCCATTGGGCTGAAGTCATTATCAATCTCCTGCCTGTAATTTCCTAAGCCTGCAATTAACAGCATTCACAACTACTTCTGGGTACAAAGAGTTCATTTCATGTACAAAATAAGGGATCATCGATTCGTGAGTGGAATTTGAACTTTAAATTTATTTATTTACTTGGCAAATGGTAGAAGGTATGATACAAAAAACAAAGGAGCCTGAGAACTTCTGGGATACATGGGAAATTTCATGAGTTCCTGGTATACATAAAATAAGAATCTTTAGGCTAGGATTCACCAGAAACTGGAAGATTTAAGTTGGGTTCTACCTTTATGGTCAACCTCAGCACCAGGCCTGACCCTCAAAACCCAAGGCTAATGGTGTATCTCTATTTGACTGGGCCACTGGTCTTACATAAGATGTAAGTCCTGATCTCTGTAGCCTACAATGGCCACCTATTTTTATCATGGTGCCTGGTCTCTCCTTTTATGTTCCACGTAGCATATCATGGGCAATGATCAGCTCACTTAAGAGAACTCTCTCCTCTGTCATCCTGTCTTCCTAGAAATCAACATCAGGCAAACCTATAGTGACTGGGATTCCTAAATGAAAAGTGGAGACGTGAAACCCTTAAGGGGAAGAAAGAATTGTCTCCCTCTCTTCCATACAGTCCTTATTCTTTAGAGCCATATATGTTACCCAGACTAGTTCATTATCCTAGAAAAGAAAGAATCTTGCAAGACCCAAGCTGTTACATACTTCTCCCAATGAAGATAGCTCCCTGTGAAGACAACAATTCTCTATTCCTGAAAATTGTCTTGAGACAAAATGTTAAAAAGAAAAGGAGGGGATTGTTTGAGGAAATGGTTAAAGATTACATAGCACATGAATGTAATGTAATATGACTGTGTCATAAGAAATTATAAATATGAAATATTCAGAGAAGTATATGAAAACTGATATGAACTGATACAGAGTAAAGAAAGCAAAGCTAAGAAAACAACATACACAATAGCTACAATGATGTAAATGGAAAGGACTACCAAAAAAACCCCAATAAACTGAACTGTGTATAATTATAATGGCCAAGCTTAGTTCCAGAGAAGAATTAAGAAAATGTACTTCCTCCTTTGTAGCAATGGGAAATTATGGATGTGGAATATTGCATATACTCTCAGACATGGTTAACGTGTTGATTGGTTTTTACTGAACTCCTTTTCATCTTTCTGTTTTATTCTTTGATTTAAGGAATGGCTCTCTAGGTGGGGGAGGAATAGATTCAGATCGGATGGTGATCTTATTTGCTAGCATCTATGCAGTACCTTAATGCGTATAAAGTAATTTATGTATTTTAAACAGCGCTAACATCCCACCTGATTGTCAGGAAACTGAGACTGAATGAGGTTATGTGATTTGCTCTTGGTCATCCAGCTTGTAAATCACTGCAGCAGTATTTGAATTCAGCTCTTCTTAACACCAATTCTACCACCTCTTCCACTGAATTTTAAATAGTATGCACATACATAGAAAGCTCTGTGCTGGTGACCTAAAGTTCCAGCTCTAAAGGATAAAAGACAAGACATTCTTGACAGGGATCCCCACCTTGAGACATTCTGTCTGACAAATCCAAATTTTTGGAGCTATTATATGCCCCTTATCTACCCAGATTTTCCCTTTTAAAAAAGCATTATATTACATTTTTGCTTGGTTACTTACGGTGCGTTGGATGTGTGACTTTGGTTAGGGACCTGCCAGAGAAGGCCCCAGATCAGGAAGCTGAATGATTTGACTAAGTTAATACATCAACTCGTGCTAGTAAGAGGGCTTTCACCACCTCATTTTGTGGGTGCTCCAGGCAGCAAAATTTCACTATGATGCATTTCTTCTCTTCTCACGAAATTCCCTCGTAATAGTCAGAAAACATCTGTCTTTGGGAAACATAAATAAAGCCTCATCCCAAGTACAAAAGAATGTCTTTATTATCCATTGCCAGCAGCTCGGTTTCTAAAGAAGTCTCATTTGACCATGAGTAGGAAGTCCTTTCAACCATGAGATGAGAGATGAGGAATTCTGGGTGGGAGGCTGCAATTTTCAGAAAAGGAAGAGTCACTAGAGGAAAGAGAGGACCATAATTGCCTTCTCAGCAGAACTGAACCATTTGGTAGTGAGCTGGTAGATCCCAAGCCAGCAGGGGAGAAGGAAAGGGAATAAGCATTTATTAAGTACCTACTATGTACTAAGAGCCTTACAAATATTGTCTCATTCGAGCCTCACAACAATCCTGAGAGAGGTATCTCCTTTTTACAGTTGAGGAAATGGAGGCAGAAAGAAACTTTCCCAGAGTCACATAGCTAGTAAGTGTCTGAAGCTATATTTGAAATCGGGTCTTCCTGATTCCAAGCCACACACTCTATTTCTGTGCCACTTAGCTTCAGAACTTTCTTCCTTGCTATGAAAACGTACCAGGGATAAAAGAAAAAGCTTAGAGTTTATTCTTGCTCTTCTACAGCCCATGGCAGAATAAGGCAAGAGCTGAGGGTGAAATTAAATGTAAAGACTTGCCCTGGCCTTAACTCAAATTGGGGGAGGTAGGCCCTGCATGCAAATACAAGCATCTTCATCAAATGGTCATGCAAGACTACAAGAACCTTCCTTTATATGCTGCATTTCTGAATAATTCTCTAGACTAAAAAGGAGCTCACATGAAATCTATTGACATTAAAAGGAAAATCATATTGTTTGGGGGCCGGGGGCAGGGGGAGAAGGAAGGGGAGATTTACTGACAGCATCTTTGTGGATTGCTCTCTCTAAACTCCAAAGGAGAACTACCTCACCTTCTGCCCCACCCAATAAAACGAGTGGCAAATATAATTACTTCCACTGGCTAATCAATAGTGGATTGCTTCTGGCCTCTGCTTGTTCAATATCAGTGTCTGAGATCACTGAATCTTGATACTTACCTCAAGATGCCAATTTCTGTTTAATGTCAGATAAAGCACATTTATCACTCCACCCACTAATGAGATTTTATTGTGTTGTTAATAATATGCATTTTTTTAAAAAAATGTTTTCTCCTAATGTAACATGAAACATGAGGTTGGAATGTTCTGTAGTTCCCAGTCATCTGAACTCCCAATAGCCAATTGAACAACCCAAATCAATGTTATATTAAGCAATCTTATAAAGTGATTATGGAAGTTCAGAGACAACCAAGTGGTAGACGAGGAGAAAATATTTCCAATTGATTTTTATAAGAGAAAGAATTAAAGAGGAGCTCCTCGGTCACATTTATTAGAGGACCATTTGGGGCAACTTCACTGGTCTCATCCTCCCCAAACCTACACTTGCTCTTTGGCCTGAGTCTCTGCCAAGACTACCCAAAGGGCACAGGGCAGAATCTGGTACCTGAATGCACAGCCATCTCAGCTCTTGTACATATGCCAGCAAAACAACAGACTTCAGCAGAAGAAGTATACACCAATAAATTATCTTCATTGGAAACACATTGAGAGAGCCATGCACATGGCCAGAGAATGGGGCTGGTGAGCCTGCCACTTAGAGTTCATCTGTACACATGATAAACCCTGGCTAACTAGCCTGCTTTTCAGAGAAACTGTCTTGATGTCAAATCCCAGGCCAGCAAACTCCAGGGATTTCAGCATGTAGCACGAAACAAAAACAGCTGCGAGGGAAACTCATATGACTAGGAGAGGTGCCATGGAGTAATTAACAGGCAGAAGTTTTCTTGATCTGGAAAATCACATTTATTTTAATTGCTACACTCTGATATTCCTATAAAGAATTTGGCCCATACTCCTCTTCCCTCCCCACCTTATTAGATATACCATTTAGCTTTGGAACAACAGAGTCATCAACTCCATTGTTCCAGGTTTTTCATTGCCCTCAAACGAATGGCATTTGGTGAGAAAAGATTGTTTATAAATATGTATTGTAACTCGAACAATCCCATAATCCACTCTAATTTTCTCCTTACATAATTCATTGACCAATCATTTAGTCTGTAATAAGGTAAATTTCTTAACCTGAAGGTCCCCACATGCATGGGAATTTCATCTGCAGCTCTGTAGGACAAATTCACAAAGAAAACATGGCAATATTTTTCTGTGGAGCCATATGAAAACATGTTGGGTTGTCATTAGGAGGTGATTGTTTTCACTCCTTCCATCTCCTTCTGGGTAGGGGGAGGTTGGGGGGGGCAGGATGTGAAGGGGAAGTGGTAGGGGATGGGGATGTGTTTAAAGTAGTCATACATATTATTATTCAGTAGTTTCAGTCATGTCCGACTCTTCAGGACAGCATTTGGGATTTGCTTAGCAAAGATACTACAGTGATTTGCCATTTCCTTCCCTCCAGCTCATTTTACAGATGAGGAAACTGAGGCAAATAAGGTTAAGTAACTTGCTCAGGGTCCCATAGCTAGTGCCTGAGGGCAGATTAGAACAGAGGGAGATGAGTCTTCCTGACTCCAGGCTGAGGGGGGCCCGTGGGGTTGGGGGTTTGTATCTACTGTGCCACCCAACTGCCCATATTTATAATATACATATATTTATACATATACATATATAGATACATACACATACATATACGTACAGTTACACAGATATACACATATGTATTTACAGATACGTGCAGTTGCATGCATGTGCACACATATGAATACATATATACAATGCATGCACATACATATATTGATACATGCATATACACATACACACATTTATGCAGATACACAAATAAGCATATATACTTGTACACATTCATATTTACAGATATATACATACATACTGTTATATGCGGATACATACATATGAATATATATACATAATGCATACACATACATATGCATGTACAAATTGTTATGTTGATATATGTTATATATATTTGCATATATAAATACATAGATATACAAATATATACATATATAAATATACATTTACATAATACATATATGCATATACACATACATCCACAGATATACACATATACACATATAGACACATACATATAGATACACATAATTACATATATACACATACATAAATATGCATTTACAATACACATACATAAACATGCATTTGCAATACACACATATATGCATATAGTACACATACACATACACATACATTACAGTCTCTAAAGTTAGAAATAAGTATTTCTCAGGACAATGGAAAGGTACATGATGGGAATGAGCAGGTACCAACACATTGCAGATGAGAAAGTATAAGGAACTGGAGTTAAGGATGTCCTCACAGATACAATAAAAAAGAAGATGGACCAGTCCCATGGCGAGAGAAAAGAATACCACTGGACAGTTTTGTGCCCCATTGGTATTCATAGGCTGTCAAGAGAAACTGAGGAAGGCCCCCAGAACTTTGACCCTTGTGGTGACCGTGGGTAGGGCAGCATAAGCTGATAAGGTATGGATGAATTTGCACTCTGTGGTAGGGAATATCTACACGGATGAAATTACATAGCACTGAGTCTTTTGAACAATCCTATGCCTAGAACTTACAATTTATATACTACCCAATCCCCTGGCTATATCTGTTGCTTGTCTGCTCATACAAATTCATGGATGGATGTGTAGTGTGGATCTCAGACGGTGTGTATGTATGTGTCTGTGCTTCTGTGTACTCAGTTTCAAAGAAACTCCCTTCAACTTTGATCTCCTCCTACTAGGTTCCTGATGGAGACTGTGTCCGTATCTATACAAAGAGGATTCAACAACCATTTTCTAAGGACCTACTATGTACAAGCAACTATGCAACTTGGCTCAATCATTTCTAGTTTGTATTTTTTTTTCTAGAAAGGGAGAATTTAATGGAACAGAAATTGGCCAAACTGTTCGGTATTGTCAAATGACTAAATGACCAAACGACTCCTCAAACCCTTCACCCTTCATCCAGTTATCTTGATGTTGTGGAGACAGCTAGAAAATCATCCTGGGGAAAACAGGAGGATAAGGAAATGACAGCATCACATAATTCTGAAAATAATGCCTGGTATGGAAAATTTGGGAAATAGATATATGGGTCCTTTGGGGGGAGATTTGCAAGTGGTATCTGTTTTCCCATTACCCTCAATTATGATAAAATATTTAGAGAAGCTTGAATTGAAAATGAATACTTTCTTTCAGGGAGAAATCAAAGGGCGAACAATTTGATTTGGCAGCGAGGTCCCAGCCGCCATTTGGTGGGGGTATGGGACTCCAGCAAAGGGAACGATCACTACAGGCATAATTTACTTGCGATTAAGAATCTGTCTGAATTCCAGCTACAGGCCAAGTGGCCATTAGCAAAAAACAGCTTTCCCTCTTGCTCATTTGTTTTCCATGTGTGTTTCTGTTCTCATCTGAATCCTGCCCACAAATGTCTCAGTCCTCTTCATGAATCCCACGTGGAGACAGCACCAGCATGAAATTGCTAAAGGAACACAGCGAGCTTTAGGGGATGAAAAAATAAGCGATCCAGGAAAAAAAAAAGGCAAGGCGTTCATAATGGGCCTCCAATCATCTAAAAATGAGGCTGTGATTGATTGATGTGATTTGGGGTTGCCTGCAATAAACACGGGTTGGGGTGGGGGAGGACCTGGAAGGAGGAGGTACAAAAACAAGACCAGGATTCATGGGCTGGAGCTGATATTCATGTGTAAATTATCCTAAGTGGGGTAACTTAATAGCAAAGTGGGTAGCTTTTAATATCGTGGCCATTAAGAAAATAACGTTAATATGAGACACATGCGAGTGCAGGCATGAGTCCCCTGAGCTCCCCAACCAATACTGTCTCAGCCTCAGGGATGGGGCTGAGAACCCTGGACTCCAGCACACACAGTCGGGCTTAGTTTAGAGGTCAGAATCTACTAATGTAATTTTCTGCCTAAAAAGGCAAATCCATGTGTTTCCAACGACACATTTGGAGGTTTGCTCTGTGCCCCTTAGATCACAGAACCATGGCATGTCAGAACTGAAAATGGACCATAGAGCTCAATTAGAGAGAACCGAAGACTGGAGAAGTGAGTTGCCCAAGGTCACACAGCCAGTTTATTACAGGTAGGACCCAGGGAAGGCGAAAGGTGTTTTTTGTTTTTGTGTTTTTGTTTTTGCCATCAGTGTCATCTCACACAAACTAGGCAGCTCATTCCTGCAGCTGACTCACAAGTGTGGTGCATTTAGTAGAAGAGTTGAATTCTGCTAATGTCGTGTTTCAAATTGTAAAAGGCCATTATTAGTAATTTGCATTTACTTATTGGAACATTACCCAATAAACCAAAAACACGTGTTAAAACACAATCCATATTAGCAAGGGCAGGAAAAGAAAGATGTTTCTGGGACTTTAAAAAAATCATTTCAGGGAAGCAGAGTTTAAAAAAAGAGGTTCCGTTGCAGATAATTAGGGTCTCCTTTTTTTCCCGTGACCTCGTATCAGGGCATAGCCAGAGCACTCCATTGAACATGGATATTTGAACCCAGTTCCCTCATTCATGCCCCCTCAAACAGTATTCTCCTCTCTGTCTGAAAAACACCATGCCCCAGGCTCCCCCCAAAGGACATCTCCCTGAATAATTAGCAGGAACAATCCAATGGCTCTCAGTTCTCCTTCCCAGGGACCAGGATCTGGGCCATGCAGCCCTGACTGAACTCCAAAGCCTCATCCATTCTGACAGCAGGAGATGAACAATAGGGTCAGTAGAGGACTGCCTGGCAAGCTAAGTCTCTGTGCCATGTCAGCCTGGAATATATCTGGGAGAGTGACTGGAATGGGGATAGGGGAGTGGGAGAGAAAAAGAAAGAAATACATGGTTAATGTCCTTGAATCTATGGAGAAATAAGGGTGGGTGGGGTGGAGAGGAGTCAGAAGCTATAATGCTTCCCAGCCCATAGTAGACCTCCACCTTTTCCTGAGGCTCTAGAGACTTGGCTCTAATAGGCCTAGAAGACCCATCACAGGTGGTCTGCAAAACCCCCATCATGCCACAAACATGTAAGTAACTGCAAATACTAGGCAGTATGCTAAGTAAACAGTGGGGATATAAAATCAAAAGCCAAACAGTCCCTGCCCTCCAGAAGTTTCCATTCTATGGGGGAAGGGAGAGAGAGTATCAGGCCTGGAGTCAGAAACACCTGAGTTCAAATCTGACCTCAGACACTTAATAGCTATGTGACCCTGGGCAAGTCACTTAACATTGTTTGCCTCAGTTTCCTCATCTGTAAAATGAGCTGGAAAAGGAAATGACAAAACATCCCAGTATCTTTGCCAAGAAAACCCCAAATGGGGTCACAGTCAGACACAACAAATGATGAAACAAAACCAAAAATATCTCATTTGACTATTATCGCCCACTTTACAGATGAGGAAACTGAGACCGAGAAAGTTTCAGTGACTTGCCTGGGGCCACATGGCCAACAAGTGTTTGAGGAAGGATTTAAACTCAAGCTTTCCTGATTCTAAGTCTAGTGCTTTATCCACTGCACCACCTACCTGCCTCTAACACAAATAAACAGATAAAAAATAAATGCTAGGTAGTTTGGGGGTGAGGGATCGGTAAAGATCTAATGCAGGAAGTGGTACTTGGGCTGAATGGTGAACTGGGTAAGGGATTCGAAGAGGCAGAAGGAAGGAGGCGGCACCCTCCAGACTGTCCTAATCTGGGAAGTATGTCAACTCAGAAATAAAATTCTTGCATAAAAAATAAATAAAATAAAATAAAGGCAATCTTCCCTCTTTCCTTCCCACTCTACCAGAACTCCAGGATAATTTTGAAATGTTCCCCTAGAAGCCTTGGGCCAGACATTGGCAAAGCTTCTTCTCCTTAATTCAACGGAGCCATGCCAACCAGTTTAAAAGCTTTAGTTGCAAATTAAGGGAAGAAGTGAGACCACAATAGAATGAGGGGCAGAAACAATCAAAATGCTGCATTAGCAGCACTACAACAGTCTTCATCTCCATCTGATCCAAGGCTCTGTGATGCAGTTAGAATATGCAACATTTGTAGTCACACCTGGGTCAGAATCATGGCTCTCCTGATTACTACCTGCACGACCTTACTCAGCTCATTTTCCTTCTCCAGGCCTCAGCTTCCTCACCTGCAAAAGGGCAGAGGAATTGGACTAGATGCATGGTGTCAAACTCAGCTAGAAAAGGGGGGCACTAAACTGTATGTAAGGATCCCTGCAGGCCACATATTGACTTAGAAACCACAGATTAACTTTATTTATGTTTTATTGCATTTTATTTATTTCGTTAAATATTTCCCAATTACATTTTAATCTAGTTCAGGCCTCACTCTGGGCCTGACCGTGTATTTGATACCCCTGGATTAAATGACCTCTAGGCCCCTTCCATTTCTAAATCTTCTAATCCTGTTTCTAGAGTTTCTCTGCCTTGAGACTGAATAGTAGGGTGCAGGGATGGGGAACCTTTGGTCAATTGAATCGGACCAGTCAAGGGGCTGCACTTGAGGACCCAGAGGACCACATGTGGCCTCAAGGCCACAGGTTCCCCACCCCTGGTAGTGTATAGTATATAGTATGTAGTATATATGTGTGTACATATATGTGTGTGTGTGCATGTATGCATATATATACCTGCATGTATAGTGTATAATATAGATAGAGTCCTGGACTTAGAGTCTGAAAGGTCTGGATTTGAATCCTTCTTCAAATGTTTAATAACTATGTGATCACAGGCAAGTCGCTAGACCTCTCTGGGCTTCTATTTCTTCATCTGTAAAATGAGCCGGGTGGGCTGAATGATCTCTAAGCTTCCTTCCAACTCAAAAGCTATATTCCTCTGAACCAGCATCTTTGTCTAAGGGAGTTAGGAACCTAGCATACTCCCTAGGGGCAGAAACAGCAGGTTCTTCCCTAAAGTCAAGTGTGCTAAGTTCCTTCATGTCTTCAGCATTCCGATCAATGCAGTGACCAAGCACCAGGTCTTCCAAAGGACCGATGAAAGGCCATGCTACCTACCTTCTAACAGAAAGGTAACGGACTTAGAATGAGAATGAAACATAAAATTTTGCATACATATCTGTTACAAGGGTTTTGCTTGAGCCCTTTTTGTGTTGGCAAAGAACTGGAAATTGGGGAAAATGCACATCAGTCAGAGAGTAGCTGAACAAGTTGTTATGTATGAATGTAATGGAATACTATTGTTGCTATATGAAATGATAAGCAGGCAGATTTCAGAAAAACCTGGACTTACATGAACTGATATAAAGTGAAGTGAGCAGAACCGGGAGAACATTGTACACAGTAACAGCAAAATTATGCGATGAAGCATTGTGAATGACTTAGCCATTCTCAGCAATACAATGATCCAAGACAATCCCAAAGGATTCACATCCTATTCACATCACTATCCACATCCAGGGAAAGAACTGATGTTGTCTGAATGTAGCCCAAAACATACTATCTTCCTTTCTTTCTTTCTTTCTTTCTTTCTTTCTTTCTTTCTTTCTTTCTTTCTTTCTTTCTTTCTTTCTTTCTTTCTTTCTTTCTTTCTTTCTTTCTTTTTCTTCCTTCCTTTCCTTCCTTCTTTCTTTTCATCTTTCCTTCCTTCCTTCATGTTTTTCTTCTTTCTTTCTTTCTTTCCTTCCTTCCTTTCTTTCTTTCTTTTGTTTGCATCTTCCTGCACAAAACGACTAATGTGGAAATGTTTTCCGTGATTGCACACATGTAACCTATATCAGATTGCTTACCATCTCAGGAAGAAAGAGAAAGAGAAAATTTAGAACTCAAAACTTAAAAATTTAATTGTTTTTATATGTAATTGGAGGGAAATAAAATGTTAGTTTAAAAAAAAACAAGAGTTTTGCTCATTAACTGAACAAAAAAGTTAATTTTTAAAAAAGCTTAACTCTTTCATCTCCAACTACCGTATTAGACCAACCGAGGCCCAGTTCCCAGGCTTTCATTTGCTATGCTGTTTTACACCTTGAGCTCTACACAGTTACTACAAGTGGTTCACCAATCAGCACTCGGAGCTTACTGAGTTTCTTTCCTAGTTTAATAGTTTAAGCCTCTTCTAGCATCTCCCACCAAATGCCAACCGTCGACAGGCTTTAGTTCCTATCCTATTTAAAGAATTGTAAGGACTCATTGGGTCCAATTAACATTTCATACCTGTCTCTATTCAAAGTAGTCTAGCTTCCCATTCTACTTCCCTATAGTCTCAAGTTAGTAAGTCTTTGGCCTAATGGCTCTTACTGTAATGGGAAGCAGTCTTTCCCTAAAGACCTGTTCTGTGTACACAACTTTCCATCTCCCCTCTCCATACCTTGTCACTGGTAGTCCCTACTGCCTAGAACACACTCCCTCCTGCCTTCAGCTCTCAGAACGCTCTTCTTTACATCTCAGCTCAAGCACCACTTTCTACAAGAAGTCTTTCCAGTCTCCTCCTTTCCCAAAGCTGCTAGTGCCCTCTTTCCCCGAACTATCTTATATTCTTTGTGTATACATTCTACATATGCTAATATATATGTAATATATATACGTATATATGCTAATATATGTAATATATATACATATATATACATACATATATATATATATGTACTCTCCCTCAATAGAATGTAAATTTCCTGGGGGCAGGGAATGTTTCACTTTTACTTTCATATCCCCAGCATATAACACAGTGCCTAGCACATTGCAGACACTTAGAAAATGCTTGTTGATTGACTGATTTTCCAGATCTTTAAATGTATAGTGACAGCACAGTGTCCACCCACAATAAGAAAGGGGCTGCTTCAGCACAGAACCCTTCCAGGAGCACTTGCTAGGAATCTAAGAAACAACTCTGCTTTCTCCCCTAGACAGTGCCTGCCCCAGTGACTCTGAAATTACTCATTATACACCTCTGGGGTCTGCTTTCACTTTCTATTCTTGGTCTCTTTTACCCCTTGACATCCTCTGGTCCTACTTCCAGGACTGAAACTCATGCCACTTGGGGTATCTTTTTCTAAACAGCTGCCTGTGGGTTTGGAGGCTTTCACAAGGCATCTGGCCCTCCCATTTCTCTTGCCTGTTTCTAGCCACTGACCCTTACTCTGATGACTCTAAGGCCTCTGAGAAAGCCCACACTGTAGACAAAGCTCTCTGGTTTACATTAATCCCTTCCCTGGCCCAGGACATTGAGAGTTATAGAGGAATTTTACAGCATTAGAGCTAGAAGAGGCCCTCAAGATCAGATAGTATGACCCCCTTAATTTTACAGAGGATTATAGGATGCTTGTAGGTAATTTTTTTAATCAATGCTTTTTAAAAAATAACACCACCATATAGTTAAACATAGTTCAACAGAAGCTTCTCTTGGAACCAATACAATTTGTTAAACTAAATTGTGATTGTATCAATATAATGCTGGAGTCCTTAATATTTTTTGTGTCTTGGGCCCCTTGGGCACTCTAGTGAGATGTTTGGGCTCCTCAGAATATCTTTAAACGCATAAATAAATACAAAAGGAAGCTGACTATATTGAAATAAATATAAATTTTTTCCCATCCAAGCTCAGTGATCCCTTGAAGTCTATTCATAGATCTCTTGGGGAATCTGTGGCCTCAAGTTACAAACCCCCGGAGCTGGAAGTTCCCAGTGAGGAACCTCCTCCTCCAATGTAGATCAGCATCTTCTCTGAAATTTAAGAGTCTTAGAGAGTTGCTGGGGATACTGAGAGATTCAATGATTTTCTTCAGGGTCAGTCATGCAGCCAGGAGAGGTAGGTATTAAATCTGGGTCTTCCTGATACCCAATTCAGCTCTCTAGTCATCTTATTCTGCTGCCTCTCAGAAGACAAAGAAAAAGAGTCAAAATAAATCAACACATTTTCCACATCTCACAAGCTTATTCGTCACCTACAATCTCCCTACCACCTCTGTATCAAGAGGAGGGGGAGAAGTTCTACCATTTGTCTTCTAAAGTCAAGGTTGATCACTTGTATTAATCAGAGTTCTGACGTCTTACAGTATTATTTTCTTTTATACTATTGTAGTAATTGGGCAAATCGCTTTCTTGGTTCTGCTTACTTTGCTCTGCATCAGTTCTCACGTTTCTCTAAATTCTTCATCAGGCTGCTCTGAATATGTGCAACCTTGCTGTTTTAGATCTCTTTGAGGGATATGCTTTTTTAAAAAAGCATCATGGCATAGGATGAAAGGATATGTACAGTTGAGTGAGTTTTCTAATATAGTTCCAAATCATTTTCCAGAGTGACTAGATCAGCTCTACCAATAGAAGTGACTTGGGGAAAGAACTTTGGAGTCCATCTAAACCAACATTCTCCTCACAGCACCACCACCTCCAACCCCATCCCCTTCCCTTAGAAGCAGCAAGACAGTATAGTGGATAAAGCACTTGGCCTGGAGTTGGAAAAATCTGAGTTCAAATCCAGCCCCAGATACCTACTGTGTGACCCCGGGTAGGTTATTTAACCTCTGACTCGGTTTGCTTATCTGTTGTTGTTTTCAGTCATGTCTGATTCTTCATGACTCCATTTGGGGTTTTCTTGGCAAAGACACTGGAGTGGTTTGCTATTTCCTTCTCTAGTTCATTTTACAGATGAGGAACCTGAGGCAAATAGGATTGAGTGACTTGCCCAGGGTCTCACAGCCAGTAAGTGTCTGAGGCCAGATTTGAACTCAGGAAGATGAATCTTCCTTATTCCAGGCCTGGCACTCTATCCACTGTGCCACATCTGTAAAGTAGAGATAATAAAACTAAGATATTAATAGCACCTGCTTCCCAGGATCATTGTGAAGGTCAAGTGAGATGATAAGTGTAAAGTACTTAGCAAAGCTCCTGGCACATGGGAAACACCACATAAATGTTAGCTATGATCATTCTTTTGTATTATATCATCATCATCATCATCATCATCATCATCATTATTATTATTATTAAGATGAAGAGATTGTCAGAAAGGCTGTGACTTGGCTAAAGTCATAGAATCAATGACAGGGTTAGGATTTAAATCCACGACCTCCAACCAAATGTTCTTTGGAAAAGCAACTTGTCCAAGAGTCATATAAATAAGTCAGTGGCAAACCTGAAATAAGAACTCACCTCTTCTGTTCATTACTGGTGTGACTTTGGCCAAGTCACTTCTCAGGGCCAAAGTTCCCTCATCTGTGAAAATGAGAAAGTTGGAGTAAATGGCTTCTGAGTTCCCTTAGAGCTCTAGAACTGTGATGTTAGGATCTCTCGATGCCTGGCTCAATGTACTAATTCTTTTCTTCTCCCTGAAAAGGGCATACTGACAAATTCCAGGAAGGGAGGGGCAGACTTCAGAGGGGCTGAGGGGAGGGAATTTAGAAGGAGACATTCCCCTAAATGGAGCAGATTCTGCACAAAATATTTGTTGGTCCTTTTCCCCTCAGTCATATATTTCCCCAGATTTTATGGTTACCATCAATCTCTGCTATAGCCACTGTAGATTTAGAGTAACAGTGTCAAAGGATTTTTTTTTCTCTTTGGCAAAGAGGGACTGAAATCTGGTTTTTAGTGCTATTCCCTGGGTAGAAGTTGCAGTGCCTTTTTTTGTACTTATTTCTGTGTTGTTCTGTAACAGACCCTAAGTCTTTCTTGTCTGAGTGTTCATCCTTTCTTCCCAATGAGGCAAGGAGCTTCCTGAAGGGTTAAAGGGACCACAATCCTTGGCATCCACTCTGGCCTTGGGTTCTACAGGCAGCACCTGGTGTCCACTGATATGTGTTTGGAACTTTTTTTTCAGATTTTCCCATTTCAGAAACTCATACAACAGAAGTAGATATCCAGACACATAAAGGCGACACCTGATTCTGGGCAGCAGCCAAGGACCTCATTCCATCTCCCTAACATGAGGCAAATGTGGTACTTATATTGTCCTTACCTGATTTGTAAAAAACCCCAATTTAGAAATAGAACTCTTGCTGATGCAGTCATAATTGAAAGAAGAAAAAAGCATAAAAATTTTTGAGGCCTTTATTCCTACAGGTGTAAAGACAAGCTGACTACAAGACTTCTATTTCCAGGCTATACCAATGGAACCAAGATACCGTGGGCTACCACTAGCCTTCATTTCATAGATAAAACAGAAATAAGACAAAACTGGAAAGCGTTTTAGAACCTCTCTGTTGGTCTTATGGTAGCCATCTCTAGAGTGGGGGAGCAGTGGAGGGAAGAAAAAAAGGGAAAAAAGAAACATGATTAATTTCATTATATATTTAAAAGGAATAGCTAGTTGTATAGTAGATTTGAGGTCTCATACGCAATTATACACACGTATATATAGTAGATTATATGTATATATGTATACTATATGTATATAGTTATTAAAATTTTATATATGCATATGTATGTACATATAGTTTATTGGGGCAGCTAGGTGGCACAGTGGATAGAGTATAGGGCTTGGAGTCAATAAGACCTAAGTTCAAATTGAGCCCCAGATACTTACTAGCTGTGTGACCTTGGACAAGTCACTTAACCCTGTCTGCCTCAACTTCCTCATCTGTAAAATAAGCTGGAGAAGGAAATGGCAGGCCATCTCTTCCAAGAAAACCCCAGATGGGGTCACAAAGAGTTGTATATGACTGAAACAACTGAACCATAACATATAGTTATTAGACTATACATATATAGTTATATGTATATAGTTACTAGAATTATAATATGAGCTCCTTGAGGGAAAGGAATGTGTTCTTACCTTTTTTTCACAGTTCCAGAGTTCAACTCAGTGCCTGGCACATAGTAAGCACTTTATAAATGGTGTGAACTGACTGACTGGCCATTAGGGTTTGCAAATAAGAAAGTCACGATATAGTGGATAAAACTGGCCCTGGAGCCAGGAAAACCAGACAGACCTCTGATCAATATTGCTCGTGGGGCTCTGAGCAAGTCACTTCACATCTCAGTGGGCCCCAGACAACTCTCTAAGACTGAGCTTCAGAGGAGATGCTACTTGGGTGGAAGAAATTCCCTTGCCAGGAATTCTCTACACAGAAATCACAGGTCTAGTAAAACTAGCAAGGTTTCAAAAATGCTTTACATACATTATCTCCATTTTACAGATAAGGAAACTGAGGCTGACAGAGTTTAAGTGATTTGCCCAGAGTCACACAGCTAATAAGTGTCCAGTAAGATTCCAACTCAATCTTCCTAACCCTGACTCCATTCTCTCCAGCGTGCCACACTGCAAAGCCCCAGACTCCATAACCAATGCCCTTTGCTCCACATGCTGCCTTCTTGTTGTGATCGGTCAGCATTTTAAAAAATTCATGGAACACAACTTTATTTAATGGCACTGTAATCATTTGAATGGTAACGTCTATGAATGTCTCCCCTCCAGCCTCCAACAGTGGGTGGGACTGGAGTGAAGTCTGCAAGATTATAACAAAGGTTTTCTCCACTGATGGAGTACCAGAGGACCTGCGTTCAAATCTCAGTTCTGATGCTTGGTGCCTTGTGTGACTACGGGCAAACAACTTAACCCCTCTGGGCCTCAGTTCCCTCACCTGTAAAAGAAGCATATTGCCCTAAATGAACTCTGAGGTTCCTTCCGGCTCCATATCTATGATCCCGTGAACATACCATACACACACACACACACACACACACACACACACACACACACACACACACATCATGGACAATGAGATTTATGGCTACAAAAGGCTTCTCTTTGGACAGAAACCAGCCTTCGATCATGATCCAGTCCTCTAAGGTTAAATCTTCCCGGCAAGAAAAGCCTGTGCTTTACAAGCTCTCTCCATTTTATTAACCAGAAGGCCGAGATGTGAAATGTGGGTTTATGGTACCAGTTACGGGCTGGTAGTATCTGAGAGCAAAGCCTTCCCTCCTTGAACATGCCTGAAGGCCATGCCAAGCTGCCAGATGGGCTGTAAAATCTTTGCAAACAGCTGCATTCAAAGCACACCCTACTACTGAAGTTGTAAGATCCTTTTATTGCAAGTATTGTCAAATGGAGCTTTTCAGACTAAAAATGAAATGTTTTTAAACACACACAAAATCAGTATCTGACCTAGCAAATGCTGCTTCCTAGGCCCAGTTCTGAAAGAACATAGCTCCTTGCCTGGCTTCCTAGAACCAGGATGTTAAGACCATATGAAGACTAGAATTTGATGGACAGTAGTAGTTCATGTTTTGGAGGCAGGGGGATCAAAAAAGAGAGAATGGGTGGTTCCAGCAGGACACAGAGGGTCTACTGATCAAGCAACAAGCATTTACTAAGTGCTTACTGTATGCCAAGCACTGTCCAACAAAAATAAAAGAGATGTAGTCCCTACCCTCAAGGAGCCTTCCTAATTCTAATTTCTAATACAGGAAACAACATGAATATACACCATATGAAGGATTAGCTAAGGCCCTCCTATAGACCACACAGCCCTCCAGTACCAGATTCTAATCCCATCTCCAGCCACCAACAAGGGCACTTACCCTGAATTCTATTCTGGATTAGTACCCAAATCAAGTAACAAACTTTTATTAAACATTGGCTAAGTGGTTGGCACTTTGTTAGGTTCTGGGGAAACATAGACAAAAGCAGAAATATGATGATAGGATTTTTGAGCTGGATCATCTACATATCATTAATAGATGGAGTACTGGAGTTGGAGTCAAAAAGACCTGAGTTCTAATCCAGCTGTGGATTGTTCACTTACTGTAGGATCCTGAGCAAACCGTCTATCCTTTTTCAGTCTGCTTCCTCATTTATAAAAATAGGGATAATAATGGTACCTACTTCTCAGGGTTGTTGTGAGAATCAAATGAGGTATTTACAAAGTGTTTTGCAAACTTCAAAGCATGATATAAATGCTAACTATTTCATATTTGAAGAAACAGAGGTCCATAGAGATAAAATTGTTTGTCTACACAGGCAGAAAATAGCAGATCTGAGATTGGAACACACATCCTCTGATTTCAAAGCCAGTGTTCTCTCTACTATGTTATGCTATCTCTCTGTTTTTCTACAATGCAAAATAGGATTTTTCCTCTTTCCTTATGATCGGTATCAATTATTTATGACTCTCAATTTTATAGCTCCCACAATGCCATAGGAGCCACTCATTCATTATAAGAGACTCCTGAATTAACATGGGCAAGAACCTCCATTGTGTTGACAATTTGTGGTGTTGAACTGCTTCTAAAACTCAGGGAAGGGATCCAGGTATGTTGAAAGGTTGCCTTAACTGCTGTGGTTTCATTGGAGGAGGGCAGAACCAAATCATCAAATGTTAGACGTGGGAGGGACTTTCAGGGTCATCTAATCACAGCACCATGGAATGAATCATATACCTTAGAGACCATTATTTCCAACCAGGAATTCCTTCTTCAACATCCCCCTAAACTTGAAGACCATTCCTCTCCATCATCCCCCCGGCCATTGTACCCTCAGACTAGGGACCGGGCCCTGGGAAATGGAATGCTTGCCGCTCTGGAACATCCCCTTTCCCCTCCTTCCCCTGGCTCCCTTTGTCTAATGGCCTTATGTCTCCCTCCTCCCTCTCCCTCCCCCCACAACTACATAACCCCAACCATGCTTCACTTTCCTTCTCTCTGTCCTTTGCCAACTACTCTGCCATTTTATGCGTACCCTCCCCTTATCTCAAGGGCTTCCAGGGGTGGGGAATGGTGGCCTCAAGGCCACATGTGGACTTCTAGGCCCTTGGGTGTGGCCTTTTGACTGAGACCCAGTTTTACAGAACAAATCCTTTTCTTAAGGGGATTTGTTCCGTGAAGTTTGGATTCAGTCAAAGGGCCACATTTGAGGACCTAAAGGGCCGTGTGTGGCCTCTAAGTGGCAGGTTCCCCACCCCTGGTGATGAGAGTCTGGTGATGGGCTAAAGTGGGTGTGGCAATTTTTAAAATGCATGCCAGCATTCCTTCTGAGCTCTTAACTAAAAACATTTTAAAAGCCTAGAGACTTTGGCATGGGGACAAAGTGCCAGGGAGGAGACTCTAAGTGATACAGATTTGGGGGAAAAGGCAAATAATAATTCATATTCATGTAGCTTGCTATGGTACTTTCACCTAAAGCATCTCTTCTGATCCTCACAAGAACCTTGTGAGACTGGTAGCATAAGTAGGCATTCACTTCCATTTGACCAATAAATTCTGTTCTTTCTATTCCCATCTTGTTTTTTTCCCTGGCACAAGAACAAGGATGGGAAGAGATTATACGGGGGGAAAAAGGAATATGGGTAAAGTTAAGTGAGAATGTAGGTGAGGAGGTATCTGTGTGTGTGTGTGTGTGTGTGTGTGTGTGTGTATGTGTGTGTAGGGGGAAAGTAGAAACCCCCATAATGACATTCCTCAAGAGGGACAAAGGAGAGAAGGGAGGCCTTCCATGAGGAAATCTCATTCAAGTGAACCAGTAAGACCCTCTTGTCTCCCCAACAGCACAAAAAAATCCATGAATTCATTTTAAAAATCAGCAAAAATAATCAACCAAGTGTTTGCATTTTTGGAAAACTTTCTAACTGGTTCTCCTAGTATCCAGTAGATACACCCCGAGTCACTGGACTAGCAAACTGGGAACGGCTTTTCCTAAAGAACCTTACATGTAAATACTTACATCACAAAATCAAAGGGTCCCATTGGAAAGGGATCCTAGAGATGAATGTGTCCAACCTCCTCATTTTACAGAGGAATCAGCTGAGGGCCAGAGAGGGTAAGTGATTTGGCCAACATCGCACAGTTAGTAATAGGCAGGACCTATATCTCTTTACTTCCAGTCTAATGTTCTTTTACAACACATTTGCATCGAATAACCACATACTTTGGAACCACTGAATGAGAAAACACGTATTGGCATGTCAACTACACATGTTAACATAGAAAGACACTTCATAGAGGCGTTCTCCCACAGCAATGTTGGCAGATATGTACGCAGAAATATACCCAAGGCCTCCTGCCCTGTCTCCCCAATAATTTTGTTGCATCTATTGCATATACTATAACTGTTCCTTCTTCTTGGATGAAAACCCATCCTTTACTTGGCTGACAAATTTTTATTCCTATAAAACAGTTCTGTCTATATTACTAACCTCCCCAAGATGCTTCAATGGCTCCCTATTGCCTCCACAAATTCCTCTGTTTGGCACTTCATAACATGGCTCCAAATAAACTTTCTAGACTGATTTCACATTATTTCCCTTAATACATTAGCCTAATTATCATTTTCTAATTACTATATGTACTAACCTAATTACTATCCCCTGTATGCAACATTCCATGCTTGTTCACAGCTTTTTCACAGACTGTCTCTCATTCTTGGAATGGTCTCCCTCCTCATTTCCACCTTTTGGAATCCCTATCTTCCTTCAGCACTTTGTGCAAATGCCGCATCCTACAAGGAGTCTTTCCTGATCTCTCCAGTTGCTAGACCTTCCCAAAATATTACTTTGTATATATTTCATATGTGCTTATATTTTTTGTGCTTATATTATTTCCATCTTGTTGTTGTTCAGTCATGGCCAACTCTTTGTGACCCCATTTGGAGTTTCCTTGCCAAAGACACTGGACAGGTTTGCCATTTCCCTCTCCAGTTCGTTTTGCAAATGAGAGAACTGAGGCAAACAGAGTTAAGTGACTTCCAGAATCACACAGCTAGTAAGTGTCTGAGGCCAGATTTGAACTCAGGAAGATGAGTCTTCCTGATTCCAGGCCTGGTCCACTGTGCCTCCAAAATGTTTCCCTCTACTAGAATGTAAAATCCAAGGCAAGAGTTGGGTTGGTTTTTTTTTTGTTGTTGTTTGGCCTTTATATCCCAGGGCCTGGCATATGATAAATATTTAATAGAAAGTAAAAAAAAAATGTTTTAACATGTAATTGGAGGGAAAATAAAATTTATATAAATATGTGTGTATACATATATATGTACATATATGTGTATATGTGTGTGTGTATGTATACATATATAGATACAGTCAATAGATCTTATCGGAGGGAGGAAGTATGGTATAATGGATAGCGTGACTGACTTTAATTCAGCAGAGACCTGAATTTAAATCCTATCTCAGACACTTAGTCACGTATGACCCTGAGTAAGTCATTTACCTTCCCCAACCTCAGTTTCCTCACCAGTAAATACAAAAAAAGTGTTGGACTCAATGACCTATAAGGTCACTTCTAGCTCCAAATCTATGCTCTTAGTCTTAGCTAGAAGGGATCTTAGAGGTCAGAGTCCTATCATTTGAGAGCCAGAAAGGGCAAGTGATTTGCTCAGGTCACACAGGAAGAATATGGCAAAGCTAGGTTTAAACGTTGTCTTCTCATGCAAAATCCTATGTCCCTTTTATTGCATCTATGAATACTTGTTGAATTGAATTAATGCTGGAAATTCTAAGATTGTATAAAGATCAGGGGAGAGGGCTTGGGGGGAAGGTAGAGGGAGTAGCACATCGGTATTATGCTTTTTTAAAAAAAATAATAAACCTACATTAGCTTTGTTATTCTCCCTTCATCATTTGTAAAAAGTACTTAACATTCAAAACAAATCCTTTTTAACCTTTTACCCAACTTAGCTTTCTCAACTTCAAAACCCCTTTCGTTATCCGAGGCCTGGGTTCCTTCAGGGCACAGGCTGTAAATGTTTGACTTTGATTTGAGATACATGACAATAAATTAGAGGACATTTATCAAAGCTGCTTTTTGCATAAATTACTGTGTTATACAGATACACTTAGCAGGATCCTGCTTCTTTGATGTTGGAAGCAAAGATTTATGTTCGATGGAGTTTTTATTTATCTGCCCTGTTCACCTCGACAAGAGCTGGACATATTCCTCAATTAGTTCCATACTTCTCGAAATGACACATGTATCTCTCACAACTTAGGTCCAGGAAACAAAGACATTTAAACCCAATTCAAGTGGCCTTCCCCAGCCAAAAAGAAACTCAACTGTTGTATTAGCTAGCCAGGGTTTTGAAATCTTTTTTTCCCCTGAGGATATTTGAAAAGCTATTTAAATAAGCTCATTTTGGACTTCACCACCAGAACGAGATTCCATTTTTTGGAGAAAGTTATGCTATCTACCCATAGATACATAGCCATAGCCAACAATCGAATTTCAGCAAGTTGAGAGTAAGGCATTTCTAACTATGTATTCCTCATATTCCTGCATCTGCATCTAAGTAGAAATAACATCTAGGGAACATAAAAGACATGATGAGCCAGTAGAATACACTGGGCCATAAGCAGGCTAAAAAGGAAAATCATAGTACACAGAAATACATCAAATGAATCAAACAGAGACAGTATATTAGATTTGGGTTGACATTCCAATTCTGTTAGGTGGTGAAATGCTAGAGCTCTGGGAAAGAGTCAAGAAGATCTGAGTTCAAATCAAATCTCAGATACCGTCTAGCTATATGACCTTGGGAAAGTCACTAATTTCTGTTTGCCTCAGTTTCCTCAACTACAAAATGGGGGTAATAATAGTACCTACTTCCTAGGGTTGTTGTGAATACAAAATGAGAAATATTTGTAAAGAGCTTAGTACAATGCCTGGCACATAGTAGGCATTATATAAAAGCTAATTGCTATCTTCACCATTACCATTATTACTGTTTTTGTTATCTTCATTTCTCTGGACCCCACTTTCCTCATCTGCAAAACAAGAGAGAATGAACCGCATGGTCTCTATCCTTTCACCCCAAAATCTCTGAGATGATGAAATAGTGGCTTGACAAATCTTTGTGGATGACTGTTGGCCATCTTTCCTTTCCTCTGTAATGTTTCTAGGTTTGGCTTACCGATTGCCTCCTAGACCTGGAGTTTATTTGTATACCAGCCAATCCGATTTGTCTACATGCCAACTGTCTCAGTCCCTACTATAACTTTTCCACTTTTTGAAAAAGCTCATTCTGATCTTCCTATCCACAGAAAATACATCTATAATCTTAATCACAGGGAAGAGCTGCTGAAAGACTATGGATGCAGAACGGCGAACATACCATCAGATATGGTTGATGCATTGATAAGTTTTGCTGAACTGTCTTTTTCTCTTTTAAAAAACTATCACAAGGGGTGGCTTAGTGGATAAGAGTGGGAAGATATATTCAGAAACAAATGTGCCATATGAACAAAAAGAATATAGAAATAGAAAAAAATTTAAAAGGAAAGCAAAAAAAGTTATCTTTCCCTTTCAATACTTTCAGCCTCCCTTATGGAATTATCAAGCTCCTCTTTGTTTCATCTTTGTGTGCCCACTCTATCCTCTCCACTAGATTGCAAAGTTTGTGAAGGCAGAGGCCACGTCTTGGTTATTTTTTAATTCCAGCACCTAGGACAGGGCCTTGAACATAGTAGGAGCTCAGTATATATTTGTTGAATAAATGAATGAATTGAACTTTAACAAACATTTATTAAGCATCTATCTTTGGAGCACTGACCAAAAACATATCTTGTATGACTGTTTGATGTTTTATGTAATTTTCTTCTCTCTTTAACAAGGTAAAAAAAGATTGAAGAGATGCTGCAAAAGTAAAATTGAAATTTGTCTAGGGAGTAGAAAGTAAGACTAATCAACCAATTAATCAACATATATTTCCTGAATTAGACTGCAGTTCCTTGAGATGAGGGACTGTTTGATTTTGACCTTTCTTTGTATCCCCAGTATTTAGCTCAGTTTCAGGTAAATAGCAGATGCTTAATAAATGCTAGTTGACTGATCGATGGCTATATTAGCTTGTCAATATGCAATTGATATTAGTATGTAAGCTCCTCAAAGGCTATTTCATTTTTGTCTTCATCTCCTCAGTGCTCCACAAAGTGCCTGGCACTTAACCAGGGCTTGAACTGAATTCATAAAAGCAACTGATGGTACAATGGACAGAGCTCTGGGCCTGGAGTCAGGAAGATCTGAGTTCAAATCCAGCCTCAGACACTTACTGACTGTGGGACCTTAAACAAGTCACTTAACCTCTGTTTGCCTCTGTTTTCTCAACTGTAAGATAGGGGAGCGGGTGATAGCAGCGACTTACCTCACAGGGTTGTTGTTAGATAAGATGATACTTGTTAATAATAATTTAAAAAATAACATTAGCACCATGCCTGGCATCCTATAGAGACTTCATTTATTTGTTTGTTTATTGTGTATTTATTTACATAAATAAACGCTTCTTTATAGGGAGGCACTATATAAATGCTTAGTCCCTTTCCCTTCCTTCAGAGAAGGCTTTAATATTTAATGTACAAGGTGCCATGCTGGACTTGTGACAGACACAAAGAAAATATGAGACAGGAGCTTGCTTTTAAGGAGTTTACATTCTACTATAGACACTCAGTTAAGAAATACACCCACAAACATACCTAAAAATACAAAGAAGTAGGTTTGTACCTTAGGGGCAACTAAGTGGTATAGTAGACAGAGTGCCAAGAGTGGGATCAGAAAGACTTCTCTTCCTGAGTTCAAATCTGGCCTTAGACACTTATTGGTTGTATGTCCCTGGGCAAGTCACTTAACCCTGTTTGCCTCAGTTTCCTATCTGTAAAATGAGCTAGAGGAGGAAACAGCAGACCACTCCAGTATCTTTACCCAAATGTGGTCACAAAGAGTCTGAAAAGACTGCACAATAACATCAGTACCTTGTAAGTGGTAAGTTAGATCAGAAGACTAGAGTTCAGAGCTGGAAAAAAATAACTGTGAGAAAGTGACCCTAGTTATCATTTCCCTATCATAAGGGGCAATAGATGGTGCTCTTGATGAACAAAGACTCTTGGAACTGAGACATAAATGATTCTGACAAATCACTTGATAAGGAATTAGATGGATCCGAGGTCACTGTAAGCAGTTTGTAGATCATTTTTGCTTTTTTCTTTTGTTTTTCTTTTTTTAATCAAACCTGCCATTGATTTAAAAAAATTAAAGAATACTGAGATGGAGTTTACAGACACATAGAATCTCAGAAATGGATGGGTACTTGAAAGCTATCAGTGCAAACTGGTTCTGACCAAGAATCCAGTCTATGACACATAACCTTTACTTCAAGGCTTTTAGCAGGAGGAATCCCATTACCCCCAAAGCCTTCTATCGTTTGGTCAGACAGTTCTAATGGTTAAGAAGTTTCCCTTCCATTTAGCTTCAATCTGCCTCTCTGATTTTCAGAATTGTGGTTACTAACTCTGAAATTAAGATGATAATCAAAGTCAGGTGATGTCCCTGTAGCAGGATATAAAACCCTGGGCAACTTCCTCAACCCAAATGTACAATCCGGACCTGAGTACTGCCAATAATTGAAGAACCCAGTTAGGTTGGCCTACAGGGGTCTTGGTATCCAAATGTTTTCCTCAGAGTTGTAACCCTCAGAATTATCTTCTATTTCCATCTTGACTTAGTTACTCCCGTAACTCATGTGTTCATTGCACAGATGACAAGAGATTTCATTAGCTGGGCTGGGATGGGGAGGTTCAGAGCTACGATCCTCAAACACCAGCCTCAGAGCATCTCTTTCTGAGCAGAAGGGAATTCCATATTACAAACAATGTGGGTTTTGCTGAATAAATCCCACGATTCCTTTTTTAAATCAAAGGCAGGTTTGATTAAAACAAAACAAACAAAAGAAAAACCAAGAATAATCCCCAAACAATGAGAAAATGGCTGACTTTGGAGTGGGATACTGACCACCTGAGTGATTGGTGTAAGTGACTTCTCCTCCCCAAACCTCACTTGCCTCACCTGTAAATGAGGGCCCCTTTCAGTCCTAGGTCTATGATCCAACACAGCAACACTTACCTTCTCAGTCAATTCAATTGAATATGAGTCTAGGTAGAAGCACTGAGTCTCTGTGCTATGCAGACCCAAAGACACAGTTTTCCTGGAGGCCCTCAACGAAGTCATTGCTCTGGCTATGTATTTTATAACTTGTTTTGCTTCTGCCATATCCACGTGTGCATAATTTACATTGTTAATTTTCATCTGTTTACACATTTCTGCTCCTTATGTCTGTTTCATGTGTGTCAATCTTGACTCATATTAGGTCAACTCGGGAGTTATTGCAGCAGCAGAATTAGTCCTTGTGATTGCTGGTGAATAGCATTTCAAGTTTTAGGAAGTGGTATGTTATAGTAGAAGAAATACTGAATTTTGGAGTCAGAGACCCTGCATTTAAGTCCTGTCTTTTCTACTTGATGCATGAATTTGAGCAAGTCATTTTACCCCTTGAAGGTCTCAGTTTCCTCATCTATAAAATGAGATGGTCAGACTAGATGGCCTCTGAGATCCCTTTCAAGCTCTAAAATGATGATCCTATAATTACCTTCAAGGTAGAAATCACATCTTCTATTTATTTCACATAAAATCCATCACCCCTTCTCAGGATTGTATATGGGGTTCAAGGTACAGATGGTTCCAATATTTGTTGATTCAATTGGTTCCTAAAGAGTCTGTCTTAAAGGAGAAGGAGAAATCCTGACTGTGTGCTACACCCTCACTATGCATCTGTTGCTGCCTTTTGTTTGGTTGTCATTGGAAAAATCCTCTGAATGAGCAGGTAAAGGTATCAAGAAGTGATTTATAGGTGTTTATTAGGCCACGAATGAGCAGAGCAACGATATGTGGATGGTGGTGATGAGAGAGGGGCTCAGGGGTACTCAAGCAGAGTTCCTGGCTGAAGTTTCCAGACCTTTACCAGACATTCTCCTGATCCCTCGTCCAGGAACATTGTTAGGGTGGGAATGGAATCATAGGATAATATATGTGGAGCTGAAAGGGACCTTAGAAGCCATCTCATCTAACCCCCTTTTATTTTATAGATAAGGAACCTGAGTGTCAGGGAGTTTGAGATTTGTCTATGGTCCCATAGGCAGTAAACATCAAAGGCAGAATTCAAAATGCTTCATCTACCCCAAATCCAGCACCTTTAACATTGTACCATGTGGTCAGTGGGTCAGAGAAAGAGAAAGGCAGTTGTCCTTGAAAGAAGAAAAAACAGCTAAACTCATAGACTAAGTAGCCTAAAACATCATCACCGCTTCCTAGGCTAGTACAGATGAATCCTTCTTCCTAGGCCAACAATGTCTACCTCCTTCCTCACTCCCAAATCCATACTGTCTTGGGCTCAGAATTCAGCATGGTTTGAGTACCTCAGCTATATGCAGTCAGGGCAGGAAGGCCCATATACCTGCCCTGCTCATGTTACAGAGGATCTGTGGGGTTTGAGGTTTGTCCTCTTCAGCTGCTGAATAGCTAACCATACGACTGGCTCCTAGGTGAGGCATGACCAAAGCCTTAGGAAAAGGAGCTGGGCCCCTGGCTAGTCTTGCTCCCTTTCTGGTCCCCTGAAATTCCCCAGGGAATATCCCAAATGTAGCCATGTTATCTTGAGATAAGGTAACTAACAATGGGGCCAGCCTCCCTAACAACTAGAGCTTGTTAACAAGTTAGGAATACAGAGTGATGAGACCAGTCCTCACCAATACCCCGAGGTTACACAAACTGCCCCAAAACATGGGGTAATAGTTGGCCCGTGGGCCAGCCACACGTGTGACTTATTTTCATGAGACAACAAATTCTGGAAAATATGTGGTTTAGAAGCAGCATAATGAACATCCTCTAAAATTAGGCTCATAGTCTAAATAAGCCAACATCTTCCTTCTGTTAAAAAAATACCAAACAAACAATCCCAGCCCCAGAGGCCACAGTGATGTATGTCATCTTGGCAAGCTGGCCACTCATCTCCCTGTAGAACCAAATAGGCGGCAGCATGCGAAAAAAATGTAAATATTCTGTTTCTGGAAAGACTGCCTATTCAGTTCTCACTCTGGCTGTCTATGGCTGTCAGCCGAGGCGCCCTCCCGATACCCTCTCTTCTTTATGTTTCGGCAGAGAAATATTTTTTCAGAAGCCATTATCTAAACTGCTGATGTAATAAGGCCCTGGTATATGAAATTCACTTAATAACTCACGCTTGGTTATTTATTGTGAACCCGGGTGCATTCTCCCTGATTCCATTTCCCCAAGAAATATAAGTGCAGCTTTCATCGTGAGGGCCTGAATTTATGGCAAACAGACCGAGTGACATTAAGAAAGCCACACAATCCCTTCATTCAGGCTTTAATAAGGAAGCCAAGGAAAAATTATCCTAGCTGGTTTGCGGGTGACAGCACGAGGACTTTTTGGAGTCAGAAAGTTAGCGCCGAGGCCTCTTGTCAGCCCATTAAAAAGCAAAGCTGCCATGCCATGATATTAGAACCATGTGTGGGGAGGAATTTTTCTTCTGGTAAGACATTCCAAATACTGTCTCTGAGCCAAAGACTTTGGTGTTAGACTAATTTAAGCAGCATGTTGAAATCAGCTCACGGGACTTTGATCATATGGAGATCATTTGTTACAAATTGAACTAACCCAAGTCTCTATTTCTGGTGGATCAGAACTCTGGATTTGTTGAATTAAATGGCTCATTTACCACAGTTTGCACATGAAAAGAAAGGCAGCACTCAGGAATCTGATAGTGAATTTTTCACCTAACCAACAGGTCTACTTTTTTATTACTTTTAAACCTAATCCATACTCCATCCATGCTGTTCCTAATAACCCCAGGGCTGTTTGGGAGTGAAGGTTTGAATCAGTTCACGTGTTTTTTTTTGGGGGGGGGGAGTGTGAGCATCACTGAATTATCAAACCATGTAATAAAGAACATATTGGAGTCTAGTTCCAAAATAATTTTTATAAAGAAAAATAAATTAGTCTTAGATTGATATTTACCATCTAAATAGCCCCATTTCCTTTCATGACAACTGGGGGAGTGAAAATTGCCAACTGCTTTTACAGACATATGATTTTCTTACTGCTGCCTGTCTGGTCCAGTTGAAAGGATTGGGGTTGGGGGGGTTAAAAGTGCACAAAATAAAGCATTTCCACATATGGCTGCACTTTCTTTTCATTTTTGAAGTTATAATATCTTTAACTGTAGATAATGATATTATAAACTGTCATTTAGTGAATTTTAAGTATATTATAGACATGAAACAAAGTTCGGGAAAGAGCTGCAGCTGGAATCTTAACCCAAATGTTGGGGGGCTCCAAACTGCCCAACAAGGAGACGAGGATGGAGGGTTTGGGAAGGATGTGGCATAACAGATAGCCCCCAGTCTAGCCTAAGAGCAGAAGCCTGAGCATCAAACAGGAACAAGAGCTGTGCCAGGACGGTTTAGGGATCATTAATTGTTAACTCATAGTACAGGAGGTCAAGAAGCCCTTTCATGCTAAACACTTTTACTTTGTCATTGTTGCATAATGATCAGTAATTGTGCTGCCCATAAATTCCTCTCCTGAAGGGATTCATAGATCCCTAATTGGTATTAGGAAACATTCTCATTCTACTGTTGTATAAAATGGAAAACTAATCCCTAGAAAAACTCCACTTACATTTCAGAAGGTGGTTCTTAAGTATCAACCCTAGGAAGATCTGTATGAACTGATGCAGAATGAAATATGAAGAACCAAAAGAGGAAGGTACACAATGATGACAACAATGTTAATGAAGAGGTCTCTAAAAGTAATTTGAACTCTATGAAGTTGAAAAGTCAATCATGGTCCCTGAGAACAAATAATAAAGTACACTGTGGTTCTCACAGCAGAGAGGAGGGGGATTATGAGGGCAGAATGTTGTAGACATTGTCAAATGGGGTTATAGTATCAGCTGTTTTTACTTAATTATTTTCTTTTACTACAAGGAGCAAAGGGTTCATTTGGGAAGCCTGAGGGCATGGTATTTCCAGAAATGATTGTGATATAAAAACAAAGGGCATCAATAAAAGTTTTTTCCTTTAAATCAGGTTTGGGTTCAGCCAATTCACAAACACCCTTGCCTGAAAATTCAGATGTCCTCTCAATTGGGAATTGCTTTTAAAATGAGATTAAACTTTTTTTTTCCTTTCTCTCAATTGCGTGCCAGAAAAATCAAGAGATGATTCCTGAATTTTATTGGCATGAAGATGAGGCTGCCTTTTTTCTTTAAAGAAAGAAAATGGTTCTGAAGCAGATAACTATAATAAATGTTTTATTGGTGAAAAAAGAAAGATCAAATCTTTAATGAAATCAGGATGGGCTCCGAGATGAACTCAATCTGAACTCCCTAGGATTCATGGAACTTCAATTAAAACAATTTCAGAAGGGCTGCTGACAGCCAGGCTCTTACCATTCAAAGTGTAATTAAAACTGAGAAACATTCTAGCACCACATTTTCCAGCAAGACGTTGGGCCTGCATGTTAACACAGGGCAATGCAGCAAAATGAGGGCAGGCATGGGTGGGGAATAAGATTATCTAGATAGCTCAGGCTAGAAACCACATTGCAGCCTGGGTCTCCTGAGCTATCCAGGCACATTTTTGACCCAGCTGCTTTTCCTTTCCATCTAGAAGGCTGGAGGGAACCAGCCTTTGAGGCAAAGGGTCTGTTTGGGCTGACACTCTCCCTCTGGAGGGATTATGGGACTTAGAGCTGGAAGAGACCTTAGAGATCATAATACAATCCCTTTGGTTTACAGGCAAGGAAAATGAAGCTCTCTGAAACTCAGTGCCTTGCCCAAGGTCACATAGTAAGGAGTGGAAGCAGGATTTGAACCCAGGACTTTTGACTCTAATTCAATGCTTTTTCCACTATAATATGCTGCCTTAATTTTTTTCTTCTTTAAAGATTAGACCACAGGGTTCCAGTTGCAGAAGGAAAGCAACTAAGGCAATTCTAAGTCTTAAGGAAAAAAGCCAATCTCCTCTTCTGATGATGAGATACACAAGGAGTTAGGACCTCATGGTATATATATCTTCTTCTCAATCACTACCCTTTCACTCCAAATCTAGGATGCTACTCATTGCTCCATTCTGCCTCCCAATGAATCAATGAAATAGAATAAAAAGAGAGCTGAAAGGGGGAATTCTTTTGTCTGATATTCCAGATATACAGGGAATTGACACAAATTTATAAGACTAAGAATGATTTCCATATATATTAAGTGGTCAAAGGATACTAAATTTTCATGCAAACTGTCAACCACAGAAAATATTCCAAATCATATTTCTATTAAGATACAAGTTAAAACAACTCTGAGGTATTGGGAATTTTTTCTCCTCATACCTAAAAAAGTTAGCAAAAACAATCAAAGACAGAGTTTATGTCGGATGGACTGTGAGATAACAGGCTCCATGGATGATGGAGCTATGAATTGAAACAACCCTTCTTGGAAACTATTTAAAATTATAAGAGAGTCATCACACGGTTCTAGGTCAAATGTTAGACATATATTTCAAAGATATCAAAAATGGAAAATACCATAGATACCATATGTGTGTATGTATGCATGTGTGAGCATTCGTCTTTTTGTATTAGTAAAAACTGGGAACAAAGTAGCTGTCTATTGATTGGGGACAGCTAGACCCGTTATGAAACATAAACATAACAATATCGAATCATGAGAAACCATGAATATGAGGAATTCAGAGAAATCTGGAAAGACATGTAAACAGATGCAAAGAGTAGAACTGAGAGAACAGCATACACAAAGACTGCAATAATGTAAATGAAAATGACACTAAATAGCAGGTGAATTCAGAGGATACATGCTGAAACACACTTCTTTCCTGTCAACAGAGAAGTAGGGACCATGCATTTAGAATCTATTGAATCTATCGAATGCTATCAAAGGAGGTCATTTTGATGATGACCTCCTTGGCATTGGTTTCTCTATTGTGATGGAGGGTTCTATGTTGGAGTGGGGTGGGATAGTGGGAAATGACCATTGTATAAAAAAATCAATAAAAAAATTTTAAGGTACAAACCAAGCACCTTCCCCTTGAAATGAAGATGAGGTCTCAGAAGGAAAGGGCTTTACTCACTATGAAGGGTAAAGGCCAGGAGGAGAGGATCAGGAAGGCATTCCTAATAGAGATGGCATTTGAGCTAGACTTTAAAGGACAGGTAGAACTTCAACAGATGATGGACAGGGAGAGTTCTGCCTGTATGGGGAACAGTATGAGCAAAGATTCAGAAGTGAGAAAGAATAAGAGATTTACAATCAACAGTGATTAATTTTGTCAGTTTATTTAACTTCACTTTTTTTCTTTGTGCCATGATAGAGTCCAGTCGGGGAAGGGGAACACTGAGGAAATGTTCATGTGAGTCGCAGATCTAGAGGTAGAAGGAACCATAGTATATATATATATATATATATATATATATATATATATATATATATATATATATATAGTCTATATCTATATCTATATATCTATATCTATATATATATAGTCTATATATATAGTCTATATCTATATATCTATATATATATATATATAGTCTAACGCACTTATTTTACAGAGGAGGGAACAGTCAACTAAATAACTTGCCAAAGTCTCCCAGGTATTAAACTTCAGAGGTGGGATTTGAACACTTATCTTCTAATACCAGTAGTAATGCTCTTTACAGTGTCTGTGATGTCAAAAACAAAAAGCCCCAATAAAACTTTAAGAAAAAAAAGGAGCAAAAGACAGCTCTATGGAGTAGGATAAGTGTGGAGGACAAACAGTGTGACTATGAGATACCTAGCTAGTCACTGACAAAATGACCCAGATTCAAGTAAATCCCAATAGCTCATGGGAGCTCTCTCCATAATGATGTTCAAGCATCATAGACAGAGGCCAGCTACCTTGACTTTCTGGGGAAGAAATGTACTGCTCTTTGGATCCTTCCCTCCTAAAAATGACTTGACTCAACCTTTGGAATTTGCATACAAGTTTGAGTAGTCAGCTTTGCTCTTCTTTATTCTAATGGAATGGAGAATCCCAAAAATCAAATAACCTCCTGCCAAAAGTAATTACATTTGATTTGGCACGGAATTATGATTTTTTTTCCTGAAACAGCAGCAGGTTTACCTTCCAAATTATACTTGGATCAGACTATTAAAATGGCTTTCCATTCCTGAACACAAAATGACTGGCAGCAAAGAAACGGCTCCAAAAGCCTGCTGGGTAAAGGAAGAAATATTTGTTTTACTCAAACTTATTTTGGATAATCCATATGTAGATAATTGAAAACTGCCTCTATTCTAGTTTTGGACAAGCCAGCTTTCTCTGGTATTTGGTGGCTGATATCTCCCATAGACTCTTTGCCTTACAATATAAGCTGACATTATTTAATAGTCCAAATCCATTAGACATTTTTTTTCCTCCTTGTGAACAAAGAAGAAATGTTTTCATGCAACTTTATGGAAACCATCAATCTCTTTGAGAGATTTGCCACACTGAACAAAATACACATTATAACTTATGCAAAACAGAGCAAGGGAGGCATGGGGGAAACACCATCATCTTGAAGTAGTAGCAAAGCATTAAAGAAGACATGTGTTTCTCCTGAAATTCATATTGGTAAGTGGATTTCCCATCTGAAACATTGTTTTTCACTAAGAGAAGCTTTTAATCCCCTTAAGTTCCTTTCTAATCTGCGATAGAAGTGCTTGTCTAAGGAATATAGCAGTGATGATCTAACAGATTTAATTTATTAGACCTACACGTCAGCCAAGACATTACTGAAGAGTACCTGCCCCAGAGGACTGACTCTCCCTGCTGGATAAATATACTATAAGGGCCATCTATGCTGGGCCCTGAGCTCCTGAGATGTGACAATACCAAATTAGGTTTGGGGCTTCTCTGCTCAGATTTATAGGAGCCTTTTATCACCTAGGCCTGAAGTAGGGAGGGAAACAAGCCCCTCAAACCAACACCTCAGATCATTCTTCTTCAGAGGCCCAACTGAGGCAATATCAGGCCCTAGATTCATAGCTTATAAACTGGAAAAGTCTTTCAAGGCCATCTAGCCCAAACTTCTTATTTTACAAACAAGTCAACTGAGGCCTAGAGAACTAAAATGACTTGCCCAAGGTCACACAGGGAGTAAAAGCAAACATGGCATTCAAACCCAAGTCCTGTGGAAAGTCAACACTCTTTCTAGTATGTCACACTTTCTAGTGCGTCCCTGAAGGGAAAGACCCTGCCCAAACCAGACCAAGTGCCAATCATTTTTTTTATTTGATATGACATCTCTGACATTCTGCTCAAATGTCCTGGTCTTTGGATTGTTAGAGATTATTGAGTGATCCTGGCAATATTCTACTTATGAAAGTTCCTTAGCCCAATATTGTTGAAGGCACAGCCAAGAAGGACTGCAGATCCAGATGTCATGCTCACAAACCTTGATCTCACTTCCAACAAGATACCAATACAAAAAAACTACACTGTGTTCATCACCCATGCCAAAGTCTTGGGAGGCTACAGAGAAGAGTTCTGTTGGCTTTGTCCAATCAATGCTTCAACATATCAAGCAGGCAGTCTGTATCCTACTGCCCTACCTTACCCAAGGAGAGCTCAGAGGGAGAATGGCCAATCTGTTGCTCAAACTCCTTAGTTTACATGGACAAAAGAGAAAGAGTCCCTTCCCATCCCCAGATCCTTCCCCCTAAGCAGAGTAGCCCATGCTTGGAAGGGGAAACAGAGTAATTCACTTATGTACTAAAAATATATGAACTGAGAGCCTATTGGGTCCAAGACACTGGTGGTTATGAATGAAGAGGCAGACAGAAATGCAACTCCAATATCTCCTGGCATCACCAAGATGGAAGTCATCTCTCAGGGTTGTGGCAGCTACAATATGCTGAGGTACAGGTTGGATTGGGAACCTGAAGAGTTGGGTTTAGTACCACCAGCTCTACCACTTATTTTTTTAAATTTTCAATTCCAAATCTCTTCCTCCCTCCACCCCCTGCCCTACCCATTGAGAAGGCAAGAAATACAATATTTATTACACATGTGAAGTCAAGCAAAACATATTTCCACATTAGCCAAGTTCTGGGAGGAAAAACAAAAGAAAATATGTACTTCAGTCTGCAATCTATGACCATTAGTTCTCTATCTGAAGAGGGAAAGCATATCATGAGTCCTTTGGAATTGTGATAGATCATTGTATTGCTCACAGTTACTAAATTTTTCACCTTTGATTATCTTTACAATATTGTTGTTACTGTATAGATTGTTCTCCTAGCTCTGCTCAGTTCACTTTGTCTCAGTTCATGTGTTCTCAGATTTTTCTGAAACCATCCGCTTCATCATTTCTTGCATCATATAGTATTCCATCACATTCATACACTATACCTTGTTCAGCCATTCACCCATTAACGGACATTGCCTCAATTTCCAATTCTTTGCCACCACAAAAAGAGTCGCTATAAATAGTTTTGTGCATATGGGTCCATTTCCATTTCCTTTCATGTCTTTGGAGACCTAAACAGAAGAAAATGTGAAGTTTCTCATTGGAAACACAACTGACCTAGAAAATAGATCTAGAAGAGATAATATAAGAATTATTGGGCTGCCTGAAAGCCATGATAAAAAAAAGCCTGGACAACATCTTTCAAGAAATTATCAAGAAAAAACTGCCCTGTTATATTAGAACCAGAGGACAAAATAGAAATTAAAAGAATCCACCAATCACTGCCTGAAAGAGATCCCAAAATGAAAACTCCTAGGAACACCACAGATTACAGAATTATAGAGCTCACAGATCAAGTAGGAAGTATTGCAAGCAACCAAAAAAGAAACAATTCAAATATCATGGAGCTGCAGTAAGGATTACATAGGATCTGGCAGTTTCCACATTAAAGAACCAGAGGGCTTGGAATATGATATACTGAAAGGCAAAGGAGCTAGGATTAAAACCAAGAATCACCTACCCAGCAAAACTGAATATAATCTTTCAGGGGAAAACAATAGACATTTAATGAAATAGAGGAATGTCAAGCATTTCTAATTAAAAGACCAGAACTGAATAAAAAAAATTGACCTTCAAATACAAGTCTCAAGGGAAACATAAAAAGAAACAAAAGAAAACATAAGAAATTTAATAAGTTTAAACTGTTTATGTTTCTATATGGCAAGCTATTTGTAACTCTTAACAACTTTATTATTATAAGAGCAATTAGGAGTATATGTAGACAGAGGGTATAGATATAAGGTGACTTTGATGGGATGATACCCCAAAAAACAAAATACAGAGGTGAGAAAAAATTTGCACTGGAAGAATGAGAGGGGAGACTGAAAGGGTAAATTATCCCACATAAAAGAGGCATGAAGAAGCTATTATAATGGAGGGGAAAATGAGGGAAGGGGATGGGCAAAGCTTGAACCTTACTCTCATCAAAATTGGTTCAAAGAGGGAAGAACATGTGCATTCAGTGGTATATAGAAATCTATCTTATATAAGGAAGTAAAAAGTGACAGGATAATAGAAGGGGGAGAGGGACAGATAAAAGGGAGAGTATATTGAGGAAAGTGGTGATTAGAAGTAAAACACCTGTGAGAAGGTAAAGAGTAGGGGGTAAGAGTGAGAGGAAGATAAACAAGTGAAAAATAGCATGGAGGGAAATACACAGTTAGTTATCATAACTATAAATATGAATGGGATGAACTCACCCATAAAACAGAAGCAGATAGAATGTATTAAAAACCCAAATCCTATAATATGTTGTTTACAAGAAACACATTTGAAGCAGAGAGATACACACAGGGTTAAGGTAAGGGTCTGGAGCAGAATCTATTATGCTTCCGCTGAAACCAAGAAAGCAGGGGTAGCAATCATGACATCAGACAAAGCAAAAGCAAAAGTAGATCTAATTAAAAGAAGGAAACTATATCTTGTTGAAAGGCACCATAGACAATGAAGTCATATCCATCCTACACATATATTTGACAAATGGTATAACATCCAAATTTTTGAAGAATAAGTTGAATGAGTTACAGGAAGAATCAGATAATAAAACTATACTAGTGGGGGGACCTCAACTTTCCCCCTCTCAGAATTAGATAAATCTAACTGAAAAATAAACAAGAAAGAATTTGAAGAGGTGAATAAAATTCTGGAAAAATCAGATATGTTAGATCTTTGGAGAAAACTGAATGGGGAATAGAAAGGAATATATATATATACATATATATGTATATATATATATACATATATATATATATATTATCAGCAGTACATAACACCTACACAAAAAGTGGCAGTGTATTAGGACATAAAAATCTCACAAACAAATGCAGAAAAGCAGAAATAGTAAATTCCTACTTTTCAGATCACAATGCCATAAAAATTACATTTAATAATGGACAATGAAAAGAGGGATAAAAACTAATTAGAAAATAAATAATCTAATCCTAAAAAACAAGTGGCTCAAAGGACAAATCATAGAAACAATCAATAATTTCATTAAAGAGAATGACAACAATGAGACAACATGCCAAAATTTAAGGAATGCCACCAAAGTGGTATTTAGAGGAAAATTTATATCTCTAATTGCTTACATCACTAAAAAAGAGAAAAAGCAGATTGTTGCATTGCACGGAACTAAAAAAAACTAGAAAAAGAACAAATTAAAAATTTCCAATTAAACACCAAATTGAAAATTCTGGAAATCAAAGGAGAAATTAACAAAATTAAAGGTAAGAAAACCACTGAACCGATAAAGTAAAACTAGAAGGTGGTTTTATGAAAAAAATTAATAAAATAGATAAACCATTGGTTAATTATTTTAAAGAGGAAAAAAGAAAACCAAATTACTAGTATCAAAAATGAAAGGGGTAAACTCACCACCAATGAAGAGAAAATTAAGAGAATTTTCAGGAGCTATTTTGCCCAATCCTATGCCAATAAATTTAACGATCTAAATTAAATGGATGAATATTTACAAAAATATGAAATACCCAGATTAACAGAAGAAGAAATAAAATCCTTGCATAACCCATCTTAGAAAAAGAAATTGAGGAAGCCATCAATGAACTTCCTAAGAAAAAAATCCCCATGACCAGATGGATTCACAAGCAAATTCTGCCAAACATTTTTTAAAAATTTTTTAATCATTATTTATTTAATATTTTTAGTTTTCAGCATTAAATTTCACAAGAGTTTGAATTACAAATTTTCCCCGCATTTCTACCCTCCCCCCACTCCAAAATGGCATATATTCTGATTGCCCCGTTCCCCAGTCAACCCTCCCTTCTGTCATCCCACTCCCTGCTCCATCCCCTTTTCTCTTACTTTCCTGTAGGGCAAGATAGATGTTTATGCCCCATTGCCTATATATCTTATTTCCTAGTTGCATGCAAAAACTTTTTTTTTGCACATCTGCTTTTAAAACTTTGAGTTCCAAATTCTCTCCCCTCTTCCCTCCCCACCCACTATCCCTAAGAAG
>CM053625.1:112982295-113008391 GCA_028646595.1 Phalanger gymnotis | reverse complement strand
TCCCTTCAGCTACCCTAATACTGAGGTCTCAAGAATTATACACATTATCTTTCCATGTAGGAATGTAAACAAAACAGTTCAACTTTAGTAAGTCCCTTATGAATTCCCTTTCTTGATTACCTTTTCATGCTTCTCTTGATTCTTGTGTTTGAAAGTCAAATTTTTTATTCAGCTCTGGTCTTTTCACTGAGAAAGCTTGAAAGTCCTCTATTTTATTGAAAATCCATATTTTGCCTTGGAGCATGATACTCAGTTTTGCTGGGTAGGTGATTCTTGGTTTTAATCCTACCTTCATTGACCTCTGGAATATCATATTCCAAGCCGTTTGATCCCTTAATGTACAAGCTGCTAGATCTTGTGTTATTCTGATTGTGTTTCCACAATACTCAAATTGTTTCTTTCTGGCTGCTTGCAACATTTTCTCCTTGATCTGGGAACTCTGGAATTTGGTGATAATATTCCTAGGAGTTTTCTTTTTGGGGGATCTTTTTCAGGAAATGATCAGTGGATTCTTTCGATTTCTGTTTTACCCTCTGGCTCTAGAATATCAAGGAAATTCTCCTTGATAATTTCTTGAAAGATGGTATCTAGGCTCTTTCTTTGATCATGGCTTTCAGGTGGTCCAATAACTTTTAAATTATCTCTCTTGGATCTATCTTCCAGGTCAGTGGTATTTCCAATGAGATGTTTCACATTGTCTTCCATTTTTTTATTCCTTTGGTTCTGTTTTATAGTAACTTGATTTCTCATAAAGTCACTAGCTTCCACTTGCTCCAGTCTAATTTTTAAGGTAGTATTTTCTTCAGTGGTCTTTTGGATCTCCTTTTCCATTTGGCTAATTCTGCCTTTCAAGGCATTCTTCTCCTCATTGGCTTTTTGGAGCTCTTTTGCCACTTGAGTTAGTCTATTTTTAAGGTGTTATTTTCTTCAGTATTTTTTTGGGTCTCTTTTAGCAAGCTATCGACTCATTTTTTTGTGATTTTCTTGCATCACTCTTGTTTCCTTTCTGAATTTTTCCTCTACTTCTCTTACTTGCTTTTCCAAATCCTTTTTGATCTCTTCCGTGACCTGAGACCAGTTCATGTTTTTCTTGGAGGCTTTTGATGCAGGCTCTTTGACTTTGTTGACTTCTTCTAGCTGTATGTTTTGGTCTTCTTTGTCGTCGAAGAAAGATTCCAAAGTCTGAGTCTGAATCTGAGAGCATTTTCGCTGCCTGGCCATGTTTCCAGCCAACTACTTGACCCTCGAGTTTTTCTTCAGGGTATGACTGCTCATAGAGTAGAGAGTACTTTGTCCTAAGCTTGAGGGGTTGCGCTGTTTTACTCAGAGCTGTTTCTACACAGCAAGCTCTGATACACCAGCACTCCTCCTCCCCCAAGAACCACCAACCAGGACCACAACTCAGATCTTAAGCAGGCTCTGAGCTCCTGCTCTGATCCGCCACATAATTCCTCCCACCAGGTGGGCCTGGGGCTGGAAGCAACTGTAGCTGTAGTTCTGTCCTCAGAGCCAAACCACTTCCACTCCCCCTGGGGCAGTGGCAGAACTGCAGACTCCTTTTACTCTATCCCCCACAGCTTTTCCCACTAACCTTCTTTGTTGTCTTTGGTTTTGTGGGTTGAGAAGTCTGGTAACTGCCACAGCTCACTGATTCAGGGTGCTAGGGCTTCTTCTGCCTGGCTGCCAGTCTGGTTGGTCTGGGTGAAGCCCACACTGGGCTCTGCTCCACTCTGCTCCCAGCTCCATTAAATAGACCTTACCCAGGGACGATCCAGGCTGTCCTGGGCTAGAGCCCTGCTTCCCTCTGCTATTCTGTGGGTTCTGCAGCTCTAGAATTTGTTCGGAGCCATTTTTGTAGGTTTTTGGAGGAACCTGGGGGGGGGAGCTCATGCAAGTCCCTGCTTTCCAGCCACCATCTTGGCTCCAAACTTTTAAAGAGCAATTAATCTGAATATTATATAAACTACTTGGAAGAATAGGCAACAAATGAGTCTTACCAAACTCCTTTTATGACACAAATATGGTGCTGACACCCAAACCAGGAAGAGCCAAAACAGAGAAGGAAATGTATAGGCCAATTTCCCTAATGAATATTAATGCAAAAATTTTAAATAAAATACTAGCAAAGAAATTGCAGCAATATATCACAAGGATCATATACCAAACATGACCAGGTGGGACTTATATCAGCAATGCAGGGCTGGTTCAATATTAATTAGCACAATTGACAATAATAACACCTACTGAAATCATGTGATCATATCGATAGATGCAGAAAAAGTCTTTGATGAAATACAGTACCCATTCCTAGTAAAACACCAGAGAGCATAGGAATAAATGGAGTTTACCTTAAAATGATAAATAACATTTGTCTAAAACATCAGCAAGCATTATCTGTATCTTCCCAATACAATCAGGACTGAAGCAAGGATGCCCATTATTTAATCTTGTACTAGAAATATTAGCTATAGTTAAGAGAAAGAAAAAGAAATTAAAGGAATTAGAATTGACCATGAAGAAACAAAAACTATTACTCTTTGCAGATGATATGATGTTATATTTAGAAAATACTAGAAAGGACTTCTGGGAGCCAGGATGGAAGAGTAAGCAGTAGATTACAGTAACTCTCCCATATTTATGTCCAAACAACCATAAAATAGTGCCCCAAAACAAATCCTAGAACAGCAGAACTAGCAAAAAGACAGAGTGAAACAATCTTTTAGCCCAAGAAACTTGAAGGATCAGCAAGGAAGGTTCATCTCACTCAGGTAAAAGAGGAGTGCATTCCAAGACAGGACGCATCCCAGCAAACCAACAGCAAGCCCTATTTCAGCAAAACAGTGGGAAATCCTAAGCCCCAGTGTGGTGAGGCAGACAAATGCCAACATCAGAAACCCCACCATGCCTTAGCATAGCCAGGGAACTCCAGCTCCAAGAATCACTTCATACTTCAGAATAGCCCTGGGCAAGCAGGCATTCTCCAGCAGCCAGACCTCCACATGCTTTAGTGTAGCCTCAGGAAATGTAGAAACACTCCACCAGGCCTTACCACATGCCAGACACCACCACTAGGAACCTAGCTTAGTGCCAAGTAAGCTGTCAGACTCATAAGGCCTTCAGCAACACCAGCCACCCCCCCACCTCAGCTCCTCAGCGTAGCACCAGACATGAGTTACCCCCGAGGGCTTCAGGGCAACATCATTGCAACACCAGGTAAACAGCCAGGGCCTGCAGTGACTGGCACAAGACGCATGAGACAATGCCCTTCCACCCCAGCAGCAGAGCACGGATTTAAAAGAAAGGAAAAAGGCCAAAAACAATCTGACTATGGAAAGTTATTATGATGACAGGGAAGTTCAAGACATAAACTCAGAAGAGGACAACAGTGTTAAAACACCTATGGGCAAAACCCAAAAGAAAAATGGGAAGTGGTCTCGAGCCCAGAAAGAATTCATAGAAGAGCTCAAAAAAGAAACTTAACAATCACATAATAGAGATAGAAGAAAATGGGGGAGGGGAATGAGAGTGATGTGACAGAATTATGAAAAAAAAGACTCAACAGCTTGGAAAACTGTTTAAAAAGTAGAATTGACCAAATGGAAAAGGAGATACAAAAATTCACTGAAGAAAATAACTCCTTAAAGAGTATTATTGGCCAAATGGAAAAAGGAAGTACAAAAGCTAATTAAGGAAAGCAACACCTTAAAAATTAGAATTAGGCAAGCATAAGCTAATGATCTAGACATCAAGAATCAATGAAACAAATTCAAAAGAATGAAAAAATGGAAGAAAATATAAAATACCTCATGGGAAAAATAACTGACCTGGAAAATAGATAAAGGAGAGACAATACCAGAATCATTAGACTACCTCAAAGCCATAAGCAAAAGGAGAACCTGACAGCCTCTTTCAAGAAATTATGAAGAATAACTGTCCTGATATCCTGGAATCAGAGGGCAAAATAGGCATTGAAAGAATCCACCAATCACTTCAGGAAAGAAATCTCAAAATTAGCCAAATTCCAGAACTATCAGGTCAAGGAAAAAATACAAGTGGCCAGAAAGAAACAATTCAAATATTGGGGAAAAAATTATAAGACAAAGAATAGTCTACCTGTCAGATCTATGGGGAGGGGAAGAATTCATGACCAAACAAGAGATAGAGAACATTACAAAATATAAAATAGATAATTTTGATTATATTAAATTAAAAAGGTTTTGTACAAACAAAACCAATGTAACCAAGATTAGAAAGAAAACAGAAAAATGGGAAACGACAGCAAATGTCTCTGATAAAGACCTCACTTCTCAAATATATAGAGAACTGAATCAAATTTACAAGAATAGAAGCCATTCCCTAATTGATAAATGGTCAAAGGAAATGAACAGGCAGTTTTCAGATGAAATAATCAAAGCTATCTGCAGGCTTATGAAGAACTGCTCTAAATCACTTTTGATTAGAGAAATGCAAATTAAAACAAGTCTGAGGTATCACCTCATACTTATCAAATAAGTTAATATGACAGAAAAGGAAAATGTGTTAAATATTGGAGAAGATGTGGGAAAATTGGGACACCTATGCATTGTTGGTGGAGTTGTGATCTGATCCAACCAATCTGGAGGGCAATTTGGAACTATGCCCAAAGGGCAAACAAACTGTGCACACTCTTATATTTAGAAATACCACTACTAGGTCTGTATCCCAAAGAGATTATAAAAAAGGGAAGAAGACCTACAGGTGCAAAAATAAAGTCCAGCATCAAGAAATAGAAAGAGAAATTCCATTTAAAGTAACTGTAGACAATATAAAATACCTGGGAGTCTACCTGTCAAGATAAACCCAGGAACTATATTTACGCAACTATAAAACACTTTTCACGTAAATAAAGTCAGATCCAAACACTGGAAAAATATTAATTGTTCTTGGTGAGGTCAAGCCAATATAATAAAAATGACAATTCTACCTAAATTGATCTATTTATTCAGTGCCATACCAATCAAACTACCAAAAATTTGTTTTATAGAGTTGAAAAAATAATAACAAAATTCATCTGGAGGAACCAAAGCTCAAGGATATAAAGGGAATCAATAAAAAATGCAAAAGAAGGTGGTCTAGCCATACCAGTCCTCAAACTGTATTATAAAGCATTAATTATCAAAACAACCTGGCACTGGCTAAGAAATAGAGTGGTGGATCAGTGGAATAGATTAGGTACAAATTACATTATAGTAAGTGACCATAGTAATCTAGTATATGATAAGCCCAAAGATCCAATCTTTCAGAACAAAAACTCATTATTTGACAAAAACTGTAGGGAAAACTAGAAAATAGTATGGCAGAAACTAGATCTAGACCAACATCTCACACTGTATACCAAGATATGGTCAAAATGGGTACATGATTTATACATAAAGGGTGATACCATAAGCAAATTAAGAGAGCATGGAATAGTTATCTGTCAGATTTATGGATAAAGGAAGAATTTAGAAACAAAGAAGATATAGAGAGCATTACAAAATGTAAAATAGATCATTTTGATCATATAAAATTAAAAAGGTTTTGCACAAACAAAACCAATGCAACCAAAATCATAAGGCAAGCAGAAAACTGGGGGAAGGGGGAAATTTGGAAGAAGTATCTCTGATAGAGGCCTCACATCTCAAATATATATGAGTTAAATTTATAAAAATATGTCATTCACCAATTGATAAATGGTCAAAGGATATGAACACTTAGTTTTTAGACAAAGAAATCAAAGCTATCTATAGTAATATGAAAATACACTCTAAATCACTATTGATCAGAAAAATGCAAATTAAAATGACACTGAGGTACCACCTCACACCTACAGAGTGGCTAAAATGACAGAAAAGGAAGATGTTGGATGTTGGAGAGAATATGGCAAAACTACATTGTTGATGGAGTTGTGATACAACCATTCTGGGGAGCAATTTGGAATTATGCCCAAAGGGCTATAGAACTGTGCATACCCTTTGATCCAGCAATACCACTGCTAGATCTATATTACAAAGACATCCAAAAAAGGGAGAAAGACCTATTTGTACAAAAATATTTATAGCAGCTCCTTTTGTGGTGGCTAAGAAAATCAAAGAGATGCCCACCAATTGGGGAATGGCTTAACAAGCTGTGATATGTTATTGTAATGGAACATTATTGTGCTATAAGAAGTGAAAAGCAGGATGATTTCAGAAAAACCTGGAAAGTCTTACCTGAACTAATGCATAGTGAAGTGAACAGAACCAGGAGAAAGTTGTACACAGTAACAATAATATTATTCAATGAAGAACTTTGAATGACCTAGCTATTCTCAGCAATACAATGATCCAAGACAATCCCAAAGGACTAATGATGAAGCAAAAGAAAAAATTGATATTGATTGAATACAGACTGAAGCATGATATTTTTCACTTTCTTTCTTTCATTTTTTCCTTTTATTTGTCTTCTTGGCTAAAAAGGCTAATATGGAAATGTTTTACATAATTGCACATATATAACCTATATCTGATTGCTTACCATCTCAGGGAGCAGGGAGGGCAGGAAGCGAGGCATAGAATTTGAAACTCAAAACTTTAAATAAAAATGTCTTTTAATTTTTTTTAAAGACTTTAAGGCAGAAAACCTGAGTGACTGGTAAAATGGTAGTAACCTCAACCAAAATAGGAAAGTTAGGGTTGGGTTTGGAAGAAAGAGAATTGACTCTGTTTTGGACATGTTGAATTTGAAATGCCTATGGGGCATTCAGTTCAAAATGTTCCATAAGTAGCTAGTGATGGAGGGTGAAAATTCAAAGGAGGGAATAGAACTGGATACACAGCAGAGGTGGGAGACTCCTTAAAAATGATCACTTAATACCGATGTTCCTTAACATTCTGTGAGTCTTTGTGGCAACCTGTTCCTTTGTTGGAAAATTATATAAAATTATTGATACTGAGGAAAAATCTATATCCCTCTAACTTCTACCCACTGATCCTGGTTTCAACTTCCTTAAGTCCCAGAGGACAAGCGCACCCCATTCCAAATGACAGGCCTTCACCTATTTGAAGAGAGCATTGATACCAATATGTCTTGGGAAAATCACTTCCTTTCTCTAAGCCTATTTCCTCACCTGGATGTCCCATGGACATCACCAGATCAAAGTATCCAAAATACAACCTATCATCTTCTCCCTAAATCATTCCCTCCTCCAAACTTTCTTATATCTGTTGAGAGCAACTCCATCCTACTTGTCATTTGGATTCATGACCCCTGTATCATCTCTGACTCTTGACTCTCCTTCCGCGCCATATCCACTGAGCCACCAATATTCATTGATACTCCCCTCACATCTGGCCCTTTACCTTCACTCATATAACTACCACCTGAGTTCAAGCCTTCATTATTTCTTACTTAATATTAATACCTTGCTAATTATTTTTCTGCCTGCCTCCAATCTCTTCCCTCACACTCCAAAATAGTCTTCCATAATTAAACATTTGAGCCTGCACCTTCCGTTGCTCCCTGTTATCTCCAACTACAAACTCCTCAGCCTGGCATTTAAGGTGGCCCATGTAGTACCTAAGGGTAGGAAACTGTATCCCCAACCCAATGAGGGGCAGGGCTGGATTTAGCTAAGGCTTTGAAATATAAAAAGTCAGTACAGAAAATAGAGATTATGAGTTTGAGGCATGTTTAAAAAACCCTACTCCATCTCAAAAACTACATACCACACATGTGGTGTGCCTTAGCTGGAGGAAACTTAAGTGCTTAGAAATCAAGGTTCCAATAGTGACAGGCAAGAGAGCCTGAGCTGAAGATAGATGGAGGTCTGAAACACACTCATGACAGCAGTAATCCTGACTCAGAAACGCAAGCTGGCATTTGGACCACTTCCTCACACATTTTCTGTTACGGATGCAGAGGAGAGAGGTGAGGAGGACGAAGGAGGGAGTGGTGGAGTTCTCATCATTTCAGACATAAATAACTCCCTGAACAGTGAACAGTGTCAGGGTCAGACACTTTCACAATTATCACCCCCTGCAAGTAAAATGAAAACCTTTTGGCCAGGACAGATTCATCCACCATATGCAGTTCAGCTTACAACAACAGCAGGACCGTCTTTCATTTCCTCATACTCCCTCCCTGCCCCCAGCCAAGCTGTCCTCAACAGAACCTGATGAACAGAGCGTCCCCCAATATACACACACAAAGCGCCTGCCACCTCTCTGCAACAACACATTGTGGAACACCCCAAAGTAGGCATTCTCAAATTCCCATCCAAAAGATGCCAGAATGAAAACACAGCGGGGCCTTCTTCAGAAGATAGGCTATTATTATAGGACTGCAGCATCATGAAATCAGAGATGCAGAGCTGGAAGGCAATTTCCAAGTCTACCTAGTCTGCTCCCCTTATCTTACAGCTAAGGAAACTGAGTCATGAAAAGGTTAAGTGACTTTTCCATAGTTATACAGCTAATAAGTGTAAGAGACAGGATTGGAATCATCTCTTCCTAACTCCAAGTTCGACACTCCATCCACTACACCATGCCCAGTGTGAACAGGATAGAATCTGGTTTACAGCTAGGCCTTCAGAGATTGTGAGAACACGTGAGCTTCCAGGAGATTTCAGACTCTTGGTCCAGAAACTTTGAGGTCAGAGAGTGTCTCACTCTTGTACTGTGTCCTCAAAGCCTAGCACGTAATAAATGCTTGTCGATCAATTAATGTTAGTCTTCAGAGATCTCAAGTAGAGAAAGAGGCCAGGGGATGGACAGGGTCCTGGATTTGGAGCCAGGAAGGCCTAAGTTCAAATCTCACCTTATTTTTCATTATTTCTGTTACCATGGCAAGTCATTTCACATCTCTGGTTTCCTCATCTGTAAAATGAAAACAATGATAGTACCTATCTACCAGGACTGTTGAGAGTTTCGAATAAATAATGTATTTTTTCAACTTTAAAAGCACTATATAAGCAAGATATCATTATTATTTGAACTTCTGATACCTGGCCAGCAGTAGAAAGGCCAGACTAACAGCAATTCCACAACTGAATATGTATCTGTGGTCTTCTTTCCCAGGTGGGATGCTAAAGGATGCACGCACAATCAGAAATAGGGGGGTTTCCACTCCTGATAGAGGTATGGGTGACCTGCTTTGCTCCATTCCCAGCAGGCATCACTTTGGAACTGAAGGCAGGTGTCACCTCAAAAAGAGACAAACCTGGCTGGTTTCAAGGAACAGGAGGTGAGGTTTAGCTCATGAAGTAATGAGGAAGGAAACAGGAATCTGATGATTCTTGGATTCTTTTCCTCAGCACATTATGATGCTCGATACCAAGCCAATTTTAAAAATCAGGGACAAAGTAATTTCTTGAGTGGTATTTAAGAAGAAACTTCCATTAGGAAAATGCACAGTGATAACAAGCAAGCACTTTCTCTCTGTGGATTCACAAATTTAAAGTAAAAAGCCTTCTTTCTTCCAAACCCCCCAAAACCCATTTCCTCTAGTGCTTCGGAGAATCCAAAGGTCAAGGTCACTTGCAATTCCTGACTAACTTCTTATGACCTCCAGCCAATCAGACAGCAGGAGGTGAGCCCTTCTCCTAGGTCCCCCCATGAGTCTGCCCCACAAAAATCTGACCACACTCACTATTCACAAGCCTTTGTCTTAGAATCATAGACATAGAGCTGGAGAGGACCTGAGACATTAAGAAGGGGAGGCAACACTAGTGAATGGAACCAGAGAACCTGGGTACAAATCCTGACTACCTGAGTGACTTTGGACAAGTCACTCAACCTCTATGGGAAGAAATTTCATCTGAAAAGTGAAGGGCTAGGACTAGATGAAATCTAACTCCTAATTTCCATCTTAAAATCTATGATCTTAGGATCTGGTCCAGTACCCTTATTTTACAGATGGGAAAATGGAGGTCCAAAGAGGTCAAGTTGCTTGATTAAGGTCACACAGGGAGAAGTAGGGATCACATTATCCAGATGTACTTACTTAACCTGCAGTTTATGAACTTGTATTTTTTTAATATTTTTACAAATGCATTTCAATATAATTGGTCTCTTTTATAATTATTAAATATATAAGCATATATGTGTGCATGTGGCTATGTGTATATATGTATGTATATGTATATGTATGTGTGTATATATATATACATGTGTTTGTGTGTATATATATATGTACATACATATATACATGCATGTGTGTGTATTCTGAGAAAGAGTCCGTAGGTTTCACCAGACTGCCAAAGGGGTCCAAGGCACACACAAAGAGGCTAAGAGCCTTGTATATAGTCCCATCCCCTCACATTACCAAGGAGGAAACTGAGGCCCAGAGAAGATAAAGGAGATCTTGACCAAGGTCAAACAAATAGTAAGTAGCAGAGTGGGATCTTCAACCCAGTACCTCTGACCCTAAGTCCAGCATTCTTTCCACTGTGGCCATGCTGTCTCTACAACTCTCCTTTCTGAATTTATGAGATAGGATAATGAAACCACTAAGAGAGAAAAAAAGGAGAAGAATAAGAGAGCCAGAGAGTATTTAGTCATTTATAAGTATCAGTTCAGTAGCACAACAAGGGTGGCACAAACAGAGCAGCTGCCCCAGGTAGCCCAGAAGGTGGTACTCACAGAGCCAGCCTCTTTACCCAGAAACCACCACCCCTGCTTAGTGGGGAGGTGGGGGAGAAAGGTGTGGTACTGCCTAGAGAAGAGTGCTAAGAGACTGAGCTTTGGAAGAAGGAAAACAACCCCAGTTGCTGTAACTAATCACCAAACTAAACCCATCCCCATGCCTCCAGCACAGCTGCTGCCCAACAGCAAAAGGAAACATGGAAAAACAAATTGCCAGGAGTTAATAATGGAGTGGGAGGAACACTCAATGAGCTGGGGAGAGAACTGAGTTAGTGCCCAGGGATGTGTGCTAGGACCAGAAACAAAAGCCAGACTCTCACCAGGGCACCAGTTTCTCTTGCATTACTGCTGATTTATCTGCTAATAAAAGTGCCTATAAAGCCAACTGCCAAGACATAGCGGCCGAGAAGGAGTGAGGGAGGACGAGAGCTGAGAATGAGCAAGGACGGAGAGGCAGAACGGTAAATGAAAACCTGGTTTAGCCGGATAGTTAAGAACCAAGGGAGGGGAAAATGCACAGACTTCTAAAAGGTTGGAGCTGAAATCAGCTGGTGCAACTCCACAATCTTATATATGCCCAGAGAAGGGAAAGGACTTAGCCAAGATGACAGAGGAAGCTGGTGGTAAAGCCAGGACTAGAACCTTGGTGCCCTAATTTCTAGTTGGTCATTCCATGCTATCAAACCATCCATTGGATTTGGGCTCTTTTGAGGCAAAAGGGGATGCTTATGGCACAATGGAAAGCTCAATGTCCTTGGAGTCAGAGGACCTGGGTTCAAATCCCATCTTGACAAGTCAGTGTCACCTTTCTAGGTCTCAGTTCTTTATCTATAAAATGAGAGAGTTGAACTAGATCAACCATCAAGCACTTATTATACACCTAGTATGAGCTAGGCACTGAAGACACACATAAGAAAGTAAGGCAGTCCTTACCCTCAAAGACCTCACATTCTATTAGGGGGAAACAACATGTTCACAGGTAAGTAAATATAGTAAATACACAGTGATTGGGAGAAGACACCAAAAACTGGGGGATGCGAAGAAGGAGGTGATGCTTGAGCTGAGTATGGATGGGAGCTGAGGATTCTAAGTATCATAGGATAGCAAGAGGAACCTTCCAGACCTGGGGGATAGCCTATACAAAGGCATAAAGGTAGAATGTCATGAGAGTAGGAACTGCAAGCAAGCCAATTTGGCCCAAGGGTATATGCATAAGGGGGAATAATGTGCATCCACACTACTAGAAAGATGGTTTGGAGCTATATTGTGAAGGATCTTTAGTGCTAAATTGAAGACTTTGTGCTTTTAACACAAAGGCAATAGGGAACCCATGAAGTTTCTTGACTAGAGAGGATTGACACAGTCAGATTTGTGCTTTAGAAACAGCAACTTGGGGGCCACAATGCACTGTTGGTGGAGTTGTGAACTAATCCAACCGTTCTGGAGAGCAATTTGAAAGTATGCCCAAAGGACTATAAAACTGTGCATACCCTTTGACACAGAAATACCACTATTAGGCATGTATCCCAAAGAGATCAAAGAAAAAGGAAAAGACCTATAGGAGCAAAAATATAGCAGCTCTTTTGTGGAAAATTAGAATTTGAGGAGATACCCAGAATAGAGAATGCCTGAACAAGTTCTGGCATATGATTGTGATAGAATGGTATTGTGCTATAAGAAATGATGAGCAGGATGTTTTCAGAAAAACATGAAAAGATTTAAGTAAACTGAAGCAAAGTGAAGTGAGCAGAACCAGGAGAACATTGTACATAGTAAGGGCAATATTGTAATGATGATCAACTATGAATGACTTAGCTATTCTGATCAATACAATGATCCCAGACAATTCTAAAGGACTTATGATGAAAAATGCTATCCACCTCAAGAGAAAGATGTGATGTAGTCTGAGTGTAGATTGAAGCATAATTTTTCACTTTATTTCTCTTGCTTTTTTGCAACATAACTAATATGGAAATTTTTCATGATTTCACATGTATAATTGATATATTTCTTGCCTCCTCAATGGGTAGAGAAGGGTTGAGGGGAACAGGAGAATTCAGAACTCAAAATTGTTTTAAATGAATGTTAAAATAAGTAACTACTAATTTTATAAAAATAAATAACCATTAGTTTCACAGCTGAGGGATGGATTAGAAAAGGGAGAGACTGAATGCAAGGAGACCAATTAAGGGGTTCATCTTGTTGAGGGGCACCTTATTATGTTGCCTTCACCTGCAAAAGTACATGAAGAAATGAAAAGTATTACATTTGGAATCACATGATATCAAATCCCAACTCTGCTACTCATCTGTGAGATCTTGGGCAAGTCACTTAACATGTGAGCCTCATTTTTCTTATTTGTAAAATGAAGGGGTTGGATTAGATGACATCTATGGTCCCTTCCAGCTTTAAATCTTTGATCTTATAATTCTATGACTTATAGTACACTTAAGGAGATATAGGAAGAATTCTTTAAAAAAAAAAAGAGAAGCCAGGAAAATCATCAAGGTGGGAAGGGAGGAAAAGAAGGTCAGATGATAGAGGGAAGGCTATGGTAAGCCTTAAAATATCTTACTAATATCATACTCTATGGCTACCCTTTGAATTAATTAATTAATTAATTAATCAAGTCAGAAAGCATATATTAAGCACTCAACATGTTCCAGGAGCTGTGCCCCGTGTTGGGGATATAAATATTTTTTAAAAGAGATTATCTCTGCCCCAAGGGGCTTACATTCAAAAGGCAGAAGACAACACTTAGAAGAGTGGTGACCAGGGAAGGGAATTTTGTTCTGAGGAGGTGAACAGGAAGATGAGATAGTTGAATAGAGGTGAAACTGAAGCAAGTCAGTTGTCTAAGATCAGCCAGTAAAGAAAATAGATTAAATGGGCTAGTTTGCACTTGCTCAGTCCTTAACCAGTCGGTTTAATAGCTCTGTTAGGGCAGCTAGGTGGCACAGTGGATAGAGTTCCAGGCCTGGAGTCAGGATAACCTGAGTTCAAATACGGCTGCAGACATTTACTAGCTATCTGACCCTGGGCAAGTCACTTAAACCTGTTTGCCTCAGTTTCTTCAACAGCAAAATGAACTGGAGAAGGAAATGGCAAACCACCCCAAATGGGGTCACAGAGTCAGACACGATGGAGCAGCAACAACAATAGCTACATATCCATAGAAAAGTTACTTAATAATTTTCTTCATCTGTAAAATGAGAGGATTGGAGCCAGGTGACCTCCAAGGTGCCATCTACCTATTAACCCTAAAGTTAACAGCTGTGATCCTAAAGTTAACCTGAGTCCTAGTTTCCTCATATCTAAATTGGCAGGAGTTGCTCTAGAGGGCCCCAGAGAACTTGGGCCCCAGGAGCAGAAGTTCCCAAAATAGATCATATTAACTTCCTCCGAGACTGGGGGCCTGGATACTAGATAACCCAATGTGAAGGTCCGGGTCTCAGATGCAGAGTAAAAGATGCTGGTCCAAGTTGAGAAGAGCAAGTCAGAGGATATCTGGCAGATGGCAAGAAGGCTGGAGTGGACGTCAAACTAAAGCATTGGAAATGCTATTGTCGAATTTTTTTTTCCACCTTAAGTTTATATTTCATGGATTATGGGATTTAAAGTTGGAAAGACTTCAGAGATCATGTAATCCAACCCCCTTATTTTACAAATGAGAAGAATAAGGCTCAGAAAGGCTGAGTAACTTACTCAAGGACACACAGGTAGAGTGTAGAATCGTAGAGGAGGCACAGTGGATATAGAAGTGAATTTGACATTTTCAAGACCTGAGTTCAAATCTTTCCTCAGATACTTACTAGCTCTGGATCCTAGGTAAGTCATTAACTTCTCTCAGCTTCAGTTTCCTCTACTGTAAAACAGGGATAATAAATAGTACCTTCTTTACAAGGTTGTTGTAAAGATCGAGGGAGTTAATAGATGTAAAATAATTTGTAAACTTCAAAGTTCTCCATAAATGCTAGCTATTATTTATTAGACCAGAAAGGGACCTTAAAAGTCATCTAATCTACCTCCTCATTTTACGGAGGAGGAATCGAAGGATTATTCTAGAGATAAAGTGACTCGCCCAAGGTCATACAGGTCATACAGGGGCTGAGCTAGAATTTGAACTCAGAACTTATGACTCAATGGAAAGAGGATTCAAAGGACCCGCTCCAAAGCCACCTCTGACACTTACTATCCATGTGGCCTTGCGCAAATCACACTTCATTTCCCTGGGTCTCAGTTCCTTTATCTACAGAATTCAAGGATTTAACTCTATGGTCTCTAGATCTCTGATCCTGAATAACTTCTAAGTTTATTGCTGTTTCCATATCACCATAAAGCCTCTGACACCATTAGGATTTGAATTCAGGGCCTGAGACTCCAAACCCGGGACACTTTATGTCCACTTGTATTTCTGAGGGTTTTACAGAGGGGCAGTGAGGACAACTCAACAGCTGAGTCACTGGAAGAGGCTCTTCATAGAGGCCACTACATGAAAATGATCCCTAGAGGAAGGTTCTCAGGGCTGGAGAACAGAGAGGGCCAAGCCAGGAAGCTTTTATTTATTAATCTGATAGAGATCTGAGAGTTCAGACTATCTTTTTAGGGACAGTTTACTGATGAAATATGAGATGTCAGACCAGACAACTGCCAGAGGATCCAGCAAGTGAATCAGTGAATTACTTGTAACACCCGCAATTTGGCTACAGGTAGAGAAAGTCTCTGCTGGGGGAAAAAAGTCATGAGTCAGCAAGTGGTTGTGACTCAGCAAATTCAGTGAATGAGTTTGGGCAGCTAGCACTCTGGAGAGTACCCTGAGGGAGTCAGGGAGGTAGGGACAGAAATACACCCCCCCCACTCCCAGTGGGCAGGCTTGTACCCTGACCTCCTGATCCCTAAGCCCAGGCCTTCCTATCTGGGGGGCACAGAAGAAGGAACAAAGCCCTTACAGATGGCTTCCAAAGGCTAAAGTGTTTATCAGAAACAAAAGGCCCCTAGTGTAGCCTGTCCATCCAGGCTAGGGAGTGCTTCTCAGCAGCTCTGCAAAGTGGCAATGAGCATCCTATCTAATTTCTTTTTTATATATTTTAATGATATCTTTAGTTTTCACACCATTTACATTTTCCACTGTATCCCTTCTCCACCCCCAGCTATCCCTTAGAACCAAGAATAAACAAAAGAAGTGGGGGAAAGTTCAGCAAAACAAATCATTACATCAAAAAAAGTTGACATTCTATGCAGTGTTCCACCCTGACAGTCCCCTGCCTCTATGAAGAAGAGAGGAAGGTTCCTTCTCAAGTCTCATTTTCAGGACCAAACTTGGTCATCAGAGTGGTCAAGCATTAGATTTCATTGTTCTGTTATAGCTCTATCCATTTACATCGGTGTAGTCTTTGTGTATGTTATTCTTTAGCTCTGCTTACTTCCCTTTGCATCAGTTCATATATGTCTTTCTATTCCTATTGGCTTGCGAAACCAAAAACCTAACCCAAAGCTGCCTCCCAAACCCGGACATCTCTTTAGTGGCATTTGACACTTGCTGGTGGCCAGAGCCCATAACCTCAGGAAACCCGGTATTTTCTAAATTGTACTTTTATGATCAGCAAGCGCTGGAGCTATTTGGTTACAAGTTAGCATTTTTTTAAAAATCTTCCATAATTGATGTATTCGAATGACTGCCCTCTGCAATGCCATCAAGGAGGGCCTGTTCATTATCAGCAATTCTCATAAAACCAAGGCAATAAAGTATCAGTCATTTGGGCCTTCTCTGGGTGGGGAAGGGGGGAGAGGCTGGTGGGAAAAGGTTCGGCTGAAGATGAATCTGTAGCTGGAAGTCTTCAAAGCTAAACTGTTCATCTAGGCTGCTCTGTTGTAAGGATATTATTGATTTAGCAGGAAGAGACCTTAGCGGCTCTCTTTACATTTGGGGAAACCGAGGCTCAGAGAGGCTGACTTTAGGGCCATAGATTATAGCTGAGAGGGACCTTAGATGATGTCTAATTCCAATCTTCTCATTTTACAGAGGAGGAAAATGAAGCTTAGAAACTAAGTGGCTTGCCCATGGATTTGTTATTGTTGATGTTTGGTCGCTTCAGTCATGTCTGACTCTTCTTGACCCTGTTTGGGGGTTTTCTTGGCAAAGATACTGGAGTGGTTTGCCATTTCCTTTCTCCAGCTCATTTTTACAGATGAGGAAACTGAGGCAAACAGGGTTAAGTTCCTTTCCCAGGGTCACAAAACTAGTAAGTGTTTGAGGTCAGGTTTGAACTCAGGAAGACTCCAAGCCCAGTGCTCTATCCTCTGCCCCACCTAGTTGCCCCTGAGGACAAGGCTATTAAATGTGAGAAGCAGAATTTGAATCAAGGTCCTTCTTGACTTCAAGCCTGAGACTCTACTACCACAGTATGATGCCTTTTGGAAATGGTCATCGGTCGGATATAAACATTGGTTCCCAAAATAGCTCCCTCAAAGAATGAAGAAATAACTCACAACATAGGTCTTTTCCCCTTATTTCTCTCCTACCCAGATGTGAGGGTGGTGCCATTTTCCCGCATGAGGCAAGGACCCAGGTGAAGTTGGGCTGCCCCATCAGCAGAGCATGGGTAGACAGCTAAGTACGTCGGAAATTCCTTAAAGGGTAGAATCTGAAATCCTCATTTTGGGCTCCTCATGTCAATGAATGTCAATAGCCTTGAAAGTAGAAGGATGAGGGTAAGGCAATGAATCATTCCATTTAATTATATAGATCACTATGTTGCTGAGGAGAAGCCGGCCATGCTGAGCTTGCAACTGCAGCCGTGGACATTGAGGCTCTTGTTAATGACTAGCCCTGACACCTCAAAGAAGCACTAATAGCTCCAAACAAATGTCAGAAATAATAGAAGAGCAGTCAAGAAAAACATGGTACTATTCATCACACATTCTTGTAAAAGACAGGACCCATCTTTCCCTTTGTGGTATCTCAGAATGGGGGTAGGGGAGGAGGTTGCCTTGATGAGGCAGACCTTGGGTGGGTTCTGATGGGAGGACAACTTGGGCCTCCATGGGTAAGTGGGGGACAGGGAGTAAGAGAAATGTCTGGACTGAGATCCAGCCTGAGGCGACAGCGTGGTGTATTTCCACTGGATAAAATCACCCTCTTTTCCCCACCTCCTTTACCTCCCTCCCCCAAGGACTTTCCATTAAAGGATTCTTAAGCCAAAGTGGCATGACTAGATTCCTCACAGGATCACAAGGTCATAGATACAGAGCTGAATGAGACCTTAGAGGCCATCTGGTCTAAACCCCTGATTTTACACATGAGAAAACAAAGGCCAAGAAAGGAAAGTGATTTGCCCAAGGTTAGGCAAATAGTAAATGTCAGAGACAAATCCAGTGGTCTCCCCTCTAGCCACAACCCACTGCTACTGCCTTCCCTCTGAGATTAACTCCAATTTACACTGTATATAGCTTATATGGGCATAGTTATTGCATGTGGTCTTCCTGTCAGAATGTGAGCTCCCTGAGAGCAAGGACCGTGTTTTTATTTTTCTTTGTATCTTTGGCACTTAGCACAGTGCTGGCACATTAATAAATGCTTATTGACTAATTGACTTCTATTTTTTTTCCACTGTACTACATTATCTCAGATCCAACCCTCCCCTTGGTATCACCCAAGCCAGCATGGAGCCACCCCACCACAGACATTTCATCCTGTGCTCAAATCCACTCTATCTAGGCCCATACATTTCTGTCACTGGCCCTGACTTAAAGCATTCAGACTGACAGAAGCCTGGTGATGTCTGGGCTTTGGTGAGGAACTTGGAAAAATAAACATGCCTCTCTCTTAGCTCAACTTCAGTGAGTGAATTTGGCTGGAGTCATCAACAAGCCTTCTGTCACTGAAGGGGAACAGGGCCCTTCCCACTCTAGAAACACTCATACTTTTCAGACATCATCTTTGAGCTACCCCAGGCTCCATGTAAAAATCTATATGAACCTAATGGTCCCAGAAGCCAATAGCCTTAGTATCCTTCTAGGTACACCTGGCTTTGGGTCCTAGAGCCTAGGGAAATGATATGTAGGGTCTAGAAAACTATTCCCTACCTTTACCTTGGTCCCTAGCTGGGGACCAAGCCCCCAATTGCCCTGCTCCATAGCCTAGCTCTATCAAAAATTGGCTGGGCCATCCAGACAACCACTGCCTTCCACAGGGAGCAGAATCAGAATTATTTCATCGCTTGTGCAGCATTTTCTCCTATAAATTCCACACTTAGCCAAATGTCTTCCAAAATACCCTTTCCTCACCCTGCCTCCTCCTCAGGCTTCTGACTAAGCCAGGAGCCAAGTTAATTAATCCTCCCAAAGCCATCCACTTTCCTTCCCCCACATATCCATCAGGTATCATTATTTAGCTTTACCGTGAACATTCAGCTCCTTGGAGAATTCTTCTTCAAACACCAGGCTTTTCTCTTTTTCAATCTTTCATATGACTAAGAGGGAGAGGACAGAATCCTCACAGAGCCTCTAATTCCAACTTGCCTTCCTCATTCTGGAAATCATAATAACAAAAATAATAATGGTAGCTCTTGTTACTACAGAGAGGAAGAAGGGCTGGACTGGGAGTCAGCAACATCTGACTTCACATCACAGATTGGAACCTTTGTAACTGTGGGACTATGAGTAAGTTACAACCTCCCTGAGCCTTAGCCAACTCTTGAGGATTCACCCATAAGGTGACAGACGGTAGTGATCCCTATTGATGGAGGGTATTCCCATTCAATGAAACAAAAGACCCATCATGAAGTAGTGTTTCTAAATATCTCTAAAGTTCATAATTTTTTTTCACTTAACTTTGGAAGGTAGGTATTTAGCTCATCTTACTAAATCCATTAAGTTAAAAACATATGTCTAGAGACTAAGCTACTAGCAAGACCTGCGAATGTCCTTTATATCAGAATAGCTTTTCCTACAAGGTTGACTTGGATTCTGGGACCTCATCTAACTGCGTTATGTGGTAATTGGGCTACACAGAGAGTCAGAATGTTATTAAAGTTTCCAAACCTGCCACAGACACAGTCCTAACCATTTGTGAAGACCTTATTAACCCTAAGATGTCACTGGCAAACAGTGAATGATCAAATTATGCAAGAGCCACTTAGCACATGAAACCTAAGAGCTGGAATCCATGTTAAAGACTGTTTAATTCTGCTCCATTCTACAGATGAGGCCCAGAGAGAATCAAGACGCTTACACAGTTCAGGCTCCCTTCTCTCCTCACCAAAAGCAGTACTAGTTCTGTAACTCTAAATCACAGTGGAGTCTCAAAATCAGGAATGGAAATTAGAGGGAATTTTCTTTGCTAGAGGTCTTTAAGAAAAGGGTGGATCACTGTCAATAACTGAAATGTAAGCCCTGCCTAGATTTATTGGGGGAGGGGGTATATTGGGGATCCTTAAAGAGTTTGGCCTTTGTTTCCTTTGATTCAGTATCTTTGATTGAGTCTTACTAGGTGCTAAGCCCCAGGCCCAAACCCCTACCTATTAGGTGCTAAGCCTATGTGGGTATGAATTGGTAACTAAGGTGGGGCTCCAGGTGGGGCCAATGAAGGGAGGTTCTAACACCAGAGGCAATCATAGGAGCCTAAGTTCTGGTCACTCAGATGATGTTTGATGATATCTGAAACTGTATAAAAAGGGAGAACAGAGCTATTTGCTTAAGGCTCTCACTCCTGGAGGCGAGGGATTCTGGGCAGCCCCTCTAAGGGCCTTCTGGCTGAACCCAGATGTTGGTAACTATGAATTGTATTTGGTCTGTTTACAAATGTGTTTGTAATTTGTTTGCTCTGAAGTTCAGGGTGCTGGCTTTCCCCCTGAACTAAATGAATTATATTGTATGCTGGATTAAATTGAGATTGTTAAATCTCTTAATGTTGCTTTCCTTAGAAAAGCAGATCAAAGAACCTGTGCTAGAAAACCTCCCATGTGCTGGTGTTGTTGGTCTTGCTATTGGCCTTACATAGCTACAGTAGCTGCAAGTAACATTGTTATACTCTAGCAATGTAAATTATTTAAAAATACTAAAAGGCAGGTAAATTCTAATTAATTATAATGACCAATTGCAGTCCTGTTGTATAGATGATGAAACACAATTCGATCCCCTATCTAGATAAAGTAGTGGGACTTTAGTGGCAAAATCTTTTTATTTTATGTCATCCCTTAGTTTTGCTTAATTATTTTTTTGTGACAAGGGAAAGTTTAATCATGTGATTATGGGGGGGAGGGGGATATATTGAGAAATGAGTAAAAAGTCATCAATAATCATCATAGAGCATTTTAAAAAGAAATTTGATATTTCCTCCCCATCAAAAGTGTACGGGGCTATAAGTGAGATTTCTGGCTTGCTCTGTGCCTTCAGGAAGGGGAAGCAAGTCTATGTGAGGATGCTGTTCAATGTCCCTCAACTATCTGAAGGAAAGAAGGACCTACTATTTGAAGAAGAGACCCAAGGAACTGAATATATGAAGATACCAAGACATGTCAAATATTTTTGCCACTGAAACATACTACCTTAGCATTATCTATCTCCATGACCCCTTTGGGAAGTATTAAGTCCTCTCTATTCACTAGGAATGAGGCCACTCTAGGCTACAAGTGTCTGTGGGCCAATCCTGGGGATCCTTCAGCACCAGGAGTTATTCCCATGACAATGTTGACCATATCCATCTTCTTGAAATTCTTGCCTTGACACTATTTTATCTTGGTTCCCCTTCCCTGGATGGCTTATTTTTCTGCTCTTTCACTCACTCTTTTGTTCTGCCACCCTTTGTGTTACTCTAAAGTCCACACCTATAGCCTTCTCTTCCTACTCCTCAAACTTTACTCCAAAAGTTTTATCCTGTCCCAGAGCTTGAACTAGCACAATACTTTTGTGATCATCTGTTCCCGTAACTATCACGAGAGCCAGAAATAGAACAGAATCACTGGGTCATGACCCCAAGATTCTAAAATTCTGAAGACATTAACAGAACTAACTTTCCTTCCACAACATAAAAACTGACCTCAGCACCAAGTTAGTCAGAACATTTAGTTAGAAAGGAAAGACAAATAAGCATCTATTAAGGCTCACTATGTGCTAGGCACTTCACAAACACAATCTCATTTAATCCTCACAACAACCCTGTGAGGTAGGTGCTATCATTATTCCCATTTTACAGTTAAGGAAACTGAGGCAGACAGTGGTTAAGTGACTTGTCACACAGCTAGTAAGTATCTCATGTGGGATTTGAACCCAGATTTTCATGCCTCTAGGCCTACCTCTCTATACACTTAGCCATCTGGTTGCCTTGGAATAGAAAGCTATCCAGTGACAAAAACTTTCTTCTCTTAAATACCATGCAGGCCAGCTTCATCTTCTTCATCTCCATCCCGACCCACCCCACTAGATCCTTGTGGCATAACTACCTTGCTGTATCCTGGGATTCGTTCTAAGGTCTTTGCCTCCCTCTACCCTCAAATGAATTTGTCTTAGAAAATGTTTATTTGAGGGTGCATTTTGTGAAATTTTCCCTGTATATAGAAAATGCTAGTTAAACCTCTATTACCTGTGTAAATATAACTTTGATCAATCAATTAATAAGTATTTATTAAGTACCTACTAGGTGCATTGTGCTAAGTGCTAGGGTATAAAGACAAAAATTAAACACTTTCTGCCTTCAAAGAGCTTACATTCTTTATTTTAATTTATTTTTTAATTTTAGTTTACAATGCTCAGTTACATAAATTTTTGAATTCCAAATTTTCTCCTCCTTCCCTCTCCTCCCCCCTCACCTTTGTGAAAGCATGTAATCTGATATAGGTTCTACATATACCTTCACATTAAACTTATTTTCACAATAGTCAAGTTGTAAAGAAGAATTATAACCAATGGAATGAACCATGAGAAAGAAGAAACGAAACCAAAAAGAGAGAGAGAGAATAGTTTGCTTCAGTCTGCATTCAGACTCCATAATTCTTTCTCTGGATGTGGACAGCTTTTTCCATCATGAGTCTTTTGGAGCTGTCTTAGAACCTTGCACTGCTGAGAAGAGCCAAGTCTATCAAAGTTAGTCATCAGAGATACCCTGTGTCTGTAATTGTGTATAATGTTCCCCTAGTTCTGCTCCCTGCACTCAGCATCAGATCGTATAAGTCTTTCCAGGTTATTATGAAGTCTGTCTGCAAGAAGCTTACATTCTAATGGTCAGACCACACACACACACACACACACACACACACACAGAGTATTCCACATACAGGATATTCAAAAAAAAAATCTTAGCGCAGTTTTAAGCTATCAATGCTACTAAAGCTTAAAGACTTTTGTGATCTTCTAAGATTATATCAATCAATCAATAAACATGTATTAAGTGCCTACTATGTGCTAGGCACTGTGATAAATGCTGGGATTACAAAAAGCGTCAAAAGACAGTCCCTACCCTCAAAGAGCTTACAATCTAATAGAGAAGATGACACGCAAGCTAGATATAGGATAAGTAGGAAATCATTAAAAGAGAGAAGTCACTGGAATTATGAGGGGTTGGGAAAGGCTTTCTGTAAAAGGTGGAATTTTGGTTGAGACTTAAAGGAAGCCATCGAGGTCGGTAGTCAGATTTGAAGAGGGAGAGCATTCTAGGCAAGGGGGCAGCCAGAGAGAATGGGGTGGGGGGTGGATCGAGAGATGGAGTATCTTGTTTGTGGAACAGTCAGGACAGCCCTAACACTGGATCAACACTGGATGTATTGGGGAGTAAGATTGAAGAAGACTGGGAAGAGGAGGGGATTAGGTTATGAAGGGCTTTGAATGCCAAACAGAGCACTTTGCATTTGGTCCAGGAGGCAATAGGAAGCTGTGTTGGTAAGCAAAATGGGCTCCTTAGCACTTAGTTCAACAAGTGGCCTTGAAAAGTTTGGCTTTTGTTTGTGTTGGGTAATTCAGTGTATTTCATTGAGTCTTACTAAGTGCTAAGCCCCAGGCCCAAACCCTTATTAGGTGTAAAACCTATGTGGGTGTGGATTGGCAACTAAGGTGGGGCCCAAGGTAGGGCTAACTCCAGGGAGGGCCTAGTTTACATGTCTGGGACAGCAGAGGCTCTTAGACTGTGTAGGTTTAAGTCTACCTCTTTGTGAAGATTCTAGGTCACATGGGTGAGGCGCTTGTGTGACTCACCCCTGACGCTGAAAAAGTTATAAAACCAGGGGTTGGCCTCCTCTTTCTGGGAGCTCATTCTGGAAGCAGTGGTAGCTCGTGACTCTGGGCCAGCCCTTGCTCTGAGCTCCTGGGCTGAACCTAGATGTTGGTAACTATGAATTGTTTTGGGTCTGTATGTTGATGTTTGTAATTTGTTTGTAGTTTGCTCTGAAGTTCAGTGTGCTGGTCTCTTCCCCTGAACTAAGTGAATGATATTTGTGTGCTGAATTAAAGTAAGCTTGCCAACCCCTTCACCTTGCTTTCCTTAGTTAAGCAGATCAAAAGAACCTGTGCTGTTGGCAGCTTTCTGGGTGCTGGCTGTGAGTGGATCTTTCACCCCCACAGAAGGTGCTAGCCGGATTGTGGAAACAGAAGCCCCTGGAATTTAGTGAGTAGGGGGCTGATATGAACCAACCTGTGTTACATACAAAACTTTAGTCCATATGGCCTCAACTCCATTTCCAACTCTCTAACTAGATCCTCAATATTTCCATTTAAATGTCCTGCTGTCACCTCAAACTATTGATAGGAGGTCTAAAGCAGGGGTGGGGAGCTCGAAGCCTTGAGGCAACACGTGGCCCTCTAGGCCCTCAAGTGTGGCCCTTGGACTGAATCCAAACTTGAACAAACAAGGCACACGTGGCCTTGAGGTCACAGGTTCCCCAACCCTGGAAAGCCAACCTCTCAGCTGCTTTAGTCTTCCCTCCCCAGTTCAGGAAAGGAATCCACGGACTCCCTTCCTCCCTACATTTCCTGAGATAATGGCCTCTAATCCCCATCTTCCCCTTTGGTTGTGGAAAGAGGATCAATAAAGACCATTGAACCAGGTTCATGAGAACCAGTTCATAAGAGTCTTAGAAGTCAGGCTTTCAGAGCTGAGTCAGGCCACACTTAGAGAGGTACCCCCAACCCTACCCCAGCTCAGATCTCCAGCACCTGACCAGAATTTTTACCAACAGCTGAACTAGCACTTAGCAATCATAGTTTACCAGCCAGAGTTATCATACTCCCTTCTCCCACTGGGATGGTACTCCATCACCCCACAGAACAGCTTGGATACAAGCCCTATCTCATCAGCGTGAACCAAAACTGAGCTGCTGACCTTAGCACCTCCCTCCCCCACCACTGTAATGCCCATTTCCCCAGTACAAGCCTAATCTCTGTAACAGGTGCACAGCCTTCATTGGAAGCTCTCAACTTTCACACCCTAGAGTCCAGCCCAGAGAAATTCATTACATAGAGGGTTAACAAAGTTTAAAAGGAATTAGAGCATCATAGGAGCCAAATTAAGGAGCCTAAATTTACAACAATTGGTTATAAAGAGGAGCCATGCTTAAGCAGGCTGAGGACAATTGTCAAGAGCCCCAAAAACCTCGGTTCATTTTTTTCGTCTAGTGTGTAATCTCAAGTTTGTCTGTGTGCTAAGGAGCACGATCAGTGTTAGCAGATGAAGGGCTGGCTTGGATTGGGGGGAGATGAAGGCTGGAAGGCAAGCAGGGCCCCTTTCCATTCCTTTTCCATGTCTGCCAAAGAAAAGTTTCTGAAAGCCGTATCTTTTCTCCCATAGCTGGCTCACCCTTAAGATATTCAAAATTCCTTCTCCTGGCCCCTTCAAAAACAAGGATGGGTTGGCTGGAAGTTCTTTCTCTGGGACCTCATCCTAGAGGCCCCTGGTGAGTAAAGGGAATCCTGTCTCCCCATCTGCTTTCTCTTCTCTTGCTGCCAACCTGCCAATCATTTGCCTTCTCAGTCAGAAGCACTGTAATACAGAATGTCAGCAGACCCAGCTCAGAGGACAGCCACTGAACCCCACAGAACTAAATCTTATTTACTATGCCTACATGAAACCTGAGAGACAGCAGAGTATGGTGGGTAAAGAAGATCTGGGTTCAAGTTCTGTCTCTGACACATACTGGTTGTGTGACCCTTGGCAGATCTCCTATGTTCCTGGTTCCCGAAGCAACTCTATCAATAGTTGCTAAGACTACAAATTACAGAGCAGGTGCTGATCCCTACAAAGGGATTTTCCACATTGAAAGTCCCCTATGCCAATGAAATTACAGATCTAGTTAAAAAAATCCTAAGATAAATTCTTCACAACATTAAACCAATACCCTCCCATTCTGCTCTCCCTGCTCCCACTCTCAACCCACCCACCACACTCCCAGGAAAAAAACAAACAAACCCAGTTTAGGAAAACTTCCATACATAAACTGAAGAGTAGGGTCTCAGGCTGATGCTGGATCACTG
>CM053625.1:112948334-112982195 GCA_028646595.1 Phalanger gymnotis | reverse complement strand
AGGAAGGAAGGAAGGAAGGAAGGAAGGAAGGAAGGAAGGAAGGAAGGAAGGAAGGAAGGAGGGAAGGTAGGAAAGAAGGAAGGAAGGAAAGGAAGGCAAATAGATCACAGTAGGTAGGCAGCATAGTACAGTGGAAAGAATGTGAGATTCAGAGTTAGAGGACCTGGGTTCAAATCCTAACTTCATATGTGCTATTATTGTGACCTTGGAGAATTCATTTAACTTCTCTCAGCCTCAATTTCTTCATCCCAAAAATGAGAGGTTTGAAATAGAAGACTTCTAAGTCTTCCGGGTCTAAATCTATCATCTTAAGATTATAATTCTATGATTATTATACCTTAAGACAAGACAAATAAGAAAAATCCAGAGAAGAATGGGGAGACTTATACAACTAATGCAGAGTGAAGTAAGCAGAATCAGGAGAAATATATACACAATGACTACAATAAAGTAAATGCAAGCAACACTGAAAGCCAACCAAATTCTAATTATTGCTATTTGTTGTTGTTGTTCGGTCATTGAGTCCCATCCACCTCTTTGTGACCTCACAGACCATAGCACCCAGGCCCTTATATTCTCTACTACGTCTCAAAATCTGTCCAAATTCATCTTCATTGTTTCTATGACTCTGTCTCTCCATCTCATCCTCTACCATCCCCTATTCCTTTTGCTTTCAATCTTTCCCAGCATCAGGGTCTTTTCCAATGAGTCCCACCTTCTCATTATGTGGCCAAAGTATTTAAGCTTCAGCCTCAGTATTTGACATTCCAGTAAACTGCCTGAATTAATTTAAGTATTAACTGATTTGATTTCCTTACTATCTAAGGGACTCTCAAAAGTCTTCTCCAGCACCATAATTTGAAAGTATTGATTCTGCGGCACTCAGCTTTCCTTATAATCCAACTCTCACATCCATATTTTGCTACTGGAAAAACCATAACTTTGACTATAGAGACCTTTCTTGGCGAGGTGATGTTTCTGCTTTTTAGAATGTTGTCTAGATTTGCCATGTTTTTTCTTCCAAGGAGCAAGCAGTTTTTAATTTCATGGTTGCATTCACTGTCTGCAGTGATCTTTCAGTTCAAGAATGTAAAATGTGACACTGTTTCCATTTCTTCTCCTTCTATTTACCAGGAGGTGAGGGGACCAGTTGCCAAGGTCTTAGTTTCTTTTAATGTTAAGCTTCAAGCCAGCTTTTACAGTCTCTTCTTTCACCCTCATCAAGAGGCTTCTTAATTCCTCTTTATTTTCTGCTGTCAGAATGGCCTCATCTGCATATCTGAGATCGTTGATATTTCTCCCAGTAATCTTAATTCCAGCTTTTGATTTATCCAGCCTGGCATTTCACATGATGTACTCTGCATACAAGTTAAATAAGGTGACAATATACAGCCTTGACATACTCCTTTTCCAATCTTAAACTGATCAGTTGTTCGACATTCAGTTCTAACTATTGCTTCTTCACCCACTTACAGGTTCCTCAGGAGAAAAGTGAAATGAAATGGTACTCCCATTTCTTTGAGGACTTGTCACATTTTGTTTCCATCCACACAGTCAAAGGTGTTATTGTAGTCAATAAAGCAGATTTTTCTTTCTGGAACTCCCCTGCTTTCTCTATAATCCAGCAAATATTGGCAATTTGGTCTCTTGTTCCTCTTCCTCTTCAAAAACCAGCCTGCTCTCTCTGGTAATTCTCAGCTCACATATTGCTGAAGCCTAGCTTGCAGAATTTTAAGCATAACCTTGCTGGTGTGTGAAATGAGCACAATTCCAGGGGTTTTAGAACCAGAAGACCTAGGTTTCCATCTAATTCTGCTGCTTACTACTAGTCTTTTCTTCTTCTGGGCCTCAGTTTTATCTCCCCACCCCTCAAGAAATAAGGGGGTTGCCTTGTGGGACTTCTTTAAAGGAGCCACATCATATGGGCAGCTAGGGGTTGCAGTAAAGCCAGAGCCTGAAGTCAGGAAGATCTAAATTCAAATCCTGCCTCAGATATTAGCTTAGAGACCCTGGGTAAGTCACTTTGCCTTGGTTTCCTCATTGGTAAAATAGGCATAATAATAGCCCCCACTTCCTGGGGTTGTTGTGAGGCTAAAATGAGATACCATTGTAAAGCATTTAGCACAGTGCTTGGCACATAGTAAACACTACGTAAATGGGAGCTGTTATTATTACTTTCCTATAATTGTTTTTGCTTTTCCTCTCTATGAAGCTGCACAAGGTCTACAGGCACAGGAGAAAGTACCCCAAGACTGAAAGACAAACCAAAAAGACAGAAGAAGCTCTATTATTATTATTATAATTATTAATAGGAAGAATGACTAATGTTTGCAAAGCACTTTACAAATGTTTCATTTTATGCTCATAACAACCCTGGGAAGGTAAGTTCTACTATTATCCTCATTTTACACATGAGGAAACTGAGGTTCATCAAAGTTAAGTGACTTGCCCAGGGTCACACTGGTAGTGTCTGAAGCTGGATTTGAACTCAAGACTTCCTCACCTCAAGTACATCAAACTGCAGGTGGGAAGGGGGCAAAAGGAGGGGCACATGGCCCCAGTAGCCAAGAAGAAGAAAGAAGTTCTTAACCTACAGTTACCCATACTTGGCAGGGAGGGAGGAATAGAGAATGATCTAAGATCATTCACTCATTTAAAGAAAAAATGAATCTCCAACCCCTCAACTTCTATATTTCTGTATTCTGGGTCATTGCCTCCTCTCCTTCCAAGCATGATGCTCAGGATGTCTCCAGTTCAAAGGCACAGGTGATTTCCCTGAGTGGGAGTCAGTCAGCACCTCCTTTTTAAACGGTTAAAGCCTTTAGCTTTTCTGCCTCTAAATGGCACTACCCAGAGTGCATCTCCTCCTCCCGAAGAGTAGGCCAGGCCGGCTTCTCCCCCTCATCCAGCCCCGCCCCCAAATCAGTTGGTGTGGACACTGGAGGGCTCCTGTTTGCAGGATGGTATTTACATCTAAGTTTGTCGGATTTTCATTTCAGAGCTGCTCAGGAGTTCACAGGGAGGGGGAGAACAATGCCTCTCTGTTTCCACCCGCCATTCATGTCGGTTTTTGTTTCAGCCTAAAATAACACATCGCTAGAGGGTATTTTCTTAACACTGCCAAGCCTCTGCGCAGGACTCGATGGAAAATGTTTGCCCTGGGTTTGCTGTGGTCCCCGCCAGCTAATTACGACGTGATGATGTATAGGTGAATTCCTCCTTCCCCCCCCCCCCCCCCCCCCCCCCCCCCCCCCCCCCCCCCCCCGCCCAGCCCCTGAGGGAGCTGGGGATTAGAAGTGCCCTTATCTCTGGACATCTCGGAGAGTCTCTGGGATTTGGTTTCACCACGAAGCCCACAGAGACCGAAGTTACTTTACGTGCTTATGAACAAAGTGCACTGTTCTGGTCAGGGCCTACGGGGCTTCAAGCCCTATCCCTTGGCCTCAACCTGAGGCTATCCGAGAAGGCTGAAGATATCCCACCAGCCTAAACTGAATATCCTTCATGAGGTCCTGAGCCCGTGGGTGAAACCCAGTCCCAGCAGAATGAATCTAACAAAAAGTCAAAACAGCTCTTCCAAGGCGCTGGCCAACCTGCCAGGAACAGCTATCAGCACAGAGCAGCCCCAGCCCAGTGAATCATTTTTAGGGATGAGGGGGGAGAGGAAGGCGAGGGCGGGGAGGAACTGATTTACGTCGAGGGTGCTACTTGCAACAAGAAAGAAAAAAAAATCTAATTTGTCCAAAAGGCTCTTTAAAGAAAAGTCTGCCACTTTCCTTATTAAAGTTCACAGAAAATAAATATCAAATTTCTTTCGAGTTGAAGTTTTCCTCCAAACTATAATCATAGAAACTGGAAAAGGGGGAGGGGAAAGAGCCCATTTGCTCATTTCCCCCTTAGTTTGTGCAGGTTTCTTAAAAAGTATTTTCCCGGGCTTTACAAAATTACTTTCCCAGTTTGCCAGAATCAAGTCGATTGTGAAGAATGAATCAGATTCAATGAAAAATAGCTGTTGTAGAATAAAAAAAAAATCAAAGGAGTTGCACCTTTAATTAAGAGGACAAGTTTGGGGATTTTTTTTTTTCTCCTCCTGCTCCTATTTAGCTTAGTTCGGTCATGAAATCGAAGTGAACTTCCTTTCTGATTCATTCTTCAAAACCCCGATGTAGATTTTTATCAGGAGCAGATCTAACCAACTCCCAAGGCCTCCTCCGCTAGGCTGCGACCCTGTATCAGTTTCTATATTAATAGTTCATCTGTTTGCATTTGCTTGAGAAGAGATCAAAACACAGATCATGTCTAATTGTTTCTCTGTGAAAGAAATGTACTGATCTTCCCCTTTCCTTACTGGCCTGCCTGGAGGGGGCAAAAACCCTGAAACACCTAATTTTGTCAAGCAGGCACAGCATACATCTGAGCCCCACCCAGTGAAAGTTGCTGACTACCTTAAAAGTTTGTGAGGTCTTTGGGTGAGACGTTCCAGTAATTAGACGCCCAATAAGGTTAACAGGAATACTTAAGCTCTCCTCTCTCCCCACTCCTCCACCTTTGGCATTGATGACCACGGTTCTTGCCAATCTTGACTAAGCCATTTAAAAGGAAAGGGGCAATGGCAATGAGGAAAGAAGGGAAAATCGACAGAGACAGAGAAAGATGGAGAGAGAGAAGAGGGATGGGAGGGTCAGGGAGGGGGAGAGGGGGAGAGAGAGAGAGAAAAAGAGAGGGGGGAGAGGGAGAGAGGAGAGGGGGAGGGGAGAGGGAGGGAGGGGGTGATGAGAGAGGGGGAGGGAGGGGGAGAGAGAGGGAGAGAGAGAGAGGGGGAGAGGGGGAGGGGGAGAGGGAGAGGGAGAGAGGGGGGGGGGAGAGGGAGAGAGAGGGAGAGAGAGAGAGAGAGAGAGAGAGAGAGAGAGAGAGAGAGAGAGAGAGAGAGAGAGAGAGAGTCCATCACAACCTGACCACAAGTGGTTCCAATTTGCCTTAGTGATTAAATCTGTGTGAGTTTAAGGGTTTTCACTCGGGTCATTTGCTACTTTGGAATTTTGCTGGATGCCTCGGTAAAGAACAAGAACTTATGAGTCACTAGTGAGAGTAAAGAGAGGCGGGGCCCGTTACTAAACAAACCCTGCGAGGAGCTCAAGTGGATGTAGAAAATAGTCAGAATTCTAAATATGGATCTGAGAATAGTGTCAAAGGGATTAGCTGCTTTTGTGACTAGCAGAGCCGCCCTGAAGGGCCAGCAGGCCTTTTCTGAACGAGCTGGGACTGATCAAAGTAACATCTACCAGTTTGTAAATATGCTAATCTTTGTGTTTACACAAAAGTGTCCGCACTTGCTTTACATCACAAAGAGGCTCCTACAGTTGGAGATTAATTACTTCCAAAACAGAGATTGTGTGTAAATACCGGTTGCACCAGAGACTAGCCTGTGGGGGTGTTTGCACAGCTCTAGCTGGGGGTACCCAGTTATTATTAACTAACATGTGTGTAGCAGCGATTTGAGAGTTTTGCAAAGCACTTTACATGCATTATGTCCTCCTCCAGACTGACAAAAAAACCATGTGAGGCAAGTACTACAGGAATTATAACCCAATTTTTACAGGTAGGGAAACCGACACTCATAAATTAAAGGGCTTGTCCAGTGTCATCATCACAGATGAGATTTGAACCTGGCTCTTCCTGGCTTACAGTTCAACACTCTTTTTTTCTACCCCACATTGGACATTTAAGAATATCCTATTGACGACTTGCTTTGTCCTCTACATTTTCCCCTTAGCTATGTACTCCCTAAGACTTTACAGTAACCTGGAGTTGTACGTTTGAATTCTTAGTATTCAAAAATAATCTGTGGCTGTCAAAGAGCCCCAGGTTTAGAAGGTGAAACCTTTGGTTCAAATATGGGTTCTGCTTCCTGTGTGTCTTTGGATGAGTCACTTGACTCTTCACTCTTAAAGCCTTCATTTCCTTACCTATAGAACATGGGGGTTGGATTAAGGTCCTTTCCAGTTCTCAGTGTTGAGATCCTATAATTCATCCCACACAAATCTATAGCTTATATCCATATGTATGACGACAAAAGCTCTGAGTTCAATAGAGTCCCACTCCCTGTTGCCCAAGGTTGACAACCTTTGGCACAGGGCACAGTTCTAAGAGTTCCGCGTCCCACTGGCTGCTTAATAACATATCTAATTTTGAAATGTCCCTGAAGTTTGGTGATGAGATCATATAATTACTTTTCCCATACTCAAACCTGATGACCCAAGTAGAGCTCAGCTTAATGTTACTATTTGGAAAATCTCAAGGCATCATGCATTCAGCCTTTCCTCACCTACATACCCATTGCTCAAGAGTAGGTTTCTATGCCTTAGGACTACCAGGCAGAAAGGAGAGCAGTTTACATAGTAGAAAGCAGCAGAGAAGCCGAAGGGAAGAGAACAATAAGACTCTTGGACTGGGGTTCAGGGTCCTTTTGGTGGTTTGCTGCATGGTTTAATGTCAGCCAAGTGTTTTATAGGCTGTTTTCCTTTTCATTAGCACATTTAATAAAGGCCAAAAAGTGAATCACTGAGGGATCGGTCATGGGCACCTTTTTCTTGGCAGTATGGTCAGCTATCCCGGGCAGGCCTGGGTCAGGAGAGGGATTACCAGAGCTTCTGGGACTGATTAAAGCAGAGATGGCCCCTTGTGAAGCAAAAACAAGAAGCCTAGCCTGGGGGACATTTTGAAGTAGAGTTGAGATTGATGAAGGCAGGATATGACCTGCTTTGAAATCTTCACTGTCCATTTAAAATAATACAGTAGAGAGACTACTAGATTTTGAGTTAGAGTACTTGGGACTGAATCCTGGCTGTCACCTCTGTGACCTTGGCAAGTCAGTCCCCTTTTCTGGCTCTCAGTTTCCTCATCTGTAAAAAGGAGACTGGGGTCAAAATAGAACAGGAATTTCTAATCTATTTTTGTGCATCTTAGACCACTTTTGGTGGAGCCTATTACCCCTTCTCAGAATAATGTTTTTAAATCATTGAAGAAAATGATAAATTTCTGCTAGAGGTTAATGAAAATAAAGATGTCATTTTCTCCCCTCCAGATTCATGGACCCCCCGCCCCAAATGTGTCCATGGAGCACAAGTTCAGAACTCCTGGCCTAGAGGATCTCCAAAGTCCTTTTCACCTCTAAACCTAGGATTATATTCTATTGCTAACCCTTTACATAAACTCATCTGTGCTTTCTAGCTAAAGAAATTATAAAGAATCCAGGCCAAGGCAGTCTGAAGTCACACACACATACACTCCACCACCCCCACCACCAGCAGAAGCAAAGAGCTGAAGCACCCAGGTTCTGGGAGACTGAGACAGTGTGCCTTTTGACCTTTGGGAAAGGAAAAGTCACAGTGCCTGGAACTCTTCCTGGTGGCCTGGCGTGAGACAGGTTGTAACTAGCCTACTGTAGGAGGTTCATTCTAATGGTTACAAAAGAACAAGTAAGCATCATTTCAGGTTTGTTTACAGTATTGCAAAAAGTGCCACTGCCTAGGGGACATGAGAACAACCCTATAAAGTAGGTAGAAGAAAGATCAATTTTGTTTTAGAGATGGTTAAGTGACTTGCTCACGGTTATACAGCTAGATAATGTCAGAGGAAGGATAGTGGCAATGCTACACCCACCTCTTCTGACCCCAAGTCCAACCCTCTCTCTAATATAGCACCCTACCTTATACCACATATCCACTAAACGTCTCTGTAGGATGGCAGGCATATCCCTTTAATCTACCCACCACCAAGGATTCAAAAGTGCCTTGGTGTAGCCCTGAATCACAAGCCACTTCCTTTTATTTCTAAGTTCAGAGACACTTGTCAAAGGTTAAACTCCTATACCTAGCCTCCCAGAAAAGGAACACTGTGAGTGGCCCACCTCTTTCCTGGGCAGAAATTATGTTTGCTATATATTTAAAGTACCTTAGTATGGTAAACACTAATGATAGGATTCTGGAAGCTCACTCCCTTGAAGGTCCAAGGCAGATGAGTCAAAAAGAACCTGAGGAAGTGGGTGGATCTGGTAACCTAAATTCGGAAACCCTTACTTACTCATTGGACCCAGAGTAGTCATTCATCTCTGCCCTGCAAATGATCTGAGAACTACACACACACACACACACACACACACACACACACACACACACCCATCAGATAGGAAACAGGAATTGAGGGAACAGAAAAAATGGGACTGAAAGAGGACAAGACAAAGAATCTGTTTCTGACTGGGAGATTGTGCTGATACAATACAAGCCCCTGGGCTTCTGGGAAAGAGGATGAGATCCTGGAGGTGGAATCAATGGCCATTAAGGGGACTTAAGTCAAGGTGCTAGCTTAAGGGGGAAGTTGAGTTTCACCAAAGTGGAAACAGCCTTAATAAGAGCTAGGCAACATTCTTCACTGAACTGAATGGCAAGAAATGGGTAGAGGCCAAGGAAGGATTCCAGGAGCCAGAACCATAGCAGCTTCCCAGAGATGGACAAAGTTGGTACCTGCAAGGGCAGAGAGGGTTGCCTTAAAGTCTAGGGAAAGCATCTTTGCAACCAGAAAAAAAAAGAATGCTTTCTTCATTTAAGAGAGATAGAAACAAAGACAGACACAGAGACAGTGAGGGACAGAGACACAGAGAATTTCAGGAGAGGGTCTGTAAGTGGCCTGGAAAAAGAAGCCAGTGGTAGGTCTCTACCTACCTAGTAGTAGCTCTGGGACCTCTAGCTACCTAGTAGTAGCTCTGGGACTTCCTTGAACCATCCTTTATTGCTCAAAGACCTGATTTCTCTATTCAAATATTTATGGAATGCTTATCACGTGGAATATAATATAGAATAAGACATGGACCCTGCTTTCAAAAACTTACAATAAATGGTAATTGGGGAAATAAGGAGAGGAGGGTGGGAAAAATAAGCATATAAATGTGTGTGTGTGTGTGTGTGTGTACACGTGTGTGTGTGCATGTGCATGAATTAGGCCTTCTATGTGCCAGGCACTAGGTTAAACACTTTTACAAATATTGTGTTATTTGATCCTCACAACAAGGTAGCAAGGTAGCTGCTATTAGTACCTCCATTTTACAGCTGCGGAAACTGATGCTAATAGGTTAAGTGACTTGTCCAGGGTCACACAAGTAGTATGTCTGGGGCCAGTTTTAAACTCATGTCTTCCTGACTCCAAGCTACCATACCACCTGAAATTATGCTAAATGTAAGATACTATATTAGGGTTGTCCAACCTAAGATTTTTATTGAAACAATAGACAATATATTTTGATTTGCCATTTTATTGAGAGCTCTGCAGTAGCTAAGCTTGTTTACTAAAGCATTTATGTAAATTTCTATGCTTCCAGGTGGGCTGCATAAATCCCACCGCGGCCAGAATGTGCCCGGGGGCCACATTTTGGACAGCCCTGTACTATACAATTAAGGTCCAAAATCATGTGATACTTGAAGGATTCAGAGGCTGTATGGTATTGTGGAAAGAGCACTGAGTCTAAAGGTCTGAGTTCCAGTTCTGCTATTTATTATCTGTGTAACCTTGGACAAGGCACTGAATCATGGTTCCCTGATACCTCCCACTAAATGAGGAAGCTGGACTTAGCTTGGAGTCTATAGACAGATTTGAGGGATTCCTTTATTTTTTCCTAATCTCTAACTGAAATTTAGCATTTCCTTCAATTATGAATTAAAAAAAACAAACATTATTTGAAAATGGGTCCATGGGTTTTACCAGATGGCCAAAAAAGGTCTTTGACACAAAAAAGATTAGGAATCCAGAGGTTCTAGATGATCTCGAAGGTTGCCACCTACCATAGAACCTATGGCATGGCTTTATATGACAAGTGCTTGAAGTCTTCTAAGGAGCAGAGGGGAAGTAGAAAGATCTAATCCTTGCCCTCAAGAAGTTTCCCATGTAAGAGAGGAAACAATCAGGAAAGAAAGCCTTCTCAATTCTATCAGATACCATCCAGGCAGCTTCTAATCTCACTCCTTGTTTTAAAAATGCATCCCTCCACTCGTTGGGTTTAATCACTCAGAATTTTGGGTAAGAGTATGCAGAAGATGTGGGGGGGAAGTATTTGCAAATCCAGCAACCATAAACTCATAGATTAAGAACCCTAAGGGATGTTAGAGACTACCAAGTCCAACCCTAAATTTAAAAAACAAGGAAAGGAAACCCCAAGAGATGAAATAATTTGCTGAAAGTTACACAGTAAGTAAAGGAAGGCACAGACTAAATTGAAACCCAGGGGTCTGGTGACAGGCTTATTATACCACACTGTTTTCTATAGCTCTTGTCTCCAGAGGGATCAGCCTCTCCCCTGGTAGGAGTATCGAACTGTTCAACCTAAGATGACCTAAGATGTTCAGTTAATAATGTGTTATCCTGGCGAAGAGGAAAGAGCAGTGGATTTGGAATTAGCAGATGTGAGTTCAAATCTCTTCTACTTATGTAACCTTGGAAAGTTCCTTCTTTTCTCCTGACTCGCATTTTCCTCAATCTTAAAATCATGAGGTTAGAATAGACGAACTCCCTTTCACCTCAATGTTTTATGATTCCATGAGTGCCCAATAAAATCACTAATGCTAATCTCACTCTGCAATGTTGTACTAATAAAGCCCTTTCCTTGCACAGCTGTCCAGGTGTGCTGTATCTATTGGCTGAGATGAGTTCTTTTTCTACCTGCCTGAATCTCTCTCCCTTCAGCACAGAGCCAGGCTCCTCTCTTTTCCATTCCTTGGTTTTTAAATTAAAAGGTTGGACTCAATGATCTCTAAGGTCCTTTATAGCTGTTAATCTATGATTTTATGGTTCCTAAATTTATAAAAGCTATTTCTATGCATCCTCTACATGCCTTTACCTAAAGTTCTGAGTAATTAGGCCTGGAGACTGGGGACAGGGAGGTATTTTAACTTTCCAAATGAAAGCTAAAAACAAATTTATACACCGTCAGTCAAATGACATTTATTAAGCAACTATGGGGTGTTCCTAAAGTCTGGGCACATAGGCAAAAATGCATATTTTCAAGAAATGAAATGAATGAAATTTTCAACATTTGTTTAATTGGAATATCAACAAATAACTTCAATGTGATTTCCATCATTTGTGATGCAAAGGTTGATGCACTTTGCAAAATTCACATGAATTCGATGCAATAACTCCACATTACTGTCAATTGCCTATGTGTCCAGACACCCTGTACTATGTGCTGGGCATTCTGCTGAATGTTAAGCATAACAAAGAAGGGCAAAAGTCAGCCCATGCTCTCAAGGAGCTCGCAGTCCAATCGGGGAGGCAATGTGCAAACTATGTACGAACAAGTTATAGAGTGAAAAACTTGGAGCTAATCAACAGAGGGAAGGCGCTACTATGAAAGGGGATCAGGAAAGGCACCTTGTAGAAAGTGGAATATTAGCTGAGACTTGAATGAAAGCTAGGAGATGGGCATAAGGAGCAGGAGAGTGCCAGGTGTGAGGGGCAGCAAGTGAAAATGCCCAGAGCTGAGGGATGGAATGTGTCTAACCCTAATTCTGAGGCCAATATGGCTGGATCTCAGAATACATATAAGAGTGAAGGTGAAAAAAGTCTAGAAAAGTAGGGAGAGGTCAGGTCAAAGAGGGCTTTAAAAACCAGAGGATTTTATATTTGATCCTGGTTGTGATATGGAGCCAATAGAGTTTATGGACCCCTTTGGCAGCTTTGTGGAACCTATATGGAGCCTAAGAATGTTTTTTTTTTAAATACAGAAAATAAAATACATAGGATTATGAATGAAATCAATTAAATTGAAATAGAGATGTACTTTTTTTCCCCAGCTAAGTTCATGATACCCCTGAAAGCTGTCCTTGGAGCACCAAGTGTCCTGTGGGGACCAGGATGAGTTCTTCTATAATGGAAGATCTCTAAGGTCCCTGGAGCTCTAAATCTATGATTCTCTGGTGCCTCTCCCCCTCTTTCCACTAGCTTACTCTCCCTCTTCAACAGGCTCCCATGCTTCTATAAAATGGTTACAATCCATTCCATCAGTTTTCCTTTTCCAGTGTGTCCATCCTGTGGTCATAAGAAGTGTCTACTATTTTGAACCAAAAGCACACCCCAATACCAGAGGGAGCAGCTTAATTTTATCAGTTAGATTTTAACCTGTCCTTGTCTCTGGGAAGAAGATGGCAGTGGTGGAATGGAGAATATTCTTGTAAAATAAAGTCGGCAACCACTAATAAATCCTAGATCCTTAAAACAGCCCCTCCCCCTATTTTTTTTTCCTGAGGGGTTTGTGGCAAAATGGAGTAACATGTAATAATGGAAGCAGGACTGAGTTTGAAGTCAGAAGAGCTGGGGTCCAGTGCTACCTCTGCTACTAACAATGTGTGTCCTCCTCTGTCAAAGGAGGGAATCACAGCAGATGATCCGCCTACCACTTAACAGGCACTTGTTGATTATCCATAGTTTCTAAGGACCCTTCAAGGGCAACTAGGAGACACAATGGATATAGTGCTGGGCCTGAAATCAGAAAGACTCATCTTCCTGGGTTCAAATCTGACCTCAGACACTTACCAGCTATGTGACCCTGGGCTAGTCACTTAATTCTTTTTGCTTCAGTTTCCTCAGCAGGAAAATGATCTGGAGAAGGAAATGGCAAACCACTACAGTATCTTTGCCAAAAAAAACCCCACTAGGAGTCACAAAGAGTCAAACACAACTATTTGTTGTGTTTGACAAGGAACAAGGAACTTCTTTTGGGGAAAAAAGGAATGAGACTGGAGATGAGAACCAGAATTGAAACCGGGTGCTGAGCTCACATCTTGGAAGATTGTCAGAGAGTTGCCCAGGATATATGTTCTTTGTGGCTCAGGGATGGGTGAGCTATGGAAGCCACGTTCTCTTTGGAGCTAACCTGGCCCAGGATAGACAGCTATAGAAACTCCAGAGGAGTGAAGAGATCACTCTGTTAGCTACTAATTGTGAGACATTCTTCCTAGGGAGGATCAGGGAGGATCAGTAACAGCAATAAAACTAAAAGGAACCCTATTAGCATCGTTAATTATAGACCGATTGACACGATTATTCATGGAGATGCAAAATGTTGTTTGACAAGAAAACCTCAGTGAAGGCAGAGAAACCTGTACAGGGCAACTCCTTGCCTTCTGTATCTGTCATCTCAATCATGTCCACAGTTCGACAACAGAAAAGATGCTATCTGCCCTGTCTCCCAATGACATCTAATTATAAACAGGGATAAGGAATGAGCCAATGATTTTATTGGTTTAAGGAACTCCCAGGTAAGGACACTCCTTCCGCCAATGCAAGCAGGCTCCTTTCCTAAGGAGCAAGGGTTAACTACCTTTTTAGTCCCTATGCTCCCTAGTTTTTCAGTCAATCTTTCCATACTCCTAATATGAAAGGCAATGAATTCTACACTTTACCATGCATGTGCACATAAGAAATAAAATAGATTAGCTAACTTTTCTTCTCCAAATATATCTCAATAAATCAACCTCAATGGTTGATTAAAAACCAATTTGGAATTTCTGAATATTTCAATAGGACTCTATGGTTATTTACCAAATAATATCCTAACTCTTTTGTCAAGCTTTTCCTACCCTTGATACTTTACTAGTTTAGCAAAGTCTGTCCTAGAGAGTTGCCTAGAGCAGAAGTATCAAACTCAAGGACTGTGGACAGCATCCAACCTGATTAAAATGTAATCGGGAAATGCTTAACAAAATAAATATACAATCAAGCACAGATGATGTTAATTTACTGTTTTCTAAGTCAATATGTGGCCAGCAGGGATATATTTCTATTGGAGTTTGACATCATTGGCCTCAAGCACTGAGATGTTAAATGATTTGCCCAGGGTCACACTGGTTCCTGCTGAAACTTTACATTTTCTGTTCATATTGTCTATTATTTTCTTCACCCTGTGTGTGAAGAGGTAGGACTAGAATTCAGGTCTTCCAGGCTGGTTCATTTTCCACTCAGTATGTCATTTGGTGCATTGGAAAGAGTGCTGGGCCTGGAGTCAGGAAGACTCATCTTCCTGAGCTCCAATGTGGGCTCAGACACTTACTAGCTGTGTGACCCTGGGCAAATCACTCAACCCTGTTTGCCTCAGTTTCCTCATCTGTAAAATGATCTGGAAAAGGAAATGTCAAATTACTCCAGTATCTCTGCCAAGAAAACTCCAAACAGGATCATAAAGAAGTAGATATGAGGGGAAAATGACTCCACAATGATGCCATTGTAAATATTACTGAGCAAATGTATTTCAAAAGTGCAGCTCAAACCTCCCCAAGCCCTCTTTAGCCTGGCACTCTCACCAAATTGGAAGCCTCTACAGAGACTTACTGGAGTGATCTGGGAGCAGATACGAATAGTTACTAGTTTAGTCATATTCTGTTCTGAAGCCCAGATAGTTGTCACTGATGTGTTCAAATATCTTCTCACACTGAATAAGCAGTTTGGGCAGCACCTGAAGCAACAGCAGGGGCGGGGAACTCGGGGAGAACTGGGAAGTTTGAAAGAACTCTCTGTTGCTGATTAGTTTGACAATGCCCAGGCAGAGCCCTGGGAGGAGGAACCACAATGCCAGGCAAAAACAAATACATAGGCCTCGACAATAGGCATCGCCTTCATCTTACTGTCTGCCAAGGTAATTTATTCCCCTGATACACTAGAAATTAACACTGCCCCAATACTGGAAAAATCACGTTGTGCAAAACTGCCTGTCAATGGGAGCCGAGGGACCTAAGTGGGGAAAAATTGATATTGACTTAGGAGCTGGAGGTTAAAAGTAAATACAGTCAGGGTAAATAATTCAATTCTCAGAGCTGGATTTTCACACCTTCTCAGGAATACTCTAGCTACTAGGAAGGGGCAATGAAATAATCATAAGATGTTTAATCTACTCTTACCCTTTCTGTTCCCTCTCAGGTTCACCCCCACACCAACTCCTGTGTTTACATTTAACCTTCAATTTCTAAAGGCTGATGGCTGTTGGCCCCAGTGGGCACCAGACAAATCACTTAACCTTCCTGGGCCTCAGTTTTCTCATCTATAAAATAAGTTGGTTTGACTAGAGGGAACTTGGTCGTCCCTTCAGGTCTAAGTCTCTATTTCCATAACCCTATGGTTTTCCCTGAGCTTTGGGGCTTTTCTTTAACCAGAGGTCAGAGGCCCTGGGTGATGCCAGCTGAGCTCAGGGCCAACTCAGCTCATCAGGACTATAGCCCCAGACTCCTGGCTCCTCAGACAAATTGATGGCAGCAGCCCAAGTTCCAGGGTAAAAAAAATCATTCTTCTTCCATTTATGAGTCATTTGACCTTTAGCCTTTGGGGAGAAGATCAAACCACTTCTCAAACCCCACACAGAAGTGAAGCAACTCAGAAGACAGCTAAGGAGGTTGGTATGTACCCCAGGAGCTGCTCCAGATCTCCCTGAAGATATTCCAAGGTAATCATATAGTCATAAATGATAGTGTAAATTCCCAATTAAACCCACAAAACAGACCCTATAAATCACCTCCTCCCTACAAACTGTCATCTTCCCAGGCTCAGGAGGGCAGTCTTAAAACTTGGTGGTGAACTTGCAAGCTATTTCAATGCTTATAGGCCAAGAATGAGCAAGTCAGGGAGGCGGAGAGTCACCCGACTTGATTTATGATCCTAACAACAGGAAAATTACAACTAAGGTAACTCCAAATTTTAACATAATAAATAATGGGGAGCAAGCCACTCATCTGCTGACTCCACCTCTCCATACAAGACTCTACTGGTAGTGTGCTAGTCAGGCTTCCATAATTCACCACCCCTTATTTCTTTGCCCACCCCCACCCCCTCACATACACACCCAGCAATGAACTCAGACTCAGTAGCTGCTTGGACAAGGAAGAGGAAACAGCTCAGACCTACAGCAAAGCAACAAAAGTTGCTTGGTGAAGGTGGGACATTCCCATTCTCAAGAAGACAGTAGTCCTTCTGACCTCACCATTTAAGGCAAGGAAGAAATGGTAGTTGGGGTTGAGTGTTAAGGCAAGTGCAGCTTTAACAACCATTGGCAAAGTCTTTTTCAATTTTAGGATGAAAATTCTATGGGGTATACCTCTCCCCATCCCTTGAGTCAGCCTCAGAAGAAAAAAAACTCTTTGGTCCTTCTCTCCCAACCCCAAATAAGAACACCCTCAATCCCAACATGCATCCGCCATCTGCTCCCCTTAATTATTATTAGGGATACATTCTCCTTCCAAGTGACACACACCACACTAGTGGTGCCTTGCCCAACCCAGAGCTCGAGAGATGATGCTAATTGTTCTCAGTCTGTAATGTTTTCCCAGTTTATCTCCTACACACTCTGGTTTCCACTATCTCCTATGAGTAACTTGGAGTAAGTGGGTTCAAGGTCACGACCCAACCAACCTGCCTTTGGGAAGAAGGTTCACTCCTGGAAACCTCGGCCCCCAACCAAGCCCTGAGAAAGCAACATAAAGTGGCCAGGTATGATGTATCTTCAAACTAGACATACTTGCTGATCACAATCTAGGAGGTTGCTATGAAAAGTCTCCCAGCCCACAAACATGCTCAACAACCTCAACTTCACTAGGCCTGATTCTGAAACTCATTACATATCGTCCCGAGAATCACAGACTCAGACTGTCAAACCTAGAAAGGCTCTTAGCAATCATGTAACACGAACACCTCACTTCACCGAAGAGAAAACGGGTCTAGAGAGGGGAAAACCCTTGGCCAAAGTCACAACAAAAGCCACCAATAATAATAATTCCCCTTTTCACAGCAACCTTAAGATTTACAAAACATGCAGCATGATGCATAATTTTATTTTTTTATCTTGAATTTAACAAACACCAAAATAAAATGGCATTTCCATAAAGTAGAACAGAAAAAGAAGATTGTACAGGAAACTGCAAATAATATGTACAGCTTGCTTTTCCAATTAAAAAATACATTTTTATTGATATTACATGTTATATAAACTTCCCTCCATATGTCTCCCTCTTTCCCTCTTCTAGAGAGCTGTCTCTTAAGCAGAGAATTACTCCAATTTTTAATGATTTTTTAAGTAGATAAAGTGCTGGCCTCAGAATCAGGAAGTCTGGGCTCAGATTCTGCCTCTGACATATACTGGCTGTACGACCCTAGTAAAGTCACCTAATCTTTCTGTCCACCAAGTAACTCATTAAGATTTTCTGTTTCAGAGCAGATGCCAGTCTACACTGGTAAAGTGAGTTTCCTTTGCTGGGAGCCCCTTATGCCAATGAAATCAGAGGTCTGGGCAAAAACAGAACAAAAAAATTTGCAAAGTGTCTCTCTCATGACTTCCCGGTAAAGTAGGCAGTACAAATATTCCCATTTTAAAGGTGGGGCACAGAGGCTTGGAAAAAGATGGAATGATCTGTGCCTGAGGTCACATTGAACCCCAGGAGTCTTGGCTTCTAGTCCAGTGTCTCTACCCAATCCTTCTGGAAGATTCTCAGGGAGGTGATTGATTACAAAGATTTTTGTAAAATGTGGTGGAGCATCATCACAGGATCTCATAGAAGATGCCGCTTTCAAAGGAAGCCCCTCTGATACGTCAGGAACTAACCCTTCCCGGATTTGGCCAAAGTGAATTGGCCTCATACTGAATTCTGCTCTAAAATGAACAGTGAATACTGATTACAGTGTCATTCCACCTTATCAGTGAAAAGTCCCTACCTTTACAGAATAGTCAGAGCTACCTGCCAACTGCTACAGCTCCCTGGGGTCAGCCCACAGAAGAGGAACCCAGGATCATAGATGAAGAGACCTCAGAAACTATCTAATCAAACTCCCTCAGTTGATAGTTGAGGCCAAGAGAGGTAAAGTGATGTCATAATTGTTACATGGGTAGGGACAGAGGAAGCCTTTGAACTCAAATCCTCTGGGGTACCATAGCCCTCCAAGGAGGGTACTTTCTACCATACCATAAGATCTAATTACTCAGAACTAGCAGGGTCATCCACTTTTGTCCCAAAGTGCTCTGAATAATACAGGATCCTCAAAGAGCCAGGTGCTGCACCGAAGAATCATTCATGACCCCAAAATAACCTGTGTCCTAGTTGATGCCCACCCATAATCCTCGGGCAATTTCCAGACCTGTCTCTAATCCTTGTCTCCACCCATCATGGTACTGACTGCCACTCAGCATGGACAATGCTGGGATGTTGCCAATCTCTGCCTTTGGATGACATCCTGGTTTTACTATCCCATTGTTTTAATTCACAGTTCAGCCTCCTCCCCCAGTCTACCCCTCATCTCCCCTTTAACCTGCCCTGGCCCAGAACCTTTGTTTCTCCATCAGGGGGAACCATCATTTCCTCCCCTTCACTATCCCTTCCCCTGAAGCCTCTCCCACAGCTTCCTTTATACCATCCCCCACAACTAGACCAAGCCTTTCCATTCAGTTCAGGAATTTAACAAACATTTATTAAAACCCTACTATGTACAAACTACCTTGTTCCAATTCTCAGTTCACCTCAAATGTATACGTTTAATATTGGTACCTACCCATCGTCTGGTCCAAGTGGCAGGAGACAGGAAAGGAAAGATGCCAATCTCTACCATCCCAATACATAGATAAAATAAAACTGGAAAAACCCAAAGACCTTATCCTATGGAACAGAAGAAAAGTAAAGCCATCATTCTCCCACCCAAACACCCCTCCCCAGGCCAATAAATACATTGTCATCTGCCCATCAGACAAGGGAGGAAAGAAGCAGTTGCAGAATCCAAAGGAGCCACCACTTTCTCCAATAGGAGGTAGATGGACAAAACAAAGGCTGAGTAGCATAGTGTGTTAGAGTGCTGGACCCAGAATCAGGAAGATATGGGTTGGAATTCTGCCTTTGACACCTAAAAGATCTGTGATCTCAGGCAAGTCACTTAATCTGAGCCTCAATTTCCTCAACCATAAAACTAGGATACTCATGCCTGCTTCCCAAGGTTATTGTGAGACTCCAATGAGAAAACATACGTGAAGTGTTTCACAAACAGAGAATGCTGGAGAAATATCAGGGATTCTTATGACTACAGAACTAAAGAATGGGAATGTCACAGAGTTCCCATCAGCCCTCTCATCTCAGTCCTTGAGCACCTTTATTCCCAGGCTACACACACACACACACACACACACACACACACACACACACACACACTCAAATACCCTATGTCTCCTCTCAGACTTTGCTATATCTCTAGTGTAACGATAGGCCCTGAGAAGGTACCGTAGAGAAGCAGAGAATTTACTGTCTGTCCCAACCCTATTCAATGGAGTCCTTAAAGAACAGTGCTCCAAGCCCTGGGAAGGAGCTTCCTACAAACAGGAGCAGCCCTGAGTTCAATTCAATTTAAAAATCATTTATTGAGCAACTACTATGTGCCAGAAACTGTTCTGCGTGCTGGATCTACAAACTACAAAGGGACAGTTGCTGCCTTCAAGTAGCTTACAATGCCTGGCACTCATTAGGCATTTAATAAATTCTTATCAGTTACTTCTTCTGGTAGCATGGAGTAAAGGGAGAGAGAATGTATACACAGATAAGTAAATACAGAATAATATAGAAGGAGGCCTCACATTCCTACACAATGGCACTTAAGCTGAACCTTGAAGGAAAGGAGGAAGTCTAAGAGGCAGGGGTGAGGAGGGAAAGCATTCCAGGAATAAGGCCTAGCCTATGCAAATTCACAGAGGCAGGGAATGGTGCATCCTGTACAGAGAACATCAAATAGGCCAATTTGGCAGGAAGTTGAATATATGAGGAGGAGTAAGATATATTCATCCTTGAAAAACAGGTTGGAGTCAGATTGTGAACAGCTTAAAATGCCAGACAGAGGAACTGGTGTTTTGTATTGTATTGCATTCCTCCTTTCCAAATGTACCAGCAAGGGGATGCTGCTTGGTAGCCTTGAGGCAGGGGTGGGGAACTTGGTAGATGGGGGGCTGAAAGGGACAGCATCTTCCTCACAAATAATAAGTGGTCCCAAATCCTAGACTTCACAGCTTTTCCTGCCCACCCAAAGGAGCCTGCTCAAGGTAATGTGGCTGGTCCCCCTACCTGTCCTCCCAGTACCCGATATAGCGGTTCCCAGATATTTTTCTTGTACCTTCAGTAACATAGTACAATAAGGTTGCTCCTCCTGGAGGCTGCTAAGGATACAAGCAAAGGGCAGGACACAAAGCAAACTGTTTTCTCCGGAATCAACTTCCTCCAAAATCTCACATTTCCCTTCAAAATCCAGGAGACAGAAGGAAAAAAACAATTTAAGGGAGAAAGGTTGCAGAGGTAAGAACCTCTGAATCTCAATCTATATCATACTCTGATTCTTAACTATGGAGTGGCAGCTTGGGAACTAACTGGCCTCACACTATTCATTTTCTGGGCCCACTGTACCTCCTTTCTACCTGCTATATAGCCATGCAGTTGTACCTTCTACCCTTAAGCTGGGTGTGGATCATTTCTCTTATTTTCCAGGGTCCCTCGCCATAGCATAGATAAATAATTGAAATCAATTAAATGAATCAATGAAATGGATTGATGAAACCAATAAATTCAATGAATCAATGAAAAATAATTTATTAAACAATCGATATGTCCAAAGTACTACTGTACTAAGCACTGGTAGCAAATAGAAAAGTAAGACAGTCTCTACTCTCAAGGAACTCGCATTCTAATAGGGAAGAAGGCACCTATAGGTTTCAGATGCAGATGAAACCTCCATATATACATATATATATATATATATATATACACATATATGTACTTTAATGTAATTTCCACTGTTTCAGATGTTGAACCATTTGACAGTGCCAGGGACTTTGGTGCCAAGAACTTTATTTTCTGGGTCTTCAGTGACTATAGCTGTACCCTCCAAGTCACATCATCCAAGGGGAGAATTGCTCCCTGGAATGATGGTTGTAGGAGCTAAGCAAGAAGCAGGACCAGTGATGGGGGGGGGAGGATGGGGGAATTACCATTCCCAGGGCTCTTAGTGACTAATGGTTGCAGTTGGTAGTAGTGGTAGCAAGGCCTCTTCTAGGGGAATGGGAAATGGGACTACTCTTCCCCAAAGCACTTCAGGGTTTCTAGGTTCTGAGTACTTTCTATATTCATTTATCAGGGCCTGAGGGGTTAGTGGTGGTTGAGATGGTGACAGTGACATGCCTTGCCTGGCACACGCCATCTCCTGTTTCTCTCTCAAGGTGCCTTGCTGCTTCAGCTAAGCTGGCTTCCTGGCTAGATGGCTTCAGAAATGTAGAAATGTAGCCAGGATAATCCTTTAACCCTCTATGCCTTAGGAGGTAAAGTTTTTTCTGGACTGTGGCCAGTTAAGAAACAGTGATGATGACTACATCCTCTTCTTATCAATTTAAGGCAGGCATTAAGTCTCTTTAGGACCAAATGGACACTTTTCAGGCTGTGAGCCTGGTCAAATTCTCCTTCTCCATCTTGGAAATATTTATTTATTGTATGGTCCCATGAAACAGAGAGTGTTGAGGGTAAAATAGAATAGAACCTGGGGCTGCTCATACATGGAAGGCTGTTTCTGGAACTATGAGGCTTCCTTAGACTTAGGATGCAGGAAGCTGAAGTTTTGTTTACTTTTATCCCACCCACCCCATCCCCAACCTTCTCTTGTTGAACTGGAGGCTCCCTGTGAGATAGAATTCCCAGGGTAAGCAAGTTGTAGCCCTTCCCCATCCAACTTCTCTGCCATTCTGTTCTCTTGGTAATAACAACTTGAATATTCTGTGTGAGAGAGGAGTCAAGGATGACTCCTAGGCTTGAGCCAGAGAGACTGGGAGGATGATGTTGCCCTCTATATTATGGGAAGGTAGGAAGGTGGAGAAAGTTTGAGAGAAAGATAATGAGTTCAGTCTTGGACACATTGAGTTTAAGATGTGCACTGGACATTCAGTTTGAGATGTCTAGAGTTCAGCAGAGAGATTGATAGAGCAGGTGGGTAGATTTGGAAATCATCAGCATAGAAATGAGAATTGAGTCCATGAGAGCTGATGAGATCACCAAGTGAAATGATGGAGAGGAGAGGAGAGGAGAGGAGAAGAGAAGAGAAGAGAGGAGAGGAGAGGATCCAGCACACAGCCCTGTGAGACTTCTGAAAGGCCATTTATCTAAAGATGCCTTCCACACTTACCTACCAGGTTCCCATTGTTAGTCATTCCTCTCAGTCAAGGCTTTGAAGACTTCTGTCAAAAAATAAACGTGTCTGGGAGAGGCAATATGAACTCTCTGAGTTCAAGTTCAGAGAGCTGAAGCCTGAGGGAACAAATTACAGGTAAGTTATCATGGGAACTGGGGAGTGAGGAATCCAGAGAACTTTTTTGTGGATGGGCTGAGACGTAGGAGATGAATGTCTGGATTCCGAGGGTCTTCTAAAAATAAGTTAGCTTCCAAGATGGCTAGATTTGGCTTAGTAGAAATTCAGGTATGTGAGGCACAACCTACCAGCTTTATTTCTATTGGTCTTGTCAGAGTTATTCTACCTTTTCTTTTCTTATGGAGCACCCCTTCCAGGGTTAATTCCACACACAAGTCAAGCAGGAAACATTCCCTGATATAAAATGGGGCTATTTAAAAAACAATTTTATCAAAGGATATGTATGGACAGTTTTTTGATGAAGAAACCAAAATTATGTATAGTCTATCAAACATTTAAACATCAACTAATTCCAATGTTAAATAAATTATTTTGAATAATAAGCAAAGAAGGGATCATATCAAACGCTTTTGATGAAATAAATATGATATCTGATATCTAAACCAGGGAGCGTAAAAACAGAGAAAGAAAATTATAGACCAATTTAATTAATGAATATGGGTGCAAAAATCTAAATAAAATGCTAGCTAAAAGATTACAATATATTATAAAGATTATACATCATGACCAAGTGAGATTTATACTAGGAATGCAGAGATGGTTTAACACAAGGAAAACTATTAACATAATTGATTATATCAATAATAAACATTTTAAAATAATGGTATCAATAGATGTAGAAAAAGCTTTTAATAAAGTACAACACTCATTTCTATTTAAAACACCTGAAAGTAGAGGTATAAGTGTATTTTTCCTTAAATAGACAAAAAGCATTTATCTAAAACTATCAGCAAGCATTATTTGTAATGAGGATAAGCTAGAAGCCTTCCCAGTAAGAGCAGATATGAAACAAGGATGCCCACTGTCACCAATATTATTCAATATTGTATTGAAAATCCTAGCAATAGAAATAAGAGAAGAAAAAAATAGAAGGAATCATAATAGGGAGTGAGGTAATAACACTACCTCTTTTTACAGATGATATGATGATAGACATGGAAAATCCCAAAGACTCAACTAAAAAGTTAGTTGAAACAATGAATAATTTTAGCAAAGTAGCAGGATATAAAGTAAATCCACATGAACCATCAGTATTCCTATATATCACTGTGTTGGTAAGCAAAATGGGCTCCTTAGCACTTAGTTCAACAGGTGCCCTTGAGGAGTTTGGCTTTCGTTTGCTTTGAGTGATTCAGCTATTTCATTGAATCTTGCTAAGTGCTAAGCCCCAGGTCCATAGCCCTATTAGGTGTAAAACCTATGTGGGTGTGGATTGATGACTGAGGTGGGGCCCAAGGTGGGGCTGGCTAGGGGGCGGTGTTAACTCCAGAGCCATGCCCTGTTGGGTGTTGACCTAGTCTATGTGGATGTGAGCCATCCAGGGTCCTAGGGGGAAGGGCCAACTCAGGAACCAATGGGCTCTGGTCATTCAGGTGGCACTTGATGATGCCAGGGTCTTGGCTGGGAGGAGGGCATCTCAGCACAGTCGCCACCGTGGCAGCTGCGAAGCTCCGGTCTTGGAATAAAGTGAGGGCGCAAACTTCCTCCGCTGGTGCCTCGGCCTCTAGCAACCTTTTGTAGACCTGGGACGGAAGGAGGAGGAGAGGAGGTGCCCCGAAGGCCAGCTCCCGGTGCTACAGCCAAAGCTGAAGATAAAGCCAAAGCAGGAGCTGCGGAAGCAGAGCCGACCAGGAAGCAGGGCCTACCCTTGTGTGGACCGAGGAGTGCCCAGCAAGGACTTGAGGCCAGTGGGTAATCTTCTTACCAGAGAGGGGAAGCATGGATATGATTTGGTTTAATACCACCATGTTTTTCTGTGGCTTCCTGGTTACTCTTGTTGATCAAAATATCAAAATGGGGAGGCTGGTTCGTGGGTCTATTACTCTGGAGCCTGAATAAATGCTTTAATTCTTCTGCCTTCTGCTTAGAGAATTCTTTATATCCTGCTGTTCTGAACCGTTCAGACATATATATGATTGTCTTTGAAATCATAAATTCTGCCTTCTTAATACAATCACAAACAAAATCCTGCAAGAAGAGAGTACGAGATACCCCATTTAATAACGCTAGGTGGTATAAAATATCTGAGAGTATACCTGCCAAAACAAACCCATATATCCATATAAACTATATAGTTTGTATAAACTATATAAACAAAATTACAGCTGTATAAACAAAACTATATAAACAGAATTGTTTTTTTTAAAATCAATACAAATAAATCAGATTTAAATAATTGGAGAAATATTAAATGTTCATGGGTAGGTAGGGTCTGTTTAATAAAAATGACAATTTTACCTCAACTAATTTATATATTAAATGCCATCCCAACTAAATTACCAAAAAATTATTTTACTAAATTAGAAAAATAATATCAAAATTCATTTGGAAGAACAAAAAGTCAAGAATATCAAAGGAAATAAGAGGGAAAAAATGCAAAAGGAGGAGGTTTAGCAGTACCAGATCTTAAACTATGTTACAAAGCAATAATTATCAAATCTATCTGGTACTGGCTAAGAAATAGAAAAGTAAATCAGTGGAACAGAGTAGAGATACAATTTACAGCAGTAAATAAATATGGTAACCTTGTATTTGACAAATGCAAATTAAAACAACTTTGAGATATCTTCTTACACCTATCAGAGTGGCTAAAATGATAAATGCCCTTCAGTGGAGGAATGGCTTAGGAAGTCGTGGTATATGATTGTGATGGAATACTACTATGATATAAGAAATGATGACCTGGTTGATTTGATTGAAAAGACTTGGACTTATGAAGAAAGATGCTATCTACCTACAAAGAAAGAACTGACAAATAGAAGTATGTATAGTATGGTCTTACATATGTGTGTCTATATATGTATGTGTGTGTGTATATGTATGTATGTATGTACATACACACACACACATATATATATATATATATTTGTGTTTAATCGTAGCCTTCCCTAGGGCAAGGAGGGGAGGGAGAAATAAAATGAAAAGTATACAGCAAAGAACAAAAGAAAATTTAAAAGGAAACACAGAAAAGCTGGGTAGCTTTGAAAACAATGTACAGTATTTATTGCATAGTTTAAAAAAAATTAAACACTCGGAAATGAAAATTTATGATTTTATATTGAATCGTCTCTTTATGTTCTGCTCTGTATATGGAAATATTCTTTTTTCTTCATTTTGTATTTAAGTTTAAAATTAATTTAAAAAAATTTACATATGCATCATTTTCTCCTACAGATTAAAATTTTACCTGCTCAACAGGGCCCAAATCCCAATTGTCTACTTGCAAATACACACCAGAAAAAACCTCATGAGTTCACCTAGCCTAAATTTCTTCCTCTGTTCAATTCAAGATATATTGACTAACAACCTTCTATATGTTCTTCTCTTTGTGAAATTCAAAATCTAAACTTTCTCCAAGCTTCCCCCTTCCCTCTGTACTTTGTTACCCAGTCCCAAAGTGGCAGAGTGACTCATTCTGTCTTTCCCACAAAGGAAAATTCACAACATGGGTCATTTTCTCCTGTGGATGCTTACCAAAACTGAACTCAAATAGACTTTTACTCTGAGTTACTCTGAAATTCTTATATCTGATAATAATCTCCTATCATTCCATCTTTCCCCAAGCATTTCTCTTAAACCTTTTGTTTAGTCTCACCATGACCTATAATAATCTACCACTCAGAAATCTTGCAGGCCATCACCCCCTACTTGGGCTTTATTTCTATCTGTTCCTAGTTTCTGCCTGTTATTTAACCAATTCAATAAATTCAAGTCTGTAAAAGGTACTCAGGCACAATGTGAGCATCTGTAGAAGAAGCAGTTTTCAATCTGAACACAAAGTGCTTATCCAAATCACACTCCCACAGTCTTGCCACATTCCAGTAATAGGTTGAGAATTCTCATCACTCCAAACCTATATCACCACATTTTCCTCAAAAGAAAGTTGACCACTAGACCTCTGTAACCTGTAGTCCTCAAGAGAAGTTGATTCCAGCCTTTACAACTTGGCCCTACCTTATCTTTCCAGACTTATTAAATATATACACCACTCTCTTTCACATATACTATGGTCCAGATAAACTGACCTTCTTATTGTTCCTCATACATGACAGATACATCTTGTCTTCATGACTTTGCACTGATTGTCACCATGCCTCAAATTCCCTCCCTCCTCTCCTTTGTCTCTCAGAGTCCAGCTTTTTTTAAAGCTCGTGTAATGGCAAGCAAAGTGGGACTTTTTGCTGTTTTTTTCTTTTGGAGTGCTTCTCAGCACTAAGGCAATCAAGTGCCTTTGATTGAGTCTTACCTTTGTTTGAATCAAGAGTCTTTGATTCAATTAAGAGTCTTTGATTGGAAACAGTATATATACTCTGAGGTTGGCATTTTGCTTTGGGGCTCACTCATTGGAAGAGTGTTTGTGTGATTTGACCAGACGAGACTCTGGGTAGCCATTAAGGAGCCCCCCTGGCTTTGAAAACCCAGATGTTGCTGTTTCTCTCTCTGGTAACTATGTATGTATTGTTATGGTCAGACAGTTAGAAGCCTGTCTGTTGATTCGTGTTATTTTCTCTGTTTGTAATTTCTGTTTGTATTTGCTCTGAAGTTCAAGGTGCCGACTCTTCCCTCTGAACTAAGTGAATGATATATGTATGTTTAATTAAAGTTAGATTGTAAGGCCCTTAAAGTTGCTTTCCTTAGAAAAGCCGATCAAAAAACCTGTACTAGCAGCCCTCCTATGTGCTGGTGTTTTGGGCCTTACACCTCCACAGCAGCTGCCAGCATCATTGTTGTTACAGCTCAGTTAAAAAGTCATCTTCTCTCAATGCCTTCAATCTTTTTCTCTTCCCCTCAAATTATCTTGTATCTATTTTGATTATACCTACATATGGATATGTCTTTCCCTTGTCTAGATTGAACATTTCTTGAGGGCAGGAACTGTTACGATTTTGTGTTTGTATCTCCAGTGCTAGACATTTAATAAATACTTGTAGATTGATTGAATGTAGAATTCATGAAGAGAAATGAGGTCAAAAAATCTGGAAAAGAAGGATAGAGACTGATGATGAAGGGCATCTTCCAGACTGAATCATTTTATTCTGGAGATAATAGGGAATCAGCAAGGGGTTTTGAGCAGGAGAGTGACAGGGTCAGACTTAGACTCTAGGAAAATTATTTCAGCCACTGGATGGAGGAAGGGTTAGAGAGGGAGGGAAGAAACCAGGCGTTGGAATCCAATAGAAGGCTGTTGCAGTAGTCCACTGGAGAGCTTATAAAGACCCGAAAAAGAGTTTTTAAATTGGAAAATCTTTCCATCCTGTAAGAAGCAGGTAGGAAGAACAATAAAACATGAATCAAGAGCCCTGGCATAGTTTTTGGTCTAGTTCTAACATGCTTTGTGTCATTTGGCAAGTCATTGACCCCTTCCTAAACCTCAAGGAGCTTAGAGTCTGATTTTATAAATAACAATTGCTAGCATTTATATAGGGCAGCTAGGTGGTATAGCAGTTAGAGTGCCAGGTGTGGAGTCAGGAAGATTCATCTTCATGAGTTCAGATCCAGCCTCAGACCCTTATTAGCTGTATGATCCTGGACAAGTCACTTAACCCTGTTTGCCTCAGTTTCCTCATTGATAAAATGAACTAGAGAAGTAAATGATAAACCACTCCAGAATCTTTTCCAAGAAAACCCCAAATAGGGTCACAAAGAGTTTGAAACTACTGAACAACAAAAGCATTTATATAGCAATTTAAGGTTTATAAAATGCTTTTACAAATATCTCATTTAATCTTCACAACAACCTGGGAGGTAGGTGCTATTATTACCCCCATTTTAAGATGAAGAAACTGAGGCAGATAGGTTAAGTGACTTGCCCAGGGTCACATAGCTAGTCAATATCTGAGGTGGGATTTTAAATCAGATCTTCCTTACTCCAGGAAGGTCCACAACACTATCCACTTCACTACCTTGTGTTTCAACAATCTGGCTAGCAGCTTCTGTGGGGGTGTAAGATCCACCTACAGCCAGCACCCAAAAAACTGCCAGCACGCAGCAAAAACACAGGTTCTTTTGATCTGCCTTAATAAGGAAAGCAAGGTTAAGGGGTTGGCAAGCTTACTTTAATTCAGCACACAAATATCATTCACTTAGTTCAGGGGAAAAAGTCAGCATCCTGAACTTCAGAGCAAAATACAAACAAATTACAAACATCAACAGACAGATCTTGTCTGATTCAAATCCCAATACATAGTTATCAGAGTTCAACAAAGTATCAGCATCCAGGTTTACAAGCTGGAGGGCTCCTTAGCTATAGCTGCCTGGAGTCTCCTCATCAACATCATCTCAAGAGCTCTGCACAAATGGCTCTGTCCTCCCTTCTTATCAGGCTTCAGATGTCATCAAACATCATCTGAATGACCAGAATTTAGCCTGCCATGATTGGTCCTTGAGTTAGCCCCTCCCCTTAGGACCCTGAGAAGTTTACATCCACATAGGTTAGGTTAACACCTAATAGGGCATGGCTCTGGAGTTAACACCCCCCTTTAGCCAGCCCCACCTTGGGCCCCACCCCAGTCACCAAATCAACACCCACAGAGGTTCCACACCTAATAGGAGTTTGGGCCTGGGGCTTAGCAAAGCAAACAAAAGCCAAACTCTTCAAGGTCATTAAGTGCTAAGGAGCCCATTTTGCTTACCAACACACCTTGATGCCTCTAGAGACAATTAAGACAAAAACATTGTAAGTACTTACACTGGGGAACTTGGATGATGTATGCACTATGAAGTACAAAGAAGGAAGAGATTAATCATGAGAGCCAGAATACTCTAGAAGGCTTTCTGGAGGAGATGACACTTGAACTGAGTCTTAAAGGATGGGGAGACTGAAGTAGATGGGAGGACCTAAGTGAGTCAAGACAGGGGTAAGAATGAGTGAGGAATTAGGGGAAGGGGGGAGGGAGGAAGATAGTAAGAAGAGTAGGTTGACTAGAGTGGGAATGCAGGGGAAAGGGGAGAGAAAGACAGAAAGCAAAAACAAACAATCCTCAATGTTTATATATTTTTTTTAGAGTTTGCAGAACTTTTATATTCTCTCAATTGATCCTCACAACAACCCTCTGAGTCAGGAATGGATTAATATCCCCATTTGATAGATGATGTAATTGAGACCCCAAAAGTTAAAAATCACTTGCCCAAAGCCCCTCAGGTATTGCTACTTTCCAGTTAAGAATACATACTTTTTCCACCACTCCAATGAGAAATGGACACACTGAGGAAAGGCAATTTGACGAGTGGAAGGCAGCATGGCGGAGCAGAACACAGAATTTGCACCCAGAAGGTTTGGGTTTAAATTCTGGTTCTGCTACTTATTATGTGTGTGGTCAAGTCATTTCTTCCCTTTGGGACTCGGTTTCCTTATTTGTAAAATGAAGAGCTCAGCATAGAATGGTGATCCCTAAGGTGCCTTTTGGCTCAAAATCCTATGATCCTGAAACAGCCCTTATACCCTAAATGTCTCTCCCTTGCCCAGTAGCTGAAATGTATTCCAGTTAGTTGCCTCCTTGCTCTCAGAAAAGGAATAGAACCAAAACAAAAACCCAAATGCCATGCCAGTTGGCCAGGCCAGAGGTTCTCCACCTTCCCTGATGGTCCATGCCCCACCCTTACTTACGATAAAAGGAGGACAGGAGCTCAACCAGCAGCAAAGAGCTATGAATTAGTGAGTGCCAGTGCCTCAGGTACCCACAATGGCAAAAAGAGATCCAAGCCAACACGGATATTTATTTATCTCATGTTTTTCCTTCAGATCTAGCAGTGTGACAACAGCACATGTCAATGTCAGCCCAGGTCCTGCCGGCAACACCTTGAAAACTACGCAGAGGTTCAGAAAATAAACAGCCGTCGTCGCTGTGATTCCAGCGATAAAATACCAATGTAAGGAGAGCCTCCTGGGATCCATAATCTGGAATTGTCAGGGGATAAGAATTGTCTGTCTTTTTGATAAAAGATGTCAGCTACCCTTCTGGGTTTTAAACAGAAAGAAGCACTTGTGATTATTAGGCGGATCAGTGAGAGGAATGACTGTCTGCCTCTCCCATTCCTGTCCTCAAAATTTCCTTATCAAAAGCAAATTCAGCCAAATCAGAGTTACAAAATGTACACCACCTAAAACTCCAGGGCTCCTTGTTTTCTCCCTGGGTACTGTCTGTGGGTGAAAACAGAAATTTCCTGATTACCATTCAGTTCAAAAAACCTCCAAAGGCTATTTTAGAATCAGCACTCTTCATTTTGTTCTTTTGGTGGTGTTCGTGAAGAGTGTGCATGTGTATGTGTGTGTTTGCAGGAGTGTATTTTAAGCAGAGGTTTAATTAGCTTCACGAACAATTGTTTCTTAATTTTCAGTTTGTGGGTGATATGTAACTAGGCTTGCTTTGAAAGAAACATATCAGAAATCCTATCCCCAACTTCTACCTACCTACCTACATGTGTGTGCATGCGCACACACACACACACACAATTCAATTGGGGGGAAATGGCCTAATTGTTGAAATCATTTAAAACTGCCACATATCCTGGCAACACTCTCCCCATTTTTCAGGGCTCAAGTCACATGTCACCTCCTACACGAAGCCTCTTCTTGACCACCCCAGCTGTAAGAGGTTCCCTGCCTCCCTACTATCCACCTTTTCTGGAGTCATTGTGGTATAAACTAGTCTAAGAGTTCTGGAATTATATTCAAGAGATTCCTGGTTTATGTAAACCTACAATCCTAGGAATCCTGCCTCTGATGCTTATTAGCTATGTGATCCTGGGCAGATCACCTACTCTCTTTGAGCCTCATTTTCCACATGTATAAAGTGGGGATAACAATACCTGTAGTTCCTTCATCCCCAAGTTGCTGTGAGGCTCAAATGTGAAGATACAAAGTGTCCCAAAAGTCTTAGTGCAGTTTTAAGCTTTACTAACTGTTAATATCCTGTATATATCTAGCACTTTAAAAACTTTAAAGAGCTATATAAATATCAGTAATTTATCATTGTTGTTATTACTATTATAATTGTTAGACTAGGGCTATGATTGTTATAGGGATCTCCCGGTGAGGTTACTCCCTGTACCAATGCATATGCTCTGAAATTTACAGCTTTAGAGAGATTCCTGTGACATGGAGAGGTAAAGTAACTTGCTGAAGGTCACACAGCCAGCATCTGTCAGGTGCAGGACTCTAATCCAGGTCTTCTTGACTCCCAGGAAGGCTATTTTTATGCTATTGTGACTCCTAGTTATTTATTTTCATTGTTATTAGAAATGTTCTCCCTCTTCACTATTTGACTGCGAGCTCCTGGACTGGAATTGGGGTGGGGGGGTGGTGCGGCGCGGTTTGTTGATGTTGCCTTTCCTTATATGCCCAGCACTTAGCACAGTGCCTGGCATGTACTATCACAGTGTCTGTCCATTGGCATGTGGGAGGTGATTAATAAGTGCTGGATGACTTCCTGATTCACCTCCACCTCTTAGAATCCCAGGGATAAAATCCCAGTTGGAACCCTAGCTATGTGACCATGGGCAAGTAATTTAACTTCTATGTGCCTCATTTGTAAAGTGGGGGTGATAGTAACACTTCTGAGGCCTTCTTCAAGGAGCTTTAGTCAAGCAAGATCGTGTATATAAAATATTTTGTAAGCCTTAAAGCATTATACGTCAGCCATTGCTATTTGTATTTCCTACAATTCCCATTACAGTTCCTTGAATGTGATAGGTACTTAATAAACATCTGTTTATTTAAATATGTGAAAATTGAACTCCTGGAAAGCAAGAAACTTGGGAGGGGGGGAAGATCTTACAACAAATTTCACCGATAAGGGTCTCATTTCTCAAGTATGTAAGGAACTGAGCCAAATTAATAAAAATAAGATCCATTCCTAAATTGATAAATGGTCAAAGGATATGAATGAGCAGTTTTCAGAAGAAGAAATCAAAGCTATCTATAGTCATATAAAAATGCTCTAAAATACTACTGATTAGAGAAATACACATTAAAACAACTCTGAGATACTACCTCACACTCATCATATTGGCTAATATGACAGAAAAGGAAAATGATAAATGTTGAATATATGAGAAAATTGGGACCCTAATGCACTGCTGACGGAGTTCTGAACTTATCCAACTATTCTGGAGAACAATTTGAAACTAGGCCCAAAGGGCTCTAAAACTATGCATACTCTTTGATCCAGCAATAGCACTACTAGGTCTGTATCCCAAAGAGATCATAAAAAAGGGAAAAGGACCTGACCTACATGTACAAAAGTGTTTGTAGCAACTCTTTGTTTGTGGTGGCCAAGAGCTGGAAATTGAGGGGATGTCCATGAGTTGGGGAATGGCTGAACAAGCTGTGGTCTATGAATAAAAGGGGGTACTATTGTTCTGTAAGAAATGATGACTAGCTTCTTATTTGCCCTCTTCCTGGCACCCTCTCACACCCCCTGCAGATCCTGGATAGGTTCCCCTTAGGTGGGTCCTTGCAGGGAAATTCTCTCTCCTCCCTTCCCCCACCAAGTCTGCTGCCCTTGGGTGACTCTGGGGTGCTTCTCTTTCCCCTGGAGGGAAAGAGGGAAACTGCGAATGAGAGCAGTGAGGGCAGTGAAGGGGAAACGGTGGATATGGAGGAACAGTGCCGCCATGTTGGTGGAAGAGAAAAAAGGAAGCAGGAACTTGGGAACTGTCAGTCCTACAGGCTCGAGCTAACCATCAAAGAAAACCCAGGATGAGTAGAGACCTCTCCCCTTCCCTACCCCTCCAGGAGTCCCTGCACCTCAGCCATCTGTGCCTCGACTTACAACAAGCACATCAATGTCAGCTTCCAAAGGTTTCCTTTAGACCCCCAAAGAAGAAAGGAATGTGTTCATTGGGTTAGGGCACAAAAATTTTGTGCCAGGGAAACACATTTGCTTTGCTCAAAACACTTTGAAATCTCCTATTTTGACCTAACAGGACAAACAAGATGACTTAAAATGGATGCTGTACCAACATTTTTTTTTAATTTCTATACTCATCTAAAAACAATGAAACCCAAGTGAAGAAATCTCTTTTTTTATTTTTATTTAGTTTTAGTTTGCAAGACATGGTTCTACATAATTTTGAGTTCCAGATTTTCTTCCCTCCCTCCCCAAGACAGCATGGGATCCCATATAACTTCCATGTATAACTTGGCATTGAATTAATTTACACACTACTCAAGTTGTGGAGAAGAATTATGATCAATAGAATGAATCATGAGAAAGAAGAAACAGAACTAAAAAAAAAAAAAACACAACCCAACAACAAATACAAAAGAGAGAAAAAAAGCAGGGGGAGAAAAATACTAGCATGAAGTGTGCCTCGATCTGCATTCATACTTCATATTCTTTCTCTGTATGTAGATAGCCCTCTCCATCGTGAGTCCTTTGGAGCTGTCTCTGCATATTGTGTTGC
>CM053625.1:112930493-112947834 GCA_028646595.1 Phalanger gymnotis | reverse complement strand
TTGATTTCCAATTCTTAGCTACTACAAAGAGAGCCGCTATAAATATTTTTGTACATATGGGTCCTTTTCCCACTTGTGTGATCTCTTTGGGATACAACCCTAGGAGTGGTATTGCTGGGTCAAAGGGTATGAACATTTTTATCAAGTGAAGAAATCTTAAGAAAAACCCTTGCATCCCAATAGGAGCATCCAAGGTGAAATCCAATGTTAGCTGTTAGCAAAGTTCTGCTTGAATCCAGCTATGTCTTTAGAAGCCCAAGGTGGGGGGCGGGGAGGGGAAGGGGATAATTCAAATGGGAAAGAGATAGCAAGCTTAAGAAGAAACTTGAAGAATTGCTTGCAGAAAGAATGGAGAGCAATTCGGAGATGGTTCAAAATCACATGCTTAGTGAAAAGTTTAGAAGCAAATAACATATTGCCCAGGCGGCACATCACAACATATCTTGCCAAATGCTTTAAATGATCTTGCATTACAAAACTTCAAAATCCTTGTACAGGATCAGCAACATCAAACATTACAAATTCACTAAATAAAGACAGCTCCAACCCAACTTTTGATACTAGCCAGAACTGAATTCAGCCATCACTAGATTCAGAAGTAAAAGTCATTTACTATGCTCTCAGCGCAGTCTTATTTGAAATAGCACAATTTTCTGGATATTACTTATATAAAGACTAATACTTACTTTCATAGAAAAAATAAACTTCATATGAAAGCTTCATTTTAATATAAGCACAAGTGCCTTACAAGAAATACCTGCTCTGTCTGAAAATTTTCCTAATGAAGAAATCTTATGTTTACGAGTTTCTTTATTGTGTTATTGGTTTTTTTTTAAAGAATCTGTTTTTGAAGTATTGATCTGTCACAATGCTTCTTAAACTGCAGGTCATGACCTCATGTAACTGAATGTGGGAGTTGCAAAAAAATTGGCAACGGTAAAGGTTTCTGAATGCAAAATGACCAAAAATTAATTCAAAATCAAATGCTTAATGAATCTGAGGTGTTTCTGGCAGCATTTGCATGGGGCAACTTCAGTCCAGCCTTGGTTCTGAACACATAACAAGCACACTTGGCACTGCACATGCTGTCACACCACGGAACACCAACAAATGTTGCCAGAAACACCGCAGATTGCAGTGTTTTTACTGTACTTATAGTTTTCTGCTCTTACAGAAACATAATAGTTAATTATGGAAAATAAAGACTCTTAATATTTTCCTACCATTGTTCTTCAGCATATAAGTATCAAATTAGTATATTTTTGGATTGTATTGTCTTAGAATGTTTGATTTTAAAATTGTTATCACATTCTTTTACAGAAACATAAGTGTTCAATTGCAGCAAGTAAAAACAAAAGCCCTTTAATAATATTTCTCCATTATCACTGTGTGACTATCAATTTTTTAACTTAAACACAAATGGTAAAATTCTATATATAAGAAAGAATTGCTTAAAATACATATCTTTATGATTTATTATCAGTAAATGTTTAACTTGTATATCTATTTCATATACTTATATACCCAGGGCACACAAAAATTTCTTGGGTAAAAAGGGCTCACGAGTGGAAGAAGTTTAAGAAGCCCTGGTCTCTGCCAGGTAACATATTTAGGTCATTTCACAGGCTTACTTTCTGTCAGAAAAGGAGTTTTCCTCATTGAACTGTGTTGGAAGAGGGCTTTTGTATTCTAAATATCATGCCGAAGTATATTTTCTAAATTTAAATATAACCTTACAAAAGTACCAGTTCTTGATTTTAATTGTGGTATGCAATGACTTGGCAAAATTATTATATGAATTATTTTACTTAATACATTGCCTTTACCTTTATCTTATCTGTAAAAAGGGATTAATAGTGACCTCTCTCATGGAAATACTAAATTTGCAATGATTTTACACTAATTTTAATGTTAAGTTCTATTTGGATGTGAAGTGCCATCAAGTCCATTATATAAGAAAAGGCCATGCATAGCTCAGACAGGTATGATGGCACCTTGAGTCTCAGTCTCTCTCTCTCTCACACACACACATACCCACACAGATGCGCGCGTGTGCACACACACACACACACACACACACACACACACACACACATGGCTGTGAAAGAGCAGTGTTGAGCCCATTGCTTGTTTTTTACCAAAATTATTAAGTGGATAGATATTACTGCTTTCTCATAACTTGTATATTTTTAGTTTTATGCTCTTGTGTATTAAGCAATTTTTATGTATATTATGATATCAAAGTTATTGAAAGTATTTATTTACTATTTACATAGGTATTCTGCTCAGAGGATAGTATTTCTTTTTCCATAAAACACAAATAGCCTTTCAGTGTAGAGATGTACTTAGCCTTGTAATGTCTTGACAACTTACGATTTGTTTTAAAATGGAATCAATTTATAGACCATTAAATCAACATATACCCCATGAAAATACAGTATAAACAAGGATTTGCTCCCTCTGCCACTTCCATTTTTCTACAGGACAGCATCATGCTGTGGCCTTCATTGCATATGGAAAAACAAGATTTTAATGATGCTTTTCTAAAACAAATCTATGCGTATGGTGCTTTTTAAAGAACTGTTTTCTAATTGAATCATTCAAAGGGTTTGCATTATTTCATAAATTATATTTATTCAATGTCTTATATTTAAGATATTTGTGAACAAAATCATGGAAAAGTTCCTTAACTATTCAATCAAATTTCTTAATCTTCGATCCAAATGTATGACACTACATTGTGAATACAGTATAATGTTTAACCATAGATGGTTCCACATTTTTTCACATGAGGGGTTTATTTTATGTGGAAAAAAAGCAAGTCAGGCTTACATCTGGGGATCTCTCTTTTTTTTTTAAATAATACTTGTTTACATTCTAGTAAACATAAAGAGCCCTGATTCAATTTTTCGCAAAAGATGGTTCTCTGTAATAGAAGATAACTGCTCAGTTTAACTAAATGTGCATTACTGGGAAAAAACAAATGAATACTTCCTATTAGAATGTGTGTATCCAAATATGACACTTTTATATAGCAACTCCCAAAATTTAGGCAGAATGTAAATAAGCTCCTTGAGGGCAAGAACTACTATTTTCCTTTCTGTATGCACAGTATCCTGCACATAGTGGGCACTTAATAAAAATCTATTAAAAAATAAAAAGAAATGATGAGCCTGCATATGTCAGAAAATCTAGAAAGACTTACATGGACTGATGCTGAGTAAAGTGAATAGAACCAAGAAAATATTGTGCACAGTAGCAGTAACACTATGTGATGATGAACTATGATTGACTTAGCTCTTCTCAGCAATACAATGTTCCAAGACAATTCCAAAAGACTCATGATGGAAAATTCCATCTACATCCAAAGAAAGAACTGATTGAGTCTGAACACAGATTGAAGCATACTATTTTCACTTTGGGGTGGGAGGAGTTAGTGTTTTTTTTTCCTTTTGTTCTCTTCTTTCACAACATGACTAATGTGGAAATATGTTTTACATTATTGCACGTACATAACCTATATCAGATTGCTTGCCATCTTGGGGAGGTGGGAGGGTGGGGAGGAAGGCAGAAAAATTTGGAACTCAAAATCTTTCAAAAAAATGTTGACAATTGTCTTTACATGTAATTGGAAAAACAAAACACTATTTAAAAAAGAGAAATAGTTACACTAATGAACTGTTGATGGAACTGTGAATTAGTCCAATCATTCTGGAGAACAATTTGGAACTATGTCCAAAGGCCTATATAACTGTGTGTACCCTTTGACCCAGCAATAGTGCTACTAGATCTGCACGCCAAAAGGATCGAAGAAAAAGTAAATGGTCCCATATATACAAAAATATTTATAGCAACTCTTTCTGGAAGAATTAGAAACTGAAGGAAGGCCATCAACTAGGGAATAGCTGAACAAGTTGTGGTATGTACAATTGTGATGGACTGCTATTGTGCTATAATAAATGATGAGCAGGATGGTTTCAGAAAAACCCAGACAGATTTTTATGAGCAGATGCAAAGTGAAATGAGCAGAATCAGAAGAACATTGTGCTCAGAAACAGCAATAATGTAACAATGATGGACTCTGAAAGATTTAGTTATTCTGATCAATACAATGATCCAGAGTAATTCCAAAGGATTCATGATGAAAAATATTATCTACCTCCAGAAAGAAAACTGATGGACTATGACCAAAAGATTAAAGCACTTTTTTCCTCTTTATTTTTCTTGTTCTTTTTTTTTTCAACATGACTAATGTGGAAATGTTTTACATGACTTCATACGTATAATGGGGATCTTATTTCTTGCCTTCTCAATGAGTCGGGGAGGGATAGATGGAGAGAGAATTTGGAATTGAAAATAAAAAAGTAAAAGAAAATTAAAATATAATCATTTATTACGTATGTATGTCAGGTGGCAGTTTGTCACAGCCTAATCTGTTTAAAAATAATAATGGTGTGCATAGCACTTTAAGGTTTGCTTTACAAAAATGTTTTATACATGTTATCTCATTTGATCTTCTATTGTTTCTTGACCTATGCTAGCCTTTCAAGTGTTTACATCTTGTGTACCTAATTGGATTTTAAGAACTTCTCAAACAGGAAATGTGTTCTTGATGCTCCCTGATATTGCCTGGAGCACCTTGAGCATGTTGGCTGCTCAGTGAACTTTAGTTAATTTGATTGGAGGGAAAATGTTTTCCTCAAAAAATTTATGTTTTCCTTTTCATAAAGACCTATGAAGTAATGCATGGATAGTAGTTGGTAACCATCAAGTACTATGTAAATGTCCATCATTGTAGGGATAAGGGTCAGACCTATGATTTCATCCATATAGGGGACGTCCAATGCAAGTCAACACTTTTTCTCCAACTTTAATATTCCTAGAGAGTTGTTGGAGACATTGAGAGGTTCAGTGACTTTCCCAAGGTCACAAAACAAATATGTGTCAGAAGTGAGATTTAAACTCAGCTCTTCTTGGGTCTAAGACCAGCTCTCTTTGCAGTATGTTATGTCACTTCTCATATGAGTATCAGAAAGATGATCCTTTAGTCAAAGGGAAAGAACAACATTTTCAAAAGACAAACTACAAAATAACAGTAACCATGTGAAACTATTCCAAATCACTAATAGTGAAAGGTAAGTAAAAATAATGTTCACTTCACGCCCAGAAAAGCGGCAAAAAACTGTTAACCTGCAAAAAACTGTTAACCTGAGCATCTATCATGTGCCAGGCCCTGTGCTAGGTTTTAGGAATACAAATACGAAAGCACAATAGTCCCTGCTTTTGAAGAGCTTACAGTTTACTGGGGAATAGAAAAGAGGGTAATGAACCTGTTCGCAGATTTTATTTAAATTAGAGCATGCAAGGGAAGGGGGGATCAGCAAAAAGGTTGAACCACCAACAATAAGGGAGGGGCTTTGAGAGGACATACACATGAGCTGAGCCTATAAGGAAGGAAGGAAGGAGCTCCAAAAGGTAGAAGTGAGGAGATAGAGAATTCCAGGCATGGAGCACAGTCCACAAAAGCAGAGATGGCAGATGGACTGTTGTATGTGAGGAGCAACAATTAGGCCAGTTTGGCTGGAATTATGATCTTTGATGGGGAGTAATGTGTAATCAGCCTGCAAAGATGGATTGATACCAATATTTTACATGCATATAGTATTTTACAGTTTTCAAATCACATTCAAATGAACCACACTAGCCCCAACTGCCCAGAATTAATTTTTCACTGAAACCTATACTTTTGCTTCATATGAAATAGCATAATATCTCTTTAAGCTCATTTCCTATGAGTATCCAAGGTATTTTTTATATGTAATATTTGATTTTCCCTGTGTGCTAAAAAAAAAGGCACAGTACCTGACACAGTGAAGACATTTAGTAAATGACCACTGATAGATTAATTGGTTTTCTTGTTACAGAGGGGAACCCCTCTGAGATTCTCTACTGGACCAAGGCAACTTGCTCATCCCAGGCTCACCAAAGCTCCTTCAATTTTGAGCATACCAATCCATCCTCATTCGTAGGTAAAATTTACAAGCTATGAAATTAAATTACATAAACTTTTTCTTTTTTAATTCTGAACTTAAACACCAAAAAAAGAGCATAAGCACAATAGAACCCAAAAGAACATTCTATATGAAACCACAAATCTCCATTTCACATTCCTTGTCCTTTTTAAAAGTATGTAATAAAGTTTATGTGTTGCTTTCAAAACTGTACTATTTGTGCTTCTCTATAAACTTCCTTCTTTGCTCTTCTATGCATTTTTAATTACAATGGCTCTTTTGGGAGTAGCCTTAACTAATGCCCTCCCTCATCCTTCCCCCTCCCAAAGAGAAAAAAGAAGCCCATGTAACAAATAAGCATAGTCAAACAACACAAGTCCACACAGAGGCTATGTTCAAAAATGTGTCTCTGCACCTTGTGTCCATCACCTTTCTCTAAGGAGGTGGTTCTGATAGAACAGGTTCCCTGAAGACATGGTTGGTTATTGCTTTGAACAGAAGATACAAATCTTTCAAGGATGTTTTTTCTTTCCAATGTTATTGTCCTTGAATAGATTTTTCTTTTGGTTCTGTTCATTTTACTCTACTGGTAATGCTACAAGGATTCTCTGAAACCATCTTTCTCAGGTTCTTATGGTACAATAATATTTCATTACATTTAGATACAATTTGGTCCGTATTTTCCCAATTATCTAAAAGGCAATCTAAGGCATCCCTTAGGTTCTAGTCCTTTTCTTTTTTGTTCTCCACATTTAATTCCTTCTGCTTTTCAGAATCAGCAAGTTTATTTTGTTTGTGACTCTTCTCTTCCTGGTATCATCCTTCCTCTTACCCAGCCCACTCCACCATTCCCCGTTGCCACTTCCAACTCCTCTTGTTTACCTATTGAGTTGGGTGTATTTCTATCCCAAACTCATGTGTGTATGTGTGTGTGTGTTTAATGATCCTTTATCCATTTCAGATGAAGTTCAACTAATTTTCACTCACCCCAAGATATTCTTCCATGTTTGTACCTTCTTCTCACACATCCAATTATGAAAAACGGTAAGTTCTACTTGCTATACTATAATACTGTATATCTTCCTACACCACTATATTTCTCTTTATAACATCCCTTTCTCCTCTTAAAACCTTAAGAACAGAATGAATCCACTCCTAGGATCTTTGTTTTTCTTATCTACCTCCTTCAATATTCACAGAAGACATTAAGGTTCTAACAGGATACTTGTGTCTTTTCCCCAAAATGTTAGCCCTATGTCATATACAACTCCTTCCAGTTGCTCAAATAAATTTACCATTCTAAATTTCTCTGCATTTATATTTCAAAGTTCCTACTCCATTCTCTCTTTGCATCAGAAATGCCTGAAAGTCCTCTCTCTATTCTACTAAAGATCCTTTTTTTCCTCATGGGATTTTACTTAGTTTTGCATGGTAAGTTAGTCTTGGTTGTAAGCCAATCTTTTTAGCCTTTTGGAGTATTATATTACAAGATCTCCTCTGGTTTTTAGTAGAAGCTTCCAGGTCTTGAGTGAACTTTGCTGTACTTAGTTACTTGAACTACTTCTTTCTGGATGCATTCTTTTTGGGAGTTCTGAATTTTAGCTCTGGCATTCCTGGGACTTTTCTTTTAGGTTTCCTTTCAGGAAATGATTAGTGGATTCTTCTATCTTTACTTTGCCTTGGGTTCTAATAGATTTGGACAGTTTTCATTTATGATTTCTTGAAATCATAAATGTTTAATCATAGCTTTCGGGGAGTCTGATTACCCTTAAACGATCTCTCCTTAACTTGTTTTCCATTTCAGTCATGTTTTATGTCAAATAGTTTACATTTACATTTTTCTATTTTTTTCCATCTTTTTAATTTTATTTTAATATTTCTTCCTGCTTCAACGATTCTATTTGGTGGGCTGTAGTTTTCAGGGATTCCATTTTTATGTGGAAACTGGGCAGCCTGTCTCCATCCAGGCAGCTATCTTCACAGGAAGAACATATTCAGGGTGTTCTGCACTTACACATTGGGAACACTATATATTTAGATAGGTGTTGTTTTCTTCCAAAATAAAAATCTCATAAGACTATATATGAATTCCAATGGCGTTGCCATTGCTCAACATCAAAGATGACCAGAGATGGAAATGGTCAATGCTGGAGGGGCTGAAAGAGGACAGACTCAATAACACATTGTTGGGAGTGCGGTGGATTGGCCTAATTCTAGAAGACTAATTGGAAAAATGAAAGAAAAGCAATGAAACATTTCATAGATACCATTCCTGGATGGGGGGAGGGGCTAAATCCAGAAATAACTTTGGAATAAAAACAAAAGGTATCAATAAAGCAAAATGGTTTAAATAAGTTTAGCTTTACTGTTGCTGTTTGCTTTTAATCCCATCCATTTCTGGATCTATTTCTCCAAACTTCTATGCCTATCCAGGAATAGTATCTATAAACAATTTAATTGCTTTCCTCTCATTCTTCCAAATGGACCTGCCCAGGAGGCTGGGATCTACCTCAGGAGAGGGTCTGGCTCCCCATCAGGTGGTACGGCATGACCTCCAAGCAGTCTGTTCATGCTAATACTACCCCATGCTGACTTCATGGCTGCCAGGAGCACAGCTGGCAACATGAGCTTCCTGGCTAGACTGGGAACTCCACTGGGGCCCAGAGAGCCAGAGTGGTCTGACCCTTCCTCTGGTGGCATGCATCACCAGAAAAGCATACACAACGCAAGCCTTCCACTGCCCAAGAGATAAAACAGCTGGTGATAGAGATTTATTGATAATATCAGTTGCCCTTTAATGAGAAAATTTCCAAGCCACAAGTTCTTAACCTGGAGTCCAAAGACCACCCAACAGATACATGGATAAATATCTGGATTCTATGAACTTGGATGGGAAAAAAATCCATCTTTATTTTTATTAACCGTTGGTTTCTTTTGTAATCTTATGTATTTTATTTTATGCATTTAAAAACATTATCCTGAGAAGAGGTCCATAGGCTTCTCCAGACTTAGCATCGTGCCTGGTACATAGTAGGTGCTTATTAAATGCTTGATTACTGACTAGACTGCCAAAAGGGTCCATGACATAAAAAAAGATAAGAAGTCTAAGTAATGCATCAAAAGAGCCCTGGTTCTTCTCTATATCTCCTAATGGTTATAATGTTACAGTCAGGACACAGAGGAGTCTGAATATAAGAGAGAACTGCACATATTGAGAAGGGATTGTTCTGTGTCCAGTGGACAGAAGTGATGCAGGAACAGTTAATGCTCATGAAAATGGGACTTCTTTCCTTCTGTAAATAGTAAGGTATTAGGCACCTCGCTACTGAGAGACATTGTAGTCTTGTGGAAAGCACATTAGAACTTTTTCAGACAGCAGCTGATTGAATTTTGAATTCTAATTTATTTTTGGCTTTCCTTGACTATACATATATATATGTATTATATATATATGTATATATATTTCCTTGACTATACATATATATATGTATATATGCTGTTTGTTGGCACAAACAACAATCTCAATATCCTTATCTGCAAAATGGGGATAATAATAGTACCTACCTCCCAACATTGTTGTGATAATAAAATTAGATAATATTCTAAAGTGCTTTGCAAACCTTAAAGCTCTATATAAATTCTAGATAGTACCATTTTATTATATAATTAAAGCATACTGTAAATCTCAAAATGCCATATAAATATTAGCTATTGATATTACAGCAAATTCCTACCTACCCGTAATTAGCAGCCAGAAGCAATGGACAGCTCTCTGGAAATCAGAGATCCTTGGTTCATAGCCCAATCTATGTGATAAATCACTTTTCTCTGGAACCCAGGATCTTTGTCTCTAAAACAAAGGGGGTGGACTTAATGGACCCCTAAGGTTCTTGCCAGCACTAAGTCTACGCACTTACCATAGTCAGGGAGCAGAACACTTGGGTGAAGCACGTATTCCGGTTTATAAGAAAGTACCACACATCTTACATAGGGTTTACCAACTTACATTCAAAAGGTACTGGAAGCATCTTGTGGGGCCGTAGGGTCATTATTGAGAACACAATTATAATCATAAAAGATTGGGCAGAGTAAACTAAATAGATACCACATGCATACTTAACTGGAAATGTAGGCGAGGTGGCTGAATCTGTCTGAGCCATTCCCAAGGCTGATCCTACAAGCGTCCTTTAGGTTTTAAAAGAAATCTCTAATATCATTGCACCTTTTTTGTTACTTGTCTCTCTTGCAAAAGTAGAGCATAGGGAAAACTGGGCATTTGATTCTGGATTAAAGTACATGTATAACATTGAGACATATCAAAACTCCCCACTTTATTGACCCATTTCCCTAGCGCTGCTTATCTAGAATGCTCTCCTTCCTCCTCTCTGCCTCCCAGAATCCCCAGCTCTCTTCCAAACACAGCTCAGATGGTACCTCCTACATGAGACAGTACCTTCCAAACACCTAGTTACTGTTTCTCTCTCCCCCTTGAAGTTACTGTGTATTTATTAACTAACAAACATCTTTTATCCCAAGAGAATGCCATCTCTTTGAGCATAGACTTTCATTTCTTTTCTTAACAATACCGGGGCCATCTCCCGTCGACCTAACCTATGTCTTGTCACTGGACCCAGATGGCTCTGGAGGAAAGAGTAAGGCTGGTGACTTTGCCCAGCCCTGCCTCACTTAAATCCAATTCACTTGCAAGTCAAGACATCGCCTCCCTGACATCATGGTCAAACTACAACAGCAATACCAAGAATAGCACCTGGCACAGTCGGTGCTTAATAAATGCATATGGAATTGAATTTGGAGAAATGTATTTTGCAATCATGATCGAGTCTTCTTTGTTTTGTTAGGGAGAACATCTTCAAAACCTTTTCCTCTGTCAGTTCTGAACTTTGGTCCAATTCTTGCTAGGAAACAGACCAGGGAGAAACCCAGATACATAACTATTCATCTTTATGAATTGCCATTTCCTAAATGTAAATAGGGCACACTGCCTATGTAACTTAACAAGGTAATCATAGCTCACGTACCCAGTTTGTCAATGGGGCTGTTTTCTTTTGCACTGGGTTCTAATTGACTAAAAAGTCCCAGAGGTTTGATGAGACTTGTATAACATGTTGAACAACAAATAGCCCATTTCTCTATCGCTCCACTTCTCTCTAGCGACCCAAAAGAAAAGAGCAGGGTGTCTCCCTCCTGCATCCAATAGCCTCCTGCCCACCTGGCACAGTCCACCTCCTGCTGCTACCTGCCCATCAGACTTTGCTCTTTCTGGTCTGTGGCTGCAGCCAGGCCATTTCTGCAGACCCTGGGCACTCCCCGCAGTGGTGAAATGTCTTTCCCTGTTTCTCTTCCTCCAGGAGAGGAAAAAGTAACAAACACCACATCCCAGATCATCTCTCTCTTTGGGATTAGGCAGAGCAGCAAATGGCCAGTCTAACTGACTTGAGCTTTTGATCCCCCCGACTTACATGTCTCTTCAGCCAGGTTCTCATCTTAAGTGCTTTCAGCACCTGATTTATTAAGAGGCTGGAGAGGGGAACTTGGTTTAAGGAAGGGTGGGGGGAAGGAGACAGTTAAGAAAGTCCCTGGAAACTGATAATAAATCTGACGTTCATATCACAGGTGGGGCTCCTTGAGCAGGGATGGAGGATAGGGGGAGTTTAGTAAATTAAAATAAATATGTCCACATTTACCCTGCAAGTGTGAGCAATCTGGATTGACCCCTCCCTTTTTAAAAATTTGCCCATGTTCTTGGATTTCGACCTTATGCCTCCTCGATGTACATGTTAACATTTCAACCTATAAATTTTATTTTAATAAAATAGGTGTCTAGGAAGGAAAAGCAACCTTTTTTTTAAAGGCCATAGCAAACTTCTTGGATTTTTTCCCCTTCATCTTTCACACATTTTGTCCTAAACCACAGATGTTTCCTCTGACTTATCAGTGTGATGAAAAGAAATCCAATATCCACCGGGCTTTCAAATTTACAGCCACAGAAACAAAAGATGACAGGGAGAGAGAAAGAACTTGCTTAGCTGGGAGCTGTGATATCCTACACTGGAGAGGGAAAAGGGCCACATGCCCATGGTGCCAGCTAATGCATTTAAACATTCTTGTTACCTTTCTCACAGTCTGGGAGAGCCTTCCAGGCCACTGCAACCTCCAGCTGAAACTCATTCAAGTAATGCTCCCCCCACCTGTTAGGCCGGGCAGGCTCTGCAGACCCAGCATTAATGTCACGTTCCTAATTATCTTCCACCTCTCTGGTTACATTTTTTGCTGTGATCACCGCTTCACTGAGAGTAGTTTTCATGTTGCCCGGCTGTCCTTTTGGAGGCAAAAGTGAGAGCCTGTTCACGTGGCTTCACTCTGTGGCCTTTCTCTTCTCTGTAGGTTGTCTGAGGAAGGCCCCTTTAGATCATTGTTTAATTCTGTCCCCTCTATGCCTCTCCTCTGCTAAGCCCTCACACTTGTGAGGCTCACGGGATCTAGAGTTAGTAGGCTCCTTAGAGGTCATAGTACATAAGAGAGCTGAGATTCAAATTCAGGTCTCCTAACACCAAATCCAATGCTCCAGCCATTTTCCCAGAGGTACTCTGAAGTCCTCCCAAGAGACAATAATGACTGCATGCTGGCAGCTTCGTCAACACCACCACCGAGTAGACAAAGCACAGGGCCTGGATGCAGGAAGACCTGACTCCAGAACTCAAATCCTAGGCAAATCACCTAGCCTGCCTGCCTCAGTTTCCACAACTGCCAAATGGGGATAATTATAGCACCTATCCCCAGAGTTGTGAAGATCAAATGAGATAATATTTTTTTCAATATTATAGCCACAGGAAGAAGAGATGATGGGAGAAAGAAAGAACTTGCTTAGCTAGGAGCTAATATTCGTAATAACATTTGTACAGAACTTAGCACAGTGCCCAGCTCTTTTAAAAATACTTATTCCCTTCCCCTGCTCAACGCCATGACACATGCACGCTCTCTGAAGCTCTATGCTAAAGGGGAAAAAGTGGTGGCTCTGGGGTCAGAGGACCTGGCCTTGGATCCTGTCTCTGATTTTACTATTTGGATAACCTTGGGCAAGTCACTTATGCTCCCAAAGCTTCAATTTCCTCATGTGTGTAAAATGAGTGGGTCAGACAAAATGGCTTCTGAAGTTCCTTCCAGCTCTGAATCCAAGATCCTGTGATCTTTCCTTCAGCTTTTCCCCCAAACATCTTTGTATATTACTTCAATGATATGAAGTAGGTTCCTTCAACTGCAGTGGTGATATAAGACTCTACACACATTTGTCTGTAAGGCTACCTTTATCAGGCTTTTGGAATAGGGAGTTATGATTCAGATGCCATAATATGAGCAGCTACATTTTAAAAACCATGCAATAAAGAGTCATATTTTCATGGCATACTGCAGAATTGCTGGTAATGATGTGCCCATGGTCCTCTTTCACCTGTTAGCTTTTAAGCTCTTTGAAAACAAGGACTAGGTCTTTTCCCAAGGTTTCTAGCACACTGTGGGTTCAATAAATAATGATAGGCATGCTATCATAGAAGGGCTTGGGGAAAGGAAATCCAGAACTTTGGTAAGCCTTGAAGTTCTGGATTTCCTTTCCTTTCCCCAAGCCCTTCTATCTCCAATCACAAAATCAAACAAACAAACAAAAACACATTTCTACCCACCCCGCCCCAGTGGACTTTACAACAATAAGTAGCTAGAAATCTGAGCTCTTTAATTATCTGCCTTTACCTATGCTCTTTGCATACTAAGGGACCTGTATCCTTCCAATGCACTAGAAAAACATTCAAAGCTTCACCTCTTCTCTCCTCCCTTCTCCTCCCTTCTCTTCCCTTCCTCTTTCTTCTCTTCCCTTCCCCTCTCTTCCCTTCTTCTCTCTTCTCTCCTCTTTTCTCTTCCCCCCTTGTCCACCTTTCAACTTTAAGAAAGCCAACCCTCAGCAAAGGCACTGACCACCTCCAATCCAACCAACACTTGTTAATTTAACTGTCTGTTACAACATGCCTGACATTGTGTTGGGCATTGGGAATACAAAGACAAAAGACAAAACTGAGACCAACATTCTACCATTCTACGACATGACTATCCAGATAAGGAAACACAAGGCATTTCAGAGTAATATCAAGATTGAGAGTACTAATGCCTGGGGAAGACCAGGATGGTTTCCGTGTAGAAGGTGATGGCTGAGCTGTGCTTTGAAGGAATCTAAGGTTTCTAAGAAACTGAACAGAGATATGGGCCGGAGTATGGAGAGAAGAAATGGAATAGCATATAAGGGAGCAGCAAGCAGGTCATTTTGGCTAGAAAGTACAGTATGTGATGGGAGGCAATGTGAAATAAGCCGAGAAAGGAAGGAGCCAGGCTGTGGAGTGCTATTGATGCTAGACTGAAATTGGGTAGGTAACATGGCCCAACTTTATCTCCATTGCCTCTGCTCCACCCATTTTTCCACCTTAAATGATAGCACCCTCTCCCCTATCCTATTCATCTCTTCTTCTTCCTCTGTTTCAAAATTCTCCATCAGGAAAAAAGAACTTATATTGGTCCCATGTGCTTCGTTGTTGTTGCTGTTCAGTCGTGTCCAGCTCTTCATGACCTCGCAGATCACGGCACACCAGGTCCTTCTATCCTCCACTATTTCTCACAGTTTGTCCAAGTTCATGTCCATCTCATCCTTTGCCTTCCCCTTTTTCTTTTGCCTTCAATCTTTCCCAACATCAGGGTTTTTTCCAATGAGTGCTACCTTCTCATTACTGAAGTAGTTCAGCTTCAGTATTTGACCTTCCAGGGAATCGCCTGAATTAATTTCTTTAGGAATTGACTGATTTGACCTCTTTGCTGTCCAAGGGACTCTCAAAAGTCTTCTCTAGCACCACAATTCAAAAGCATCAATTCTTTGGCACTGAACTTTCCCTACAATTCAACCCTCATGGCCATAGATTGCCACTAGAAAAACCATAGCTTTAACCATACAGTCCCATGTGCATTTTAGTGTAATTTAAGTCACCAGTATACCTTTCATGTGGTGTTTGCATTTGAAACTTTTCTCTAATTATGGAGGCTAAAACCTCCTATCAATTGAATTTCAGGTACTAAGGAACAGGTAGGGCAGGAGTCCCTTCTAGAGTTCCTTGTAATCATTACGCCAGGTACTATTTTGCTACCTGTATGACCTTGAGTGAGTCACTTCCCTCATTCAGGCTTCAGTTTCCTCATCTGTAAAATGAAGGGATTGGACCAGATGGTCTCCAGCTCTAAATGCCAGAGCCCTATTACCACCTACAACAGAGACAGTCGGTCTTAAGCATTGGCTCCATCTGCTGATTTATGGACTATTTAGTTACGGCAACAGTGAAGTATCCTGGAAAAGGCACTGGCTTTTGGTGTCAGAAGACCTGGGCTTAAATCCCAACTCTACTATTTACTGCTTGTGTGACCTTAGGCACATCACTTAGCATCTTTGACACTTAGTGTTCTCATCTAGAAGATGACTTGGTTTGTCCAGATGATCACAAATGCCGCTTACAGTTCTAAATCCTGTGATCCTATATATAGATGGATGCCTTGACCTCCTCACACACCCTGGAGGCCTTCAGGAAAGAAAAAAATGCATATAACGAGATCCAAGAGGTCAAAGCCCTGGAATGGTCTCTAGGCTCTTCGGCAGAATTGTCTTAAGAGGAAAAGCACGGGCTGTTCAGTGCCTTGGATGCAGGAGACTCATAGTAAATGCTTATCAGTTTGAATAGAATTGAAGTTCTTTAATAGACTCTACTGTCCTTCCGTAGTGGGAAGCCATCTGGGAGGGATCACAAATTCCCTGATGCTTTCTCATACAATAACTTCTATAGGCCTCTTATACTGAGTACCCAACTGGGCAGGATACACAACAAATTGAAGACATGACTCCTGCCTTCAGAAAGCCTGTGACTGAAGAGACAAGATGTCCATCAGGCATGGCACAGTGCCAAGAGCACTAGAGCGAAAGTCTGGAGGTTCATATTACATCCTGGTTCAGCCACTCACTATGTAACTTTCTATCTCACTATCTATTCAAGGCCCTTTCTGGGCCTCAGTTTCCCTATCTGTAAACGAATGGGGTTGGACTAGAAGGTTGCTAAGGGCCCTTCTAGTTCTAATGTTCTTTAGTGAAAGAAATAATTAATGTAAATGTGAGGAAGACTCGGAGATTATTGCACATAGATTTTAAACAGAAAGGGCCCTTAGAGGCCATCTAGTCTGCATACCCCCTCATTTTATAGATGAGGAAACTGAGTTTCAGGAAGTTAAGTGACTTCCCCATTGTCACGCCACAAGTAATCCCATTCAGATGGAATTAATCTAAGAAGGCTTCTTGGAAGAGGAGTTTGATGACCAGCAATGACTAAGGTTTAGCAGAGAGGAAGGAGTAGGCATTTCTAAGTAAAACTGCCATCTCAGAGCAAGGGCTGAAGGCTTACTTTCCCAAATGCCTTCCCTGTTATGGATACTAAGCCTCACCCATTCTCTGCCTCTCTCTTCCATCCTTTACTCCAAACACTAAAATTATCTGACTACCCCATCTGGACTGAACTTTTCTAAGAGTTATTCATCCCCCAGAGAGCTGGCAGGAGCTGCAGGAGAGGGCACAGCTGTGAAAAGAGCTAATGTTACAAGTAATTTTGACAATTAAGAAAACGTGTCAATTAAATGGATTTGTCTCAGGTTACATGAGAGGTTGCATACCTCAGGGCCTATCAGAGCAAAGACTTAGGTGTGGAGAACTCTGAGTTCCAGGAATAGCTTCTGACATCCTTACAAGCTAAAAAAAAGTCTTCCCCTTTTTCTCTGCTGAGCACATGTAGCAGGAAGAATTTGGCAGTAGGTCTCCAGGAGTTACATTCCCTTCCACCCTTCAGCCATTTATCCAAAGTTGAGAAGATTCACGGCTCCCTTTTTCATATAGTACTTTGAAAAGTCTGGCCCTGGGACTTTAGATTAAGCCTTGCAGAATCTCATTAGTTTCCCTAAGCACCAACTTCACTCTATGGAGTCGTTTCCAAAAATCACATGATCCAAGATTTGAACTGGAAAGGGACCTTCAAGGCCAGCTCTCTCATTTTACAGATGAGGAAACTGAGGCATCAAGCAGCTAAGTACCTTGCTTAGGTAATAAATGAGTGAGGTGAGATTTGAACCCAGGTTTCCCTGCCCCCCCCAAGCCAGTGCTTTTCTATTACATCATACAGAACCAAGAGTTTTGCCTTTCGTTACTTTCTAGACCAGGGGAGGGGAACCTTCGGACCTGAGGCTACATG
>CM053625.1:112867384-112919627 GCA_028646595.1 Phalanger gymnotis | reverse complement strand
TCATACAGATCAAACTTTGTGAACGGAAAGGATCTGCAGGTGCCCAGAGCTTGGTCTGACCCGACCAAGCAGGGGGTGGATGAGCTTCTCAGGAAAGGTCAGTAAGAGCACGCCAGATGACAAAGAACCCAGGTAAAAAGAGTAAAAAAGAAAAGCCCCATTCTAGGGCCATGGAAAGAGAGACACACTGGTGCACTCAGTGGTGGAGGAGCTGGGGAGTGGGCCAGCCAATGTGGAAAGCAATTTGGAACCATGCTATGAGAACTGATGAAAAGGTCCATCACCTTTGAACAAGGGATCCCACTGCAAGCGCATGCCCCCAAGGAGGTCAAAGCTATAACGACAGGTCCCACACATACCAAAAGACTTAGATTAGAGGCACTTTTTGTAGGAGCAAAGAACCAGAGACAAAGTAGATGCCCATTGATTGGGGAAGAGCTAAACAATCCATGGTATATGAACAAAATGGAACATTACTGTGCCGTAAGACACAATGAATGTGAAGAAGAAAGAGGAGCATAGGAAAAGATACAAAGAAAAGTAAACAGAGTGAGGAAAGCAATATACACAGTGACTACTGTGATATAGACAAAAGGCCCCTAAAACAAAACCAAATGCACTACAATTATAATGACCAAGCCAGGCCCTGAAGAAGGGATGAGAAAATGTACCTCTTTCCCTTATTTTCAAATGTGGAAGGGGATGTAAGTGCAACATTACAGACTCAAATTCAATTGTATGGGTTCATTTTTTCCTCTCTTTTTTATTTTTTAGAAGGGATAGCTCCCTTTGCTTGGGTGACAGGGAAGGATATATTTAGATATGAAGGTAGCATACAAGCAAACTTTTTTTTCAATAAACCTTTTTTTGTTGTTGTTGTTAAGAAAAAAACTCATTCTAAGGAATGACCCAGCTCCTGACCGTGGGAGCATCAGCAGGTTCATGTGAAAGTTCTGCCAGTAAATCCTTTTGTACTGACTAGAGTGCATTCTGTGCTGCCCATTTCATGACAGATCTAACCAACATAGGTCCTGACCTCAAGGAACTCACAGAGATTTTATTACAAGGAGAGAGTAGAGGAGACATGGAAACAGGTTGATTCAGAAGTGAATGAAAATGGTACAAACCAATTTCCCCAAAGGAGCAAAGGGCCTCAGAGTCCAACTGATTCATCTTAGAAAATGACCGGTAACATAATGACCCTCCTCCAGTCCTGCAAAGGGGAAGATTCAGTGGGATTCTCTGGGTAAGCTGCCAGGAGAAGCAGGCATAAGAGGAAGAAGAGGAAGAGGAGGAGGAAGAAGAGGAGAGGAAAAGGAGGAGGAGGAAGAAGAGGGGGAAGAAGGAGAGGAGGAGGAAGGAGAGGAGGAGGAGGAGGAAAGAAAGAGGGCATTGGAGGGAAGAGAATATCCTGGAGTGGAAAAAATATTTGATTGGGGGTCAGCAGACCTGGATTTGAAGGCCAGCTCTGATATTTACTACTACTGTGTCCTTCACCTACTTATCTAATCTCTCTGAGTCTCAATTTCCTCATCTGAATATTAATATATGCCAGTACTACATAAATGCCTCCACCACTGCTCTTCCTCCTCCCCTCCTTCTTTCTTCCTCCTCTTCTTCCTTCTTCTTCTTCCCACTCCCTGCCAGGTTTCCCTTGTAAAGGTCCCACAAGTGGTGATCTTTCCATTGTATAGACTGTGGGATATTGGGGAGAAAGGGGGAGGAGCTCGTTCAGGAAGATGCAGAGTAGCACTAGAACCAAAGGATCCTGAATCCAGGGCTGAAAGGAATCCCAGGGCCTATCTAGTTCAGTGCCTTCATTTTACAGATGAGGAAAACAAAGCCCAGGAAAGTGCAGTTATTTGTCCAAAGTAACCCAGATAATAAGTATCAGAGGGAGGATTTAAACCCAAGCCCACTGACTCCAGAATCAGTGCTATTTTTCACTCTACTATGTTATCTATGGAGGCAACATAATATAGAGGAGGGGGAGGGGTCATAGTCTGGGAGATCTGAGTTCAAGTTTCACCTCTGACACTTGCTCTAACACAGTGTGACCCTGAGAAAGTCATTTAACTTTGCACTGCAGGCAATTCTCTAAGATAAGCTGAGGAATAGTTCCTGATCTACATTGGTAGAGGAAGTTTCCTTAATAGCAGTTCCCCACACCACAAGTCTGGGCCCATCTCGCACAGATTTTTTTTAACTGAGGCCCAGAGTGACCTGTGAAGTGATCTACCCAGGATTACACAGATAACCAACTGCCACTTAGATTTCAATCCATGTTTCCTGTTTGTAAAGTACAAGATAGTCTTAGCAAACTATTTTCCAGGATATATCCACCTTGATGTCCAGCCAAACCATCAAGATCACATGTTTAAAACTGAACTTAGGGGCAGGTAGGTGGTACAGTGGATAGACCATTAGCCCTAAAGTCAGGAAAACCTGAGTTCAAATCTGGTCTCAGACACATATTAACTGTGTGACCTTGGGCGAGTCACTTAACCCTGATTGCCTCTCCCCAAAGAAAAAGGAAAAACAGCGACTGAACTTAGCATTTTCCCTTCTAACCCTCACTCTCCATCTAGCTTCTCTATTTCTGTTAACAGGACCACACAGCAGAATAGAAGTTCCTTGTGAGGAGAGACTATTTTTTTGTCTTAATATCCCCAAGGCCTAGTACAGTGTCTGACACAGAGTAGATGTCTATTGATAAATGGCATTGGATTGTATGAAGCAACACCAGAGCCCACCACTTATAAAGCCTGGTCCTGTTTGTACAATGAATCAGTTGGTAACTGTGGCTGATGCCTGAAGCACCAGAAAAGTATTCCAGAAGGGATACAAAAGGGTAAGGAAACCCATTCAACCTCAACTCTAAGAATTGTACATGCCACCAGTGTTCTAGAGATGAAATAACAACATTGTCCAAGCTACCAAAAAAATTCTTGCATCCTTACTTCTGTTTACAAGAAATTCACCAAGAACAACCCATGAGAGTGAGGATGCAAGCTAATGTCCTGCCCTTGACTATCCAAAGTTTCTTAATTGTTCCCAAATCCCCAGTCACGGGTGTACCTCACCCCATCATTGCGTGTTTATTTTGTACAGCATATAGTCTATATTTACTTATCTGTGATCATGTTGTATCTCCCTAAGACAGGGAGATACATGTGACCTCAGGGTCAAAGGCTCCCCACCCTTGCCCTAGGAGAATATAAAGTCCCTGAAGGCAGGTACTGTCTTACTCCAGTGCCTAGAAAGTGCTTCATGAATACCTGTGGATGGACTGATGTACCCCTTCCCCAAACATACCTCCATGCCTCTCACCAGTATAACCAAATGGTATAAAGGAAGGAGCCCAGGCCTAGTCAGGAGAGGAGTCAGGAGACCTAGGATCTTGGCCTTGCTTTGCCACTAACTCATTGCGTTCTGCTGAACAAATAACAACCTCTCTAGGCCTCAGTTTCCTCCAGAAACAAAACAAGGGACTAGGATTCTGTGGTCCCTTAGGTCTCCTTCAACTCTACAATTCCACAAGTCTAACTGTAGAACTGAGCCCAACGTGACTTCATTCATTTTCAGCCAATACTATTTTTCTGAGCATTCACTGAATGCTGAATCTCTCACATGTGGCACTCTCAGAGGGACCCATCCCCTGCTTTAGGGAGCTCAAAAGCCTCCACTGGGAGACAGCACACACTGGCAAACGTGCCTGACAAACACTTATCTGCCTATATGTCAACACCACTGCTTTAAAGCTAAAACAACAAATCCAAATTTGAGCAGACATCAAGGACAAGAGTTGATCCAGAGCAGACTCAACAGCCTATGATGACCTAACAGCTATATCTGCCTCTATACCCATCCAGCTCCTGGCTCTTCTCCTCTCACCCAGACCCTGTGTCCCTAGAGTTGGGGAATACAAGGGGAGGACACATGGGAAGTTAGCACAGTACAGCTCTCTTCCCACCTTTCCATTCCCCTTATACCTTATTCTTCACCATGCCTCCACCCCCCAACCACATCCTCTTCCATCCATTGACATTGGCCTCCTTGCTGCTCCTCACAACATGACATGCCATCTCTCAACTCCAGGAATTTCACTGGCTTGTCTCCCAAGCTGAGAATTCTCTACTTCCAGGCTTCCTTCAAGTCCCAACTAAAATCCTACCTTCTACAAGAAGTCTTTCCCATTTCCCTTTAATGCACGTGCCTTCCCTCTATGGATTATCTCCCAATTTATCTTTTCTCCCCACTGTATCCTGTTCATAAGCAGTTGTTTATATAGTATCTCCCCCCATTAAACTTTGAGCTTCTTGAGAGCAAGGATTGTTTTTTGCCTTTCTTTGTATCCCCAGCGCTTAGCATGATGCCCAACACAAAGTAAGCACTTAAACTCTTGCTGACTCACTGTCTGTGACCCCACCAGCCTGTTCCCCCGCTACCCATCCTAGGCCACTCCGAACTCCTACATGTCTCAACAAAATCTGCTCTCCCATCACCCCATATGGACAAGAAGTGAGGGGCAGGAAGCAGGAGGACGTAGGAAGTTAGGCAAGATGCAGTCTCTCAGTCCCTTGATTTCAACAGATAAGTACCATGTGTGGGAATTCAAACAGCATTCTCTAGGTGTAAAACACTATGATTTCCCTTCTCCAATGTAATGCAAGCTTCTGGCAGTCAACATGCTGTTAACTTTCTATAATAATCTGTATTTGCAACTTGTTTGGGAGATATTTGTAGGGAAAAACACACCATTGAATTTGGGGGCTTTTGCTTACATTTTCTACTCCAAAAAGGAACATCATTGGTATTCAATCCCCATGGTTTGCTCTTTTTTAGAGGTTTTTCTTTTGTTGTGTTTTTTTAAAGAACAGGAGGCATTTCACAAATAATCATGGGTTTCTATGTTTGGAAGCCACCTTTCCAATTCATCTAATCCATTTCCTGTACAGAAAAGAGTCTCTAGATCATCCCAGTGTCCACATCTCAAATACTACTAGCTGTTCTGACAGTCATATCTCAGGAATGGGACTGTGCAGCTAGAAGAAGGAAGCTAACGTTATCCTGGGGATGGAAAGATGTTTGTTTTTTCCTCTGAGGATAGAGGAAAGCAAACTATAAAGTACTATACACATATGAAAGGATGGCTTGACAGTTTACAATGCATTTTCACACATAATATATATGTTGTTTTGTGTCACTCCAGTGAATTGGGGGGATAATAATCTCCATTACATAAATAAGGAAATAAAATCTCAGAGAAGTTAAATGGTTTGTCCAGGGTTACATGGCTCATTAGCAGAGACAGGACTTGAAACCTGGCCTTGAAACTCTGATTTCAGGTCTCTTTCAACTAGATCATATTGCCCCTAGTGTTAAAAGATTAAGGCTCTTTGTTCTGAAAATATGAAGGTTGAGAAGGGATGTGATCATAAGATTACAGATTTTAGAGCTAGAAGGGAAACCTTAGAGACCACTAAGGCAACCCCCTTTATTTTACAGATAAAGCAGCTAAGGAGCATAGAGCCCAATTGACTTGCGCTAGCAAGTGCCTGAGGCAGGATCTGAATCCAGGGTATCCTGACTCCAAATCTACTCCCTATATACTATACCATGGTGCCTCTCCAATCAAAGTCTATAAAATGAAAAGGTTAGAGAAGGTGAATATCAAATCCTGTAACACTACCCACCCCCCTAAAACACAAAAGGTTTAGTTTTAGTACAAATAAAAGAAAATATTTCTTTATTTTTTAAAATATTTCTTGAATCTGGGGCTTTATCGGTGTGGAAACTCCTTCCATCATCATAAAATGTAACCTTTCTGTGACTTAAATATGCATTCTTTGAATTGTAATGAATGAAAAAATTCATCACCTGCTGGTTAACCTCCTCCAAACTAAGCTAGGCTGTTCCTCACAGATAGACACAAAGACTGTCTGTCAGACTATGTGACTTTGGGCAGGTCATTTGGACTTACCGGGCCTCAGTTTCCTCATCTGTGAAATGTGAGGGCTGAACTAAATGGCCTCTGAGTTTCCATCCATCTCTGGATCAATAACTCTATGACTATATAACCCATACAGGCATAACAAAAGTGTAGCATACGGAGTTTTGGTTTAGGACAAAATATAGTGACCTGACAATACCTTACCAAGGGAGACATTTCCTCTCCTGGCTATTTTGCCCTTATTCAAAGGGGAAAGAGGGAAAAGGGTAGCAGTTGTCTCTATGGACCTTAGCGATATGTGTCCAACCCTCACTGCCCAGATGAGCTTCCTCACCATTTTGTGTCCCTGATCCTTGCACTCAGTAAAAAATATTGCTAGTTGTAGCTGTAGTAACTAAGCCCATATTTTAACCCTTTCCAGGTTGGTAAATTGCATGGAAGGTAAGGACTATGCATCTTATCATAAGCTTTGTCTCTCCTCTAACACCTACATAGCTTAGTGATTTACATACAGTAGACATATATGACAAATGTTTGTTGAATTGAGTTGGCAGGATATTCTCCAAACCATTAACTTGTTCTCCATTAAAGACAGATCGCAACCTGGTTATAAGTTATAAATATGGGGAGCTACCTGAGGCTCAAAAAAGTTAAGCAACTTGCCCATGGTCACACAATTAGAAAGTGTGAGAGGCAGAATTTGAACCCACATCCTCCTCCCTTGAAGACCAGCACCTTATCCACTTCTGTCTCTCATCTTTTCTAAAAATCTCAAAAAAGGAGGTCACTCTAAATATTCCTCAGCCATCATCATATGCCAGAGAGCAGATATCATGGACTTTTATGTCTCCAGGAGTCTATGTGCCAGGGTATTATATGAAAAATGCCAACTTTTCCCTCTGCTATGGTCCTAACTAACTAGAGGTAAGACAAATTTATTTGTACCTGTTCCTCAAAAGAACTGGGCCCTGTAGGGAAAAGACCCAAAGTGCTGAGAATTCTTCAATAATTCATTGGGTTGGCCTGTCTCCAAAGATAGGCAGTTGATCAATGGGGGTGAGGGTACAAATAAAGGATCTTGTGAAATAAAAATAGCTGGCATTTATATGCCACTTTAAAGTCTGAAAAATGCTTTGTATACATTATATCATCTGATGTAATAACCCTGTCCCCATTTTATAGATGAGGAGCTATGACCATCCCCAGATGTAAAGGCTGAGAATCAGAGAAATTTAGAGATTTGTCCAGGGTCACCCAGATACTGTCTGAAATGGGATTTGAACCAGTTTTCTTGACTTCACGTCCAGCACTATATCCACTTCACCGCATTGATGATCAAATGGAGAATGATAGAACCACTGCCTTCATTTCTTAAGGAACTATGATTGTCCTCTCTTGGCCAATACCAGGGTGTGCTGGAGCCAGTTCAAGCCAGCTCCCAAGAGCTGGTTGTTAAATTTTCATTGTGAGCACTTATATCTCAGAAATTGGCAAATGCCACAAATCAAGGCTTGATTTATTGTTTTGTTGGTTATCTAAACTTAAGTGATGAGAAAATGTTAATAACATAAAGTTAAAAATGTGTCATGTTTACAGTTTTTTTTTCAGAGAAGGCCTTGTTATATATTACCAGCACACCCCTGGATAAGGCCCATGATGTACAGATGAAACCCAATATGGAAGCAATTAGTGAAAGATGACTATCCTCTCAGAAGAACTCCTCAAGCTATCTAATAAGGTGACACTATGAAAAGAGTACTGACTCTAGACTCAGAGAAACTGGGTTCAACTCCTGACTCAATCATTTCATATCTCTATAACTAGACAAATTTTCCTCAAAGGTAAAATGAGGGCATATGCATAGACTAGAATCAGAGGTGCCAAACACACAGCCCTATGAGGAAAACAAAACTCCCAACTGTTCACCGAACCAAATTAAAATGTAATTCTGATCTGATTTTAATGTGCTACTGAATTAATAAATACAGTCAATCCTCAACTTTCAAGGGGGGAACATTCCTAGAAAACAGCGCCAAAGTAAAAAAGGGGAGTGTTGATACATTGAACCTATGGAAAATAGGAGGTTAGGGTCCCACAACCACGCAAAACTATAATTTTTCACTAGAGATTGCTTAACATACACTTTTCTGCATGCAATTCTTTATAACAAAAAATTAATTCTGGTCATGTGTACTTTTCCCAACACAGTAACCATGAAATAACCCATAAAATGCAGTACACAAAATAAAATTGGTAACATGCAAAACATTTTTCTTTCTAATATCTTCCTCCTTTTTTGCAGATATAACAAATAGTCCAAAATTGTACATCACACCTGCCCCACCTTTTTTTTTCTCTACTGCAGGTAACTATGAAAATATGTGGTTTCCAATGTGGAAGTGAAAATGAGATTATTAATAAAATTACAAGAATGCTTGAAGTCTTGAAAGTTAAACATGCAAATGCTGAGGACTGACTGTATATAAACAGGTGTGATTCTTCTAAGTCAATATGTGCCCATAGGATCCTTATGTTCAGTTTAGTGGCCCCCATTTCTATTTTAATTTGACATCACTGGACTAGATGACCTTAAAGTTCCCTTTCATCTCTAAATCTAGGATTCTAGGATCTTAAGAGCCTTCAGAGAAAATAGCACAACTTAATTAGCCAAAGAACTGTTACTCTACCAGCTGAATAGTATTAGAGCAGAATAAAACCTGCTTTTTTTCTCCTTTCTCCTCCCCCTCCAATCCCATTCCATCCCATTCCGATTCCTACCTTTAGACTAGCTTTAAATTACTCTGTACTCCCAGGGTATTGGCAACACTGAATTAGTAATGCTAAAAATTTATCTTTACAACCTATTGTCTTAGGTAAGATTGTATCAATAGCTCCAGATGGACCAGTCTCCAAGAATAATTCCACTTCACCTTATCATTGACAGAAATCACATTTACATATTCTACTGGTAGAACCGATAATGCAAGGGATGATTAATGTCCCTGATGTACAGATACCTGTAGACTGTTTGATCAATGTCTCCCCAAGCAAGTGTCTTTCATTCTGGATGCTCAGAGTCCAAAAACCACTCTGTGATTAATGTAACTAAATGTTTAGGGTCAGCTCAAGCTGCAGTCTCTGTTCCCGATTTCCCTGCCACACTAAAGAGAGGTCACAAGAGAGTGGATTAGTCATGTGGAGAAAAAGTCTGAGTGCATAACTTCCAATATCACCTTAAGGGAAGCTATAGGGTCTGGTCATAGAAAATTTTCCCCAGAGTTTTATAATTCACACCAAAGAATCCACACAACAGTTTTCCTCCTTGTTAAGCAGAAGAACCAACAGGCCTTTTCTCAGTTTAACAATCAAGGACTGGTGGGGGATGGGGGTAGTGTCTTGCTGAAGGTTAAACATATTCAGCTTTATTTATTACATTTAGTTAACTAGGGAAACCCACATCTCTCAAGCTATTCCCCAGAGAGATGCAAGCCCAGGCTAAACGGAGGAGAACAAAAGGTAAGGAAAATAGGAGAAGTAATTTTTTTCTTTCGTTGCCTCCTGTCAGAAGAAACAGAGGAAGGAGATGCATTAGAAATGTGTTTTTAGAAATGTATTTTAATAATTGGCCTTTAGTGCCACTTAAACAGAGTACCTGAGGTGCCTGGTGAGTAGACGGCAAGTTAGGGAGTGGGCCCTATTAACTTAGCCCTCCATGACATGACTTGTGGTGAACACCACACATAAATGTCACACAGCACAAAGGGACAAATTGCCTGGCACTTCCCGGCCAAGCTTCTGATGTCAGGAAATCTACTTTCCGTTGGAAGCCAACGCTTCAGGAAATTTATTCACTATCACTGCATTTACATAATCATATGCATATTTAACACCCAACTAAGCCAGGCTGCGCCTAGCTGTGGGTCCTGAGGAGTACATATTTAAGAATACATTACTACAAGAATATGTTGATGTCTCCTGGCCCATTCCCAAGTCTCACAAGTGCATTGTGATTAAATGCCCAAACCAGAAAATATTAAGAAAAAAATCTGAAAGCAAACCTTGTAATCAAACCCCAAAGAAGGAGGATGGAAGGGAGAGGAGCACAAGATGAAGAGCCCTGGGCCTGGGAACAAAGTCTTCATACCCAAAGGATGTAGACAGAACTATACTAACACAAGGCAAACCAGATTTTGCCCCCTATATGAGGGGGGTGGAGGAAGGGGAACAGACAGGGCATGAGCTTTCTTCACATGCCTAATGTGATTATTGCCATGTCAATACTTTGCCTCAGCTGTCCTCTAGTGGCCTGTGCAACCTCTCTTAGGCCACCACCTCAAGGTCCTGTCTCTATGACAACCCCGTTTAAGGACCCACATTCCCCCACCCCAAACCCCAGTAGGGGAAGGGACCCAACAATTTGGGAAGCAGGCCATTCCCCATCCTGGCACAACTGCATCTATAATGGAATTGTCTTCTGTGATACTATCAAGAGCTCATTAGAGTATAAGTTCCTTGAGGGCAAAGACTATTTTGGGGTTTTGCCTTTTTTGTGTACTCCAGTGCTTAACACAATGCCTGGCATCTACTAGGTACTTAATAAATTCTTGACTTGCCACCACTACAGCCTCTCCCCTTCCTCTCAACAATTCTCTCCTCCACCCTGAAAAAAAAAAACCCTGTATTTTCTCCAGGTATAAGAATTCCTCCTTAAGATTCTGCATATGAAAGGTAATTAAACATATGAGGGGGATGGAGAGAGGGCATAACTGCACCAACACTCTTGCTCTGAGAAGACATAGGACAGCTTCCTGCAGAAGCAATAGAATGAAATATCAAGAGTCATGAAATCTAATCCCATCTTTCCTATGTTATGGCCTTGTCATGACTTCCCCTTACCTTTGTATTTCCCAGTCTATTGAATATAAAACAATTCCCACCAACCTTCTAGGGATCTTGTCCTGTAGGCTTCTGGCTCTGAGCAGAATTCTTGGTCCACAAGATTTATAGCTTAAAGACGTCCTTAGGGGACATATTTTCCAACCTAATCCTTTTGTGGATGAAGAAAGTGAGGCCCAAAGAGGGAGAATGACTTGGTTATGGTTCCATATTCAGTGATCTTTCCACTACACTACATTGTGAAAGTCTAGGCAACATGTAGTTGTTGTTTAGTTGTGTCCAACTCTTCATGACTCCATTTAGGGTTTTCTTGACAAAGATACAGGAGTGGTTTGCCATTTCCTTCTCCAGCTAATTTTACGGTAAGGAAACTGAGGTAAACAGGGTTAAGTGACTTGCCCAGGGTCACACAACTAGTGTCTGAGGCCACATTTGAACTAAGAAAGTTAAGTCTTCTGGATTCCAAGCCCAGTGCTCTATTCACTGTGCCACCTTGCTGCCCCGGGCAATGAGAGATTTATTTATTCTCCAATTAAATAATTTAGGGAGTATCTACTGTGGTTAGGCTAGCACAGTGCTAGGGGCCAATCATCAGATAAGAAATGTTCTTTAGCTCTATGAATCATCTCTTCCAGATCTCAGAAAGAGGATGGGCAGCAGATAATTAGGGGAAAATGAATTTTGTAGTCACTGAGTGTAATATGCCAGCTGTTGCTTTATTGGCCCCTCACTAATATTAACAGAACAGTCCTGAAAGAAAAAAGGAAAGAGATAGCAAGAACTCTAGAAATAGATGGCTAGCTCATGTGGAATGAAGGCTTAGAGACAGAGGGTACAGAGAAGTAGAGAGAGGAATCATGCTATCAACAAACGGAATTGCCAATGCTTTCAGAGAATTCAGAGCTAGAAATTCTCCTAATACAATTTCCCTCATTTTACAGACAAACTCAAGGAATTCCAGGTCTCACAGTTAGTAAGTGACAGAGGCAGGATTTGAACCCAAATCCAATCAGATTTCCTTGTCAATCTATCACAAGACCTCTCAAGACTGCCTAAGACTATGAGGAAGAAGGGCTCTCAATTTGAAGCAATGGAAAAAAGCATTGGCTCTGGAATCAAATTACCTGATTTCAAAACCTACCTTGAATGCCTCCTGCCAAAAGACCTTGGGCAAATCATTTAACCTCTCTGGAACCTCAGTTCATCATCTTAAAAATGAGGAATTGGGACTAGGAGGACTCTGAGGTCCCTTTTATCCCTAGGTCTATGATCTTACGATCCTAATTAGGATTAAAAAGACCATATGCTTGACAACCACTCCCCACCCTTGACAAATTATCAGTAGCCAATGGCAAGGCAGAATGTTTTATGCAGAGGGAAGGTCATGACTCTATGAGCCCTGGAGGCCATCTACCCAGACCCAGTCCCTTTGGGAACACAAGTGCCATCTAACATGCCCCCAGGAAGATTCTAGCTTTGAATTGGTAAAGAAATCTGCTCCTCCCCTGGTCCTCCTGGCTTCATTCAAGATTCAGCTCAAATCCTCACTTCTGCAGGAGGCCTTTCCTAATCCCTGCCTCCGCTTACCTGGTGCTTTCTTTACGGGAATATGTCCTATTTATCCTGAATGTGATTTCTATGTGCAGAGTTATTTATATGTTATCTCCACCATTTGAAAGTAAGCTTCTTGACAGTAGGCTGTGTGTTCTTGCTTTTCTTCATATGCCCAACACTTAGCAAAGTGTCAGTAAATGTTTAATAAATGCTTGATGACTGACTCTTTGGGAGAGGTCCTTGAGGAAGAAGCTGTGAGGGAAGGGTAAAACCTCGAGTGAGAACTTCAGCGGACCTGAGTCCCAGGAAATTATTTAAACTGCCTGGTCAAAGTTCCACCTGTAAAGCTTGTCCCCTCCTCCAAACTGGGTTTTAAAGGGCTCATCCCCTGCACAGATTCCCAAGGAAATCTCAGGGGATGTCCTTGTGGCACCCTGACGCATTTCTCTAAGATTGGCCTCTTGCTACAGATTCCATTTCTTCAAATGAATTCTTCAGCTTGTATAAATACCAGAAAGAAAAATACCCATTTGCCTGCTAAATATCATGGGATATTTGCCTTTGCAGACTGAAATGGTTTGTGTAGCTTTGGAATTTTCTAAAAAGGTGAAAGGGAACATGAAGAAAGAGAGAAGGGGGAGAAGCTTCCCTCTGCAGCCAAAACACAAATCCAATAAAAGGAAAAAATTATTTCAAAAAGCAATCCTGGGGAAAAACACAGAACCCAATTTTATTCATAAAACAACTGATTTACAGCATTCTAGCTAAAAGCAGCTTTTAACTTAGGGAACTGTAAGAGCCTCTGAGAGTCTATTTATTATTCAACAAAATATTCAAGATTAATAAAGGTATCTTTAATACTAATATAGCAGCAAGAGCTAATGTATGTAAAATAATTATTATGAAAAGTATTATCAATAATTTGAGGAATAATGTACATGCATAATGAATGAATTTTGCCCTTGGGTATTAGCTTACATCTTGGCCTGATTTCATATGGAAAAACTCTGCATTACAATGAAAGGCAGAATGATCACACAGTATAACTGCTAGCTTTATCACTGCTTGGAAGGATCCTAAAACTGTCAACCAAATAGAAAAATGACATTTGCTCCTGTGATCCATTCATACAGGACTGGGGACATTGAGATTTATTGCTCTTACAGTAATGGGAACAACCTGAACGCCCAACTGATTTGCAAAATTATAATTATTTGGCTATGAAGATGTAAATCAAGATAAGAGAAAATGACCAAACGCCATCACAGATGTGCCACCAGACTTTGAGCAGGGGAGAAGGCACTTGGTTTTATTCTATTAGTCAAAATATTTCTCATGCTGAAGTTCAAAGGAGCAGAGAGGGAAGGGCTGGAAGAGTCTTTGAAGAGCTTAGGGTGAGAGTTATGGATTCAGAAGGACCTCAGAGGCCATCTAATCAAACTCCTTTGTTTTTTTTTTTATTTTTAAACATTCTTATTTAAAGTTTTGAGTTCTAAATACTATCCCTCCCCCTCTTCTCTCCCCCCTCTCTGAGATGGTAAGCAATCAAATATAGGTTATACGTGTGCAATTATATAAAACATTTCCATATTAGTCATTTTGTACAAGAAGATGAATGAAAGAAAAAAAATGAAAGAAAGAAAGTGAAAAATAGCATACTTCACTCTGTTCTCAAACAATATCATTTCTTTCTCTGGAGGTGAATAATATGCTTCATCATTAGTCCTTTGGGATTGTCTTGGACCATTGTATTGCTGAGAATAGCTAAGTCATTCACAATTCTTCATCGAACAATATTACTGTTACTCTGTACAATGTTCTGGTTCTGTGCATTTCACTATGCACCTGTTCATGTAAGACTTTCCAGGTTTTTCTGAAATCATCCTATTTGTCATTTCTTATGGCACAATAATATTTCATTACAATCATACACCACAGCTTGTTAAGCATTCACCAATTGATGGGCACTCCTTCGACTTCCAATTCTTAACCACCACAAAAAGAGCTGCTATAAATATTTTTGTACAAATAGGTCACTTTCCATTTTTGGATATCTTTGGGATATAGACCTAGCAGTGGTATTGGTGGATCAAAGGGTAGGCAGGGTTTTATAGCCCTTTGGGCAGAGTTCCAAATTGCTCTCCAGAATGACTGGATCGGTTCACAATTCCACCAATAGCGCATTAGGGTCCCAGTTTTCCCATGTCCCATCCAACATCCAACATCTTCCTTTTTTTGTCATATTAGCCAATTTGATAGATGTGAAGTGGTACCTCAGAAAAAACTCCCTCATTTTACAGATGAGGAAACTGAAGTTCATCAGAGTTAATGGACTTTCCCAAGGTCACAAATGTAATAAACAGCAGAGACAGGACATGCAACCAGATCTTCTGGCTCCAGAAATCATTTGGTCCAACCAAATTCCAGATGAGGAAACTGAGGCCCAGAGAGGGAAAATCTGTTGCCAAAGGACACTGGTAGAAAGTGACAGCCAGGAGTTGAACCTATGTCCTCTGACTCCAAATGCAGGTCCCTTTCCCCAGGCTGCCTCCATTTGTTAGGAGCATTTCCTTTGACTGTCTCCCATGCCTGGAATGAACTCCCTCCTCTACTCTGACCACTGACCTACCTGGTTCTTTAGGTCCCAACCAAAATCTCACTTTCTACAGGCAGGTTTCCCCAATTCCTCTTAATTCCAGCACCTTCCTCATGTTAATTATTTCTGATTTATCTTTCATTTAGCTTGGTTTGCATATATTTGTTTGCATGTTGCCTCTCCATTGAGGGGAGCTCCTTGAGGACAGGTACTGTCTTTTACCTCTTTTTGTATCCCCAGAGATAGCACAGAGATTGGCATAGTGGCTGGCACATACTAGGCACTTAATAAATGTTTATTGATTGACTGATTTTCAAATAGTGAGTAGTGAAAATACATGAAAAGGAAAATTGCTTTTGACTTTCAAGAATCGGTAGGAGCTGCCTAACCAGTTTATTTGAATACATGAAGAATCTATAATATTATCATACAGAACTGTCACTCCATGGAGGTACTTTGCCCAGTCTATGACTTTGGAGATAAATCCCAGAGAGCTTCCTGAAGTACATAGAGATGATGCGACTTTCCCAGGGCCACAAAGCTAGTAAGCTTTAGAGGTGGGAGTTGAAGCACCCCCAGGACCCTCCCGAAACCCAGTCCTACATTCTTTTTACTCTACACCATACAGACTCTATACCTACTATTTCCTATGTTTTAAAAAAAGGATCTGGTTCTACATATGTGAATACACAGTCATAAATGTTTAAAGGGGATTTGAAGGGAATTATTGATAAATTGATAACTTTTATTTAAATAATTTTGAGTTTGAAATTCAACCTTTTTTCTATAAAGCTAAATTCTTATTTCTGAAGTTATTTAGAACAGTTTCTTTTCTTCTAGAGGAATTTTCTGTTTTTCTCTGTATCCTGAAGAATTTACAGTTCCCTATTGGGAATGAAGTCTCCCCAAATTAAACAAACCAACTCATGTATAAATCTGGCCAAAATGGATCAAACCACACACAGAACTGAAAGTAATGGACCACCACCCAAGTGACAAACTGCTTATAGGGCAGAGTTTTCCCAACTGTGGGGCATATCCCACTGCAGGGAAGGGGGATATGAAATGACAACCAAAATTATTGGGTGTTTTTTCAATACCACTTCCACCCAAACACAACTGGTTTTTTTTTTCAATGAAAGCAAAGACTCAGATCACAGTCCACAAAATCAAGACAAATACGGTGAATTCGCTTCAACTACCAGTGACTACTACTTTAATTTTTAATAAAATGTGAGCTAAGAAAAAATTTTTTCCAGTGACTTTTTGGATAAAAAATGACATATCACTATTACAGTTTGGAAATCATTGCCTTCATCTAACAAAAATATTAACAATAAAAATTCACATTTCTAAAGTGCTTTACAATTTACAAAGCACTTTCCTCACAATGACCCAGAGCAGGTATTATCATAGACATTTTCCAGAGAAGGAAATTGAAACCCAAAGAGAGGAGAGGCTGCCTGGTACTATAGAAAGATTTAAAGACAGATTTTGCATGGGTTTGAATCAACTAACCATATGACCCTGAACAAGTCCTTATAGATCTCTAGGCCTCATTCCCACCCACCCCCCTTTCATGACATATCCTAAAAGCCCCTCCTTTACATGTTGAGGTTGGAGCTGATGCTTAGGTTTGAGTTATCCTTTCAAATGGCCTGATTTACCTAAAACCAATTTGTATTCCCAGTGATTTCAGGGCCGATAGAACACATTGCCCCAAGCCTGTTTACAAATGTGTCAACCAAATCGCGCTGCAGATGATATGAGACTTAATTAAACCCAAGCTAGACTTTACCAAGAGGGAGAGAGGGAGAGAGGGAGGGAAATGCTCTGTTGGACCCTTTTCCAGCAAATTGGTTTCTTAAAATGTGAGTATACTGGGAAGAACACTTAGGAATGATTACCAAGAGGAGAAGGTTGTACAGGGTGCACCTGCCAAGACAGTGAAGAATGGGGCCAAATGGGAGTGAATGGACAAATTAATGATTAAGGAAGATGTTTTTTATTCTAGAAGCTATGTCCAGCCCGGCCTCCCAGGTTTAAGCAATCTTTCACTGTCAACAGGGGCCAGGAGATTGATTCAATTAAGATTAGCAGAGTCAGAAAAATGGCATGGGTTAGTTGTGATTGGTATTGTCTTCTTTCTCATCTCATGATGGTGGTGACCCCTACAACCAATGGAGTTTAGATATATTAGGTCATGAGGAAGGTGAAAGTGTGTGCATGGTATGTGATGCAGGGGCCAGGGCCTGAGCAGAGAATGAGTATTGTTTTTTTCTCTGTTAAAACCCTGTTCTCCGTGGCTCATCTTGAGTACGATTTCATCATAATTAGATCCTTCTTCTACAAGATCACCTTAGTTATTGTAGTTGTTCGGTTTTGTCTGACTCTCTGTGACCCTATTGGGGTTTTCTTGATAAAGATACTGAGGTGGTTTGCCATTTCCTTCTCCAGCTCATTTTTCAGATGAGGAAACTGAGGCAAACAAGGTTAAGTGACTTGCCCAGAGTCCCACAGCAGTAAATGTCAGAGGCCAGATTTGAACTCTGCTCTATCTGGGTGCTCTATCCTCTGCTATCCACACTAAGGAGATAGAAAAGCTCTGAAAAAGTGGGGAAGTGGGGAGGGGATGGTGGTCAGTGAGAGATACAGTTTTCTGAAGCAAATTAATGTAACTGCTAGTCTTGTTCATTCTAATATGGCCTGGGTTCTTCACTATAATCAGTCAGCAAGTCAACAGCAGAATCATCAGGAAGGTCTAAAGGTTTCTTAAGTAATAAGTAATAAGACCCAAACAGGCAGACTTCTCCTGGCATCCCCAGGCAAGGCAAAGTTCCTTGTGTATTTTCTTGTAATTGTTGGTTTTGAGAGGAAGGAGTGGAGAGTAGAAGGAGATTTGAATTGAGGAAGGAGTATGATAGAATGGCCTGGTAAGCCAGGTGGCACAGTGGATAGAGCACTGGGCCTAAGACTTGAGTTCAAATCTGGCCTCTGACACTTACTGGCTGTGTGACTCTGGGCCAGTCACTTAACCCTGTTTGGCTCAGTTTCCTCATCTGTAGAATGAGCTGGAGAAGGAAATGGCAAACCACTCTAGTATTTCTGCCGAGAAAACCCCAAATGGGGTCACAGAGAGTCAGAGACAACTGGACAACAACAACATGATAGAGGAGAGAGTCAGAAAATCTGGATTCATAGCCCAGCTTTGATACTTACTATCTCTGTGACTTTGAACAAACTCCCTAATCTCTGGGCCTCAGTTTCTTCATCTGTAAAATGAGAGAGTTGTACGAGGGAGCTTGCCTTTGAGGTTACTAACTAGAATTTACTTACCTGGTGGCTTTGGGCAAGTCCATGATTCTTTCTGGGCTTCTATAAAATGAAAGAGTTGTGTTAGGTGACTCCTACGGTCCCTTCCCCATCTCAGTATATTAACTATTAATTTATTTGCCTTTATGACCTTGGGCAAATCATTTGATCTCACTGGACATCAATTTCCTCAGCTGTAAAAAAAAGGGGGGGAGTTGAAATTGATGACCTCTAAGTCCCCTCCCAATTCTACATCTATGATCTTATCTCTGATTTTGAGACAAGCGAAGTCAAGCAATGATTTACCTGGCACACTTTTTAGCAAGAGAGCAGAGATGATTTGTTTTTGTTTTTGTATTCCCAGAAGCTCCTGTAGCAACACCTTCACTATACACAAGTTAATCCAAAATATAGAGTTTTGTTTATTCTTGCTTGCCAAGGGTTCGTATCAGAAAACCAGTCAGTAAATACTTAAAATAAATGTACGCAGCAATTTATCTTTGCTTCCAAATCCTTATTCAGACCCAGTTGCCGGGGAAATGTAATGAAATTGGCACTCTCCACTCCGTCCCTGGTGGCATTAGTTCACATTACAAAATCATTATCCATAATTTGACACTATTGTGCATCGTTAGCTTAGGAAAGAACGTGTTCTGCAGCTCTAGGGACGGTGGTCCCTCCAGATAAAGTTGGGCTTATGTGATGGGGAGAGTGGTGAGAAGTGCATCTGTCTGGTTAGTAATGAGGGCTTTGATGTTCAGAGCTGCTCAGCCCTTAACGCTCATCAAGACAGATATGAGTCAGAGGAAGAGAGGGGAAAAAAACAGTAAAGCCGTTTTCTTAAAGGACAACTAAGGAACATGCACAGAACCCTTGGCTTAAAAGCAAAAGATTTAATCTGCTTTTTTCTCCCCATTGTTTCTCTGAAACCTACTGGGCACGCATTACAAACCCAGAGCTTAACATACCCTCTCTGATAAAATAAATTTGCCTAGGTCTATCAACCCACCATCAATTCAGTTCAGCCCAATTCAACAAGTATTTATCAAGTACCTACCAAGTACCAGACACTGTACTAGGCTCTGGAGATACAAAAAAATAATTAAACTGTCCCTACCCTCAAGAGCGTTGTATGTGTGTGTGTGTGTGTATAATTAAGCATTTATTAAGAAATTACTATGTGCCAGACATTTTGCTAAGTGCTACAGATACAAAAATAAGCAAATAAGACATTTCCTGTCCTCAAGGAGCTTACATTCTAATGAGAGAAGAAAATATATAAAGGGGAGCTTAATATATATATGAGTAGGGGGGAGAGAAGTGCATCAGCATGTTGAGGAGATGGCCAGGAAGTGGGAAGGGGAATACAGTACATATACAGATACATACAAAATAATAAAATAATGCATGCTTTTAAAGTGCATTGAAAATCCTTCAAAATTATATAAACGTTACCTTTTATAGCTATTATTATAAATACAAAGTAATTTTGGCTGGGAGTGGGGCAGCATTATCCACTAGGAAAAGCCTAGTATAGGATAGAGCACCTGAGCCCAGCCTCAAATGAAGCTAGAAATGAGGAGGGGGGCAGAAAGCACTTTGGGTAAAGGGATAGCCTATGCAAAAGCCCAGAAGACACAGATAAAATGGGGTGTGGGATATCCTGAAGTTGGATGCTCACAAGCTGCAGAAAAAAAAAGCCAGTTGATGTTGAGCTACCAGGGTAAGGTCTTGTCACAAGGTCCCCTATTAACAGCTGAACTGCCACCCCCCTGTTGGTAGCACATCTTGGAACTACATTTTTAACCTCTGGAAGGCCTGGGTACCAAATGTGACTAATTCTGTACAGACATACAGCCTAGGATCAAGCATTTCTCAGGTAATCAGAAAGAGAAATTGTCTTACAGTCTCCACCTTGGGTTATTGCACAATGAAGGGATGGTGATTTGGAGGCAGGCGGAGACAGATTTCAGTTACTCCATTTGAAGCCTTACTCCTTCCTTCTCCCCGCCCCTCCCCCAACTCTCCCTACTACAAACGGTAAGGCCTAGAACTCTTCTAAGAGGGCATGTGGATAGGGTAATGACCCTCTGCACTCCCCCCCAAAATGTTTTTATACCTATGTGATCAGGTTAAAATAAACATCAAAGGCAGTCTTGAACAGGAAGAAAGATCACAAAAGGGCAACTCTAGCGAGTGAAACGGAGAAGGAAGAAGAGAGAAAAAGGAGAAACTTGTTTACTTTGTCTATGTGATGGGTAAAAGAATTTTGGGATTGATTCTTTGTGCACATATATATGTATATATGTGTATGTATGTATGTATGTGGCTCAATTCTTTGTTAAAACCAGCTGGAACATCTTCTACTTTCTTCTTCATTGGTTCTGGGCAACCCCCAGCCCCTAAATTTTCTCAGGGTGAGAAAGCCAAAGGGCCAAAGCAACTCCCCTAATTTATCATACATTCGAGTTAATTCTCCTCCATCTTCTCTCTCCCGTCTCCTGAAAAGGATCTCCCCTTCAGATATCATCATCAATACAAGACTTGGATCCAAGGCAAAACAGGAAAAGAATGAGCCTACATAGAATTTTTAGCAGAAACTCTAATTCAGTCAGGAATGCCCTGTTGAAGAGGATCCCCGACAAGAAGTGGCCCAGGCTCTGGCTTAGTACTTGAAGCCATGAGGAGTTACTCACTTACCTCTGAGGCCAGCCTTTGTTCAATTGTTGGACAGTTCTCACTGTTAGGAAAATCTTCCTTCCATTGAGACTAAAGCACATTGTCTGTAATTTCTACCCATTGATCCCAGTACTGCCTTCTGGAGCCACACAGAATGAATCTAATCCCTCTTCCACATGACATCCTCTGGGACTTGGATGGATTCGTGATTCCAATGGTATAAACTCTCCTTCCCAATGCAGATTTTAACCACTCCATGCCTTCTCATCCTGCATGATTCTTTTCCACATATTTTCACAAGTCCCCTACAGAGGATTCATCCACTACACCATGGGTATTCCTCTATTTCTTTAAATGTGAAAGAGTTCTAATATATCTTTCAGTTTCATTCCATCTTTCATTCTCAGAATGTGACAAATCTACCTTTTCTCATCAAATATGCCCTGTATAAGGTCTTTGAAACCATTTTTCTAGTCAAAGTTTCCCAAACTAGGATACGTGTATACCTAGGGGTTACAAAAAGCTTGTCAAAGGGGTATTATTACTTAGTAAATAATAAAAGTATCTGATAAAATGATCCAAGGGGCTTTAATTCTACTTATAATAATGTATGTCTGTGAATCAGTCCCGTGATTGTCAGTCCTGTTCTCAATCAAATTCAAATCAAGAAACAAATTGGAAGCTGGACATGATATGTAGGTATTTCTCAAAAACTATACTGAGAATAAAGCTGCTGCTTGACAAAAAAGAGAATCCAGGGTCTCATTAATTCATTTGACTGTGCTCTGATAAGCACTTACATAGCTAGCAAGTGTCTCATCCTAAAAAAAAAAATGTTGTTACCTAACAAATACAGTTTTCTTTATGAACAGATTAATCTCTTTATTTTATTTCTTAATTACATGTGCATAATAAACTCTAGAATTTATTCTCTGTCATATTTCCTATTGAATAGGGCATGTGGGAGTGCTTAATGGAAGATAAGGGGCATAAGAGAGAAAAGGATTGGGAATCTCTGCTCTAGGTACAAACTAGACTACTAACACATCAGCTAACACCCACCAAGTGCCTTTCTATTAGCCCTTGCGTGCACTGTACTTTTGATTTTTCTAAAATGATGGCATCCAATGATTCATAGCCATATGTTTTACTGGGAGAATCTGGAATATTAAGGGGATGAGTTTTTCCAGCAGCAAGCAACTCACTTTGGATCACACTTAGGAAATTGCTCACTGTTTTTGGTGATCCCAAACTTCCACATGTGACAATCCTTCAAATATTTGAGGGCCTCCTCAAAAGTCATCCTCTGTCATTTCAACATAGGCTCTTGAAATCAGAGCACAATATGCTAGAACAAACACACAGTACAGTGGAAAGATCACAGGCTCTGAAGTAAGAGGTCCTGGAGTTCAAATCCAGCCTCAGTCATTTCTTAACTACATGACATTGGATAAATCATTTGACTTCTCTGGCCTCAGTTTCCTCATCTATAAAATGAGAGGCTTGGACTAGGTCAGGGGTGGGGAATCTGCAGCCTCAAGGCCCTCCAGGTCCTCAAGTGTAGCCCTTTGACTGAATCCAAACTTCACAGAACAAATTCCTTTTGCCACAGGTTCCCCACCCCTGAACTAGGTGATCTCTGAGGTCCCTTTCAGCTCTATATGGCATCTTTTGATGTATTAAGTGTGTCTGGGCAGCGGAAAAGATGGCAGGTTTATGTAGGTCACAATTCCTGCCCTTAAGAAGTTTTTCCCTTACAAGTCCTATCTAGCTGAAAAGACTTCAAGGTCATGCCCAGGGACAGATCCTGCACTTATAATTCAAAGACAAGTTACATTCAGAGAGATATGGCCCCAGAAAGTTGACTGCCAAGTGATCAGTAGCGTTAATCATAATCACTCATTCAGCAAATATTTATCAAGTCCTAACTATTTGCCAGGCACTGTGCTAACTGCTGTGGGTACAAAAACAAAAATGGAAGTCCTTCTTTCAAGTGGCTTATATTCTCTCGAGGGGAAAAAAAAAACCTATGAACACATATACGTATATACAAAAAAATATAAGGTAATTTGGGGGGAAAGTACTAGCAGCATTTACTCAGGTGTGGCAAGGGTTGCAGTCTGCACTGGTAGGGGGAATTGTGGGATGTTGTTTAGCTCTGGTCAGCACTCCATGACCCCATTTGGGGTTTTCTTGGCAATGATACTTGAGTGGTTTGCCATTTCCTTCTCCAGCTCATTTTACAGGTAAGGAAACTGAGGTAAACAGGGTTTAAGTGACTTGCCCAGGGTCATACAGCTATTAAGTGTCAGAAGCCAGATTTGAACTCAGGAAGATGAGTCTTCCTGATTCCAAGCCTCGTGCTTTATCTACTGTACCTAGCTGCCCCCACAATGATAAAATCATACACATTTAGACATATTGAAGAAGAAATAACATATCCCTCAAGTCTTCTCTTCCCCGAGCTAAATATCCTCATATCCTTTGCCTGCTCATTATAAGTTTTCCAAACAAATAAAATAGAATTTTAGAGCTAGAAGGGACCTTAGAAATCAACTAGGTATCACTGTAGATAATGTTGGACTCAGAGTTGGGAAGATAAGTTCAAATCCTGCTTCAGACACTTACTGGCTGTGTGATGCTGGGCAAGACACTTAACCTCTCCTGGCCCCTGTTTCCTCATCTATAAAGTGGGTATAATAACAGCACCTGCCTCACAGGGTTGTTGTAGCATACGTCTTAAATAACACATATTTTAAATGACAATTATTGTTGTTATAATATTGTTAATATTTTTATCTAGTTCCACTCTCTCAAATGCTATTTGCCCAAGATCACACAATAAGTGGCGGATTGAGAAACAGAACTCAGATTTCTAGTCTCTTGATCCTATGCCCCTGCCAGTGCACTACACAGCCTTAGAAGACAATCTTCCTTCACATTTTCCCTTTGCAATACAGAAGCAGATGAAGAAGTGGCTATACTTATGGCTATTAGCATTTGTTTTAGGACAGAATCCCATATTAATATTAGTACCACATTAAGGCCCCATTTAAGGAATTCCCAGTGTGGAAATTCCCTCCAACAATAGGGATCTGTAATTTCTTTTCAGAGAGTTATATTGAGGTATTGGGAAATTAAATGGCTTTACCCAAGTCCATCAGCTAGAATTTCAGATATAGGAAAATTTATACCCACAGGTCTTCCTGACTCCAAATCCAGCCCTCTACTCTCTATACCACTGCCCCTCAATGCCTGTAATATGTTCATTAAATACAAATTATAAAAACTTAGTTTAATGGTCTCCAAAGAACAGGCCTTGGAATGACTCCAAGTGGACAATGGCTTACCTCCAAGGGGTAAGGGACCAAGCAGAGGGTGGGAAGATGGATTAAATCCCGTTATCCCCATTATAGACCATTTCGGGGGTGTTTCCAATATAATTATACTAACCCTCTTCAACACTCCCCAACTCTGCCCCAACCTATAACTGGCCTTGCCTGGCTGCACTGGTGTGGGACATTCATGACAGCAATGCTATAATCTAATAGACCCAGACACCTGCATCCCTTCACAGGGAAATTTCTGTAACACACACTCCTATCCCCATACCCTTTTCCCCAGATCACTACCGCAGTGAACTTTGCTCTCTGGAGCACCCATGCAGGGTACCATCATCTTTCTAATTTCCCAGATTTTCCTTATCCTTGACTCCTGACTCAATTAATTGCCAGATCTGATGGTCTTCCCTCATTCGAATCTTTTTTGACCTCTCTTCAGCATTTGATACTACTAAACACTTTCTCCTCCTGTTCACTTACTCTCTCCTTTCAGAGTTGTCAGAATACGGTTCTTTCTTGGCTCTCCTACATATCTGAGTATTTCGTCTCAGTTTTCTTTGCTGGCTCCCTAACTGTGGGTCTATCTGCAAGGCTCTGTCCTCAGACCTCTTCTCTCTATATATACTCTCACTTGGTAACTTTACCAGTTCCCACAAGTTTAATTATCTATATGCGCAGAATTCAAAGATTTATATGTCCAATCCTAGTCTCTCTCCTGACCTGCAGTCTTGCAACACCAACTGCCTATGGGACATTTCAAACTAAATTTTGAAAGCTCAGTGTTTGGCATGTCAAACTCAGTATGTCCAAAACAAAACTCATTGTCTTTCTTCCTCAAACCCACTCCTCTTCCTAACTTCCCTATTACTTTTAAATATCATTCTTCCACTAACTTCTCAACCTTGGCATTACCCTCCATTCCTGACTTTCTCCATCTATACGGTCAATTTTTTAACTCCACAACATCCCTAGAATCTGTTATCTTTATTCACTCAGCTACCACTCTAGTTCTGGGGCCCTGTCACCTCTTCCTAGATTATTGCACTAGCTTCTTAATTGGTCTGTTCATCTCAAGTCTCAAATCCATCTTCCACAGAGCTACCAAAACATTTTTCCTTAAGGGAGGGTCTAACCATGATATTTCCCTGTCTAATAAACTCCATCTAGGATCAAATTTTTATTTCAATATTTCATGCAATTTAATTTCAGTTTCTATATAAATGTATACAATCAGCACAAAAGTGATGTTATACTCAAATGCTCAAATGAATCTGTGATTTCATTGACTTGGTATTTCCCTCCAATGATATAACCCACCCATGCCTGTTTATCCTGCCCAATTCTTGTTCATATCATCTCAACAGTTATCCTTGGGGATGGGAGGAGTCTATCCAACAGAATGGAGGCCTCCTTTACCTACTGATTTCAAGAGAGTACAAGTGAAATACTCTGGGTGTCTACCTGCCATCCTTCTCTCTTGCCACCTAATCAGTCCAGATGTAAATAATTTATAATATATATATTGGGGAATCCAAACTTGTTTTTTGCTGATAAGGGTGTGTGATCAAAAAATTCAGAAATCACTGACTAAATAGATAGAGAATTGGCCTCAGAGTTCAGAAGGCCTGGATTCATCCTTTGACTCATACTGGCTCTGTGACTCTGGTCAAGTCATTTAACCTCTAAATGTCTCCTCCCCAAATTCTCCAAGACGATAAATTTCAGAACAGTTGCCCATCAGTATTAGGGGTGGGAATTTCCTCACTGGAAGTTCCTCGCACCAAAGAAATATCAGAATAACAGATTTAGACCATAATAACAATAATAACAATGAGTATACATAAGTATACATAATTTACAAATGTGTGCAGAGGTATAAATAAAGTCTGGAGTTAGAAGTGCTGTCGCTTCTCTTCCCTCTCCGCTGTACACCCACAGATAGATGTTGGGGAAAATATTGTAATGATTTTGTTTTAAGTAAAAAGAGCCCTTGAAATGATTTTGTCCTGTGATCAAGTAGCCTTATGGTCAACTTTCAGGAGTTTAGGGGATGAGGAGAGGTCACACCAGCCTAAGAAAAGACAAATTCTCCTTTTTCCTATAAAACAAGAGTGTTTAACCTGGGTTCCATGAACTTATGTATGTGCGTAAGTATATATACATATGTACACATTATATGTATGCATATGTATATATGACTGTATTGCAATATAATTGGCTTCCTTTGTAATACTATGCATAATGTTTCACATCTAAAATCATTATTCTGAGAATGGAGTCCATAGGGTTCACCAGACTGCCAAAGGAATAAAAAACATTTTTTTTTAACTAAAAAAAAAAAAGGTTAAAAACCCCGGGCTAGAGGCACAGCAAAGCAAGAGCCTGGAGTTATCTGGCTTCATTCAAAATTCACTTTCACTTTTCAGTGGGGTAACAGTTTTATGGCCTCTAATGGTCCCCCATTGTGCCCTGATTGCCAATCAAGGCACACTTAACAACCAAGCAGAATCATTTAGTTCTTAGTCTAATGACAGTGGCCAGAGTGGCCAACTCGGTGTTTTGACATGAAGGGTCACAGGGAAAGTTTTCAGCCTGAATGATCTAAATAACCTGAACAAGCTATCATCCTCAGCCATCCTCGAACAATAGGATGAACTTTGAACTGTTTCTTTGACTCCCTGTGGCCATTAAAACATTTGTGGCAGCAGTTTCAAAGGCAGGTGTAGTCCAGACTTCTCAAAGCACCTAATAAAAAACCCGTGGAAACAATTGTGTAGGACTCAGAAGAGAGAATTTTTGAGAGTTTAGGGGCAGTGTTTCCAAGGAATCAATAGGCTTCTCTGGCCAAATTGACTGGGAAAGGGAAGAAAACCTGTCATGAATAGACTGACCCTCCATCACCCATTGAAAAGAGATTCTGAGGGGAAGAGTGGCACTCATTGTCCAAAGACTGAGACTGCCACAACAAACATGTTGGGCCCTTTTTAACATCCAGTGCTTTGAGATCTGAGACGTGAGGTTAATCGCAAGAATATCACAGCATAAACTCAGATATTTAATTTCATAGTCCACTTTAAAGTGAAAGGCCTCAAAGCATCTTAAAGCATTAGAGTTTGGTTGAATTTTGTTATTATTAATCAATAATCATCAAGCATTTATTAAACCCTACACTATTCTAGGTATTGGGGACACAATGACATATGTGCAACAGTCCCAATCCTTGAAGAGTTTATCATCTAAGGGAGACAAAGTTTATGTGCATAGTTCGATTCAACACAGATACAAGGTGATGGGGGGCAGGGAAAAGCTTCGAGGAATCTAGGGGATCAGGAAAGACTTCATGTAGAAGGTGCTTTTGTTGTTGTTAAAAAGATCAGGAAGATAACGTCTAATTACCAGATACCACTCTAGGTTATTAACATGTAATTGCAGTTAATCCAAGACAATGCAAACACATGGAAAACAAAAACACTTCCCCCAGAAAGTTCCTCTTCTCTAAAGAGCACCAAGCAGAGCTAGATCCCACGCACAACATGCAGCTTTCAAAACAAACACCCTAGAGCCCTTAAAACCCAAACATCTGAAGCCACATACTTTCTGTGGATGGAGAGATCCAGATGTGTCCACTCTGAAATAGAGCAATCCAACTAAAAAGACTGAACACAAATGATTTAGGCCATAGGAGGCTGACTATGAAGGGAAATGAAAATATGAGGATCTCCTCCACAACTTCTCTTAAAACAAACAACAACAAAAAAAAACCTGTTATCTAGAATATTGATCCCAAAGGTCTGAATAGGAATATCAATAGATTTTGACAATCTCTTGCGGAATGGCCTGTTAACTGTATTATTATTATTGGATCCTACTTCTTCCTTCCCCAGAGTTTAGCTACTGATGTATGTGACAGTGGCCAGTTCCCCAGGGCAGTTTCGACATATACAGTAAAACTAAATTTAGTGCTATTTTGCCAGTTGCGACTAAGATTGTCAAAAGAAGGATGAATGACAACAACAATGAAAAGAAATATCATTACATTCATTCCTTCAACAGATATTCACCGAACTCCTACTTACTATGTACAATGCACCATACTATGCATTGGAAGAGATACCAAGATAAATAGTACGAAGCCCCTGTCCTTAGGGAATTTACAATCAGAGAAAAGATGTTAGAGAGACGTAATTGTTAAAGCAACCACACAAGAAAATTTACTAGCACACAGTAAAACAAGCCTTTATTCAGTGGAGCAAAAAGCATTTATTTGAGACGAGCCAGGCACTGTGCTAAATCTATGGGCCTAAAGATGACCTCTCTGAGCCTCCATTTCCCCATCTGTAAAATTATGAAGGTTTGGATCTAGACACACACCCTCTATGATTCCCTCCAGCTCTAGACATATGAGCTAAGTGCTGGGGATAAAATGAAGGAAAAAAGAACAGTCTCTGCCCTGAAGGAGGTCATATTCTAATGGAGGAACCAAACATGAAAATAATTACATTCATACAATATCTATACAGAGTAAATGGAAGGCGATCTCCAAAGGGATAGTTTTAGTAGCTGGGGGTCCTAGGCAGCTTGTATAGTCATAAAATAAGTAAAATTAACATCTCTTTCAGCTAAGTGATCCTGCCTCTCTGTAAGTATTAAGTAAACTATCTAATCACCATGAAGAATAAGGAATATGAATCTGAGTGGAGAAGAGTGGTTGTGACCTAGTTATGAGAAGAATTCTTGAGGCCACCTCACCTTTCTACATCTTCTTACCCAAGAGTGTAGACAAGTCATAGATGATAGTAATAAAAAGACACTACCAAATGACGTGATTTTTCTCTCTGGAAACTGCAGAAAGCTCTTATCAGGGTTCAGAAAATAGTAATTACTCTCCAGAGCATCCTCAAAGGAGCAACTAGGTGGTATCCTTAACCTAGTACTGCGCTTGGAGTCAGGATCACCCGAATTCAAATCCTGCCTCAGATATTTACTGTCTTTGAGTTGTTAGGCACACTTAATCTCTTTGGGCTTCAGTTCCTGGACTGTCAAATGAAGAGGTGGGATTGGATAACTGCTAAGGTCTCTTCCAGCCTTAAATCTATGACTATGATCTTATCCTACCTACCTCTGGCTAGGCTCAGGATATATACTTTATACTAAGTATAAAGTGAGATAAAGTGAGAGAAGCCTTGTAGTAAGCTAATGGCCCAAATTCAGGGCCTATCTATAGTAGGCTAGAAGTAAAGCACATGGACTTTGTTGAGCTTGTTTCATTTTATACTATTTATATTGGGGTGAGGTTAGGGGTCTGAGCAGAAAGTGAAGAATATGACAAGGAAAAAAATCTATGGGCTGGTAAATTCTGTACTTATCTGCAAGGCTTGAATAAAGGAAATGATTCCATGGTGAAGAATCAGTTACATTGTTTATTTTCTCTAGAACTTGTAAATGGAGGGGGAGCTGAGGGAAGGGTACCTGAAAGGCAGTGTTTTGGAGACAATGTAGTGCTTTTAATCTTGTATTTGTCCAGTCGTAAAATAGTGGCTTCTAGTCTCCACAGTTACCATCTAGCTCTCTGCAGTGAGTTTGTCGTCCCCCTACACCTCTCCCCTCTTCATGTCTGTAGAGGAGAAGAAACTTACTTGCAAATTTAGGGGCTGATTATTTAGTTTGAGAAATTTCCCAGCTATATCACCTCCTCTCCCCATCTTTCTGGATTACTCACCTTTAAGCAATTCCTCTGATCAAGAAAGGGTTTAAATTCAACAATGGGGCTACTGGTTAGGAGTTCTGGCTAAAGAGCCATTGAAAGAATGTCAGAAAGGAAGAAGCAAAGAGAAGGAAAGTTTGGGATTCTCTATGATTTCCAATGAGCCAAGAGTCACACCTGGATTGCTAGGATTTGGCCAAAATGCACCCTTTCATCCAGCTCTATTTACTCCATGCAGATGTTCGGCAAAAGATGATAGACATTTAAACCAAGGTGTGAAGACATTGATTTACCAGGAAGCAGAAAAAACTTCGTCACTAATTCAGAGTCCAGTTAATCACCTGACTTTCATACAGGGGCTGAACCTCATCCGTTCCTCCTTCATCCCACCCCCACCCCCACCCCCAGACTACAAAATAGATATCTCCTTCCTCTTCCAAAGGAAGATGTCTTACTGTGAGGGGTTGCTTCTGGGCTGCCTCCCACATGCTCAGAGAGCCCCTCTGTTTTTCCAGGGAGCATCTTGGTTAAGCATGCAGGCGTGTTTAATTACATGGGCTTGGGTAACTTGTTTATCTCGCTTAAACACTGCTGGGGTGGGGAGCGTTTGTTATCTTCGGTGTGAAATGGAGGCTGACAACAATGAATACCTCCTCCCAGGCAGCTCTGCGGCGCTCTGACTGGGAGCTGTGTAATTCCAAGCATGCAGCTGGGGAGGTTGCGAGCCTCACCGTCGCTCATTATCTGAGCTAGGGGAAGAGCGGCAGCAGCAGCTGACAAATTCTCCGCTGCCTCCTGAGAGGCCCCCATGATAAAGCATCCTGCTTTGTGGTGTAATCAACTTGCTATACATGCATTACTTCCTAATGAGAGCCGTGTTTAAACAAGTGTATAGAACACATCTGTCCGGGCCCTGGGACTTGCGTCTGTGTGACCAATTCAGCATCTGAAAGTTAAATTAATGGTAAAGAGTGTAATTGTGAGTAAACAATACCACATTAAGGAGCAGTAAACACAGCAGTGGGGACTGGCAGACTGGCTATACAATCACAGACGGGGCTGCTTCTGGATTGCCATTAACGATCCTCCCCCGCCTGGACTTTCTGACAGTATCTTTAGCACCATTATTCATCTAAATGGTCCCTTCTCTTCTCAGGCACAAGCTCCAGCGCCGTGGTCTCGTCAAAGGGGGCCTGCGGGGTGTGCGTGAGAGGGAAGCCGGGCCATCGATCAAAACCCAAGGCAACACCGAAGGATCTGAAAAAATGCCGGCCCCTGCAGTCTCTAGAATCAGAAACCCACCCCCGCTCTCACCCCCAGAACTCCCAGTCTTTCTGGGTCCGGGCCATTTTATCTGCCTTTATAAGCTCCTAGGGGAAGGACGCCTTGTGACACTAAGAAGTATTCTCAATGAACAAAGGAAATTCCAAAACTTCATTAACCGAAGCTTCCTTTTATCAGAAAAACTAAACGGTGTCCCAACTCCTGAGTTTAGGAAGTTCCACCCTAGAGTACAAGATGCAAGTTGGCCCCAAGTATCTTCAAAGGCAACCATAGAAAACAAGCCACAAACTAGGCAAGAATTTATTGACGGAGCTATTTATAGGACCATCGATTAAAAACCGGAAGACACCTTACAGACCATTTAGTCCAATCCTCTAATTTTACAGATAAAGAAACTGAGGCACAGCGAGATTAGTGACCTTCCCAACGTCATTCAGCTGACCTTGGCAATGACGTCAGCAGGGATAGGATTGGAACCCAGGTCCTTTGACACCAAATCTAATATTCCCTTTACCGCACCATACTGCCTAGTATCTACCCAACACCATGACAGGGCTGTGGTCACAGAGAAGTAGAACACAGGGTTCTTGTCCTCAAGTTCAGGTTCTTCATGGGGAATATCCATGAAAACAACGAAAGAACAGACAAGACGCTAGCTAAACTGTCCCTGGATTAGGGTCCCCTTGGATTAGGGTCCCCCTCGCTTCACTGATCTTGACCTTAAGAGCCTACAGAACCGAATTAGGTTTGGAATATGAACTAGAACCCTATCACCATCCTTATTTTCTGTTCTATGCCAATCTAAGTATCCTGGACTGGTAGAAGTAAAACCTCCTTCCTAGGTAGTCTGAAGATAGAGCACTTCCTAGAGTTAGAAAGATCTGAGTTCAAATCCAGCCTCAGATACTTGTTAGCTATGTGACCCTAGGCAAGTCACTTAACCTCTGTCTGACTCAGTTTCTCCAACTGTAAATCGAGCATAATAATGGCACCTACTTCCCAGAGTTGTTGTGAGGATCAAATGGAAAATATTTATAAAGTGCTTGACACAGCGCACACAATCTGTGCTTACTAAATGCTTGTTCCTTTTCCTTCGTCATCCCATACCCGTTAGAAGGAGGTTGGGGGGAGGGGGGAGCTTGAAGAGGAACATTATTTCATTATCATGGTCCATATATGTAAACTGGGCCATTCGCATCTCCACCTGAATATCTGGTCACCTCAAACTCCATAAGCATAAAACTGAACCCATCTTCACTCCAAACTGACTGTTCTGAGGGAGTAGAGCGGCTGAGAGCACTGGACTTAGAGTAAGAGAAGCTTGAGTTCAAATCTTGCCTTACTTATTTACTAGCTATGTGACCCTGGACAAGTCATTTAATCTCTCTCCACCAGTTTCCCTATTCGTAAAAAGGGCATTAAAAAGAGGACCTACTTCACATACAACTGAAAATGACTGAACAACAACAAAATGTCCTCTCCCTCCTTGACTCATTATCCTCTTATAAATTCAACAACAACACTCGTTTTGGTACTGACCAGAAAAATTGAGTCTAGCCTTATTTTTGTTGTTCAATCTTTTCGCTTATTTCCAAATCTTTTTGGTCATTTCCAACTCTTTGTGGAGTTTTCTTGGCAAAGATACTAGAGTGATTTGCCATTTCCTTCTCCAGATCATTTGACAGACATGAGGAAACAGAGGCAGACATCTTAAATGACTTGCCCAGGGTCACACAGCTAGTATCTGATGTTGGATTTGAACTCAGGTCTTCCTCACTACAGGCCCAGTGCCCTATCTACAGAGCCACCTCACTGCCTTATACTGTTGGCAATGTTTTCAAGTACACCTCCTGTCTCTCTCTCCCTAGATTGTGAGCTCTTTGAGGCCAGGGACCCTTTCTTCCTGTCACCCTCGGCTTCTAGTACAGTTCTTTACACACAATAGGGATTCAGCAAAGATAGATGGATTGATAAGTGGTAGGCAAACCAATCAACAAATCCTGTCTACCTAGGGAGACACCTTCAGGACCACATAAAACTATTCATATGATTGGCTGTCACTTCAGATAGCCAGGATAAACTAGCCTTCCCAAGCCGGGCAGTCAGGTCTCTTTGCCTTTCTAACTCCAAGTCTTGGTTCAAGGGCAGCCTCCTCCAAGAAGCCTTTATGGATTCCCACAGTTGTTGCAGTTCCACCTCTCTCTCTCTTTCTCTGTGTGTGTCTCTCTCTCCCCCCCATATGTATAGACACACATATACTCCACACACACACACACATACAATTTGCTTATGTGCATATATGTCTCTTCTCTTACCTCTGTCCTCCCTCCCCTTTACCTCCAAGATCAAATCCAGACTCCTCAGTTTGGCATTTAAAGTCTTTCACAACCGGTCTATAACCTGCCTTTCCAGAATCATTGCACATCAATCCACTTTCCACATTCTGGTCCAGCCAAAATGGCCTTTTTGTTGCTCCTTACCCATGACACTTCAATTCTTGTCTCTGTACCCTTGATCAAGCATATTCTCCATACTTGGAAAGCACCAGTCTCCTCACCTCCTTTTCTTAGAACCCCTAGCTTTCTTTAAAGCTCAATTCAAATACTTCTTCCTGCATGAGGCCTTTCTTGATCCTCACTACTAAAGCCTCTCCCCTCCCCTATCATTTTACTTTGCATATATTTTGTAAACATTTCTATGTGTACATATTATTTCTGCTAATAAAGTATGAGCACCTTGACGTTAGAGACCATTTCATTATTTTGCTTTGTATCCTCAGTGTTCTAGCACATAGTAGGTGCTTAATAAATGCTTGTTTATTGTCTTTGTCAGCCCCTTTCCCCAATAGAATGTCAGCTTCTTGAGGGCAGGGCATGTTTTGCTTTTACCTTTGAGTGGCCTGCACAGGGCCTGACATGAATAAATATGTGCTAAATTTAACTAAATTGAAGTTCTCGAAATTGAATGTTTAGATAAATAGGTGCTTGTTTTATCTTTTGGTAACTTCTGGTTGTGCTTTGCTATCAGCCCTCTTTCAAAGGAGGTTGATTTTGAATGACCCTTAATGGTTTTCCTCTTTGGGGCAGGGCTGATAAGCCCAAATACAGATAGGTGCACCGGTCTTGCAGAGGCAGGTCACTAGGATGGCCCTGAAGGGGTAAAACCCAATGTTCAACTATCTCTCTCAGAGATAATGATAAGCACTGCCTCAAACAAGATGGGTTGGCATATTGCAAGAGCTGCATTTTCATTTTCATTTAAACCCTGATCTGTTGCTCTGTCCTTGCTACATATCCTAGGAACCAAGCACATGAAATGTTCCTACAGAAATATCCTGTTTGTCCCTGGAGACCACATCAGTATTTGCAGAGATAATCTCACTAAAGGGCTTGTGGTCATTCCCTATGCCACAGGGTCACTTGGGCAATATTCATTTGGACAAGCTTGTTTTAAGTTGAACCATTGGTGATCATTTGCAAATGCTTAAATATCCAAGAAGCCAGTTGATTACTGTCCCATGTGGAATATGCACAATATACAAGGTCCTTCATTAAGAGTATCAGTTATGGAGCAGATGTAGTCTCTGCCCTCAGATTACATACAGTCTAATAACTCCATCCAAGAGTGAGAATACAAAGATGAAAAAATGTCATTGCTCCTGCTCTCAAAAAGCTTACATTCCTCAGGGTGCCCCCCCCCCCGCTTGTGTTAGAAGAGACTGATGGTGACACAGTTACACAATGTTAGGCAAAGAAGAGATCCAGACAAAGTGCTCCAAGAAAATTTGAAGGAAAAGAATACTGTTCACTGCAGGGATCAGGGGAGACCTTGAAGGAAGAGAAGGATTCTGAAACTTGGAGATAAGGAGGAGGAAGGAAATTCTGGGCACTGGTAGGTAGAGCCTGTGTAAGATGTTCAAAGAAGGGTAGCATGCAATAAAGTTCATAAGATATAGAGATTTCATAAACAAGGGCCCACAAAGGGGATGCCAAATAAATATTTTTGCTAAGGCCCTTCTAGAAACACACACACACACACACACACACACACATACACACACACACACACATACACACACACACACACAAGCCAGAACATCATTATTGTTAATAGCTTGGAGCCGGTTAGGAAACAGTCCTGTCCTGTCCAATGTAAGCCCTGCACATGTCTAAAAGGTAACTAACTTTGTTGTGAGGGGGTGTGTTGGAGAGGAGGGGGCCAAGAGAGTTGGAGCATTTAAGCACAGACCCTAGAGCCACCAACCCTTAAAAACAAAAGTACAACCTGCCATCATCATTTTCCTCCATTTCCGTATCTTTGGCTTAGCTTTAAAGTCCATTTTCTGAGTTTATTGATTTTCGTTTCCTACTGGTATATGAATGACAACTTGTATTAAGACAACACAGACTGAGAAGTCACCGATGTCTGTAGGCATCACTCTCCAGCACTCATTGAACTGCCCTGGGCTTCAGGGCAAAGTGCCTCTTTACGGTGAAAGGGGAGGGGGCCCCATTCGAGGAAAGAGTGGGTGGGCGGGCAGACCTCTGCGGTGCCACCCAGCATGGTGTCCAGCTGAGCTAGGATCTCACATCAGGGAAGAGGTGAGGGAGATGGATGAGATGTCATCTTGGCTGTTCAGCTCTCCCCAGGCCTGTTTACAGCGACAGAGGGGGCTTATTTATTGTAGATTACATGTATTTCAACTGTTGTTCTAGCAGAGGAAGAGGGTCCTCCCCCCCCATCCCTCCACACACACACTTCCCGAACTTCCCACAGGGCAAACAAACAAAAAAAGGTGATGTCTTAGCCCCAATCAGATTTCTTAACAGTCCCAGAAAGAAAACCCACAAAGAGTTCCTTTCAGAAATCCACCTCTGTTCCCTTCAAAGGGTCCTTGCCCTGGCCAGTCTTCAGTCAGTCATCAGCGTCCATTAAAGTCCCTCAAAAAGCTGCATAAACAAGTGGGCAACATTTCACGCATCTTTCAGCATGTGTACAGCTAATTCCATTCCCTCCCAAGCCCACCCCACCCCACCCCGGTCTGCTTTTTAACCAAAGGCCCTTTTCGATTCTCTTCAGTTATTTATCCTTCCTCTAAATTACAGCAAAAAGCAATTACTAGACATCTTCCATATCTTAACATTAAACTGAAAGCAGCGTCTTCAAATGCCCCAGCTATTCATCCTTTCCCAGATGAAGAGAGAAGCTGGAGGTGGGAAGTGCGCGGTGCGGTGAGGGGGTTCTCGCTCAAATAGGTTGAGACATAGAGTGGCTAAGGGGGTAGGGGAGGAGGAACACTGTTTCCAGGTTTCTGTATGACTTTCAAGCCTAGAGACCAAATTTCACTTAGGATTAGGGTCATGGCTCTGGAGCTGGAAGTTGGCTTCAGAGGACATCTAGTTCAACCATCTCTTCATTTTACAGAGGAGAAATTTCAAGTCACTTACCCACAGTCACGATGGTAGAAGATACATATCAGAGGCTAGATCTAAATCGAGATCATCTGACTCCAGAGCCAGTGTTCTTTCCACTCTGTTGTTATGTACAAAGCTTATTTCTATTAAGCCTATGCATATGTAAAATTGAAGAGTAAGGACCAAACCCTTTACCCATCCAACTCGTTGGTTCTCAGTAGAAGGAGTCCTCTGTTTTCCAGAGATGTGCACACACGCAGACACAGAAACAGACACAGACGCACACACACACACACACACACACACACACACACACACACACACACACACACGAGTTTTCTTGGCAAAGATACTGGAATGGCTTGCCATTTCCTTCTCCAGCTCATTTACAGATGAGAAAACTGAGACAAACAGGGTTATGTGGCTTATCTAGGATCACACAGCCAATAAGTGTCTAAGCCAGATTTGAACTCAGGAACTCCTGGCATTCTATCCTACTGCACCACTTAACTGCCCTATGTAAATCTTAAAATTCTACACACTAAAAAACATTGCATATGAAACTGTAAATCTACAAAGTATTATTCCATCTAATTCAATTCAACAATAATTTATTGAGTCTACAATGATTTTTTTAAAAGAAGGAAATAATCCCTGCTTTCAAGGAATTTACATTTCTGGGGAAATTAAGGGGGAAAGGGACAACTTATCCACAGAGAAATAAATACAGAATATATACATCATAAGTACAAAGTCATTTTAAGCGAGGAGATTAACATCCCCTCCAAGATGTGCCAGCTGAGTTGAGCCTTGAAGGGAGCTAGGGGTTCCCAGACTTGAAGGCAAGGGGAGAGGAGCCTATTTCAGGAATAGGGGACACTCTTTGTAAAGGCATGATGGGAGATAAAATGCCATGTCTTGAGAACAGCAAGTAAGCTGCTCATCACAGGAACCATGGAAATGCTTAAGTACTAGAAAAGAGAGGGATGCAGACATGAATATAGTGACTGGAAGGCGTAAGGGAAGGCAGGGAATGGAAGTTCACCTTGGTTATTGGCAGGGAGGCTGCCATCTTGTGAACCGTCTTTAACATGGCTGGCTGTCAGTTCTGAAGTAAATAGGGACTTGCTTAGCATCAGGAATATCAGCGATTCAGAGCAGGAAGTTAAGGAGGGTAATTAAAAGAATGCCACAAGCCAGACCTCCCTGCAATCCTAACAGCTTGGAGGGTTTGCCTTTTTGAACCTCTTCGAACCCTGAGGAACTGCAGGCAAACAACAAAAGGTGTTAATAGCTTTATGAGAAGCACCATGCTGATAGATTACCCATTATGGGGATGCTCCCAGCACAATGGCAAATAGGTTTGATCAATGAGATTTTAATGGAAAGCGAGGCCTGGAAAGGAAAAAAAAGGCAACTAGGAGAGGGAAGACCCTTTGTTGCTAATGTGTCTGAAAAAAGCACTTAATTGAGGTCATAATAATATTAGCAGTTCTCATCATCAATAATTCAGCCTTATTTATTGCTACCCGATAAAGTCCTGTCAGGCCAGGAGAATGGCACAGAATTCTGTGACACATGGGAACTGGGAGGTGGCTTATTGGGTGGCTGCTGGGCTAAGGGACTGGGCCAGCTAATGAGAGTTCCCCCACCCTCCCTGCACCACCCCCCCAAGGTGAATCCGGTGCATGTGGTGATAGGCAATGCCAAATATTGCAATTTTATATCATGAAGAGTTTACTATCCCCCCTTCATCCTTAGCATTCTCTTACCTCTTCCCCCCGCCCCTCCCCCCCACCCAAGGTATTATCTCTGAAACAGTTACTGACTAATCTTGCCTAAGATATGTCAGGGAGAGAAACAATTTCAATTCTCGCATGATTTACTAGTCCAGCAAAAAGAGTGATAAATTCTGCCTCTTCACACAATTTTAGTCACCTGCGGTTAGTTATCTTTAAAAAAAATCTAAATGAACGTATAATTGTACAATTAAAGATGCTAACTCCAGTGTTAAAATTTTAAATGTATTAGTGTCGTAAAACCTGCCACATTAATCTCAGTGTCTTAAAGGACAACAGCAGTTCTGTAATGCGGTAAATGCAGAAAATGTATTGGGGGGCAGGGGACGGAGGAATGGGGGGGGGGTTAGGAGACATTTTAGATCTCTGACATTTCATTCAGCAAAAAGGGAGAGAAACCCTTAATAAAGATGATTGGGGCGATCACTCCCTCCCCCACTGGGAATCACAATAGAGGCACAGGCCCAAGGACAGGTCATTAACCAGGAAAATAACCTCTTTGGAAGAGATTCGTTTGTTTTGTAAATGATACTCGCTTTAGTACAGCTTAATTGCAATAACAATCAAAATTCCTAGAACAGCAAGCCGGAGGAGGCTGCTGAAATATTGATATGGCTTCTGCTGTTGGGGGCTGGACTTTCCTTCTGCGCTGATCTCAGGAAACATGATTTCGAAGTTTGGGCTCCCACTGCCACCACCACCCCTCTAAAAACAATGACAATAATAATTCTAAAACGGAGTTGAAAATGCAAACCATATCTCCACTGGGGTATTTGCAGTCTGAAATGACCAAGTCTTGGGAAAGGTAGAGGTGAGGGGCCGGTACAGGCTGGGAAGGGAGGGATTAGGGTGATGTGGAGGGGACAGGAGAGGGATTGAGGCCAGCTGCCCCTACCCAGGCTGAGTGAGAAATGAAGGGGTTGAACAGGATGCTTTCTAAGGTCCCTTATAGCTGAAATTCTGATCATATGTAGGGAGAAGTGACCTGAGCTGCAAGAAATCTGGGGCAATTTGGAAGCTTTAACTAAGAAATCTTCCTCTCGCCTCCATCTCGAACTTCTCTTTCTACTATAACCTAAAGATAATACATAGTCATTTTTCAAAAATCTTTTTTTTTTCTAGTCAGATTTGTTGTAACACAGAGAAAAAAAACAGCCCATATTCTATATTCTTCTTGGGGAAGACAAGTGTTAATAATTAGTGTCATTAGAAATAAAGTTTGACTAGCAAACCTCATCTGAATCATATTTAAAAGAAAGGAATGTTTAATTACCCAAGAGAGCTTGCTAAAACTGGGGTCTCCAGAGCCAAAGTGACGGGGTAGAGGTCAGGCCTTAATCATGAGAGATAACTCATAGAAACAACCCACCAACCTTCTTAAAGAAAAAGAAGACTTGAGAATCTGAATTATTATTGTAATTCTCTATCAATTCAGATCGAACGCACTACATAATTATTCAACTCTTGCCATCATTTTGCCCAGCAAAACACGGACAGCATTCTCTTCCTTTGCAGAGTGTGTGTGTGTGTGTGTGTGTGTGTGTGTGTGTGTGTGTGTGTGTGTATTTATAACTATGTGCTCTAGAGGCAGTGTGCTGGGCTTGGAGTTAGGAGGATCTGGATTCAAATCCTGCTTCTGACATTTATTAGCTATGTGACCCTGAATAAATCCCTTGACCTCTTTCACCTTCGGTTCCTTCATCTATAAAATGAAGGCAATAGTAATACCTCCTACCTTATGTTGTTGTAATGGTCAAATGAAACACTATGTAAAGGTATTCCATAACATGTAAAAATGCTAATATTATTTATTACCGTGACCTTAGGCGAGTGCCTTATCTTAGGTCTATGTACCCCAGGTGATCTCCAAGGATGTACCTACTCAGTCAGAGACAAAACCACCGATCCTTTGCTGTGAGTACTTTAAGAAGAAATGCCATTTGACTCTGGCTTGGGGGAACACCATAAACCAATTCCATTTGTATTATCATAGACCTCAGAGGTCCTCTACTCCAACCCCAGAATTTCACAGATGAGGAAACTGAGGTCCAGAGAATTAGCTGATTTCCTTAGGGTCACACAGGGAGTAAGGGGCAGACTTCAAACTCAGATTCCCTGGGGTAAATCCAGACATCAGTATTCCCTTCCTAAAGGAGGGCAGGGCAAAACAAAACAAAATACTTGGTGCATTGGAAAGACCGGTGGATGAAGATCTGAGTTTGAATTTAAGCTGTGCCGCTTATTATCTGTGTGATATCAAGCAAGTCATTCCCCCTCCCTGGGTCTCAGTTTCCTCATTTGTAAAATGAAGGGGTTGAACTGAGTGATGTCTAAGGTCCCTTCTATCTCTCTCCAGCTCTAGACCTGTGGTCCTAAATAAATAAATAAATAAATAAATTAAAAAAAAAAAAAACTGAGAATGAGTTTGCCCGATCCAAAACTCTGCAACTTTTCCCCTCGAGGAAAGCTGTTCTCACCCCAACAAAACAGCCGGCCTCCTGGCTACCTCACACCCTTCAGATTCACCGACCCATAGCTCCAAGCTCCTCCAGACAGGAGCAAGCCTTTCACCGCTTCACCATTATCCTCCCTTCCCTCCACCTCCACCCAAAGGAGACTGACAAGCATCTATTAAATTATGAATGCAGTTTTATAATCATTGGTAATAAACCTAATTCATGCAGCTTTTAAAAATCACCAGTGCCACCGTCTATATTAGCATACGTTTTCCTCAGAGCAGAGCTCTAGTCTCCTTTCCCATTATTTAGCAGGATCAGTGCAAGCGAGAAAAGGAGGGGGCAGTCTTACCAAATTTCTCCCAGCATACTCAACTGTTTGCTCATGACAGTATTTGAATGTGCTTATTATTTCTAGTAAAGCCCTTATCATTTTCAATGTGAAATTTAAATCACACAGATCCAACTCTTCTTAGCTAAAGTCAGCTTTATCAACCACAAGAGATGTGGGATTTGAGAGAGATCTGAGTAAATTCACATTGTTTGGATAAACTCATTCAGGGAGCTCAACAAATCAAAGCTGAAATAGATATGTATTCCAAAGAGACCCGAGGACTGCCGGAAGAAAGAAAAAGTTACCATTAACATTGAGGGGGAAGAAAGCATCAGACCCTTTTTAATGAGTGTGCTCTCAAGCTCTTCCAGAATTGTTACCAGGGCTCCATAGGTTGCCAGGGAAGAAGATAAGAGCCGCAAAATTGTTTACATGGGAATCCAGGAGTTGAAGGAAAGCTCATCTTTGCCCCCTCCCCCACTTTGGTCAGTCTTCCCCATTATCAGATATGGTAATGGGAACATTTATGCGTTATCCTGTGATTTAAGGAACCTCGTATCATGTATATTTAAAAAATCATTTCTCTGTAGTTTTAATTATCTCAGTCTGCAGGGACAAAAAAAAAAAAAAAAAAGAAAAGCCCAAACCATCCGGCAGCTCCCTTGCCTAAGACCAAAATGAAAGTGCTTGCCTGCTGACAGCTAAGACGTCTGTCCTAGCTAGTCGAGATTTCCTGTAAAATTTGCATTGAAAAGGCAGCTTTAAGTATACTTAAAATAAAAAGAGTATTTGCATCTAATTTGCTACACTTGCAGTATTAGAGTTTTATCTGAATAAAGACACGTCAAATGGATTTATATAGTTAAGCTGATAGCTTGGAAAGTCAACACAGTAACATCAGCTAAAATTCAGCGGCTGTGAGACTAGCCCATGGTATTTACCAGTCTTCCACCATTGACTTGAAAAGTACAGCAAGTCTTCTTAATAATCGTACCAGTCCAGTGACTGTGAGTTTTTTGAATGAATCTTTTCCCCCTTTCCTCTTTCTCTCCCTCCCGCCCTTTGCCAGCCGGTACTCCAGGCAGTGTGATACACTGGAAGGAGCCGTGCTTCAAAAGCCAGAAGAGATGGATTCAAATTCCAGCTCTGAGTGACTTTAGGCAAATCAATTAATCTCTGTGAGCCTCAGTTTCCCTTATATAAAACGAGTGGGTTGAACTAGATGACCTCTGGGGTATCTTCCAGCTCTATGATTCTATGAAGTATCAATAATGACCACAAGGCCCTTATTAAGAACCTACTAGGAAAAGGAGTCTGCAAAACTAGGAATGTGGCCCTCAGGTAAAACCTGCCCGCCAGCAACTGCTGATCGGATTTTACTCCTGACTCCTTATTTCAAGAGCTCTGAATACTTGATTCCACCTCCCTTTTTGGGCCTGAACGAGGTCATTCACTATTCAGAGTAATTCCTGGGTGAGTGAGAGTCTGGAAGCTATAAGGCATGCAGTTTTCTGTGGCTACTGGTAATTCTCTTTGGCCCTGTAGACTGGCCCCATGACCCTGGGGATGAGAGCTCTTGGTGCCATTCAGATTTGAAACACCCTCTTCTTCTGACATACACAGTCTGCTGGAGTACAGCAAATCCCAGGCTCTCCAGAACAGCTTTACACAGCTGGAGACGAATTCCTCCTAGCTCGGCCATCCTCTCTTGGGGTCACCCCTCTGTTCTTGTCTCACAGCTGGGAAGAAAGACACCCACTTGGGGAAGGGGGTACAACGCCACCCTGTGTCAGCAACATGGCTTCTGGCCTTGAGATATGGGAAAAGAAAAGACAGTTCCAATGCCTTTAAAGAAGTCATATCTGGTTATTTCCCCAATAAGCTTGCTTCCTGGTCAACATACCCATTCTCTCACTAACGGGCCTTCATGAGGATTATAGCTTGTGCTTATATGGTGAAGAGCTTTTAAAAATACCTTGCTTCCCCACAATTCGCCACTGGGTGATGCAGCGCGGGACTTGCATCAGAAAGACCTGTGTTCTAATCTGGCCACAGAGACTGACTAGCTAGGTGACCCTGGGCTGATTGCTTAATGTCTATCTCGGTTTCTTCATCAGCAAAATGGGAATAGTGATAGCAACTAGCCCCCGGGGTCGTTATGAGGATCACATGAGATAATATTTGTAGTGTACTTTGCAAACCTTAAAGAGTTATATAAACGTTAGCTCTTACAGCTATTGATCTGGGAATTTCATTGATCTAGGAAAGTAAATGCCTTCTATCGATGCAGGTAAAAGGAGTTCTGCATCCCATAGTGTTAGATTGTGGCCTTGGATATTGAGAAGTTCAGCAAGGACTTGAACTCAGGGCTTCCTGACTCTATCTAGCCATTTCTTCTCACTGCCCTATAAAATTGTTGTTGTTATAAATGCTGGCATGTATGTAGTCATTTAAGATTTGCAAAGCACTTTACAAATATGGTCTTTTTTTGATCTTCACAACAACTCTGGTAGAAAGGTGGTATGTGCATCCTCATTGTAAAGATGAGGAAACTGAGGCAAACAGAAGTTAAATGATTTTCCCAGAGCCACACTTCTAGGGAGCTAATTTATCTGAGGCCAAATCTGAACACAGATCTTCCTTGTCCCGTGTCCAACATGCTACCAACTGTGCCACCTTGTGCCAGTTAAGCGATACAGATATAATCATCTCATTTTAAGGAAGAGGAAATTGAAGTTCCAAGGAGTAAAGTTAATGTTCAACGAAATGGAGCTAATATGTTAGCAAGGGATACTCAAACTTAGACTCTCTGAACCCAAGTCCAGAATTCTCTTCCTATCACATCATATTGTCTTCCCGTGTGAAGTATTATTCCCACAAATTGGAATGTGTCCCATGATTTGTGTTCATAGGGCCAGGGCTACTCTCTCTTCCCTACCCAACTCCTTGGGTTGCCTCTCAGGGAGGGGCAACACGACTCTGCAAGGTTACATCCTGCCTGTGATAGCCCTAAGGCAGTTGGAGGCCCCATGACTAACCTTGGCCTGTGCACATACAGTTACCTTCCTGACTGTTACTCACAAAGGTCCAGAACTCACACTCAAGTTTAGACATGAGTTGATATGGAACAAAGAAGTTGCTGCTGGAGCACATGGCCTGAGCCCAGAATATTCCATCTAGGCCACTATATTGGCCACAGGTTCTTCAAATCCCAGGGAAAATGCTAAAAGCATTTCCTATCATTTATTCATTAGCTCTTTTTCCTTGTACAGAAAAAAATGGCTACAACATAGGAATGAAATGATATCACAGTCGGCATCTATGTTGTAGCAGGTATGATGGCATCAACCAACCATGGCATGCATGCATGTGCATGTATAATTATGTATGTATGTATAATACATAATTATACACATATATTATAAAGCATATATAATACATACCATGACTGGTTGATATATTTATTTATTTTATGTATTTTGTGAGCAATTTTGTGTATTTATACGTATCATATAACACACACCATGGTAGCTGGTCTCAACGTGCCTCTCTCTCTGTATGTATGTAGACACATACCTATATATATATGTGTGTGTATGTGTACATATATAGTTTGTATATACATGCATTTATGTATCTATACATACATATTTTTAGGTATGTATAGCACCATAACCCCATTTCAAGTGTCATTATAGATCAAAGCTCTATTAACTCCAAGCATGAAAAATCTCTGAATTAAGCTTTAAAAGTCTCCGAGATGGTGTGTACTGGGAATCCATGGCTGATGTTATTTAGTCAATGTGCTTGATAACCAAAACAAAGCATCTTTCTGTGTTTCCACTGGAGAATTAAGTTGTATCACCAGCCAGGAGAGGAAAAGCAGTCAAAACCTGAGCTCTGGTGGAAAATTGGAGCTGGGAAGGTTGCAAAAAGGACTTTGCTCAGGCACTGAACCAGAAGGAAGAGAAATTGGGGAGATGGGCTAGGGGTAGGGGAGGGGGTAAGTGGTATTCCTGTGAGAATTTCTAGGATCAAAGTATCAGGAGTGTTGGTCATAAGACTGCAGAGCTGGAGCTATAAGAGATCTTATGCAATTCAATTCTCTGTCTTCCAGATAAGGATACTAAATGTGACATTAGTGGCAAGACCCCTGACAACAGTCAAAGGCCTTGGGTTCAAATTGTACCTCTGATGTTTATGACCTGTGTGACCTTTGGCAAGTCACTTAACCTCCAGAAATGAGGAGGTTTGGCTAGATGAGATCCAGGTCCCTTGCTGCTCTAAAGCTATTATTCTATGATCTTAAGAAGTTAAATGGCTGACTTGCCCAAGTTCATATAGGTTTGCTAGGGATAGAGCTGAGATTTGAATGCAGATCTTCTGATTTCAAATTTGGTACTATTACCATACCTGACTGTCTCTCAGCATGGTGTAATGTGAAGGCTTTCACAGCTACTCCTAAGCAATAATACTTCTGAAAGCTTAGAGCTAGAAGGGACTTCTAGGGATGGTTCTCTCTCTTCCTTGTTTCCCCCTGCTCCTATTGCCATGGAAAATCAAAAGCAGAATGACATGGATAGAGTGCTGGGCCTGGAATCAGGAAGACTTACTTTCCTGAGTTCAAATCCAGCCTCAGACACTTCCTAGCTGTGTGACCCTGAGCAAGTCATTTAACCCTGTTTGCCCCAGTTTCCTCATCTGTAAAATGAGCTGCAAAAGGAAATATCAAACCACTCCAGTATCTTTGCCTCAAACAGTATCACAAAGAGTCAGACACACCTGAATAGCAACAATCCAAGAATACCCATTACCTCCTTACCTCCCTCTGCCATGCCCCTATGCCTCCTCAAAGAAAAAGGCAGCATGGTTTCCACCGGGGCATGAAGAGAATCTAAGTCAGAATGTTTTAACTAAGTCTTGGAAATAAGAACTAAGCTATCACAATTATCGTTCTGGCCTGCTCTCTGTTTCCTACAAAGAAGAATGAAGCACATACTGCAAAATTGGAAGCACTTTTTGTTAGTCCAACCACCAATCACACACAGAAGGCAACCAGGTTGAAGTGCTGGAGTGAGAGTCAGGAAGATCTGAGTTCAAATCCTGTCTCAGATGACCTGTGTGAGCTGAAGCAAGTCCTTTAACCCTCTTCAGCCTCAGTTTCTTCATCTGTAAAATAGGGATAATAACAGCACAACCCTAGAAGGGTTGTTGTGAAAATCAAAGGAGATAACATATCTAAAACACATTGCAAGCATTAAAGTACCATATAAATGCTTACTTTTCTTATTATCATGGAGTGAATGACAAGGGAAAGAGCTCTCAGGTCAAAACACCAGTCCCAGGACAGGGTGTTGATGGGGTTCACTTGCTATTTTGTAGAGGTGATTCATCCCACATCTTTCTGCCAAAGGTACACATACCCAGTTTCCAAAGAGAAATCAGAGGACTCCAGGATCTGACCCCTGATAAAGAATTATAGGGGAAAGTTCTTTTTCTAAGATGAACTACCCGGTCTATAAATCAACATTTTTTTTAATAAAAAAGACATAAATTTACCTGTGAGCATTGCTCCTGATCTCTGCCATCCAGCACCCTAAAGCCACAGATAGAGTGTTTGCCGTATTCTAGTTCACAGCTAGAAGTTAAGAAACATAGATATTATATTCAGAGAAGGAAAAAATAAACAGTGATCAAGGGAACAGAGAGAGTGAAGAAGAGGATATGGGATCCTACTTTGAACAGAGGACAGATTGCTCACCAGAGTGGAAGAGAGGCAAGACCAGAGGACACAATATGTGTTAGGCCTAGCCAGCAGTTTTTCTCAGTGAGGCCAATGCAAGGGAACAGAGAGGTCAGAACCAGGAGGGGAAAAGGAACAGAGACTGTGAAAATCCTTCTCTTCACACAACTCGGCTTCAACTCCCAGGTAATAGGTCCCCAAGTCTGAATCTCCATCCCTGACCTCTCTTCTTTCCAGACCCCTGTTCTTAACTGCCTATTGGATCTCTCAGCCTAGATGTCCCATCAGCACCTCTAACTCAGCATGTCCAAAACTGAACTCATTGTCTTTTCCCTCTTCCTTTGTCTTAACCTCTTTATCCTTCTGACTTTATACATTTTCTCTGTGGTACCATGACTCATTCCAGTCCATCACGTTCCACGTTCCTTTTATCACATGCCATGGATATTGGGAACATCTTTTGACTCTTTCTTTTCCTTCATCCAAGATCTACAGCTAGAAAGACCATTAGAGATGGCCCCGCCATTTTACAGATGATAAAATTTTGAAGCTCAATGAGGTTTAGTGAGCTGTCCAAGATCAAAAAATCATAAGATAGTTGATCAGGGATTCAAATGCAGATCTTCTGTCTCTAAATATAGTATCAATTATTCTATATTGTGCTTCTTATATCAACCAGTTTCCAAATCCTACCTATTCCACCTCTCCACCATCTCTTATATCCATCCCTACTCTTTATCTCTGGTCTAAGCCATTCATGATGTATTGCAATAAGTTAATCAATAAACATTTATAAAGTGCCTACTATGTACAACCTTCTCTCCTGAAGTCCCCCACTCTCTACTCTAGCAGAGAATCACACCTTATACTTTAATAAGAACATAGAGGCCGATTTCTGTTAGACTTCTACTCTACCATCCATCTCAAAACCCCTTTGATATCATCTCCCATTCTCTTCTCCTTTACTCTAGGCCTGGGCGATAATATGAATCTTCTCCTCATCAAGACCAGTCTATTTATATCCTTGATCTGATCCCCTCGTGTCTATTCTAGTAGAGTGCTCCCATAACTATCCCTTCTCCTTTCAATTTCAGTGTCTTCTTATCCACTAACTTTAAACACATCCAGATCTCCTACATCCCCCATATTTGACTAAACCATTCCCCTAAGCTATTGTCCTATATTTCTCTTTTCCATAGTAGAACTCCTAGAAAAGCTATCTGTACTCAGTGTTTCCATTTCTTCTGCTTTCATTCACTTCTCAACACCTTGCAATATCACTCAACTGAAATTTCTCTCTCCATAGTTACCAATGATACCTTGATGGACAAATCAATGGTCTTTTCTCCCTTCTTGACTTCTCTGAAACATTTTTCTGGATATTCTTTTACTTCTAGGTTTTAGTGATGTTCTCTCTCGGTTCTCCTCAACCCCCTTTGCTCGATGGTCCATATCCTGCTCTTTGGCAGCATGTGCTCCCCAAGATTCTGTCACAGGCCCTTTCCTCTTCTTTCCCTATATTCTTTCTCTTGGTGACCTAACTCTGTGGATTGAACTATCATCTCAATACAGAGAACTCCCAGATCTATATATCCAACACTGGTCTCTCTCCTCACTTCCGGTTCCACATCACCAGCTAAATTCAACATGTCAAAAACAGGAATTCATTATCTTTCTTCCTCAAACCCATTCCTCTTCCAGACTTCACCTCTTGAAGGCACCACCATGTTCTTGGTCATCCAAGTTCACAACCATGGAATCATCCTTGATTCATCACTCTCCTTCTCCTGACATATACAATCATTTCTCACCTCTTATCAATTCTACCTCAACAATGTCTTTCACATCTATTCCCTTCCCTCCACTCTCTACCACACTACATACCGCATGCCTTCATACTTCTCTTAGCTGAACCACTGTGATTGATTTCCTAGTCTCTCCCATTTCCAAATCACCCCCACATAGCTGCTGAAGGGATATTCCTAAAGAAGAGCCCTGACCATATCACTCCTCTCCTTAGTAAAGCCCAATGGCTCCCTATTTCTTCTAGGATCAAATACAAACTTCTTTTTGGCAATTCAAAATCTTACATGATCTGGTTCCAGCCCACCTTTCCAGAATTATTATATATTCACTCCATACAGTTGACTTTCCTGCCAAACTCACCTTTTTATCCCTCACACATAGCGTGACACTGACATGTCTCATCTCTGTGCCTTTTAACCAGCTGTCTCCCATGACTAGAATATATTTCCTCCTCACCTCCATCTTTTAGAATCCCTGGCTTCCTTCAAGGTTTCCTCTATGAGGCCTTTCTTGATACCCCCAGGCAATCCCCCAAGATATTCCTCCACCAAATCACCTTATATTTACTTTGTATATATTCTCAATATGTGTGCATGTTGTTTCTGCTGATTAAATATAAGCTCCTTAAGGAAATGGGGCTGTTTCTTTCTTTTGTCTTTCATTCCCAGTTCCTGGAACAGCCTAGCATCTATAATAAGTAGGTACTTAATACATGCTTGTTGATTGATTGAGTAGCATCCCAATAGGTCTTCCCACCTCTTAGCCACTGTATGAGTGCTAGCTATGATGATTGATGAGGATGATGAAAAATCCTCCCTTTGTCTCCCTAATCTAGACATTTTCACTGACTGCTCCCTATGCCTAGAATTTTCTTCGTCCTCACCTCTGCCTCCTGGCTTCCCTGGCCTCTTTCAAATTACAGCTGAAATCCCACCTTCTATAAGAAGCCTTTCTCAATCCTACCTTGATGCTAGTGCCTTTCCTCTGTTGAACATCTCAAATTTGTTATTTAAATGAATGCATATATGTAATATATATATATACATAAATACATAATTTGTACATAGTTGTTTTCATGTTGTCTCTTCCAAGGACAAGCTCTTAGACAGGAAGGACTATTGTTTGCCTTTCTTTGAATCACTAGTGATTAACAGTGCCTGACACATAATAAGCTCTTTAAAAACAATATTGACTGACTTGTGACCCTGGTTATGTTACTTAGCTTCTCTTTGCCTCATTCTCTTCTTCTGCAAAATAAGGGAGTTGGAGTTGATGATTTCTAAAGTTTCTCCCAGCACTGGATCTATGATCCTATGTCTAATGGCCTTTTCTCAGGCCTCATCCTCATTGTCTTCTCTACAGCTTTCGACGTTGTTGACTACCTCTCCCTCTCTGATCCTTCCTTAGCTTCCATGACATTGCTTTCTTCTGATTCTCCTACCACCTGTCTAATCATTTCTCAGTCTTTTTCTCTTGTTCATCACCCATCTCTTTCCTCCTAAGCAATGTGGTCTCCAAGGCTCTAGGCTTAGCCAACTTCCAACCCTTTCTCTCTTGGTGATTTCATCTGCATTCCAAAAGTTTGAAGATCATCGTTACATAGGTGACTTGAAAAATCAATATATCCAGCCCCAATTTCTCTCCCAGATTACAGCCACACGTCACCAAATGCCTGCTAAACATCTCTACACAGATATCTTGTTGACATCTGAAACTCAACAAGTCCAAAACTGAGCCCACTATCTTCTCTACTAAACCCAGTCCTTCAAACTCCCCTAGGGCACAACCACTCCCCCAGTTATGCAAGTTCACAGCCTTAGAGTCATCTGAGACTCTTCTTTCTCCCTCAACAACACCCTTCATCCATTCTGTGGTCAAATCCCCATAAGTTCTATTTTAGAAATACCAGTAGATCCTAAAAATCACAGTATAAAACCTCTCCACTACTCACAAAGCCACCACCCTAATTTAGTCTCTTATCATCTCTCACTTGAACTATTGCTCTTCTTTGATATTATAATGGATCAAAGACCTCATCAATGTGGGCACTCCTTCCAGTGCTGCAGATAGCAACCCATCCCTACCTTTGCATCTTGGGCAGCTCTTATTATCTATATCCTCTTATAAGTCCTCTCTATGGAAGAAGTCACTTGATGTGTTGGGGGCCTTCCTCTAGCTATGTTGACATGACATAGTCCAGGTTTTCATCCATATAGCTTCATTAGAAAAATATTGGTGTTAAAAAGAAGGATCTTCAGGAAGAATCAAAGGGGTCTTTAAAAGAATTGTAGAGTTTCCCATAAAAAGAAATCTGTCTCCCTTTCTTCCTCCTAGACAATTATAGGCATTGTTCATCTTCAGTCTTGCCAAGATAATTGTACTGATGGACTAAATATATGGGCTATCTATCCAACTACTTTATTGGCTGTCTATCCACCATAGTCTAGACCAGAAGCATTTTTCATCCACATGGTTCTTTCTTTGTGGATTGCTAATCTGAACTCTTTTGAGAGATAATGGGTCATATTTAAGATAATCTGTAATATTCTAAAGCTTGATATAAGTAACACAATGACACCTACAAACAAGAAAATTTGAAGGACTTCACCAGCTTGCTTGACATCTTCCATGACAGTCAAAAACATCTTTATCAAGCATAGGTTTCTTTATTTTGTTTTATGCTTTACTCAATAATAATGGAATATTAAAATATAAACAAAATTATCTCTAGTGTTGCATCTTCCAATGAATCTCTCATTTATTAGAGGCATCTTGTTGAAAAAGAGCCTTTAAGGCAACATCTACTCTACTGAATCAAATGATTTTTTAAATAATCAACAAATAATAAGCATAGTCGCATATTATATTCTCTGTAATTTTCAATCAATTATGAGACTGCAAAGATATGGTATGTACTAGAATATTATTTGTGGAATCTTGACTGTTCTTTTATTATACTTTCATCAAGGAGGCTCTTAATACATATTTAGATTATTTTCAAAAATTTTCCCATCTTTATGGGAAAGTAGGCATATGAGTTGGTAGTTACTAGATATTATTTAATTAGTAAATATTATTTAAATTGCATTTTTTTAGTAATTAATAAGAAAATCTGTGATTTTCCCCCTCTTTCATCTGCCTCAAGAGATGATCCTTCACTTGGCCAAAAATTTGTGCCTCCAGCACAAACTTCCTCTGTACATTTAGTCTGGTTCAGGTACTCTTAGCCTCTTCATTTTCTTCAGTGCTATTTCTACCTCTTCATATAGCATATCCAGAACTGTGATGTTGGAATCCAAAATGGGGCGACTGTTACTGATGGAGAAAGTCATAATAAAAATCTTGGCAGATCTTTCCCACTTTTTACCGGTT
>CM053625.1:112852808-112866884 GCA_028646595.1 Phalanger gymnotis | reverse complement strand
GGGTATTTATAATAGTTAAAAGGACTTATTTGCTCAAAAACATTCCTAATATAACATTGCAATTAGTATTCCAACACAATCATGTACCACAATTTGTTCAGCTATCCCCCAATTTCTGAGCATCCTTGAAATTTCCAGTTCTTTGCCACCACAAAGAGAGCTGCTAGAAACATTTTAGAACAAATAGATTCTTTGCCTTTTTCCCTAAAAACTGTATTTCAGTACAATTGGTTTCTTTTGTAATCTTATGTATTTCATTTTTTGCATTTAAAAATATTATCTTGAGAAGGGGCTCAGGGATTTCACCAAAAACAGAAAAGGATATGTACTCCTGTTATTAAGGGGAAAACAATGGGCCCACACACATAGCAGAGGCTCAGTAAACACTTGAAGAAGATGGGAAAGGGAAGGGCTTGTGGGCGAGAATGCAGCATCTCTCCTGGAGAAGACTTTCTGTTATTGTCTTATGTTGATGGCTAAGTTTTTTTTTGACGTTGAGCAAGTCACCTGGTCTCTTTGGGCTTCAGTTTCCTCTTCTACAGAATGAGGAAAATGACAAAATGACTCTAAGGTCCCTTCCAGCTCTAAACTCTGTGATGACCTAGACTAATTACCTTATCTTATACAAGAGGCTCCCTGCTTTTCTATTCTTCTTACTACCAAAATTACTAACTGAAAGTCATCAGGAGTTTGGAGTTAGCCCAATGCTGCTGAAATTCCCCCTATAGCCCCCAGTCCCCCACACACCCACTCAATCTCCTTTGGAGGTCTCTTACTTGACACCCCCAGCAAAAGGAGTTTCTTTACTTCTCTAACTTTGGTGGCTTTCCAAGAGCCCAAAAGCATAAGGAGTTTTCCCATCCCTATCTGTAGGCACAGAGAGTGTATGTGTGTGTTTGTGCATGTGGAGGGAGGGTAATAAATACATTTTAAAAAGAAAGAAGAAGAAGGAATGAAACAGTGTAAGCTTGGTCACACATTTGTCATTAAGTCAAAGCCGAATCTGAGTGTTTGTGTGAGGTAGAATTATCTCATTCTTTTTGCCTGTGTCTCTCTGTGATCTACCAGTCAAGTATGTGATTGGATTTCAGCTCAACAAAACCTTAAATTACACACCTATTGTGCCCCAGCTAAGCCTAGTTTCACAGCAGTGAAGAAGGCTTCTCACTGCTCCTTTCGCCCTGTTCGATCCAGCTCCAGCTATCATCCCCAGGTTGATGAATGAATAATAGGATTAGAAAGTCTCATCTCGGCAGTGCAGTAATTGTCGCATTGGGGGAAGTGACAAAGGCCAGGGGAATGGATAGGTGCTGCATAATGGAGCTGGGCATGTTCCACCTGAGTGTATCCACCAACACAAGGTCAAAAAAAAAAAAGGAAGGTGAGGACTGAGAGGAAGGGAGAGAAGACCACAATCCACCGCTGAGCCACACGGGAAGACCCCAGCCCACCACCTTGACCACCACCTTTTCCCAGAGCCAGAGTTATAGCAGTGACAAAGTGAAAGGAGTAAAGCTCTCATCCCAAGCCAATTTTGTTCCAAGAGCACTAAGGCAACAGTGCTTAGTGGAAAGAGCTTTGAAAATGCAGTTGAAAGAGCCAGAGGACACTTCACTACCCATGTGGCTTTGCTCTCTGGGCCTCAGTTTCCTCACATATAAAATCAGGGGTTGGGCTATAAGGTCCCTTGCTGCTCAAAATCAACAAACCTATGAAAGACTTCACCATGTCATTTCCATATAACTCTAATGAGCAACAATACATACCATTTTATCTTGGGAAGAGGTGAGATGTGTGTGTGTGTGTGTGTGTGTGTGTGTGTGTGTGTGTGTTTCTAAAGCAGCACCATGCTCATAGATGACAGGAAATCCTTAGTCTCACAAATTCTGGGGATGGAATCGTAGTTCTTTAGTGTGAGAAAAAGCATGTTTTTTTACTTGGACTAATCTTTGCTTGTCCAAAACCATATTTATTAAGACTTTTGATTCTTTTGGATTATTCTCCCTACACCACTGATAGATTTAAAAAAAAAAAGAAACACTTTTGGAGAGTCTCAGTGTCCCTGTCTCTTTCTCTCCTCTATATAGTTCCAATCTAATACTATATCTCTTCCAACCTTGGACTTCTCAAGAAGGCTTGTTGATTTTTATGTCAGCCCCTGACCTCTATTCTTCTTCACTTCTATTCAACATAGAAAACCTCCACTAATTACAAGCTTGTTATGTGCCAGGCATTGTACTAAGTATTGGGAATGTGAATACAAGCCTCCAAAAGGCATTTCCTATTTTTAAAGAGCTTATACTCTGTTGGAAGAAGACAAAACATAAAAAGGACTTGAGGAAGGGATGAGGGGTAATGATACTTGCGTGATAGCAAGGTGGAAAAGTCCAGAGAGTCTGGAGTAGAGTGGGGAGAGCTGAGCATGGACAGCCTGGGAACTTTCTGATGTGGTGGTTGGTCCGGGGCTTGTACTTCCTAATTAAAAAGGGGGCCTCAGCGGCAAAGGCATCTCAGGGTGAGAAGTCTACTATCAAGGAGATGGAAAAGTTCAGAGAATTAGGAGCAACACTGGGAGAGACTGATACCAATAATAACAATAACTAACATTTATATAGAGCTATAAGCTTTCCAAAGTGCTTCACACTTGTTAGCAGAAAAGGGTAAAGTCATTCATTTCCTGCTGCCAAAACTTTCTGGCAGAACTGGGGAAACGTTTAGGGCTCAGCTACTGGGTTCTTCCTCCATTTCAACTCTCAGTAATCATAATAAAACTTCATAGAAGCACTGACAAGAAAATGCTCAATTTTTCTGAAGCTAAAAGTTTCAGAAGGCATCAGAACACAGGCACACCAGATTTAAAGCTGAGACCTTTGAAGTCTAAACCAACTCACTTTAGAGCTAAGGAAACTGAGGCACGGAGATTAACTTGCCCCTAGATCTCACAGCTGGTAAACAGCCAAGCCAGGATTTGTACCTCAGTTTTTGGACTCCAAATCCATCATGATTTCCACCATACCACAATGATTGAACACCAAATACAGCAGAGGAAAGCACATAGGGCAGCAAGCCTAAGTAGAATTGCCAGCTTTAGGACATTTCTAAGTCCTGTCCCATGGCCTGCTATTTTTATAATATGCCCCCCACACCTTTTTACTGATCATTCCCCATAGCCCTCCTCCTCCCCAAACCTAACTCATTAGTCCATTTCTCCTCCTTCCAAGCTAGAGACATAGATAGCTTCAAACTTCCCGTGGAGAGGCATGGGAATGGAGAGCCAGTAAGCTCCCCTCCTGTAAGTTGCCCATTCCCAGGAGGACCAAAGCCTGCCTGCTGAGACCCCAGTCACTTTAATTCTCCAGGCCTTCCTAACCTCTGCTGGGAAACCGTGTTCCTAAGTATTGTACAGATGTTGTGCCGGGGGCCGACATCCACCATCCACCATCCCTTCTCCTCTGTCAATGTGAGTTCTATTCTAATCACACATGCCCTCCTCACTGCATGCTGTAAACTGCCCCCAGTCCTGACCACCATAAGAAAACGAACATTTAGCTCAGGAAACGGTGGCTGACCCTGTCGGCCTGCTCTCTTCACTAGAATCGACTCAGACTATTAACACTTCTCCATGCTGTCCCTGACAGGGGGGATTGCATACTAAGAAATTGCTGCTGGGAAACCAGCCCTTTTCCCGAGGCAGCTTGTTTGGCTCTGGAGCTCATCAGCTTGACAGGGTAAGCACACTGTGGATGGTTGGGACTGTCCTTGGGAAGGTCACACACACACACACACACACACACACACACACACACATAGACACACACACAAACACAAACACACACACACCCCTGCCTCTTGTCTTTTCCCAATGAAATTCTTGAGTCTAGGATCCCAGAAGAATAGGGTAGGGCAAATCAGCCAATGCAAACCTTCTGAACCAAAAGGTCCTCTTTCTTCATGACCCTCAAACCCCACCCTACCCCCAAATCCAACACATCTATTATGAGAGGGACTCAGTAAGCAATTATTGCCTCTGAGCGATACATCATTTAAAGGAAGCCTGTGGATTTATTTCTAAAAGAGAAATGGGGACAGAAATACTCTCAGCTTAGATATTATTAATATGATTATCATTATTTAGGGATAGAGATTAGACATTGTACCACTGGCATAGGGAACTACAGCTTTTGTTAGGCCTATGAGGAAGCTCCCTCTACCAATGTAGGTCAATGTCTTATCTACAACTTTTAGTTTTAATGAGTTATTATTGTTATAGTTGTTATACTCTTTGGGAGTTATTATTAGCCACCTGTTGTCAAACTCCCATATAAACATGTTTTTTTTCTTTTCTAGGGGTTGTGGACTTGGTCCTCCTCCCAAGTCCCTTTCTCCTTCATTCATCTTCCTCTCATCTCACTTCACCCAGTAAGTGACCAAGGAGCTGGCCACAATATCCACGAAGATCAAGCTCACAACGGAGCTCTAAAACCTAAAAGGAAAGGGCAAAAGCTGTCCATTTTGAGCCACGGCCAGTATAGATTCTGCCAGGGACCAATGGGAGCTAGGAATGAGGAACTAAAGAATCTCACCCTATTTGCCCCAAGGAGGTCAGACACAGAAAAGAAGGTCTCTAATACAATAAAATATTCATAGTGGCACTTTCTGTGTGAGCAAAACAGGGAAACAAAGGGAGTGCCCAGTAATTGGAGAATGTCTGAACAAACTGATATAATAATAGTGACAATTAGAAGTACCATTCATAGAATACTTTAAGTTTTGCAAAGTTCATTACATGTTATTTTGTTTGACATACTGAACTCACTCTTCCACAGGCAGGCTGGCTATATATCTCCTCCTGAGGATTCTGAGGTACCTCTGAAAGGGTGAGATGGTCCTTTTCTAATGCTATTGGCTCGAACTCTTATTCTGAGGTGTTCTTCTCCCATTATTAGCTGCCCGTAATTAGAGCTCCACTTTAACCAGTCACCATCAATTTGCTTTTATAAAGGGACATTTACTTCAAAGATCCAGCAAGAAGACAAGTATAAACATTCCCCCCCAACACCTGGGGCACACTTTCTCCTATGCTACCTCTGAGTAGGCTCAAATTTAACACAGATTCTACCTAGCATTTGCCCTGTCAAGTTCATTTCCAAATATGACCTGGCCAATAGACGGAAGAGAACATATCTGCCACTGCTAGGCTAGATCAAGCAAGTTGCTTGGGACCTCAGCCCTCACTGTCTGGCTTGTAATAAATCCTGACATGGGCTCCAGCTCCCAGACTCTAGTGGTTTGTTCTATTGACTTTTCAAAGATCACAATGGCATAGCCATCTCCAGTCTCATCTACCTGAGCAGAAACTAGGCTTGAAAAAAACAAACCAAGAGAGTGACCCTAACTGACTAGTGCCTTCTGAATAAACCCCAGTTCTGACTGAACAGTTACATGGATAGAAGACCAGAACCAGTTACAGAATGTCTACATATGTTCCAGAGTTCACAGGGATTGCATCAGCCTAGCCCACTGAGCATGCTCATAAGGATAGCTAGCGCTCATAAGCAACCTCCTTTACATATGAATGTGATACAATATGATCAATTCACAGAAACACAGGAGACTATATGAACTAACAAAAGAGTGAAGTAAGCAGATCCTGGAAAACAATACACAGATAACTACAACAATATAAATTTAAAAGAAAAATAACCTGAAGTCAAAGAGAGTCTAAACGCAATGACCAACATTGGCCCTGGAGAGGACATGAGGAAATGTACCTCCTACTTTTACTGGAGGAGACTGGGGGTGCGGAATGATGCATATGCTGTCTGACTCTGTGGTTGGGTTTGATTAACCAACTACATTAAACCAATTAAAAAGATTAATAATTAACCTTTTTCTTTGTTATAGGGAATGTTCACCGGGTAGAAGAAGGCATATTCCATGAAAAACCAACTGTTAGGTAAAAACAAAAGGCACCAGTAATTTACTACCCATCCATGCAAAATACACCTCTGCCACAGGCTATAGGGGACAGTTACCATTTATCTCTACCCCCTTTCCATGCAGAGACCAAATCAGACTCTTATCACTGAGAAACCTTGCCTAACCTTGGCCTTCATAATTCCTGGCATCAGCTATTTCTTCAGGTGATGTCTCTTACCACTTCCTCTATTAGAACAGAGAGCAGGATTTCTAGAACGTGGATCCTGTCAGATCACACATCACCTTCCAAGACCAGAATGGCCCCAGGAGGTTGGGCTCATTTGGCTTCCTCAATGTTGGCATGGTGGTAAAAATATTGGACTAGGAGTCCAGAGACCTGGATTCCAGTCTTGCTTCTGATATGATTTGCTATGCTACCTTGGGCCAAGGTGATATCATTTCTCTAGGTCTCACCTGTTAATGGGGATAATAACCCCACTCATCCTGCCTTGTTGCATTGTCACAAAGATCCTATGACCCAGGATGAAAGTAGATAATTTGGGTGAATTGAAGCAAACTTTTGAAATACTTCATTTTAGAAACGTTGGCAAAAATGTCATTGATATTGTAGAAACACATTCTAACGGAGTACTGGAGATATGCTTATATATGTATACCTGCACATAGATATACATGCACGTCTACATGTATGTATGCATGTCTATAGATTAATTGAAACATGCATCTTAATTATCGACTCATCAATATGAAACACTGAAATGCATGAAGTATTCTAAAATATATCTTTATTCTTCAGCCCCATTCCTAGCCAATCAAGGTCACTGACCAAGGTTACTCCTAGTATCTGGGAACCAGTCCTTTTGCAGATGACTGTTGCCTTCACTACCCAAAACCCGGTCTCCCTTTGATAATTAAGCTCCAGAGGGAAGAGGGTGGCCTCTCAAGTAAGAGTCTTCTTACTTCAAAGACTACAGGCCTGGGAGGGAGGGGGAGTGGTCCTCAAGCAATTTCACATGTCCCCCAGGTCTCTCCTTTCCTGTATTAAAATCTAATTCCAATGAGTTTGACAAAGCACAGGTTTAACACAGGTCAGCAGCATACTGACAGGGTGTTAATTTTGGACCATGTCAGCATTTCCTGCTTGGAGTGTTAATGTCAATTAGTGGCTGGCTACATAACCTCCAAGTCCTCCTCTAGCTAGGGCAGCAGCCAAGGCAGAAGAGGCTGCCTCCAGACAGGATTTAACAGAAGGAAGAAAAAGAAGGTGGCAGAGCATATAGAGGAAGATCCCACACCTACTTCTAGGCTGGCAGCCTTTCAGGCTTCCATTTCCCAGGCCAAATTCTCACTCCAATGGGAAACAAAGGATTAACGTGCCAACCTATTGGGAAAAGCAAGTCTCACTGCAGAGCTGACAGATCTATACTACCGTTAGACAATGCAGAGTATCTAACATAACATTGTGCAGTGCGTCAGTTACCCGCTGGCATCTCTATCTGGCTACCTGGAGGGAGTATGTATCACCTGAGCCTTAGATGGAAGTCAGAAAATCTGACATCAGTCCTGGCTCAACCTCTAACTCACTGAGTAACCTTGGATGACTGAAAAAGGAGCTGGTTTGGGAGTCAGAGGACTTGGGTTCGAATCCCATATTTTCCAGCTATAGCTGGGTTATTTTGGGTTAGTCCCCTAAATCCTCTGGGCCTCAATTTCCTCATCTATGAACTGAGAGTTGACCTAGATGACCTCCAAGGTCCCTTCCAGCTCTAAAGCTATGATCCTATCACTCTTTGTCAGGACAGCTATAATCTCTCTAGGCCTCAGTTTCTTTATCTGTAAATTGCAATATAGTAATTATATCTTACCTACTTATGTCACAGAATGGGTATGAAGATATAAATGAGATAAATAGATCTTTTTTATTTTTCAAATGTAACATGTGCCCATCAAAATAATCTTATAATAGTGATAATTTTAAAATGAAATTAAAATTCTATTTGAAGTGAACTGTGTCCCCTTCTACAGCTCTAATCTTGATTTAATAAGAATGCATTTCCTGCACCTCTTTCCCTTATTTGCAGATTTGGGGGGATATGGGGGTAGAACATCTCCTCTATTGTCAGTCTCAGGCCACGTGTCACTTAGTTTTGCTGAACTGCTTTCTCCCTCTCCCCCATCTTCTTTTTTAAATCTTTAGTACAAGGGATAGCTCTCAAGGGAGGGGAGAGTGAGGGATATATTTGTAAATTAAGGTAACATAAAAATTATTTCAAAAAAGTTTTTAAAATAAAAAACTAAAATAAGTAGATTTTTTCAGATGTCTAGACCAAAGGTTCAAAGCATAAGGTCTCTTGATGAACCAGAAATTTGGCTAAGACTAAAGCCTCATCTTCTCCATGATGCCTTGCCAGACTAACCCTACCACATGGGAGATTTTCCCCCATAGGCCTTTTTTGGTGCCTCCCTACACTGTCTGTACTGTACCATCAAATATAGCTTGGTTTGGGCCTTGAAATCATTCCCTATTTTACATGTACATTGCCACTACTAGAATGTAAGTTTCTGAAGGCAGGGACTGTGTGTACTACTGCCCCTTGCTTATCCAAGAACACTTTGCTGGGTAACTTAATTCAGTTTAACATCAAGTATTAATTAAGCACTTGCTACGTGCCACGAACTATACTAGCAACTGGGGGCAGAAAGACAAAAATGAAAATCATCCCTGCCCTCATGGAGTTGACATTCTACTCAGTGAAACAAAGTAAGTAATGATAAGTAAAATGATAAATAAAATAAGGTTTCTTAAAAAGGTAAACATAAGTAGATCGAAACTATACACAAAGGAAATAGAAAAGCCATTTGAGGAAATGTGGAAGTGCTAGCAGTTGGGGTGGGGAGTGTAGATGAGCCCTTATGCAGGAGCTGGCACAATTCAGCTGAGCCCTGAAGGGAGCTAGGGATTTCAAGGGGCAGAAGAGATAAGGGGAGAGCATTCCTAATATGAGGGACAGACCATGAAAATCTTCAGCGGCAAAAGACAAGTGTTGGACACATTGGCCCTGCCTCAGGTAAATTTGAGTGGATGAGGCATCAAGTCCAAACTACATATGCTTTCAATTATAATAATAGTAATAATAATGACGGCAGCTAATATTTATATAGTGTCTACTATGTGCCAGGTACTGTGCTAAGGGCTTTACAAATATGATTTCATTTGATCCTCACAACCACCCTGGGAGGTAGGTGCTATGATTATCCCCATTTTGCAGATGAGGAAACTGAGGCAAATAGAGGTTAAGTAACTATATCAGTAATTAAGGTGGGACTTTTTTACTGTTTTCTCTTTTGGAGCACTTATTTAATCAAGTGCCCTTGATGAGTCTGGCCTTTGTTTCTTTGGTTAAATAGGGAGTCTTTGATGAACTGCTTGCCTCAAAGGAAAGCCTAGTTTACATGGGTTTGAATCACATTTGTGACTCTAGAAGCTTTAGGCCACGTGGGTTTAAGTCGAATATCTGTGACGCTTTTAGGTCATGTGGGTTTGAGTTGCATGTTGTGACTCCTTTTGGCCCTGAACAGGGCATATAAACTCAGAGGCTGGCGTTTTTTCCTTGGGGGGGCGGCTCTCATTCACTGAAAGAGTGGCATGTGACTCTGGGCAAGCCTTTGTAACTGCCTCCCCGGCTTTGCTAACCCAGACTCATTGGTTCTTTGGTTACTGTGAATTGTGATTTGGTCTGTTTATATTGTCTCTGTTTGTAATTTATTTGTATTTGCTCTAAAGTCCAGGTTGCTGGCTTTTCCTCTTGAACTATGTCAGTTTATATATTTGTATGTGTGATTAAAGTGAGATTGTTAAGCCCTTAAAGTTACTTTCCTTAGTAAAGCCGATCAAAGAATATGCGCTAGCAGCCTTCTTGTTGTTGGTCTTGTGTTGGTCTTTCACCCCATCAGCTGCTGCTAGACAAATTGTTGTTGCAGTAACTTACCCAGGGTCACACAGCTAGAAAGTATCTGAGGTCACATTTGAACTCAGGTCTTCCTGATTCTAAACTCAGTGTTCTACACACTGTACCACCTGTTTTTTTACCACATTTTTACCATTTTTTTTAAAAAAGAAGGTGCTTTTACCATGCAGAGCTGGCGGCCCTGAAAAGAGGCAAGTCTTCTTCGTACGTGTTCGGTGGTGGGAGGAGATGGGGACCCAGCCTGCACCAGAAACATGCCTCCAGACTCAAAGAATATGGAGTTGTTAGATAATTTCCCTGAGGAAATGCTTCTCAGGCATTTCACCATTCACAGCTGGTGTTTCTTGGCAGCAAAAGGAAGACAATAGCCATGCTGAAATGGCACTCACTGCCTTGCACAGACACAACACAGCTAGCCACCCCCTCCTACTGTCAAAGTTTCCATCTCTTCTGCCCCATTTCCTCCTCCCCATGAACCACTGGGCCTTCAGACCTCATCTCTGCCCCAGCCAAGAATACAGAATAGAGTGAGAAGCAGAAAAGGAACCTTGGTCCTGTAAGGGTTCCAGCACAGCTGCCCACCAGATGCCCCCTGCTCTAAGACAGATGGGAATCCAGCTGCCAGAAGCTCCCTCCAAGTTCCCCACCCAGGGAAACTCCAACCCTCCAGGATCCCTCCCCAGCTTCCTTCTCTACTTGAATATTTTTTTAATGTTTAATAAATTATACCCTCTAAAAAGCCTGACAATAGCCAAGGCTGATCTATGTCTATTAGGAGCTTTGTTTACAGCTCACATAACTCTGGGTTACGGCAAGGATCTCCAGATGCAGGGTTGATAAAGGTGGCAGGCATCCCTCTGCTTAATGGTATAACTTGTATGCACAAATTATATGTAATTGATCCAAATGCATTACACAACACTGCAGATATTTGAAAAACAAAATGCTTTGTCTCCTCCCAGTTCCACTTGCTGTCCTTCCAGATGCACACTAGGAGACCCTGTCCCAAATATCCAATCTGACTTTTGATATGTGTTTCTAAAATTCAGAGAACAGATAGTTCATACGTCACTTACCGTCTTCAGAGGTTTATTTAATAAGTAGTGACTTAAATGAGCCAGATGCAGAGGCTAGGCCAGCAGCGGGCAGAGAAGGGCCAAAATATGACATAATGGATAGAGCACAGGTCTGGGACTTTAGGAAGACTTGGGTTCAAATAGGGCCTCAAATGCTAATCCTGGGCAAGCCATTTTACTTCTCTTGAGACTCAGTTTCCTCACTTACAAAAGGATAATAACCTATACCTTATAAGGTTGTGGGGAAAATCAAATGAGATCATATTTGTGAATTGCTTTGCAAACTTCAAAGTGCAATAGAAATGCCAGTTATTATTAATAATACTTAGCTAGCACTTTTATAGCTCTTCAAGGCTTGCCAAAGAACTCGTATCTCAAAAGATCCTCGCCGTAACCCTGGGAGGTATGCACAACTATTCTTGTTTTATGGCTGAGGGAAATGAAGCTATATGAAGTTAAGAGAGTTTCCCAGGGTCACCCAGCTAATACGTGTCTGAGGCAAATTTGAACTCAGGTCTCTCTTGTTCAAAGGCTTGCACTCTATTCACTGCATCACCTAGCTGGCTGATAAGCCATCTTACCAGTTATTAACCTGATAATAGCAGATATTAAACTTTTACTACAGCAAATGATTTACACAAAATTAAATACACAAAATACAACATATTCAACCATATATATATATATACATATATATATCTTAGTATCTCTGCACAAAATAGGATTTTAAGTTAAAATGACAACTATCACTTGAAAAATCAATTGTCTATTTAAAGATAATAAAACAATAAAATCCAATAAATGTAAGTCAAACAAATAGGCACATGTAAAAACAGTGAATTTAGCTTATCTGTATCAAAGAAGGTTCTCAACATATTGGGTGGGCCTCTGTGACAAACTTTTGGGAAGACATGAACAAGAATCAAGCAAGATGATGGATGGACATAGATGAACTGCAATCACCATTCATGGAGGGAACTCCCAAATTGATAAGATCATAGATCCGCTTGAACATTTAAACATAATTTTAAAAAGTGGATAAGACCATGAAAGAAAAGTCATCTGAGCATTAGAGTTCAACTGATTGAAAATTAACCCAGATTTGGATTAATCCTTTTCATTTGAGCCAAAGGACATTGTCTTCCTCCTCCAGTTTGCATCCTGCTGTGCAGTAATGTGGGATGCCTCTCTCCCCCAAAATAACTATAAGTTAATGACTCCAGGCAAATTTCCCTCAAGCTCCATGGGATTATCAGTGCTATCCAAACTGGCTCACACAGACAAGCATTATGCAAAGTACACAAAGTACACTACTGGGACACCAAATTCAGTTTCTTAATTAAACCCAGCCCACGAGGGCAGGGAAACAATGTGGACCAGTGGCCAAGTTGCTAAAGGGTAACGATGCTCACACGTGGGAAAAGATCCTAGCGTTGGAGATACACTGCACTCCAGGACAGATCTGTGCCTGGAATTTGGCAGGGACAGATTATGTCAAAACGGAGGTGGGGTGGGATGGAGAAGTATAGAATAAAACGATTGGACCAATTCGTAGATCTAACAACAGTGTATTTGTGTACTTGTCTTTTCAAGGAAATTCATCTTAGCCAATAGCCTTGCAATGTGAAAAGGGTGCTAGATTTGGGAGTCAGAGGACGGAGGCTCAAATATTGTGAGGCCTCAAGGAATTCATTTCATCTCTCTAGACTTAACTCTGCTCATCTATAAAATGAAGTGGTTGGATTAGATGACTCTCTTCCAATTCTAAATCCATGAGCATAGAATGTCAGAGCTGAAAAGGGCTTATGAATATTAACTTTAAAGTTTTCAAAAGTCTTTAACTTGCATGATCTCATTTTACCTTACAATAACCCTGTAAAGTAAGCACAACATGTGTTATATGTATTTTATGGGGAAGGTGAGGCACAGAGAGATTAAATAATCTAGAAACAGAATATTAGAACATGCAATGTCAGAACTGGAAGGGATTCTCGAATATAGAATGTTAGAGCTGGAAATGGCCTTAGTCCAACTTCCCCATTTTTCAGATGAAAAAACAAACTTTGCTAATTACCATGACTGGAATTTCTGAGTTTATTTCTCAGAGGGAAGGCCACAACAAGGCCAAAAGTCAATGATCAGTTAAGAATTCTCTCCACCCTTCAACTCAGGCAGGCACAGTGGAGAAAGTAACACTCTGCCCAATAGAAGCACAGATAAAACCTGAGGAAAGAAAGTAGTTCAAATCTGCTCATTTCATGATAGTAGGAGGGAAAACCTGTGATTTGCTCAGTTCTTGCTGGAACAGCTTCTTTGGAAGGGATTTTGGGTTTGGGAACCACAGGGCCAGAAAGCCCTCCCAGAGCGGAGCTCACATCCATTTATCTCTTTCTTTACTCTGTCTTTAAGGCAAGGGCTCTTAACGCAGAATTCATTTCATATATAAGACCATTGGCCTGTGAAGATTAGATGACTTACCCAGTGTTACAGAAATTGTAAGGTACAGAGGTGGCATTCAAGGCCAAGTCTTCTGACTTCAAATCTAGTGATTTTTCCATGTATAGATGGTTGTATTTACATCTCAGTCTCCAGAAACACTGGAGTTTGGTTTAAAGGATCAATCAGGCATCCCCTTGATTCTCTCTTTCTTAGACTGGAGCACGCTGAACCCAGCTCTCATGGAGGCAGGTGGGGTGGGGTGGGGGGAGGGAAGGGATAATCAACTATTGGACTCTGTCTCTTAATGCTCGTTCACAATTAGGCCCCCATCCTGGTGTGTGGTAGGGGGTGCATCTAATGGAAAGGTAATATGAAGGGTGAAGTTTGGGGAATTCAGAAATACAGTGGCAGAAAGATAAACTCTACATGACAACCTCCAGATCCCCAGAACCAGAGACCTTGCTGATGCCAGCAAAGCAATACTCAGTTATATTCCCTGGTCTGAGCCAGAGCAAGCTTTATAGCACTAACCCAGGGTGATTTTCTGCTTAATAGCTAGTAATTGGTCATAAGGCAAATGGAGGGAGAAAAGGTATTAATGAGCAAACCATTTGGCTCTGAGTGAATGGACCATAACCAAGAAGGATTTTATC
>CM053625.1:112802052-112852708 GCA_028646595.1 Phalanger gymnotis | reverse complement strand
AAGAAAGGTTCCCATATGTATAAAAATATTTATAGTAGCTCTTTTCAGGGTAGCCAAAAATGAAAAATTAAGAGGGCATCCTCTAATTGGGGAATAGCCAAATTGTGGTATTTGAATGTAACTCACTCAGAGAAGTGAACAGACCTAGGAGAACAATTTATACGAAGATAACAGCATTATGGAGAAATACAACTTTGAAAGACTTTCGCTCTCTGGCCAATGTGGTGGTAAACCATAAGCCCAAAGGAATAAAGATGAAACATTCTGCTCACCTCATAACAAGTGACAAACTTAAAAAGCACACAGAGATGGACATTTCAAGTATGGCTAATATGGGAATTTGTTTTGCTAGACTATGTAACTATGTATTGAGAGATTTGGTTTGGGGGATTTTTTTACTTCCTCAATGGGGGTGGGTACTTGAAGGGACAGATTAAGAAAAAGTTTATTACTTGAAAAAAGAAAATAAACTATTTTAAAAATATGAATAAACTTTACTCCATCTCCTGTCTCCATACTTTTATACTCACCATCCCCTATGCCTTGCATAGACTTCCTCCTTCCATGTCTCAGGATCCCTTTCCTTCAGAGCTTAACTCACATGCTAGCTTTTACATCGGCCCATTCTAGATCCCCTCAGAGGGTACTGTCTTTATCCCTCTACTTCCCAAATTATCTTCTACATAATTTTATTTTGTATGTAATTTTACATAGTATTTCTGCTTCTCCTAAATCATAAGCTGCTTTAGGTTAGACTTTCACCTTTCTCTTTTCATTACCATTGTACCTAATAGGTGCTTTAAAAAGCTCGATTGATTCATTAATCTTATGTGTTTAAAAGAGGATATAATTACTATAAAAATGGTTATTATTTTTCTTGGCATCTCCAGATTGTGTTTATCCCATAGTATAGTCTCATATTCAAATAGATTTTGAGTTGGAAGGGAACATCGAGGCCATCTTGTCCAACTTTTTTTTATAAATGAAGAAACCAAGGCCCAGAAAAGTCAAATGATTTGCTCAAGGTCAAACGTTTAGAAAAGGGTTAAGTAAGATTTGAACCTATATCCTCTGACATAAGTAAATAAATAGAATGGTTCTGACCAAACATTCTTGCTAACTGAATGTTACCACATATAGCTTCCATAAGACCATAGATTTCTAGCTTGAAGAGAACTTAAAGACTATTTCATCAAACTTATTCATTTTACAGATGAGGAAACAGAGGCCTAGATGAGGAAAGGCTGAGGATCCCTCAGACAGAGGCAAGATTTCAACTCAAGTCCTCTACCCCCAAATTCAACAAGTTCTTTCAACTATAGTTTAATGATGGATCACCTATTTTCAATGGATGAAAATATGGTAGCAGGTAATAAAAAGGAAATTAAACACGATTTCTTCTTTTTGAGGTTCAAAAAACACTCTGGTTTTTTAGCTTTCTGTTGGTTTAAATGCTGGTCTGCACTACATTCTGTAACCAGAAGGCATCTGTGTACTGCAGGGAAGGGATGTTGAGAGGGCACTCAGTATTTTCCTGTGTACTTTTTTTTAAAATCATTATCCTGTTTGGAATGGGGGGAAACAAAGCTTCAGGAAGCCAGGAGTGGAGGGGGACCTAGAGGCCAAGTTGGTGAGTGAGGAGCTTGAAAAGGAGCTAGAAGGGAAGGTGAGGAAGTGAAGAAGCAAAAAGAGAGGCAAAAGGAGACAAAAAGAGAAAGAAAGAGAAGGCATGTCTTGTGATTTTGCTCCACAATAGGCCAGTCCTCACCGTCTCTATTTGATAATGAACTATCAGCAAAGGAGTGGTGACTCCATGTTAGATTTCTGACTTTTGGTCATGCTCCCCTTGCCCTTCCCCAACCCCAAAATGGAAATCCTCTGGGACATCATTTGGATGGGAAATGCCGTAAGATGGAAATCAGTGTCCAAGATTTTAGAAAACAACCAAGGATGAATGTAGAGGGGAAATGGGGCAGGGGGAGTTGAGTTGCTGAGTTGCCCAACACAATGAAACATGACATACACACACACACGCACGCACACACACACACATACACACACACACACACACCCCTTCAGAGGAGGGGGTGGAAATTGGGGGAGGAGCAGGGAAGGAAAAAGGTATGGCCCCTCTTCTTCATTTATGGTGGAAAAGGGGGACTGTGTCAATGGACAATCCTGTTATTCAATGTGCCCCCTTTGTGTGTGTTATTTTTCCTCTCACAGAAGCCGTGCTCATGTTACACCCCAACAAAAAGTTACCTCCCATCTGTCCGATTTGTCTACTTAAAATAACACGTGTCTCACAGCCAGCCTATAAATCATTTCAGCCACAGGAGGATAGGACCCCAACTGACGTTCACCCCAGGCCACTCACAATGTCAGACCAGATCCTTGAACTTCCTAAAAGGCATGCTCACCTTTCCTACTCTGAATCACTTCTCAAGGCCCTTGAGAGGATGAACTGAGGCGGGACCTAAAACAATATTGGGAGAAGCCACTTATCCTTTGGGAGCCTGAAGTAACATCTCAATGTCCAGTAGTATCTGTCTCTTCATAATTTCACAGCCTCTCCTAGAAAAGATACCAGCCTCTCCCCTTGAAGACTCTAGAAGAGAGATTCATAACCTGCACCTAGACTGGGATCACTAGAACTTTGCACTGCGGTAGGAAAAGTAAAAGTCACTGACAGCCCCATCCCAGAGTATCTATTGGTACCCACCTGCTCCCAGGGTTCTGGGGCCTCTTCCTAGAGCATTCTTCCTCCTCACTTCGACTGCCTAGAAATCTTAGAGTGTTTCAGGGAAAGATTCCTGTCGTCCAGCATAAACCCAGCCCCAAGATCCTCACTCCTAATCCTTTAGCAACCTGGCACTTTCTTTCCTAGACTGCATCCTTACATGAGCCACTCTCCCCCTTCACCAGTCATCCCAGGTACAAAAATTTCTAATTACCATTCTGTCATAAACAAGCTTCTTTTCTTTTTTAAAAAAATGTTTTTATTATGAATTAGAAGATCATTAGCAAACATGAACATTTACATACATAAAGTCAGAAGAAAAGGTTATATATGAAACCATAAATCTATTACATACCACTTATATATGTATTTATACTATATATACATAAAACAAACACAAACATATATATATGTGTATACGTGTGTGTGTGTGTAGGGTGGGAAGGTGAAAGCTAGGAGAAAGAGTGGGGTGGTAGTGATAGTGACCCCCCCAAAAAAGAAAGAAAATAGTCAATTAATAATTTCTTAAAAAAATACATAGAAGAGAGCAGAAGTTCAGACAAGCAGGGTAATGTTGGTACTATCATGTTTTTATTTATTTATGTTATGGTTGTTTAGTCATTTTAATCGTGTCCAACTCTTCGTGACCCCGTTTGGGGTTTTCTTGACAAAAATACTGGAGTGGTTTGCCGTTTCCTTCTCCAGATCGTTTTACAAATGAGGAAACTGAGGTAAACAGAGTTAAGTGACTTGCCTAGGGTTACACAGCTAGTAAGCGTTTAAGGCTGCATTTGAACACATCTTCCTGACTCCAGGCCTGGCACTCTATCTTCTGTGCCACCTAGCTGCCCCTACAGAGATGTGTGTTTGTGTATAAACCTCATAAATATTGGATCACTGTCACTACCACTCCATTTTTTTCCAGTTCTCACCTTCCCACCTCCAAGAAAAGCCGTCTCTTGAAAATAATAATAATAAGTGTGAGAAAGCAAAACAAATTTGTGTGTTATTGGTCTCATCCTGCAGCTGCAGCTCGCCACCCCCTCTACCAATAGGTAAGAGGCATGGTTCATCACGTACCCTCTAGAGTTATAACTAGTCTTTCCATTGATCAGGATTCTTAATTCTTCCAAAATTGTTTTCATTTAGAATGTTATGATTATTGTATAAATGATTCTCCTGGCTCTGCTCACATCTCTCTGTTTCAGTTCATACAAATCTCATCAGGTTTCTCTGAATCTGTTCCTTTTAAAATTTCTCATAGAAAAATATTCCATTATATGCATATATCTCATTTTTTAAGCGGTCTTCGATTTATGGGTACCCACTTTGTTTCTAATCCTTTGTTAGAACAAAAAGAGCTGCTATAAGTATTTTGGACATACGTATCCTTTTCCTCTATTTTTGATCTCTTCAGGTTATATGTCTAGTAGTTGTATCATGGGATCAAAGGGTATTCCCAATTGAATGTCTTTTGGTGTGTAGTTCCAAGTTGCTTTCCAGAATGGTTAGTCCATTTCACAGGTCTATCGACAGTGAATTAATGGGCCTATCCTCTTGAAACCCCTCCAACAATTGTCATTTTCCTTTTTGTTATTTTAGCCCACCTAATGGACAAGAAGTAGAATCTCCATGTTGTTATAATCTGTATTTCTCTTACTGTTAATGATTTCGAGCGTTTTTATCCCTGTTAATAGCTTATATTTCTTCCAATGAGAATTATCTATTCATATCCTTTGACTATTTGTCTATTGGGGAATGGCTCTTGTTCTTACACATCCCTCTATATCGTGGATATCAGGCCTTCATCAGAGAAATATGTTGCAAAGATTTTTGCTACTTTAGTGTTTACCTACTCGTTACAACCACATTGCTTTTGTTTGTGCAAAAACTTTTTCATTTTATGTAAACAAAATCACCCAATTTAATTACTGTGATTCTCTCTATTCCTTGTTTAGGTGAGAACTCTTTCCCCTATCCATAGTTGTAAAAAGTTTCTCCTTCCATTTTCTTCTCATTTGTTTATGATTTGACCTTTCATATCTAGTTCAAATATTTGTTTGGAGGTCATCGAGGTTTTAGATGTGGGACTCTGATCTAAGCCAAATTTCTCCCAGACTGTTTTCCAATTTTCCAGTAGTTTTTTATTGTTGTTGTTATTGAATACCGAGTCCTTATTCTAGTAATTTGTGTCCTTACCTTTGTTAAATGCTATACTTCTGTATTCAATTGCTTCTGGATCTTGCATATCTAATCTGTTCCATTGATCAACTTTTTCCTATCGTCTCAGTTTCTTTTCATTATCTTTTTCAATGTTTACTATTTTCCAAATAATAGGTATGACAATAAACATCTTGCTTTACCACGGATCTCAATAGACTTTTAATGTTTCTCCATTACAGATATTAGTCTTTTGTTTTAGACAGATACTATTTGCCAAGAAAAGTATATTTATTTCTATGTTTATTTTAGCTTTTAATATAAACAGGTATTGTATTTTGTCAACTTTTCCATATCTATTAATACAATCATATGGTTTTTATTATTTTTATTATTTATATGATCCGTTGTGTTTATTATTTTCTAATATTAAACAACCCTGAATTCCTGACAGATGCCTAACATACATGTTATGTAATCTTTTTAAAAATATTAAAATAGTTCTGTTTCTAATATTTTATTCAATATTTTAACAATGATATTTATTAGACATTGTGCTCTACAATTACAGTTTTATTTCTCTGACTCATCTCTCCCTGATTTACATATCAGGATCATACTTATCTCAGAGAAGGCATTTGGTAGGATTTCATCTTTCCCAATTTTTGCAAATAATTTATATAAAATTAGAGTTAAATATTCTCTGAATGCTTGATGGAATTCACTTGTGAATTCTACTGGTTCTGTTTTTCTTTTTTCTTTGAAAGTTCATTTATGTCTTATTCATTTTTTCCGTTGAGATTGGGTTATTTAAATTCTTTATTTCATGTTCTAATCATCTGGGTATTATCCTCTCATTAAGTCTCCTCTTTTCCTCAGCCCATCCTTCCCATAACCCAGAAAAGGGAGATAGAAAGATGTCCCTGTAAAGAAACACACCTCTTTATTATATAAATCACAAACACCAACCTCATTGACTGTGGTTGTAGTAATGACAGTAGCGATGGTGGTGGTAGTGGTACCAACAATCATATTTCTTGTGATACTTTGAAAAATTTAAGGTTTTAGTGACACAACCAGAAGTAGCAAAAATGTTGAAAAAATAGAAAATTCTCCCTTAGGAAGCTTCCATTTATATTAGGGGAAACCACCCCAATATTTTTGCCAAGAAAATCCCAAATGGGGCAATGAAGAGTCAGACATGACTGAACCAATTCAACAACATCCACAACAATGATACATAATGCAAAAATACATGACATGAGCTTTTTAAAAAAAAAAATTCTGAATGCAAAGAACAACGAAGAGGATGGATTTAGCTCCATTTCCCACCAAGAATTTTCCAGGGTCCTGATAGACCTGAGTTCAAATCTAGGCTCAGACCAGCTACATAACCCTGGGCAAGTCACTTAACTTCTGTTTGTCCCAGTTCCCTAAACTGTGAATGGGGATAACAATAGCACCTACTTCCCAGGGTCATTATGACAGTGAAATAAGCTAATACTAGTAAAGCGCTTAGCCCCGGGCCTGACACAACTAAGTGCCATGTAAATGCTTATCTCCTTTTCTTTCCTTTCCCTTCATTTCCCTTGAATTCAGAGCTGCAAAAGGCTGTTCCTAGAAGCAAATGATGAGGCTGCATAGCCATTACCCCTCTCTCTCCCCATTCCCAGTAAGAGGCAGTAGTACAACATTAAAGAGAACCGGAAGCAGGGAGTGTGAATTCAAGGAGGAATAAAGCCTATGGGGTCTGTGAATTTAGATAACTTGTGGAAATGAGTTCTGCAGGTGGGCTAGGCTCCGCTTCAGAGCAGGAGGATTTCCCTCTAATTGGAGGGTCATTAATAACACAGATTGGAAGGTCTCAATGTGTCAGGAATAGGACCAGAGGAGACAGGGTGCTGGCAATTTGAGAAAAGCCAGAATCATTAGTGGTCTCTGCTTTAAACACACCTCTCACCCTGCACATGCTCCCAGGAGTCCTTCTATTGCTAGGGAGGAGAGGGGTCACACAGAGATACGATGAGGGGCTGCAGCCCCCGCAGCCACGGGAAGCTGTGGAACACATTCAGTCAGGAGCCACTGGGGAAGGAAGTGACCTTGATACAAGCCCAGGGTGGGAGACACCTGGAGGAAAATGGTCCTATTATCCCCCAGGGGAAATCCACTGGCTCTATTAATCCTAGAGTGAGGAAAGAAGCCCCCTGGGGACATATCGATCTGGAAAACAGCTCCTCAAATGTGAAAGAGAACTCAAATCCCTGAGTATAGAATTGTAGGAAAAGTAGAATTCTAAAAAGAATTTTTTTCAAGTCAACAACAAGGTTAATCTTATTACTTGTGTCTCCAGCATGATGGTCTACATTAACCCTTACTTATCTCCACTATGCTTAATAATAATGATAAGTATTTATACCTACAGCAAATGTGTCTTGTCCTATTTGGTCAGGACATTGAAAGTACTTCTTTCTGACCTGTCATTAGCAATATAGAAGAAACATGGGATCATAAATTTCATTCTGGAAAGGACCTTTACTACCATCAAGTCCAACCCCACTCCACCTTACTTTACAGATGAGAAAAATGAAGGCCGGAGAGGTTGACAAAGTGACTTGCCCAAGGTCACACAGCTAGGAAGTTTCAAAATGAGAGTTCAAACCCAGGTCCTCTGACTCTAATTCTAGCATACCTTCCACCCAAGTCCCCTGCCTCTATGTTAGCCTGGGATCTTATTACTGTGGAGGGTACCCCCATTCTCTCAGTCATTCAGGTTCATCGGCTTTGCATCACCCTCAACTCCTCACACTCACCCCCTAGATCTAATCAGTTGTCAAAATCTGTCCCTTCTAGCTTTACAACATTTCTCTTATACATGCTCTTTTCCCCACTCATATAGCCACCATGTTTATTCAAGCCCTTACCACCTCTTGCCTGAACCTTTGGAATAGTCTCATTAGGAGACTGTTTAGGATACTATAATATAGGTCTCCTGCTTCAAGTCCCTTCCCACTCCAATCCAGCTTTCATCAGCTGACAAAGTGATTTTCAGAAAGCACAGGTCTAACAATGTCACCTCCTCATCTCTACTTAAGTAACTCTGATGGCTCCCTATTGCCTCCAGGATCAAATATTAAAAGCTCTGTTGGCATTTGAATCCCTTTACAACCTAGCCCCTTCCTACATTTTTTCAGTCTTCTTACACACATTCTACCTACCAGCTACACTGGCCTATTATTTGCTTTTCCTCACACATGACAGATACTTCATCTCCCGCCTCCATGCCTTTCCATTGGCTGTTCCCCATACCTAGAATGTTAAAGGGATCTACTTATCGTTGAATTAATATACAAAACAATATACAAAGATCCTGGGGGATAAGGCTGAAGGAGAGATCATAGGATCCAGAGCTAGCAGAAACTTCAGATGCCATTTTGTCTGACCCACTGATTTGCCACATGAGGAAACTGAGGCTTTGGGAGCATAAGTGACTTGCCTGAGGTTATCCAAATATCCAAAGGATCCAAGGCCAGGTCCTCTAACCCCAGAGCCACCACTCTTTCCCCTTTTGCATAGGGCTTCAAAGGTGTGCATATGTCATGGCGAGGAGCAAGGGAAGGGAATAAGTATTGAATAAGCATCTACTATGGGCCAGGCACTGTGCTAAGGCTTTACAAATACTAGCTGATTTCATCCTCTCAACAACCCTCAATGGTAGTTGCAACTACCACACAATTCCCATTTTATAGTTGAAGAAACTAAAGCAGACTGTTGAAGAGACTAAAGCAGAGTGTTAAATGACTTGCCCAGGGTCCCATAGCTAGGAAGTATCTGAGGTCAGATTTGAACTCAGATCTTCCCTTCTCCAGGCTCAACCCTCTATGTACCACCTCTCTGAAAAAGTGATTGGATTTGGCGTCAGCAGACACGGATTCAAATCCCGTATCTGCCACTTACTTCTTTAGTGTGCTTATGGGCAAGTACGTTAACCTCCGTTGGCCTTAATTTCCTCATCTGTAAAATGAGAATGTTAGACAAGATGACCTCTAAGGTTCCCTCTAGCTCCAAGGTTATGACTCTTGTCATCCTGGGGCCATTCCAAAGGAAGTTGGGGGGGTGGAATCCTCACCTGCAGTTATGCATCTTCATTCCATAAAGCACTTGGTAGTTGGCAAATAAGTTAAAAAGCATGAACAACAACTAAAACTGAACCAAAAAGGGCAAAATTCTCCTTACAAACTTTTGAGTCCAGGGAAAAACCTCCGAAAGGAAGTGGAGTGGCAAAATTCCCTGCCACTACAGCAGAGGGACTCTTAGGAAAGTAGGGAAAAATTCACAGGGGAGAGAAGCACCCAGGGGAAAGAGTCTCACTTGAGACAGGTCAGACCAAAAACAGACTATTCACTAGAAGAAGGCCAAAAAAGGAAGGTATTTTAACCTTTGAGCTTTCAAAGTAGGGAAAAGATGAGGGGGAAAGAGGTGAGAGAGCATCATGGTTGGTTTTCTCTGCTTTGAACTTAAAGCAGAATGAAATGTCCCTTTGCTTATGAACAAACAGACCCTTCTAATCAGGCCTGAGAACTTTCCAAATGTCAAACTGGGTATGAAATTTAGTTGCATATGGGAATGCCAAAGCATGGCCTTTAAACTGGTCCAGAATATGGCTGAGGAGAAGACCTGAGGATAACACAGTATTTAATCATGATGGTAGCATTTCCTGCAAGGCTGTTTTGACTGGGGCCAAGCTAATATGCAGTGGCCTGTCTCCAGCTCCAGTCTCTGCCTAGCTTCCTTTAAACCAATAACTTACTCAGTCCATGAACCACCTAAGAACTTTAGTCTGTATCCACAGAAATAAACGAAATCTCCAGGGACCAGCAACATCAAACAGAAATTCTGCCTCGATGCTTATCTCTATCTCCCTTTCCTGGCCTGAGCAGGGAGGCGATAAATCTCTCCCATCCTCCATCTGCCTGGGGTTTCCAGGACTTCCTGATATTGGCAGACTAGCAGTAGGATCACAGACTTCTCCCCTGCTTCCAGATGTTTTTGCATCTGGTACCAACCCAATTAGGAAGGGCAACACTGTGAAAAACTAAGATAACAGCCACCACCACCACCAAAAAGAAAAAAAGGGGAGGGGCAAAGTCAAATCCAGGAGTTTTCTTGAAGCTCAGGGAAAGTGTGGATTCTACATGGGGGTCTAATTATATGGTGCTGGAAAGCTCTGGTGTCCCCATCACTATGAATATTTCTGTGGCTCTCCCAGGGGTTCACCTGGCTTGATTGGATGGTCAAAAGATGTGTCTGCGTTTCTAAGGAAGAGTGTCTTCTGAACTTCTTTTTAAATTTTTTTCTGAAAATAGCTGGGTGGCATTGGAATGAACAATTAGTTTCAACGTTTCACAATTCAGCCTGATGGCATGTAGAACTCCAAAATTATAGTGTTGAGAAATTAGGTATGATTCTGCCCAAACAGGAAGAGCCTCCTCCAGTGAGCATTGGATTCAGAATCAGAGGTCTAGGTTTAAATCCCAGCTTTGTCATTTACTACCTGCATGACCTTGGTTGGTCCCATTATGCTCTCTGCACATCAGTTTCCTTGTCTATCAAATGAGGGGTTAGACAAGATAACCTCTAAGGTTACTTCTAGCTTTAAATCTATGCTTCTGTTGTGGCTAGTATGTTCAGCCCCCACCCCCTCAGTCAGGTACATTACATCCCCCTCAGAATTCTGGGGTGCCCTGAGGGGTTTTGTGGATGGCATCCTTCTTTACTACCATAGCCCCAACAATCTCCATTCTTAGGAGTCCAATGACAAGCGCCACCAGTTCCATTTTACTACTTACCACAAATTGGCTTTTACGAAGGGATAGTTACTTTACAGATACAGCAATAACAAATGTACAAAGATTTCGAGGCATAATTACCCCCCCCAACCTCCTTTCATCTCTGTCACTGGGAAGAGATTAAGCTCAGAATTTAGCTCAGTTCCTAAGAAGCATTGGTCCCACCAAATACGTGGCCAAAGGCTGCATTGCTGTCAAATGAGTTCTTGCACTGAGCTCCTTGCTCCTTGCTTTTTGATCCTCAGAGCATCTTTGCTGCAATCAGCTACCAAATCCAGCCTGGATTCCAACACCCTGATTACCATGGCTCGATCTCTAGGCCTTTGAAACTCCTAAGGTTTGAAATACCACACCCTTGCACTGGGCACCAAAAGTAAAGAAGCAACTGAGCTCCCCAAGAAATGAACAAGACAAAAAATTATATCTGAAGGCCACGGGCCATTTTTAATGCTTCCACAGCCAACTAAAATGCCTTTTCTTCAATACATGGTTGGCAGGCTAGAACCAGTTATGAAATGTCTATTCACATTCCACAGTTTGTTTCTCCAAGGCATCTGTTCTCACATGAGGATCCTTAATGTCCTCCCCGTGGAGATGCTATGGGGCAGTTAGGTAGAGCAGTGAATAGAGAACCAGCCCTGGAGTCAGGAGGACTTGAGTTCAAATCTGTCCTCAGATACTTGATACTTGACTTACTAGCTGTGTGACCTTGGACAAGTCACTTAACCCCAATTACCTTCCCTTCTCCCCTCCAAACAAACAAACACATGGAGATGCCATCTCAGGCATTCTAAATATGCGCCAGCCCCCCATTATGCTACAATCATTCTTCTGTTACTGTGTACCTTAGTTCCTTCCTCAGCTTCTGAGCTCAGCAGGATTGAACCTGGGGTATTATTTCCCAGTTTCTGCTTAAACAACACAGGATGCTCAGCATTGGCTTAATGTATTTGATTGAGAGCTGGATGGAACTCTGGAGATCAGCTAATTCAACTGCCTCTTTTGATGGATGAGGAAAACAAGACCCCGAGGGGTTGTGCTTGGTGTAGGTCACATAGGTAATAAGTATCAGTGTTGGGGGATTAGAATCTATGTCTTCCAACTCCATATCCAGCATTCAGTTTATAGATCAGGACAAGGTTGAATTAGTCACTAGGAAGCAGCTCTGCCCGTTTCCCTCTCCTTTACTTTCCTCCCTTCATAAAGACAGGGATAAGGACTGGACCCTATGATAGAACTGGTATGGAGAACTCCCTGATTGGAAAGGGAAACTTCTACCAATGTGGGTCAGGTCCTTATTTGTGACTTGAGAGTCTTAGATAGTTGGCCAGAGCGCTGAAACCTTTAGTACCTTGTGCGGGATCATATAGCTAGTATGGGTCAGAGGGAGGACTCGAACCGAGGTCTCCCTGGCTCTAGGCATGACTAGCTCTCTGTCCATTATGTCATACTGTCACACTTTTTTTTCTCTTATTACACACCATATATGTCTTAGCAATATAATGATTTGAGAATACGAATGGCAACCATTTTAAGTCCTGGGCACCTAATGTATTACTTTTTTTCAATCAATACTCTCCATTCATTCCCAGTAACAGCAATACCAATAGCAATACTACCCCATTAAGACAGTGCACTGAAATAATTTTTCTTTAGAAGCAAAATGATGCAGCATCTTTCCCATTTCTCTTTAGCAAGGCTCAATGCCCTTGTTTTAATTCAGAGTAACATTGCTATACAGTAATAAACTGTACTGAAATAAATCTGACACATCACAACAAAAATATCCTTTTTTTTTTCTTTTTTTTTTATTAGTGTATCCCTCCCCTTTCCTCATGTGGAGCAATTAACAAGAAAAAGAAAGAGAAAGCCCTCAACACATAGTACATAATACAACAAAACAAATTCCCACATTGGCCATGTCCAAAAAAGTGTATCTCTTTCTGCATTTTAAGTTCATCACAGGCAGATGGTAAGCATCACATTTCATCTGTATTCTTTTGGACTCATGGTTTATCATTGCATTGATCAGAATTCTGAAGTCCTTCAAAATTATTTTTCTTTATAATAATATTATCATTGTACAAATAATTCTCCTGGCTCTGCTCACTTTTCTCTGCATTAGTTCACTGAGGTCTTCCCAGTTTTCTCTGGGATTGTCTATTTCATCTTTTTGTATGGCACAATTGTATTCATATACCACAATTTGTTTAGTCATTTTCCAATAGGAGGACACCCTCTTAGTTTGCAATTTTTGTCTATCATGAAAAGAACTGCTAAAGATATTTTATATATATGAGTCCTTTTCTTCTTTCTGTGATTTCTTTGGGATATAGTCATATAGGCCTAATAATGGAGCAGAAGGTATACACATTTTAATAACTTTGGGGGCACACTTTGGCTTTCTTCATAGTCGTTATAAATAAAGAATTTCTAAGGTAAATTTTAGCTCCAAATCCTAGGCTCTAATAATCCTAAAAATCAAGAGGAAAAAGAATATGATTGTGTAGCATTATTTCTCAATTTTTTAAGTGGGCCTAGCATTCGCAGTTTTGGGGTAAACAGGCCATTGGGTTGTTTCTTTAAAGCCTACATGGCTGAATGCTGGCTGAATGTGCAGAGGACTCGACCTGCACATTCCCAGATGATAGCACTGCTCCTTCTCAGACTTTTCATGCTGGCAAAAAGCTGAGCATATACACTGCTGGCTACATGTGGGCATTTCAGTGACAGTGAAATTAGGATGTCAATAGATTTGACATACAGGTACAACCTGGAGTACTTGCTTCCAAACCAAGGTCCCCTGTTTGCTGATGGGCTTCATGTTTCCTCTCTTGACAACTTGCCTTTATCTTCTGTGTTTGTTTAAATACAGTCAGGTACAGACCACCAGCTAAATATCTTAGAAGATGCCAAGTTTGGGAGCAGTTTTTCCCCTGTGGCGGAAGCTGTTTGGAGAAGCTTCAGATCCTGAACCAATTGCTCCATTTCTTTGAGGGGAAGAGTTTTTTTTCTTTCTTCTTTCCTGCCATGTTCTCCCAGTCCCTAGCCCCCATGGGTGATACATACATCAAGAGGGCATTCTTGGTTATGGATAATAGAGAAGCATCTGGATTAAGCCTTCAGCAGCCTCAAAGAGGTTTTAATGTTAGCAAAACAGTAAGTAATCAATCCTCATTCAGAGTCCCGAGTGAAACATTCTTTCAATAAATATTTATTAAGCATCTGTTGTGTGTTGTGGAAATAGACCTTGTCTTCCACTAAAAGAGAGAAGGGGTCTTTGAACAGTCTAACAGAAACAAGATACACCCAACAGCTTTTACCAGTGATATGGAATTGAAACACTGCTCTCCCCCCTCCATGAAAAAAACCTTTATTTTTCTTGGGTGATTTTTCCCCTATAATGAGACTGTTGATCAATTGCCTGCTTTGTCTTTCTAAATAGGACTAATTCCCTTGATTCCCTTAAACTGAGCTAATTTTCCAGTGTTCAGAGAGGGCAGACACTTAGCCAAACTCTCAGAAGATCCTGGAGGAGTGGGGAATTTTTTTTTTTAATCAGGAATCTTCAATCTTTTTTGTGTCATGGGCCCCCTTTGGAAGTCTAGTGAACCTTATGGACTCCTCAGAATAGTTTTTTAAGTGCATAAAATAAAATATATAAAACACACAGGAAATCAGTTATATTGAAATACAGTTATCAAAATATTTTTAAAAACAATTTCATAGACTCCAGGTTAAGAACCCCTGTCTCTAAATGAATCTTCAGATGATTTGCCTGAGTTCCTGTCTTTAGGGATTTCTAAGGTAGGCCCAGGTCTGAACCTACTGTCTGCTTTAAAGAAATGATGACTCCGAGGTAGGTGCACTCTTCACGCTTAAAACGCTCAAAACGTCATCTATATTCAGGAAGTAACTGAGAATAGACAAAGTGGCCATTCCCTTGGGGTTCTATGCCCCTGGGTAAAGAACGATCTCTCTCAGACAAAAAAATGGTACTGCCTGGTACCATGGACACAACACACTTGGTAACCTTGCAGCTGGGCTCTTGGGATGGCTTGTTCTGGTGCTCTGTGATGTGTATGTGTAGCCTTTCTCACATTCCCCCATTCCTTTTCCCAATCCCTTCATGGTAGTGCGGGGTGGGGGGGGTGCGGCGAGGTTCAGCACTCGGACAGAGTTGGCTAGCTCTCAGCAAAAGGAAAAAGCCTTCCCCTGTGCCTTCCTATTTTCTCCCCAAAGTCCAAGGACTTCATGTTGCTGTTGCCACTCTGGGCGCTCAATCTGGGGAGCAGACCAAACACTACGTGAGCCTGACCTCTTTCTGTCCTCTAAGGAGACAGCAGTGTGTTGGGGGGAGGGGCGGATGGAGAGGGAATCTCTGTGCTAAGCACACTACAAAGGAAATATCAATTAATACAGGGAAGTTGTAAAAAGCTGCTTCACTCTCTCCACAGGTAGACAGATGCCTAGAGATAGCAGCAGTGGGAGGGAGATTAGCAAAGCAGCCCAAACAGGGCCCTGGCAGCTTTTTGGTGCAGGCCTGTATATTCCCCAGGAGTTGCTCAGGGTTAGCTCTCTCCACTCAGGAACAATCAAAAGAAAGAAAGGAAGCCCATCTGGCTCTCAGGGCATTGTATACGTAAAGCGTCACCGTGTCAAATGGTGACAGCGCTATCGTCAAAGCGGCAACCACACGAAACTAAGATGTCCCGGCCTATCTCGCTAACTTCTGTTCCCCTCCACGCGCGCTGCAGAAGGTGCTGAATAGAAGCGATCACAGGAGCGCTAGCTTGATTGATAAAGTCCCTATCTGGTCATTTACGATCTGGCTGCAGAAGAGGCGGCTTCTGCCAGACAGAAAAGCAATTAATCTGCAAACAAGCTGAGGAACAGCAGGGCTGAGCATTGGAGGCTCTGGCTGCGGCAGCTCAGGAGAGGAGATAAGACTGCAGCCTGCTATTTATTGTACATTTTAATTAAGTGCTTGTTAACGACAGTTATCTTAACAGTCATAAAATTACTGTTGTAATGCATTTTGTTTGAGGAAAAATGGAGGGGGCCGAAGGACTTTATGAAAGCAGGCACAGATTGCCTTCACTTTAAATCAAAGAATAAATTCTGAAGAGGAGGGATGCTGCCCTGATCTAAGCCGAGCTGCTAATGGTTATTTAATGTGGCCATCAGTGTTTGTAAGTCCCGAGCATAAGGAAGGTACACAATAGCCTCCAAACCCTCTTTAACACTTATTTGAGATGACAGGAAAAATGAAACCGTTTGTGCTTTCAATGGAAAAGCAATCATTGCTACATTATATTCTGCTTGCCCTATCATGCTAATGCATGGTAAAAATGTCACCCAATGTATTTAAGGACCTGATGGAGTGTTGCCGTTTGATTCCTGTTACTGGGCTGATTAATAAAAATCTTCAATTTGTATGTAAATGCAGCAGGGGTCTCATATCGGTCCTCATACCTGCACTGGGAAAAAAATAATAAACTGAAGTTTAATGCAGCAATTATCAGCATTTATGGAACTCTTAAAATGGTGGCCTCTCCACCCAGCATATGGGGGCAGTTGTGAGGGGAGCAGGATCACTCAGTTTCTCTGGGGTATGTGGGCTCCCCCTTAGAATCATAGGAGCTGAAACAGACCTTATTGATTATCCAACCCCCTTATTTTACAGATGAAGGAACCAACCAGGGGAAGTGACTTGTCCAAAGTCACACAACCAGTGTCAGATGTAGGATTAAAACCTGAGTCTTCTGACATCGAATCCAGCACTCTTTCTACTGAGACTCAGACTCTTCTTCCTAGGTGTTCTGATGTCAGTTATGCTAAAAAAAAAAAAAAAGTGAACCAAAATAAGAATGTTATCCAGATTAGAACCTGCAACCCATGGAGTTAGTCTATAAATGTGTATGAATATGATTTGTATGCATATAATGATATACATATATAATGCTTGGTTTGTCTGGGTTTTTTTTCCTGGTCTGCACCTATGATTTCATTGGTATATATTGCTCCTCAAAAGGAAACTCCCACTACCAGTTCAGACTGGAAACTTTTCTATAGCCTATAGTCTTAAGCATTTGCCCAGGGTACTGAAGGTAACTTACCTAGGGTCACATAGCCAATATGTGTCCAAGGCTGGATTTGAACCCAGGTTTTCCTGAGGCCATGACTACACACACACACACACACACACACACACACACACACACACACAAACATACACACGGAGTATATACACAGTACGTATTAGATATAGTATATATGCAGTATATATTATATGTGTATATATGAAGACTCTGAATAGTTTCTCAAATATTATCAAATCCTATCTCCTCCTTGTCAGTCCTGGGCCCAGCTCATTGTTATTCAGTCAGTTATTTTTTGTAGTGGCAAAGAACTAGAAACTAAAGGGGTCTCTATCAGTTGGAGAATTGTTGCATAAATTATGACATCAGAATGGAATGGGATATTACTGCGCTGTAGGAAAGTATTGTGTGTGTCAGCAATGATGAAAGGAATGGTTTCAGAGAAACCTAGGAAGACTTGTTTGAATTGATGCAGAGTGAAGTGAATAGAATCCACCAATTTATATAATAACAATGTTGTAAATTTAAACAACTTTGAAAGACTTAGACTCTGATCAATGCAATAACCAATTATGATTCCTGAAGACTGATAATGAAGTATGCTGCCCACCTCCTGTCAGAAAGATGATAGAAGAGACATACATTTTTGAATACAACCAATGTTTAATACTTAACAATCCATATTTGTTAAAAGGGGTTTTGTCAGGTGTGAATGGGGTGAAGAAGATAGGAGAGATTTAAAAAAAATGCTTGATAAATTTAAAAAGTAAAATGAAATAAAAATTACATACAAAAGAAAGACTCCTAACAAATGAAACTGTCTGAAATAGGAATGACCTCTCAGGAATTAGTGGGTTCCCCACATATTAGAGATACAAAGGCCCAATGACCACTTATTGGGAATGTTGTTGCAGCTGGATACAATTTGGACTAGATGTACTCTGGGGTTCCTTCCAACTCTGACCTCCAAGATATCAGTCAGACCAGATTATTCTCCTTAGCCTTAGAAATTGAGTAAAGGGGACTGGACAATGGAGACGACGGTGAAAGGAGGACCCAGAAGATCAGAGGATGTGTTCAGAATGGGGGAGGAGGGAGTTGCTTTACTCTTACTTTAGTGGCTGCTGCTTCTGCTATTCCCTTGTCTCTGGTATGGCTGATACCCATAAAACCCCCATCTCTGCAGCCCAAAGCCACTCTAATTGTGGAGAATCAGTTTATTGCAAGACATGTACTTGATTTTATTTGAGTGTTTTAAAATGATCCCCAATAGAGACTCCCAACGAATATGCAATTCAGTAAAAAAAAAAAACACCTCAATGAGTTTTCCTGGCAATTACTCTGCCTGACCCTTTAGAGTAAGGGGACAAAAGAACACACAGGGAAGATATTCCTTATGCCAGATGGATGTATGGCCATGGGGAGGAAAATACAGACTAAATAACAACATATATACATGACATACCAAGAAGAAAATCAATGACCTGGTTAGTAATAGGTGTGAGCCTTCTAGGCATCACCTCCCAGGACAGATGACTTTCCTGGAGAGCAGGAGCAGAGGACAGTATAGTGCTGAGGAAGGCCTGTTGAACTAGAATTTGAAGAGTGACACAAAGTCATTTTGTGTGTGAAGAGAAGGCAGCTATTCCACATTTTGAGAATGGCATGCAGGAATATGAGGTCTTAGCAATGTAACATTGTGGAAAGAGCACTGAAAGTCTGACACCTTTGAATCCAATGCCAAATTTGACATTATGATAGCGGTGTGACCCTGGGCAAGTCACTTCACTTTTATGGGCCTCATGTTTCTTATTTATAAAATATAGGCTGGAGTGGGGGGGGGAGTGGATTATAAGATTATTGAGATCCCTTCCAGCTCTAGATCCTATGGTCCTGTGGACTGTGGGATCTTCCATAATTAGGATTCTCATTCCAAGCTTCTACCTGTAGAATTAGTCAATGTGGCTGACTAGGGATCCTCGGTGTATGGAGAACCCTGTAGTAGGTACAGGGGTGGGGAAGAATCACCCAGGAAACATATACTTAGGATGTACTGTGTGCTAGGCACCACTGGGGATGTGAGAGATATGCAGGACCTGGCCTCTGCTTTTATAAAGCTTGCAATATTTGTGCTAATAAGAAAACTTTCATAAAAAATTGCTTAATCAGTGACTATAAATTAAGATACCATTCTGTGAAAACTATATACATTTATGGAAAACAGTCAAAATAATGACTTGACGAGATTAGTTGAAGAAGGCATATTTTGAAATGAGCTGTGAAAAATAAAAATACTAACTCATACTTCTATGGTTCTTTTAGGTTTATGAAGTGCTTTCCCCATAACAAATCCCATGAGGTAGGTATAATTATCCTCATTTTATAGGTAAGGAAATTGAGGCTCAAATAAGTAAAACATGCCCAAGGGCAAACGACTAATATCTGAGCAAGACTCAAACCCGCATCTACTAACGCCAAATCTGGAGTCCTTTCCACTGCACCACATTGCCTGGCAAGATGCACAATAGAACAAAGAGAGCATTTCAGATGGGAAAAATACCTGAGGGCATGAACCATGTTGGAGAGCAATGAAGGGGGCAGGGGGTTGAAAGGGATGAGGCGGGGTATTTGGTAGGAGTGCCCAAGGAAGCCCATCGGAAGCCTCTGCCCTAACGGGGCAGATACTGTCCGATGATCTCCCCATTCCCTGCACTGTAGACAATGCCTGGCTGCTGGCCACACCAAGAGGATGAAAGCATTTGCTTGGTTTCACATCAATGCTGGAAGGTGATATGTACTGGCTTTCAGCACCAGGGAGAGGAGCCCAGAATGGAATAATCAAGAGAGGGAGAGGATGTGGATATGCAGAGGAATATATTAGCTCAGCCAGTGAGGGATGCACTCTAATGTGTGATCACACACCAGCTCTGCCTACATAGCAATTGGCCATCAAAGGTATTCACCTGTCATCCTTCCTTGCATCACCAGCCTAGTCTCCTTTTGCAGTGACTCCAAGAATCTAGAGGCTAACAGGACCCTACAAGGTCATTTCATCCATCTCCCTATCTCTATAAGTGAATCACACCTAAACCACTGCAGGCAGAGAAGACTCCCTTCTTTCTAAAACCCCTCTTAAAGGGGAACTTCTGAGCCTTTTAGGCCACCAGTTCAATCCAATTCCACAACGCCAGGCACCGTATCACATTTTACTGGAGATACAATGCCTGGAATGCTCTCCCTCCTTATCCGCACCTACTGGCTTCCCTTGCTTCCTTCAAATTCCAACCAAAATCCTATTGTTTACAGGAAGGTTTTCCCAATCCCCCTTAATTCTCATGAATTCACTCTGTTAATTATTTCCTTTTTATCCAATACACAGCTAGCTTGCACATACGTGTTTGCTTGTCATTTCTCTCTCATTAGATTGTGAGGGCCTTGAGAGTAGGGATGAACTTTTGCCTTTTTTGTAACCCCTGCATTTAGCACCATAACTAGCACATGGTAGATGCTTAACAAGTGGTTATTGATCGAATTATTTCAATGTAATTGGTTTCCATTATAATCCTGTGTATTTTTATGTATTAAAATGCATAATTGTGAGAAGAGGACAAAGGTTTCATTAGATTGTCAAAGAATGGAATGACACAAGAAAAAGCTAGGAACCCCTCATCACTATATAGATATAAATCATCACTACAGAGATACAAAATATCTCCAAAGTCCTCTTTTGGGTCAGTAAAACGCTACTGTGCTACATCTGTTGTTACCAGAGGAAGCAGGCAATATGGTCATCTTTCTGCCAAGGTAACTTATTATTCTATTATCTAGGGTGATAAGCTTCTCCTACATCCAAAGTTTTGTATGGTAGAGAAAAGTGCGCTTCTCAGTGTACAAATAGATGTACTAAGATGTACTTGAATCCACTTTCATTTGATGATTTCCTCATGGATACATGCCCGCAGTTTGGCTGGACTAATTTAAGATGAGGTATAAAATATGATTGCTTTGCTTCCCTAACCCTCGATTCATGCTTGTTTCTATTACCCAGGGGCACATCTCCTAGGGCTGTGTAACCAACCCTGCTGCTATAAACAAAGTGCCCATGGGCAGAACAGAACAGATATTCTAAATATTATAGTCATTCCTCCACATAATACTTGATAACTTAGCTGAGCGGGTGGAAAGGGGCCAAGTTCAATCCACGGATGGCCTAAATGATTATCATACACAAAACACATATGGAGAGAGGGCAATGATAACATGACCTTAAAACATTCATTATCCTATATATACCTAGAAAACCCTAGAGTAGCAATTCTCAAAGTGGATCCAAAGATGCCTGAAGAGTCCCTGAGATCCTCTTAGAAGGTCTGTGATATCAAAACTGTTTCCATAAGAATACTAAGATTTTGTTTGCCAGTACAATATTCTTCCCTTTTCCAACTACATATCTGCATGAGATCAGAATTTCTTGAGGTGCTTCAACCAAAAAACACCTTACAAGAGATTAAACATAGAAGCAGATATAAGAATCCAACTGTCTTCTATTAAGCCAGACATTAAAGACTTGAAAAAATATGTAAAACAATGTCACTCTTCTCAATGATTTTTTATTTAAGAAAAACTATATTTCATAAAAAGTTATGTTAATGTATAATGAATTTACTATTATTTTACAATGAATACATGTTTAAATTTTACCAGTTTTAATTTCTAATATGGTAATTATTGATATGGTATATATCTATATTCTAATATGGTAAATATTGATAGATATAATCCACACAAATAATTGGGGTTTTTAGAGTCCTCAATAATTTATCATGAAGGGCCCTGAGACCAAAAAGTTTGACAGTTGCTTAGAGTGGGGACCTTGTGTAGAGAGGCCTGTTAACAAAATTCAGAAACATAACAAGTGAGCAAGGTATGTGTATGTGTGCATATTCACAGACATATACAAATGTGCACCATGTGGATGTATATATGCTATTTGGTGCAAACAGTTTTTATCCTTACTTGATATCACCAATATAGGGATATTTCTCTTGAAGTTATATCTCCTACATAAGATGATATAATTTGCCTCATAATGCAGATTCTTGCCAGTTCTTGAGTCGACCGTACTTTCTAAGATACCTGGAATCATCCCATTCGGTGTAAAACTGAGTTAAGAGTCCTCTCTACATCATCACTAATCAGGGGTCACCCAACCCGCCATTTGATGGCATCTAATAATGAGAAACTCCCTATTTCTTGACGTAGCCTATTCCGCTTTTGGACAGTTCTAAGTGTTAGGAACTTTTTCCCTCGTACTATGAGCTGAAATCTGCTCGAGCTACTCCTACCTGTTGCTTCTAATTCTGCCTTTTGGCTTTGCACAGAAAAAAATTCAAATCCATCTTCTTCATAATAATCCTTCAGATGCTTGAAATCATCTATCATAAATCCTTGAGATCTCTTCTTGGCCAAGTGAAATTCTCCATTTCTTTCATCCAGTCCCCATGTGTGGCCTCCAGCCCCTTCTCCATTCCAATCACTCTCCTCTGTAAATACTCTGGCTTGTCAATATCTTCCCTAAAATAAAATGGCCATAAATGAAGACAGTACTTGAGGCATGGTCTGAACAGGGCAAAATACAATAAGACTATCACCTTTCAGGGGCACTAGCCATACAGATCTAAAGCTATTTTAAAAAGTGGCAATCATCAAAACTATTTGGTACTATCTAAGAAATAGAGTGGTGGATCAGTGGAATAGGCTAGGTATACAAGACACAGTAGTAAATGACTATAGCAATCTACTGTTTGATAAACCCAAAGACCCCAGCTTCTAGGATAAGAACTCACTACTCACTACAAAAACTGCTGCAAAAACTGGAAAATAATGTGGCAGAAACTAGGCATAGACTAAAATCTCACACTGTATTACAAGATAAGGTCAAAATGGGTACATGATTTAGACATAAAGGATGATACCATAAGCACATTAGGAGAGCAAGGAATAGTTTACCTGTCATATCTTTGGAGAAAGGAAGAATTTATGACCAAATGAGATAGAGAGCACTATGAAATGCAAAATGGACAATTTTGATTTCACTAAGTTAAAAAAGTTTTGCACAAACAAAGTCAATGCAACCAAGATTAGAAGAAAAGCAGAAAGCTGAGTAACGGTTTTTACAGCCAGTGTTTCTAATAAAGGCCTCGTTTCTCAGAGAAATTAATCAAATTTATAAGAATACAAATCATTCCCCAATTGATAAATGGTCAAAGGATATGAACAGGCAATTTTCAGATGAAGAAATTAAAGCTATCTATAGTCATATGAAAAAATGCTCCAAATCACTATTGATTAGAGAAATGCAAATTAAAACATTGGCTAATATGACAGAAAAGGGAAATTATAAATGTTGAAGAAGATGTGGGAAAATTGGAACACTAATGCATTGTTGGTTGTGTTGTGAACCGATCCAACCATTCTAGAGAGCAATTTGGAATTATGTCCAAAGGGTCATAGAACTGTACATACTCTTTGATCCAGCAAACTACTAGGTATTCCAAAGAGATCATAAAAAGGGGGAAAGGACCCACATGTACAAAAATATTTATAGCAGCTCTTTTTGTGGTGGCAAAAATTGGAAATTGAGGGGATGACCATCAATTGGGAAATGGCTGAACAAGTTATAATATATGAATGTAATGGAATACTTTTGTGCTATAAGAAATGATGAACAGGAAGATTTCAGAAAAATAAAAAACCTGGAAAGACTTGCATGAATTGATGCTGAGTGAAGTAAGCAAAACCAGAACATTGTACACAGTAACAGCAACCTTGTGGGATGATCTATGACAGATTTAGCTCTTCTCAGCAATAAAATGATCTGAGAGAATTACAAAAGACTCCAGAGAAAGAACTATGGAGTCTGAATGCAGATCAAAGCATACTATTTTCACTTTTTTTCTTTATCCTGATTTTTCCCTTTTGTTCTGATATTTCTTTCACAACATGACTAATGTAGAAATATGTTTAATATGATTGTACATGTATATCTTATATCAGATTGCTTGCTGTCTTGAGGAGAGAGAAGGGAGGGAGGGGAAAAATTTGGAACTCAAAATCTTACAAAAGTGAATGTTGAAAACTATCTTTACATGTAATTGGGAAAAATAAAATACCATTAGGTGGGGGGGGGGCAGGGAAGACTATCACCTTTCTTGTTCTGAAAACTGTCCCTCCCAGTAGGGTTTAAGGATAGTTTAGCTTTTCTTTGGCTTTCAGGTCATATTGTTGATGAACTGGGGCATATTTTCCCCTTTGACGTCACTGATGATAAAAGGAAAATCAACTTTCCTGATTCGGTCCTCATGGACAGTAGATTTCCTTTCCTCCTTTTCTCTCCTCAACTTTCCCTGCTGCTGCTCGATGTAGGAGAGTGGAAAGAGAAGGGGGTGCTCTATGGTGCATTGATAATGAAGGTTTCATTCACCTGTGACTCATACCCCTCTGTGGCCCTGCCTCAAACATTCCCCTGATCTATGCCTAACCTGTGGTGTCATGGAAGGGGTGGGGCAGGGAAATGATATGAGTACATTCCTGAGTGTGCAATCTCTAAAGCCGTCAGATATCTCATGGACTTCTGAATTTTCCCCATAAAGAGTCACAGCAAAGGAATGTGGAGTTCAGAGGCATGGACTCTGGATATAAAAGTCTAACCCAACAATACTAGTATCACCTCTGCCTTGGGCCTTGAGATAGGGGAGGGAGAAAAGTTAGAAAGAGAGAGAGACACAGGCCTAGCTTGCTCTGGAAGAGCTAATGATCAAGTTGTAGAAACTCAATTCTTTTAAATAAATATTAAATATCTGCTACGAATGGGCTCAGTCTTGGTGGAGGAGGGAGAAGAGGGAGAGGATTTAATATAAATTCATACTCACACATACCACCTCCATAACAACAACAAAAATAGCCAACATTTATATAGCACTTTAAGGTTCACAAAGGGCTTTGGCAATACTGCCTCATTTTATCCTCACCACAGCCCTAGGAAGTAGGTGCTACTGTTACGTTCATTTTACAGATGAGGAAACTGAGGCAGACAGAAGTTAAATGGCTTACCCAATGGAAGGAAATAAGCATTTATATAGCACCTATTATGTGTTTTTTTACAAATATTATCCCATTTGATCTTCACAAAACCCCAGGAGGCAGGTGCTATTACTATCTTCATTAGATAGCTAAAGAAACTGAAAAAGGTCGGCTAGTTAGTACCTGAGGCCAGATTTAAACTCATCTTCCTGACTCTAAGGCCAGCACTCTATTGGCTACACCCCCAGCTAATCCTGCTGGGCTATAAAGTATTTGAAATCACAGACTATATCATACACTCTCATAATAGGAGCTTGAAGAGACCATTGAGAGCATCTAGGCCAGACTCCCCAATTTTACAGATTAAGGTCTAGAGAAGCTCAATCACTCACCCAAGGTCACATCAGCAGTAACACTTTGTGTCCTTCCCTGACTATTGCTTGGCATCATTCTGGACATGGTGTTGATTGGGAAACTGTTGGTTGGTTAACTAATATAAAAACCCCTTAAAGACACCTATGAATAACTAGTAATGCAGACGGAGATCATAGAATTTAAAGCTAGAAATAATGGCATGCTCAATTTAGAGCTGAAAAGATCCTGAGAGGTTACCTAGTCTAACTGCCTCATTGTACAGAGGAGGGCTCTGCAGCTCAGAGAGAGGAGATGTCAGGGGACGAAGCCAGGCTCTCAGACTCCAGACCTTTCTATTCAGCCATAATACAGTGGTGACTCTGTGACTATCTCCAACTAAACAATTGTTTGGCTGTTGTCTCCACTGTTGGATTATGAGCTCCTTGAGAGGAGATACAGTATTTTGCTTTTCTTATTATCCCCAGTGCTTAGCCCCATGCTTGGCACATAGTAGGAACTTCATAAATGCTTAGTGACTGAATGGGTCAGCTGAGTGCAAGAGTGATTAGAAACTGTAGGAACTCTGTCAAAGGCTTCCTGAAGGATGTGTATTTTGAGCTGGTCTTTCAAGAAAGGAAGAGACAGATTGGCAGAGAGGAATGGGGACAGGGGTCCAGGAATGACAGGAAGAAAATTAAACAAAATGCACAGAGAGCCAGTGGAGACCAATTCACCAGCAGTTCACCACTCCTCAACCTTTCCTGGGCTCTTAATTGCCTTGGGTTTCACAGCATTCCATTAAAATCCCTGGAAGAACCAATTTTTCTCATTTTTCCTATCCCTCCTCAGTATCTTCTTGCCCTAGACACACACACACACACACACACACACACACACACACACGCACACACATCACACATCCCTCAGGCCAACAAAAGCTCACAAAACTTTTAGCTTAAATAACCCCAGTAGACATTGGCAAATCAGCTGAAAAAATAATCCACAAATCATTACAAAAGCCTGCTCAACCTGCCATAAAGATTTCTTTCACCATTGTGACCTTAATGAGAATGTGGCCCATGGGATTTGCTGGGAGCTTTATGACAAAGCAGCAGCAGCCTGGAGGAGAAGAATGGGAGGCTCTCCAGTAGCATAAACAGAGATCAATGAAATAGTAACAAAAACACAAAGGACCTCACCCACCCCACCCTCACTCTCCCAAATAAATAAAGCTCCCATACTCTGGTCCAACTTGACTAAGGCACAGACCATGCCATTGACTACCTTCAGCTGCCTGGCAAGTACAATGACCTTGGGTACGTAAATGAATGAGTGAGTAGCCTTGACTCAGTACAGCCCACCTCCACCACATATTTGGTGCCTTTGCTCAGGCCATTCCCTATGCTTGGGATACCATCTTGAACTGTTGAATTCCTATTCAATTCTTGAAGACCAACTAAAATGCAGCCTCTACCATAAAGCCTTCCCTGGCTCCCTCTGTTCCATGGTAAGAAACACACGTGCGCGCACACACACACACACACCTCCCTCCCTCAGCACTTTATCTTGAAATTCTTTGATGTATTTATGATGCAAAAATTATGTTATTTTAGTCACCAGTGTTGGTATTCAATCCTACCCAGCTACACTGAATCTTCTTGAAAGCAAGGATGCTGCCAGCACTACATACAGTGCTCAATATACAGTAAGTGCTTAATGAATGATTGTCCACATCCAATTAACTGCCAGGTTTTAGAGATTTTACCTCCAAAACAATGTTCTCATACATACTCTTCACTTCTTTCACATAGCCACTACCCCAATTCAGGTCCTCACCACCTCTCAAGTAGTCTATTTCAATAGCCTCCTCATTGGTCTCCTTCTCCTCAGTCCCTCCCTTCTCCAATCCATCCTTCATAAAACTGTCTAAATGATATCCTAGAGCACAGAGTTGTTTCCCTGCTCAAGAAGCTTCACTGGCTCTCTCTGGCTTCCAAGATAAAATACAAACTCTTCAACTGGGCCTTTAAAGGCCTTCACAGTCTGACTTCAGTCTACCTTTCACAATTATTTTTCATCTTTCATTCCAGGCTAACTAACCTTCTGTCTGTTTCCTGAATTCCTCATTGAATGTCCAGCTTCTGCCTTTGTGTATACTATCCTGAATGAATGGAATTGGTCTCCTTCTCACCTTAGCTTCCTATCTCAGGAGCTGCCTCCTATGGAAAAGCCTTTTCTTATTCCCCTAGCTCATACAGCCCTTCCCCTCCTCAAGTGATATTGTATTTGTATATTTAAACAATGTATCCCTCTGGCTGATTATAATAAACACCCCGAGGTTGTTGACTACTCTTTGTTTTGACTTTGTATCTCCGGCACATAGTCTTCACATAAAGCAGATGTTTAATAAATGCTTTTTGAGTGAATGTATGGCATTGTGGTCTTACACTTGAGACACAACTCAAAGTTGGTGCCTAGTGATGTTGGCCAGCAATACACAGCCTTTGTGTTTTGAGGGAGAAAGATGGGGAAGTGAAAGGAAGTAAGAAGAATTCCACATGGAGTTCTTCTGAAGGCTTTAGGGACATTCTCCCACTTCCGAAGCTTCTTGGCCTTCTCCTCTTCTCCCTTCCTTCTCCCCTACCCAAACCTACAACTCTACCACTTCAATCTATTTCTCCCACTTTCTCATAATGGCTGAAGCGATTGAGAGACGAAGGCATCTGGGCAGGGGGGAAGGACCAGGGTTAGGAAGGGCCTATTATAGCTCAGTCTGTAGCCATACCACGCTGAACACCCTAGATCTCCTCTGATGTTGGAAGCTAGGTAGGGTTGGGCCTGGTTAGTAGTTGGATGGGAGACCACCTAGGAATACTGGGTTCTATGTGGGGGCAGCTAGGTGGTGCAGCGATAGAGTACCAGACCTGGAGTCTGGAAGATTCCTCTTCCTGAGTTCAAATCTGGCCTCAGACACTAGCTGTGTGACCCTGGGCAAGTTACTTAACCCTGTTTACCTCAGTTTCCCCATCTGTAAAATGAGCTGGAGAAATAAATGGCAAACCACTCCAGTATCTTTGCCAAGAAAATCCCAAAGGAGGTGGCAAAGAGATGGACACAACTGAAATGACTAAACAATAATTATAGCTCTATTGTTAAATGGTAACCATGAGGCTTAGGGTTTAACAATAGGTTTTAGAGCTGAAAGGAACCTTACAAATCATCAAATTCTACCCCCTCATTTTATGATGAGAAAAGCCAAAGGGGTTAAGTGACTTGCCCAAAGTTACACACAGGTAGTATGTGGCAGAGATAGGATTTAAATCTAGGACTGACATCAGAGACAGTGCTTCCTCCAGTGTACCACATGGCCTAAGGGTTCAAACTGGCCAGGGGAGGGAGGAAGACAAAGAGGAAGGGGGATACGATCAAGAAAGACTCATTCAAAAAACTCATAGGCACTAAACTGGTACAGCTATTGAGTGAAGTAGCTAACCAAGAGTCTAACTATCCCAACATCAGCCATTATTACTGTTGGTGTTTTCGTTAAAAATAAAAAGCATTCAAAGTTCAACATTCCTGGTCTGAATCCTTCTCAAGTAGAAAATGCTGACTCCAGGTCTCTGGTCTTACTTTCCAAATTCCCTCTCCTCACCCCACCCTTAGGCTTTCAGTAGAACAGCAATCGTTACTGAGTCCTGAATATGATGAGCGAGCTTGGGAGACAGTCATGCCTTGAATATGAAAGTGTTATACCCATCTCAGAATCCCAAAACTTCAGCATCGTCAAGGACCTCAGAGTCCTTCCAGCCCAATCCATGCCCAAATGAGATTCCCATCTACAGAATATGTAAGTGTGCAGGCTTTGTTTGAAGACCTCCAGGGAGAGGGAATCATCTACCTCTCAAAGGAGTCCATTGCACCTTGGGCTCCTCTGACTGTTAATGAATTTTGTTGTGTATTAGACCTCTTGTTAAACCTGCCTCTTTTCACCTTCCACCTATTATACCTAGTTCTGCCCTCTGGGGCCAAGCGGAACAAGCCTAATCCTTCTTCCAGGTGACAACCCTTCAATTATGTATAATTGACTAAAATATATAGAGCATATAAAATCCCTTTTTGTTAATTGTTGATTTTAAGAAAGAATTTTACTTAGTAGAGCGAAACAAAGCCTTAAAGGCTGCGTTTCAGACCAGATTTCTCTCACATGTACATAAAAATTATGTAAGATTTCATGACATGAACAATTATGACTTTGTTCACCAACCCATTAAGTGAGGTGTTATAGGGAAAGTATATGCCTGCCCAAGGCATTTGCCAGTGCCTTGGAAGATGTCTTGTGTTGAGATCCAAACAAAAGAAAAGGAGTTCCTACCGATGGTGAGTGTCCAAACACATCTTTTTACAGACTAATGCATCCCTTGGCAAATCACTGATCTGATCTGGGGCTCTGTACAAAGAACACAATGTCTCCAGTTGCTTCAGTTCTGCCTTTATGCCAAACAAAAGCTCTCCTCAATGCTCAGAGAACAGGCAAGTAGATTGGTAGCCCTCAGCTACCCCTGAAGTTCCAGAGAGATTGTTTCTACTTTGTTCCTTCCCAGTATGACCTGAGCAGGGAGAAAATAACTTTCTCAGGCTTATGTCTAAGAAGAGCCTGTCTGAGTTCCTCGATTTACTCCCATGTTACTTAGTCTCTCTGGGCCACAATTTCCCCACTTGTAAAATGAAGGGGTGGGACTAGATGATTTCTAAGGTCCCTTTCGGCTCCATAGCCTACTCTCCTAATTGTTTAAGCCTCATGGAAACCACCTAACGATAGAGCTAGCTGCTTTGTGTTTTGTAGACAAAGGAAGGGGAAATTAAAGACATGTACGTGACATGAGGGCCACATGAAATTCTTTTGAAGGCTTTAGTGACACTTTCCCGGTTCTGAGGGGGGACAAATGTCTCTGCTGAACCTGCCGGGCTTTCTTCTCCCCTCTCTTTCTCCTCCCCAATCCCTACAACCTACCACTTCAATCCACATCTACGTCTTCTTCATAATGGCTGAAATGATAAATCAATGATGACACTTGAACAGGGTGGAGGGACCATGGTTAGGAAGACTATTGTATTTCTTTTCCCTGTGATGAAACCTATAGAAGTCTGTGGCTGGCATTTTAAAATAACTCACAGAAGATTTAAATATGCTTGTTGATGCTAAAAAACATGCTCATATTTATGTAGTGTATCCTAGGTGCCAAGCACTGTGCTTTAAAATTACTATCTCATCTGATCCTCACAGCAACCCTAGAAGGCAGGTATTATTATTATCCTCATTTTATAGTTGAGGAAACTGAGGCAAACAGATTAGATGATGTGTCCCAGGTCACACATCTAAATGTCTGAGGCTAGATTCAAACTCAGGTCTTTCTGACTCCAGGCCCAGGCTCTATCCACTATGCCCTTTAGGTTTTCTTTTTCTTTTTTTTTTTTTTTGGTTTTTTTTTTCTTGGCTTTCAATTTAGACTCTAGAGAGGCCTGGGGCCCAATTAAGTTTAATTGACATGACTTTTTTCTTCCTAAAATAATACAAGCAGTCCATAATGTAAGTCATGTCCCTTTGGGGGAAGAAGGGAAGGAAGAAGGAGAGTGTTCCATGGCACCAAGCAGGGCATCTCTATCTCTGAGGTGTTCCATGCTTCTGGATCACAGATCAGATTACTGGAAAGGAACAGAGTGGCCATGCTGTGGGTTATCATCTTGTCCTGCTTATCATTATAGCAAGCTCTTGCTGAGTTCATCCTCCAACCACATATCAGGACAGCCCAGTAATTGACACATATATAAGCATTTATTACTTTTCATTCACTCATTCATTCATTCTAGGGAGTGGTAGGATCCCATTCAGGGTCTCTTTTTCTTACGGCAAAGGCAAGACAGCATCAGCCAGCTAAAAAATAATCATTTCTTGCTTGAAAGGTTCCAAGCAGAGAAGATTGCAGTATGATGAGTTCCAGAAAAGGGCATGGAAGAAGGCAGGAGAAGGTACGGCTAGGGCACAGACAGCTCACTGGACAGAGATAGTCTAGACTGGAAAACCCAAAGGTTTTCTGGGCTACAACAATGGGGAAGTAATATGTGCTATCTAGAAACATATATGCATAGGTATGGGGCAGGAGTTTAAGAGGTGATGGAGAAATAAGAAGACGTCTCTATTAGATAGTCTCATTCACCTGGCTCCAAGGTGAATAATAATAATCTCCATATCTTTAATCCTTATTTGGATTAATTCTTCTGCTTTTTAGGCCATTATAACACTTAGGGTTGAAGGATACTTCAAAATAATCAAGTTCAAAGTACTCATCTTATGGATGAAGAAATTAAGACCTAAGGAGGGGACCATAGGACAATAGAGAAAAAGCTGGAAGGGACTTTAGAGGCCTATTAGCCCTGCCCCCTCGACTTATAGATGAGGAAACAGGTCCAGAGAAGTTGTGTCCCAAAGTTACACATGTGGTAAGCAACAGTAGAATTTGAACCCAGATCCTCCAACTACAAACCCATTACTCTATTTTTATCATGGCCAAATACTTTTCTCAATGCATGGCATGATTTCTATCCTCCCTCCCCTTGCTCCAAACAAACAAGGTGACACTTACTTTGAGATATCTGGAGGCATCAACATTTCCAAAACAGAACTTTTTCACCAAGACCACCCTCCTAACTTCCCTAATTCTGTCTAGAGCACCACTAGCCTCCCAGTTACCCAGGTTCACCACCTCATAATTACCCTTGACGCTTAACTCTAACCCTAGACATCCAATCCCTGCCAAGTCTTGTCAATTCTGCTTCTACAACATCTGCCCCCCTTCTTTCCACTTATATAATCATTACACTAGCTGCAGCCTTCATCACTTCTTGCCTGAATGCCTGCAATAGCCTCTTAATTGGTCTCCCTGGGCTCAGTCCCTACTCTCTCCAATCCTTCCTCCAAACAGGTGCCAAAGGGATATCCCTAAAACACAGGTCTATGTCATTTCCCTACTCAGAAAGCTCCAGTGTCTTTCTCTCTTGCCTCCAGGATCAAATACAAACTTCTGATTTTAAAGAACACCACAATCTGCCTCCAAACTTCCTCTGTAGGCTGAATACACACTGCTTCCCCTCACACACTCTACTGTCCAGCCAGATTCTTGCTCATACCTGACATTCTGTCTCCCAGTTCCCTGCCTTCCCATGAACTATGATCTTCCTCTAGGACTGGTATGTACTCCCTTCTCAACTCTGACTCTTAGGAATCCCTAGCTTGCTTCTACCACCTCCTACATAATACCTACTGTGATTTCCGCTGCTTCCCTCCAGCTGCCAGGACCTTCCCCTCCTCTCCCTTCACTTATACTTACTTTGAATATATGTCCTATTTAGTTATATGTGTACCCATTGTTTTCACTGATAGAATGTAAGCTCCTTGAGGGTGGGGACTATTTTCATTTTTGTCTTTATATCTCTAAAGCGCAGCACAACACCCGCTATATAGTAAATGCTTAATAAATCTTTGCTGGTTGGTCAGTTGTCCAAATTCTCTGCCAATTTAAAAGCTGACAAAATAATAGCTATTTCCTAAAAAGTTCTAGGACACTTCAGCTGCTGTATTTTGCAAATACGTTCTACTAATTTCTGGTTTACAGTTATTAGGTTTGACAAGGATGGGAACTGAGCAACTCTAGCTTCCTAGGATCTCTCAGGATGGGCTGTGACTCTATAGCTTTGCCAGAGGCTCAGAGGAGTCCTGCAAGTCCTCACTCGGAGTATGGTGGGACCTGCTTCACATTGGGCTCAAGGGGCCAGCTCTAGCTCAGAATGCTGGGAGTCTCCATCTGTGGAGGAAATCTGTCAGCAGCTGCCACTGTCGCTGGGGTGGGGGAAGGGGAGAGATGAGGACAACGACCAGGCAGGTGCCATCTGTCTATGAATGCCCCAGTCTGGGGGTCTAGTCAGCCGTGAGAGAGGTGTGAGACGGACACACTCACCCCCTACTCACAAACAACTGCTCTTCTTCTGCCTCATTTTAGAGACAGCGCCTACTCGACTCATCAGCGGTGAGGGAAGCTGGCTAGATATATTTGAAGCCACACCGCTGCTGGCACTGCCACCTTTCCTGAGGCTTGGCCAAGGCCCTGTACCACTGTATAATTCAATCTTTTCCCAAGACTTGAAGATGATTAGGAGTAATGAAGAAGTCCGGGTGTAGTTGAATATTCAGAGGCAGGACACACCAAGAAGTGAGTGGCCACGTAAACTTCTCCATTCCTTGTTTTAACTTGCTGTCTACACAGCAAAACAGCAAAAGTGAGTTGTTTATCAGATTACTGAACTATCTCCACTGGATTAGGTTCCTATGGATATGGAATAAGACATAGCCACTGGGGATGTGGAGGGCAATTAATAGAGCCCAAGGAAAAAAGAGCATCATTGGCGGGAAAGGACATAGTCCAAGATCTGATCTAAGATAGCCTTATTAGAGTTGGCTGCTAGACTTCAAACCTGTTCACCATCCTTCACATGACCCAGGCTCAAAAACCCTGGTGTCATCCTCAATTCCTTACTCTCTTACCACCTATATCCAGTAAGTTGCCAAGTTTTGTCATTTCTACCTGCACAGCTGTCATATGTACTACCTTCTCTTCTCTGAAGCTGCCACCATCCTGGTGCAGGACCACATTGCTTCATTCCTGGACTATTGCAATAACATTCTGGTTGGTCTACCTTCCAAGTCTCTCTTTGTCCAGATCATCCTCCATTTAGCTGTTCAAGTGATCTGCCTAACGCACAAAACTGACCGTCTCACATACACACGCACACATACACATACACACGCACGTACACACACACATTCAACAAATTCCAGCGGCTCCCTCCTACCTCCATGATCAAATATAAAATCCTCTTGGGCTTTTGAGACCTGTCATAACCCAGCCCCACCCCGCTTACCTTTCCATTCTTTTTAATATCTTACTCTCATCCACATATTCTATTATCCAGTGACTGACATCTTTACTGTTCCTCTCATAGATATTCCATCTTCAACCTTCATGCATTTTCCCTTCATGCATGTCCCTCATTCCTGATATCTTCCTCACTTCTGCCTCCTGGCTTCCCTTCAGGTCTTCAAATCTCAGCTAAAATCCTGCCTTCTGCAAGAGGCCTTTCCTAGATCCTTTTAATGCTAGAACCTTCTCTCCAAGATTATCTCCAGTTTTTTCCCCTATCAATCTTGTTTGTACATAACCATGTGTATATTATCTCCACTATTAGATTGTGAGCTCCGTGAGATCAGAAACTGTTTTTGCCTTTCTTTGTTTCTCTCAATCTTAGCACAGTGTGTAGCACATAGTAGGGGCTTAATAAGTACCTATCAACTTGACTTGGTCATAGCAACCCTCCAAAGCCAGGGAGATCAGTACAGAGTAGATTGGGAGGAAATGCTACAGAAGGAAAAGCTCCAGGTGTTGGTTAACAAAATGGTGGCTTCAGGTCCAAGATAGTATTCTTTAATTGATGTATGCCAGCCATAGCTCTTCGTACTTTGCTGGGTTCGATTCCTTTGGGCTTGGATATTTGGCAATTATATGTCATATCCAAATAATACAAAAGAAAGTGAGGAATATGTCCAATTGGTAAGATCCCATTTAGTATTTTCCTAGGAGAGCTAGGAGAAGATTTGGGAGAAGATAACTAGACAAATGTCACGAACTGTAGCCTGAGAAGCCAAATGGAAGAGGAAACAGAGACCCAAGGACATCAGGGAAAGGCTACTGTGTAGGGATGGGGAAAATGGGGAAAGAATAGCAGGCTAGCTGAGAAGTTTCTGATGGCTTCCTACTTTAATTATGCTTACTTATTAGATACTAAGATGAGATGTTCATACTTGTGGAAGGACTTGCAAGCACTTTCAGCTTCCTGTAAATTCAAAGCCCTGGAACAAAGTCTCAATCACCCTAGCCCACTGTAGTTCTAATTGAAGTTTTCTATTTGCCTCTACAAAGGCATTGTAATAGAGCCCATGACAGGGGTGAGCAATCTTGTTCCATCCAGAATCCCATTGGCCTATCATTTGTACTTCCTGTGGACCATGGATTTTCCCTGCTTGGATGGTCCTCAAGAAGCAGCACTTATCTTTGCTTCTGACCTAAGGTGGCACAGACACTTCTCTGATATCTTGGAAGGCACTTTCATCTAGACACCCTACTACATGAGGAGGTAATACAAAGTTTCAGAAAATGTTGTGGCATCTACATGGCCAATCCAGATAATTCATAGGTTTTAATTATCCAGATTGATGCTGGCAATACTGCTAATTGCTTTCAGATGATTAAACCACTTTAGCTGTGGAGATATACCCTTCGTGGTAATGAAATTGTTGAAATAATTTCCCACATAACAATTTTGAAGATCTTCATATTGATTCCTGGTGCTAAACTTGTGTGTTGAGGGGACAAAAGAGGGATAGGCATTGAAGCAAAATGTCTTTATTTTGAATGAATAATTGGAAAAATTACTAAGCACTTAATACTTTCCCAAAACTGTGCTAAGCAATGGAAATAAAAATAAAAAATCAAGATGTAATTCCTGTCCTCAAGGAACTTATATTCTAATTGGGAGAAGCCATGCATATGGAAAAGTTCAGCTGCAGGCCAATGGCAAGGCCACAGGTGCTTAGGATACATCCGCAGGTCAGATGGAAACATCCAGGGGTCAGAAGGGAGTAATGGCAGGAGAGATACTAAGGCTTATTTTAAATTGTGCTTTCAAAAGCATTCATAAAATGCTTTTTAAAGTAGTTCCTCTAAGACCAAAGGGCTATAAAGCTGCATACCCTTTGATCAAGCGATATCACTACTAGATCTGTATTCCAAAGAGATCATAAAAATGGGAAAAAGGATCCACATGTACAAAAATATTTATAGCAGCTTTTTTTGTGGTGGCCAAAAATTAGAAATTGAAGGGATGCCCATCAGTTGGAGAATAGCTGAACAAGTTGTGATATATGAATGTAATGGAATACTATTATTCCATAAGAAATGATGAGCAGGTGGATTTCAGAAAAAAATTGGAAAGATTTACATGAACTGATCCTGAGTGAAGTGAGCAAAACCGGGAGAACATTGTACACAGTAACAGAAAGACCATGCAATGACCAATTTTGATAGACTTAGCTCTTCTCAGACAATTGCAAAAGACTCATGATGGAAAATGCTATCAACATCCAGAGAAAGAACTATGGAGCCTCAATAAAGATCAGAGCATACTATTTTCTCTTTCTTTTTTGTTTTTGTTCTTTCTCGTGGTTTTTTCCCTTTTGTTCTGATTCTTCTTTCACAACATGACTAAGGTAGAAATATATTTGATATGATTGTACATGTATAGCCCATATCAGATTGCATGCCATCTTGGGGACAGGGGACGAAAGGGAAGGGAGAAAATTTAGAACTCAGAATCTTATAAAAGCGAATGTCGAAAACCAAAAGATTAATTAATTAATTGGGAAATTTTTTTTAAAAGGAAAAAATTTTTAAAAATAAAGTAGTTCCTAAGGTGATTTAATTTTCCAAACATTTTCATATTGATTATCTCTTTCGATGCTCAAAATATAGCTATAAAAATAAGCATGATGGCTATCATTATCCTCATTTTATGAATGAGGAAACTAAATCCCAATGCAACAAAGTAAATTGCCCAAAGTCAAAGAGTTAATGAGTTACAAAGCCAGAACTAGAACTCAGTTCTTCTGACTCCCAGCTCCTGGCTCATCCCATTACAGCATAGGGATGTACACTCATTCATTAGACAGCTCCCTGCCCACCCATGGCCTCTATATCCACGTATGTCTCTTCTACTGCTACATAGTTGATAGCAGCCTACCTTTTCAAATGAGTGAATTTTATTCTTTTATTTTTATCATTTTATTTATCTATATTTTTCTATTTCTATTTTTATTTTATTATTCTTTTACTGTTATTAATAATAACCACTGTGTTTCTATCAAAATGGTAAGTTCTTTGAAAGAAGAGCCTTTTTTAGTTTTTACTTTGTATATCCTTCCTTCATCTCCTTTCATGGATAAGGAATTTAATAATTGTTTGTTGAATTGAATTCAACTAAAAAAATCACACAAATCAACTTAACTACTTACAGGGTGGTTGTGAGACAAATACTACATACTACAAGTACTACATCTGTTATCACGGTTTTTGTATTAATTTCTTAGTCGAAATAGGCTTTGTTGCTCTTTACAAATAAAGAACTTGAAACCTGGAGAGCTTAAATATTGAAGGCCTCATAGTCATTTACTTACAATGTTTTATTTTTCTTAGCTGAATGCTCTTTCCATCAGAGTCTGTTGAAGTACCCACACCAACCTCTGGGGCTAGAAATGACCCCTTTCATTTCTTGGTGTAATGTAGAAGAAAGTCACTCTAATAAGTCTTCATGAAACCTGAGGTACACATACACACACACACACACACACACACACTCACACACACTCTCTCTCATTCTCAGACACGCATATACACACGCTCATTCTCACACACATACACACACTCTCATTCTTCTTCAATTTTGGAGGCATTCGGGATTCCAGAGTAACACAGCTAGTGAGTGTCTGAGGCTGGATTTGAACTCAGGTCCTCCTGACTCTAGGGCTAATGCTCTATGCACTGCACCACCTAACTGCCCCATACACTCTCACTCTTATACACACTCTCATTCTTATTCACACCACATGCACACACGCACACACACACACACACACACGCACACACACACACGCACACACACCAGCTCTTCTACCTAACAGCTATGTGACCTTGAGGCAGTCATTTAACATCTGTGGACCTTAGTTCCCTCATTTGTCAAGGGTTAAATTTTAGTCTTCTGGGAGCTCAAGGAGCCAGCACTTAAATGTCCTCTCCTTTTAGAGAGTTCTTCCTTCCTTCCTCTCTGCCTACACAATGGAGACCACTTTGTTATCATTAATCATCAGGAGGACCTTAGGGAAGGGCTCTGGGATTTCTAAGCTGCTACAGCATCACTCCAAAAGCAGCCACTCCATTTCCATGAGACTTTTTTTCTCACTTGCTTCCCTAGGGTTGACTCTGGTTAGGATGGAGGGAGAAGGGGTAAATTTTAAATAATGGGAATATATTTCCAATAAGAATGAAATCTTTCCTAATGATCAGATTAAAGGAGGCACTCTAATCCAGAGAGGATGGCATTTAGAGTAGCTTCTCATTTGGTTCCAGAGAAGGCATTTGGATCATCCTACACGTCCTCATGAAACCTAAATAATCTGCCACACTCAGCCGAGATTTCTGAGCCAACTATTCAGGAGTCAACAGAGAGAGGCAGGCAGCTTTTCTTGTATGAGGAGCTGGGCAATATTGGTACATTTCCATGCGCACTTGCTCCCTCCAAAAGCAGATACCACATGAGCAGCAGAGATTTTATTTAACTCATTTGTCTTGTCAGCCTTCTAACACATGATATAATAAAACCTACGTGTCTAGTCATTTCACTGCCCCCGATCCTTTTGCAGGAAAAGGATATCCTGAAAAATATTAAAGAAAGGCAGGGTGTCCAACCAAACTCCTGTAAATAAGTCATTTACATGCCTTGCGAGCTCCTTCAACATGATCCACATGTCGTTTTTCTTCCAACACCTTGCCAAAAAGGAAGAGAAAAAACCCTCTCTCCCCACCTTCATTTCCCAACAAAACACAATGACCTAAGAGAAAACGATAAACAAGAAATAATAGCCTGGGCAATAACTGGGCCTGAGTTTTAATTCTCACCTAGGCAATAAATAACTCTAGCCAGAGAAGGGATTCAGGAAAAAAAAAAACTTCCTCACATTGCTCCCCGCTTCTCAATGAGCTAATAAAGCAATGAATTAAATGAAATGACAGAAAATTACAATAAGCCAATGCCCTCATTCCTAGGTGTCAGTGGAGTTAAAATCCTGCCTCTAATATTAAAAGTGTGACCTTAAGCAAGTCACTTAACTTCTTATAACTTCAGTTTCCTCATATGTAAACTGGAGATGATAATAACTGTAACACCTCACAGGTGATTGGGAGGATCAAATGAGATAGTGTATATTAAACAAGTGACAAATATTAAAGCATTATGTAAAGGTTATTTATCCATGTAAAGGGAAGGAGCCGCGACTTTGGGGGAGGGGCAGGGACAGCCAGGAATTATACAATTGCCCTAATGAAGATTTCAGTTTCTGCTTTTGAGACCCCAGAACACAGATGGCACAAGGTGGTACGAAATCTTCTGGAGTCTTTTTTTCTTTTCCTTCTTGTTGCTCAAAGCCACAATGAACCAATGACAGGGAGGCAAGTTAGAGCTCTCACATATCGCAGCATGCCAGCCCCTGCCCTAGTGAATAACTTGACTTGTCTACCGCTTCTAAACAGCTGGAAAAATGTCAAACTGTCATCAGTGATTAAAGTGGGATTTTCCAAAGGTTTCAAAAATATTTTATAATTCTAGACCTTATTCCTTCCCCAGAAAATAACGCTTTTCCCTTAATGAAGCTATTGTGGGGGAGGGACTCCATTTTGCACCCTACCCCTACCCTCTCACCTTGGATTATTTCTTTTAGGGCACCAATTGTGGAGAGAGGAGACTCTAGCAGCTACTGTCAGAGAACGGCCTTCACAAAGAAGCCCTTAGTCTTTCCCCCTTCTGATCTGAAGCTCCATTTTGGATGCTTTTGTCCAAGCAACATGCTTGGGAGTATTTCACTCCTTTTGTCAGGATACTGATAATCATGAGATCTCCTCCTTCACTAGCTCCTCAGGATAGGTTAGTGAGGTTTTGCCATACCTAAGTGACTGGATATCAGGTCCTTGAAAGCAAAGGCCATTATTTATAACTCGTTCCTAAAAAGCTTCAGGGACAGGCATGGGATATTTTGAGTATTCAGAGAAGGATAATAAAAAAGCACTATACTTGGAGTACAACGACTTGGGTTCAAATCTCAGTTCTGTACCCTGTTTAATGAATCATTTGATTTGACAATGAGTCATTTAGTTTGATAAATAATGTAACCCCTCTGTGCTTCAGTTTCATAGTCTGTAGAATGAGGTTGAACTCAATGGTGTCTAAGAGCCTTTCTAGTTCTGTATGCTACTCTTTCCATGTGTTTTCCCCTCCCTAATAGTTTACCTTTAGATGACTATAATGAATAAACATTCTTGCCATTTCCCAGGATTTCATATAATAGATAGAATTCACAGAACCACAGAAACATAGATTTTCACAGTGGGAAATGTGTTCATGCAAACACATGCATACTTGCACACACTTTTTTTTATTCTTCTTGTGATTTTAAATCTAGAGCTGTAAACCAAGAAGACAGGATGGTCAACAGTGTCAAATACAATAGACATATTGAGGATGAAGATTAAATGATGACCAGCAGATCTGGCAATCAAAAGATCATTGGTAACTTTAAAGAGAACAGTTTCAATCAAATGATGAGGACAGAAGCCAGATTTCAAAGGGTTGAAAAACAAGTAAATGGAAAAGAAAGTAGAAGCAATTAGTATAGAAAGTTTATTCAAGGAATTTGAATGAGAAAAGTCAGAATGATGTGGAAGTAAAAATATAATTCTATACCTCAAGCAGAAGGAAGGGTCTAGGGAAGGTTTCGTTAAGTATGAAGGGACAAAGAGACTTGGTATGTTTAAAGGAAATAGGGAAAACATCAACACAGAGAGAGACAGACACAGAGATAATGATGATGAGGGAGCGTGGGATCAATGTAGAGGAATAGGCCTTGCCAAAGAGAAAGGCCACCTTTTCGTCAAAGACTGGGAAAAAGAATAGAGTGGGAAATGATATCGAGGGGGTTTGAGATAAAGAGTAGGAAGAAGAGGACATATTCACTAAATAGCCTCAATTTTCTCAGTAAAATAAAAGGCAAGGTCTACAGCTGAGAGTGTGGAGTGGGATCGGGGAGAGAGGAGTAAAGAAGTAGGCCATGGGAGTGAAGTCAACTGAGAAATTGGGAGGTTAGTGAGTTTGAGGGAGCCTATATATGAAAATTAAAATCTCGTAGAACAAGTGTAGGATTTGGGGATGAGAGGAATTTGGAGAGCCAAGTGCCAACCTCCTTGAGAAAGAAGGGGAAATCACCTGAAGGTTAACAATACACCACAACCATCATAATTCGAATTGGATGAAAAAATTTAATTGAGTGGATATCAAAGGAAGAAAGGTTACTGAGTGCTGAAAGTTAAAGTAAAGTGGGGAGCAAGGAATATTCCAACTCTCTCTCTAGATGACGAATAACCTTCTCCAAAAAGATGCCTCTCTGTGGGAGCCAGGGGAAATGGATCAGTGCAAGGACCCTGGATATGGGGTCAGTTTAGGGCAAGAGATGAATTGTTCAGAACATAAATTACTGACAGGAAGTAAATCAGATCCAGAAGAAAGGCAGATAAGAAATAAGATGCAAACAGGCCAACCTCAGGTCTGCAATGATCAATGTAGCCAAGCATTGGACATAGGAGCAGAAGAGATCTGGTGTGTGTGTGTGTGTGTGTGTGTGTGTGTGTGTGTGTGTGTGTGTGTGTGTGTGTGTGTGTGTGTGTGTCTGCCTGTAGGTACTGAAATCAAGCAAGAAAGTAGGTCAGAAGACCTAGACTGAGTTCTGGCTTTGCCATTTCTTAGCTGTGTGATCCTGGATAAGTCACAATGTTTCTGGTCCTCATGTTTACAATGGGGATAATAAGACTTGCTGGGTTTATTCACGAGATTGTTGTGAAGTTAAAAATGTCATAATGCCAAAGTGCTTTATAAATCATAAAGTAATGTGAGCACACATGTCAGATAGAGGTGATGTGACACACTGGATAGAGAACCAGTCTCTAAGTCAAGTAGACCAGTATCCCCTGGGCATGAGAGAAGATATGGCCAGTACTAGAGAGGAGATTCCTGTCCCGGGGTTCTGGGGGAAGGTGTCAGCGAAGGCTAGCAAATAGATGGAGTGGGAGAGAAAGAGGTCCAGGATGAAGGGCTCTGTTCACTATGGAATAGGAATTCACTAGGTTGAAGTGGGTCATAGTTGGGGTAGTAAAGATGACGGAAATGAGAAAATGGGAGATGGGAGATGGTGATCATTTTCTCCTACTGGATAGTGATTAATTATTGCACAGATATGAAGAGACAGAGGAAAAGTCACAGGGGTAACAGTGGGTGATTTATAAATGGTTGATGCTCACAGTTTCCATGGGGCATTGCAGTGTGCACTGGTCCTAGGTCTGGAACCGGCCTCCTGCCTACTTGGGTCTCCTGACTCCAAGTCCAATATCTTTCCACTAACCAATGTTTCTTTTTTCTCTAAGAGCTTTCACATTTATAATTTCATTTAATTTTCAAAATAGTTTTTATTGTGAGCCTAATTATCAGACAAGACAGTCAAGACAACCAGTAAGAAGGGCAATATTTCAAAGTGTGGCCATACATGGTAGTAGGAAGGAAGTTATTTTTGGGAAACATTTCAATTCTAACTGGGCCCACATCATGTGCCAGTATAGGCCTTGGAGTTAGAAGACCTGAGTGAAAATCTTATTTCTGATACTTTTTAGCTGTGTGACCTTAAATAAGTCATTTCCTCTCTCTGTGTCTGCTTCATCATTTATAAAATGAAGGTGTTGGAATAGATGCTTTCTATGGCCTCTTCCATCTCTAGTATTGCATGACTTTATGATTCTACACTTTATATTTATACTTTATTTTTATACCTTAATTCTTCAGGGACACAGGATTTTCTCTATTCCTTCTACAAATGCAGATTATAACTTCTCTATGGCTTAGCAGAGAGTCTTTGTGAACTGCTATGGTCTGGAACAAAAATCCTAGTAATCCATCTCCTGGTAATGAGCTTCTTCAAACCTAGCTTGGCCTTGGATGACAGATAAACAGTCTATCACTGCCCTAGATGGCTATCTATCTTGATGGAACCTGTCAGTCAGCCAGCATTTAGTAAACAATTACTATGAGCCATTTTGCTAAGCACTGTAGATACAAAGAAAGGCAAAAACACAGTGCCTTGACTTCAAGGAACTCTTATCCAAATGGGGAGAAAACATGCAAATAATTGTACATACAAGTTATTCACAGTGTAAATCTCACAGGTAGCCTCCAAGGGAAGGCACTGAAAGAGAGGGATGGAGAGGAGGGGAGACCAGGAAAAGTCTCTTGCAGAAGGTGAGATTGAGCAGAGTCTTAAAGGTCAGAGAAGCCAGGAAGTAGAAGTGAAGAAGGAAAGCATTCTAGGTATGGAGAACAATGTAAAAAGGCAAAGAGATGGGGGATACAGTGTTTATTGTAAGAGAACATCAAGTAAACCAGTGTAGCAGGGTCATAGAGAGGTACACAAAGTATGACAAGACTGGAAAAGTAGGGAGATGCAAAATTGTGACGGGTTTTAAATGCCAGAGTATTTTATATTTGATTCTAGAAGTAACAGGAAGCCCCTGGAATTTATTGAGTAGGGGCAAGACATAGGTAGACTTGAGCTTTTAAAAAAAATTACTTGGGCAATTGAGTGGAGGCTGGATTGAAATGGGGACAGATTTAGGTAGGGACACCAACCAGAAGGCTATTGCATTGGTCCGGGTAAGCAGTAATGAGTCATACTAGAGTGGTGGCTGTGTGAGGAGAGAGAAGAGAATGTATAACAGAGATGTTGTGAAGGTAGAAACAATCAGACTTTATGATAGACTACATATGTGGGGTAAGGGCAAGTGAGGAGTCCAGATGGCATCAAGGTTGTAGGATTGGATGACCAGGAGTAGCCACTAGAGTATATTTTCCACTGGCATAAGCTTTGAGCATCTGAGGTTTCAGATGCTTTCAAGTAGGACTTCAGGAACAGTCACCAGCTGTAATGAAGGACATCCTGTGTAGCACGCTGAGAGTAGCCCTTCCCAGTACTGACTTCAGGAATGAAGAATTCTCTGGTTGTTTCCAGGCATGTGGTCATTCTGTGCTGAAGTTATAGGTACTTTTAGATGATTGTGTGACCTCTTCATTGGCTGCTAAGCCAAGGAATCAATGACTCAGCGGACCTTTAAAAAGAAGAGACACCATCACAATGATACACCACAACCATCTGGAAGAAATAACAAGTTGTAAATGGTAGGTTTGTAGGTTCACGTGCCACCATCCTTTTATTGTACTGTGTTACGGAAATGCTTGTTTTGTTCTCCGAATTGAAATTGAATTTTTTAAAAATAATAAAAAGAAGCTACAACTTCTCTCTCTCTCTCTCTCTCTCTCTCTCTCTCTCTCTCTCTCTCTCTCTCTCTCTCTCTCCCTCTCTCTCTCTCTGATCCTCCAGTGGCATCATTAACTTCAAAACATCCAGTGACTGGTGGGGAATGTATTGGCCCTTTTCCATCCAGGCATAATGATTTTCACATCACAGCTATAAGAAGGAGCTTTATCTTTTGAATATTTGTACCTGAGTCTTCCTTTTTGCTTCTACGTGTTTCCTTTCATGAACAGGTGACTTAGCATCAACTTTGATGTGGATGTGTCCAAGTTTGGAAGTAATTTTACGCGTTTTTGAGAGATCCAGCGGTTCTGTGGATACACTGAATGAAACTGACTGTCAGCAACGGGAGTATCTCCATTTGACAGGATGACCAATAAAAAGAGACCAAATTCCTGCAGTGGCATGGACTTTGAGGGATATAGTGAGGAGCCAAAGTGAATGTAAAATGCCTAATCGGTAATCTTGCAACTTGTTTAATGTCCTAATGAGGCTGACATACCAACCTCTCATTATATTGTAATGGTAGTTCTATGTTACTGAATACTCTTTTAAGTAGATCAGTCAATGTGTGCTATAAGTCTTTTATGTTTATCGTTTCTTTTGTGAACAGGAATAAAATACATGTCCCATAACCGATTCATATTGTACACTAAGTAACTTTTTTTACTCCCCACTTTGGGGAATCCTAGGTATGATCCCCAAACCTAAGCTTTAAATGATTGCCCCATGGGTGCCAGACTGGAGTTTTAAAGAACCAAGTAGCATAAGAAAAGGAAGCCTAGCCCTTTCTCATTAAAGTGGAGATTCCCCAGGACTGATCCTGGTGGAACCATGTGCATAAAGCTGAAGCACAGAGGCCCCAGGAGTATGGGATAAATGACCCCATCCCCTGTAGACCACCCCAGCAAATTTTTATGCTACATGTCTCATATTGTTTGAAAAAATTCTCACTTGTATGACATGCAAACTCCAACTCATTTCAAATTTCCAATTAGGTTGGGACTTATTTTCTAGGACTGACCTAAGGGGCAGAAGTTTCTAATTTCTAACAACAAAATTGTAATAACAGAAGCTATTAGATGGGATTCAGGCAGTGATATCATGTTGAAACATAGTCTGATACAAAGAAAATCCCTGTATAACAAAAGGATTTCTGAGGATTTGAAGATAACCTAAACAACAGCCCATCCAAGAAAATTTCAGTACAAGAAAATTTTCTGGACAGTACTTTGGATTTTACTGTAAGAGGAGGTGATCTACATACCTTCATAAGAATTTGGTATTTCAGGCTACTAAGAAGTATAGTCTTACAGGTAGCTTAGGGTCATGGCCAAGGCCAAGAATGTGGAATGCTTCCTTCATAAGGGTCCTGTAGCATGGAGTAAATGTTGGAAAATTTTGGGAAGGTTTTATCTGTGAGATGGACTGTATGTGGTCCTTCTTCCCAGGGTTAATATTATGAGGGTGCCAATTAAAGTGAATACGAGGAGAGAAGGTCCAAGATGATTTTTTAAAAATTCTATCTTTACCTAAGGTAGTTTTCATTTAGTAGAAAATATGCTGTACATAGAGTCAGAAAGAGCAGGGAATATTTGCTAGGTATGTAGCCAACAGCAAGTCATAAAACTTATATGAACATGGCTCCTCATTTAGAAATTAGGGATAATATTTTTTTTTGCAAAGATCCACTGAGATCACACATGTAAAGTTTACATACAATGTAAACCATACTACTATGCACAGGGTAGCATCATGCTTGAGAAGAAAGACCGCAGACATCAGTGTACCATAAAAAATGGTGAAAGGGATGGCTTCTGAAAAAAAAAAAGGAAAGATTTGTATGAACTGAAGCAGAGTGAATGATTTATGTGGTAACAACATCATCATAAAAACAAATAACTTTAAAAACTTAAGAACTGGCTTAAGAAGTGACCAACCAGCTTGCCTTCTCAAAGGATGGGGGAGGGGTGGAAGGAAGGGAGAGGGTTTAGAACTTAATATTTTTAAAAAATGAATGCTACATTTTTAAATGTAATTTGGAAATATTTAATGAAATAAAAAAATTTAAAGAGAAAAGAAATGGCTAGCCATAATTCAGAAGACCAATGATAAAGCATGCTATCTCCTCTTCCTAACAGAAAAGTGATGGATTCAGGATGCAGAAGGATAAATATATATATATATATATATATATATATATATATACATATGCATACATATACACATATATTTATAAACATGTGTATAGTATATATACATATGTGGGCATATATACATATATGTGACCAATGTGGGAATTTGTTTCGCTTGACTATATATATATATACTTGTTACAAGGTATTTTTTCCCCCGATGGGGAGGGAGAAGGAAAGAAAATAAAGTTTTGCTCATTTTTTAAAAAGTAATTAAAAACGAAATAGCACTGACTCTGGAGAAAAGGATCTGGGTTCAAATACTGCCTCAGACACTAATTATCTGGGTGATCTTGGACAAGTCACCTAACCCCTCCCATCTCAGTTTCCTCATTTGTAAATGGAAGAGGATGGACTAGATAACTAGTGTCTCAATTCTAGATCTATGATTCTATGATCCTATGAGGAAAAACATTATATCTGGAGCCAGAGGACCTGGGTTCAAATACAAACTCTGCCATTGGCTACTACAGTCACTACTTCTATGGCCTCAGTTTCCTCACCTGTAAAATAAAGGGCAGTTGAACTAGATGACCTCTAAAGTCCCTTCCAATTCTAAAATCTTTGAAATTGTTATTACATACTGCATCGACCCTAGTCTGGATGCCAGTTATTAATTTTCAAGTCCTGCCCTCCACTTGCAAGAGTAAAGGAGCTATAATCCAATATTTAATGAGCAAGAGGAGCCATCTGGGTTTCCCAACCCAACCCCATGGATCTATGTGCTAACAGCTAAAGAAATATGGTTTAACAGATTCAGTCAGATCACACCGTAATAGCCTAGGATCATGGGATTTAGAACAGGTTGGAAGCTTAAGGATCATTTAATCTAATCCTTTATTTCTAGTCTGATAATGAAATAGTATGCAAGCTAACTTGATTGACATTCACTAGGTGATATCCCAGTGATCATCCCACTGGTTGTCCAGAAATTGGATGGGGAAGACAGCGGAAAGGGAGATGTGCTATACAGAATTACTCATTGACTCTTTCTATGCAATCAGCTTTGCCATCCTCTTTCTTAAGGTCTTGATGAGGACCCCAAATACATTTCCTATCCAGTCTCCCAAAAGGGAGCAATTCAACTATTGTTAGCAATTCAGCTAATCTTAGGGCTTCTAAAAAACCTTGGAAGTCCAAGAATACCACAATGGGAAAGCTGCTACTTAGCAAAACGAGTCATGGAAAGAGAAGAGCTTGAAGAGAATGAAGTGTTTGCAGTTCATACCTAGATGACTCTCATCTTCCATTTTTTCTGAACCAGGAAAGTAGAGGAGATATCAATCTATCAGCACAGATGTCCCATTTCCATAGCTGATAGTGCAAAGTAGCTTTCTGTTTTCTTTGTAGAGAGCTAAAAGTTTTAGAAACTCCTATCTTAGAGAGCTATGTGGGCACGCATCAGCAAAATCTCCCTCTATCCGTCTCCCAATTCAGACTTCAAAATCTGGTGATTATTTTAAAAGGCTATAAAAGTTCAATGTGTAGTCAAAGAAAATTATGTTTAAATGCAAACAAACATCTTTTCCCAACCCTTCTCTTTCACTTCTTACTGATAATAATCTGCTCCTGATCTATATCTACACAGCCACTTTTCTTGGCTCTGTCCTAGATCATTTGCATTAAGCTTTAAGATCAAGTGGAGAAAAATCCTATCAACTCCTTCCCTTCCGAATTTTGCTTCTGTCAGTAGCTCTCACAGCAGCTAGGAGGCCAGGCACACAGCCTTCTGCCCACTCTTGAACTGTCACTAATGTTATTCCATCAATCAGATGACAGCAGGTTTTAAAAGGTGATTTTTCATACACACGAGTCCTTTATGCTTAGCATGACACCTCTGAAGCCTGGAAAATTACAGCAAGAGCCAAGTTTTTTGACATTTTTCCTGTATAGCCTTGTGCCCATGACTACCCCTAAAGTGAAGAAAAAAGAGTTAGGGGGTTGGGTTAAAATGTTTAACTTCCAGGCAGTTCTCTGGGGACTCACAGATTAAGCAGCCTCCTTGTACAATTCTGAATAAGCTAAGTGTCTCCAGGTGCCAGTATTTAATTGTGCATAGTTTTTATTTTTTAATCAAGGCAATCCTCCTCACAGGAAAACTGTTTTTATGTTCAGCTTCCAATCTGAGCAGCAAGCAAGATCGTCTTCTCTTTTTTTTTTCTCCTTTTTAATTTTTTACCCTTTACCTCCCTAGGACGCTCAGCTCATACCTGTTTAAGGAGCTTAGGTGGTATTCCTGATGAGACATCCTACTTCTCAACTTCGGACACCCAAACTTGGCCTGTTTCTCTCCAGTGAGCACTGGCTAGGGTGGCAGCGTTATTCCCTAATTAAACTCGAGGAGGGAGACGTCGAGGTACTGAGGCTGTGCTGCTGGGCGAATCAACTGAACAGTCACCCAGACAAGCCACGGCTCTGAAAAATAAAAACCCGTCTCCCAAGATTAACGAGGAGAGAGGGTTGTTCAGTACACAATGCGGCTGTGTTTGATCCACTGGCTTGTCACTTGAAATAGCAAACAATTTATTGCTATTAGGCGGCGTTGTCAGGCGCTAATTTCCTGGTACCGCTCAATCATAGGGCTCTAAACATTTTGGGAGAAGAAGGCGGAGGGAGAGGGGATTGTAGGGAGTATCTAAATGTAACCATTTGAGAACTTGGCGGGTGTTCCTTTAACGAGACATTAATGAGAAAAAAAAAAAAAGAAACAAGCCCATTCTGAGCTATTGTTGAGAAGCTGGGGACCAGCGGACACAAAGAGCCAGAGGGAAGAAAAAAACACAAAAACCAAGGTCTTTAAAGAGTACGGGACGAGTTCACCTTATCACCCCCAGAGCTGGCTGGGAGGCAGAGAGTGCTGCTAAGTGAAGGCAAATCATCTGCCATCCCAGCTGCGGCTGGACACCGAGCTATCTCGTATGTTTCACTTCCTTTCCATCAAAACTGCCGGGAATTGACCATTTTCATGCAACAATGCAAAACCCCTCATTACCATCTCCTAAATATGCATGAATAAAATGCTGAATAATGGCCGACCCCTTGTCACCCTCACACTGGCCTCTTACTGTCCAATAAGCCAACATATTCATCTCCCAGAGATGGAGGGAGAGAGGGCAAAGGGGAAGGGGGCAAGATGGGGAAAAATAGAAACGGTGGGAGGGAGGCTGATAAACAGATAAGAGATAGAGGTAGAGAGACGAAGAGACACAGAGAAACCGAGACACAAAGAGAGAGCAACAGAGATAATGAGTGGAAGAATAAGAGAACGAAAATGTTGGGAATGAGAGAGAGAGAGAGAGAGAGAGAGAGAGAGAGAGAGAGAGAGAGAGAGAGAGGTCAGGTGGAAAATAAAGGGATTCTGAAATGCTAACGAAAAAAAATATCAGTCATGTTGAGTGACATTTTTTAAATCTGGGCATCTTCTCTGTGACGCGATATTATCTGACTGTCACGGAATGTGACAGGACGGGGCCGCCTGGCTGGTATGAGGGGGCAGGACTGTGTGCGGGATTCTGCAAGAGTCTGAGGGCGGGCCGGTAAGAAGGAAATGAGTGCTCTCCGACTCCAAAGTCCCTGTGGGTTATCCTGCGGACCTCCGCAGGATCCTTAAACTTGGAGGGAGAGAGACAAAGTTGTGTTGGTTAGGGGGCACTGAACTGTATTTCCAAACAACCCACCCAAAACTCAATGTTATCTTCACAAATTAGGTTTGTTTCTCTCCTAATTAGTTACAATAATTCTTTCGGTGGACTCTCCACTTAGGACACACGCTACAGTCACTCTGTAACCTGGAGGTTTCCCGTCACCTCTCTCGGTCACTCTGTTGGAAATTCAAAAACCTG
>CM053625.1:112738873-112794363 GCA_028646595.1 Phalanger gymnotis | reverse complement strand
AGTAAAAAAAAACAAATGTACATATGTGTGAACCAAATTGTACAACAAAGTTATCTATTTTTGGCTAAATAAATGAGCTGGTGCCACTTTGACTATACCCGTGCCTGTCCGGCCCTAGGACGAATTTTTTTTTTTTCTGGGTGTTTTCGAGTCCTGGAACCGTGTGAGAGGAGAGAGATGAGATTTAAACCAAGAAACTCAAGAGATTAGGGAAGAGGTAGAGATGGGTCGAAGGATGAGAAAAGAACAACTGAAAAAGACAAGGAAGGAGAGATACAGGGAAACAGAAACGCGAGAAAACTATGGAGCTAGAGGCAGGGGACCCTAGAGCAAGGAAGCTAGAAGATCTAGAAAACTTGGCGGAGAGGTTCGTTCAGGAGGTAGTTGTGTCTCTAGGGTATCCGTCTGGGTAGGATCTCAAGGTGACAAAGATGGAGGAGGAATGAAAGGAAAGCTGTGTGTGTGTGCGTGTGTGTGTGTGTGTGTAGTGTCTCCGTATGAAAGGAAAGGAAAGAAGGGTAGGGGTATTTCTTTACAATGGTCCGTGTTGGACCATTCCTCTGAAGCTAAGATTCCCGGTGCTAAATCCCAGAAACCACTGAAAGTGGCGACTTCAGAGGAACTTGAGGAGTGACTGAGCCGGGAAAAAGCTTCTAGAGCTGGGATGGGGTGGAGGAACTGGGGGGAGGAAGCTGGGGAATTTTGGGGCAGGAGCTCCCCCTACAGGACAAAAATGCCCTCTTGCGGTGTCTTCTTGCCCTTCTCCTGCCGGCCCGAGTGCCTCGCCCAGTCTTGACCTGACTTCCTCCTCTTCGCCTTCCCCTTCTTTGACTTGAGGGCAGAAATCGAGATGGTCCAACTACCCCTGCCTGTGGGGGCGGACATCAGGTGGGGAGAACAATAGTCTTTTGGCACCTCTATCTTCAGTACAGAAAACTTTGAGCAGCCAGAAATTGGGTTTACTCTGACCTCAGGAATTCACCCCCAAATCGGGGTGTGTACGAATTATCCGGGTCGCTGGGGTTGTTTTGGAAGTTGTTTCCGAACCCGAGAGGTCGAACGGCCTCATTTCCACGATTCATTTTCACCCTGTGGAGCAGAGGGCACTGGACTAGAGACGCGCTGGGCAAAGCCTTGACCCAGCGAGCGAGGGAGTCGGGTGTGCGTAGGGGCTTGCGGGTAGGGGAGAGACGTGCAACAGGGACGGAAAAAGCGGGGCGCTGTGGCCATACCTAACAAGGTGCTAAACTATGGCAGAAGTGGGAACCCCTCGTGGGGAGGAGAAGAGAACTTAGGGCGAAGGGCAGGGAAATCACTTGGGAGAGTGCAGGGAGCGAGTCTATCTCTTTCGTCCCAGCCTCTGCGCCATCCGATCGTTTTCTTCTGCTAGTGTTGAATGGGGCAAACCCCTCATCTGTTGGCAGCCAGATGCCTGGGACCCGAGGAGGGAAGTGGACACTGCGGAGTGGGTAGCTAACGGTTCTCATTTGGGAAAGGGACGAGCTTGGGCTTCTTCTTCTTCTTTTCTTTTTCAGAGAGCCATTTCACCGTGCCAGACGGAAAATAAATCGGGCCTAGACGCCTGTTTCTGTCTGGAGCCCTCTCGCTGTCTTTTCCCTTTTGTCGACTTTATGTGTTTTGGGGGTTTCTCTAAATTGTTGCGTGCTTCTTTATAGACCCAGAGTTATGCGTCCCCCTGATATGCTTCTACTAGGGTTACACCCTGGAAGATCACGGGTCCAATCCTGGCCTTGCTGTTCCCTTCGAATTTTCCGAGGGGTGTCAGTTTTAGGTGATAAACTAGGGCTTGGAGTGTGATGGACGGCAGAGGGTATATTCCACACACCATCTATCCAATCCTGAGTCCTAGACTAGAGGGAAGGAACCAGGGTGAGGAAAGGAGAGAGACCTCAGAGCTCTAAAGGGAGCTTTCGCTAAGGGGTCGTTTCCTCAGCCTGCCCTTTTCCAGTCTGGGGAGGTGGGAGGGGCCACTCATACCTAAAAGGAAGCTAAAGTGGGAAAGTGGTCTCTCAGGGGATAGAGTAAATAATGGAGAAAGAAATAAAATTGTTACAGAAGAGGGAAAGGGGCTGGTGTCCAGGTTGGTTCCAGAGGCTATCAAAATGATAGTTCTAATTTCAATTTAAATTCCTGGACCTTTTTTTCAGACCACATTCCTCAGATTTAGGTCCATAGAAATGCGGGCCCACTCTTCTATATCAGATGTGTAAAAACCAGGTTTCAAATTTGTGAGGATAGAGAGGTGAGAAGCTGAGATGAGAATAGGATCCCAAATGGGGAAAGAAAATTTCCAGGACCCAGCAGCCAAAGAGCTAGATTTGGGATCTAAGTTTAAAATTGTCAGAGGAAAAAGGTTTGTTTGTTTGTTTGTTTGTTAACCACCTGGGACATTTAAAGAAGTTGAAAAACCAAGAGTAACTTGGATCCAGGACTTCGGATCCAATCTTCTTTCCGGCTTATGTTATCCTGGAGTTTATTATTCAATGAAAAATACAGACCTCTGACAAGATAGATTCCTTCCCTATTTGGTAGGGAGTTGGGGTGTTTTAGGTTAGTTAAATAGATGTAAACATTAGAATGGTTGGTATGTTTCCAGATTAGGAATTTTATAAACTAGGAAGAATAGATGAAATAGTTTCTTTTCTTCTTCTGTTTTTAAAACACAATTTAGTTGTAGATTTATTTTATTATACCTATTTCATTGGGTTTTTTTTTTCAGTTTATTTGCCTTTCTCACTTTGCCTCTCCTTTTTTTCCTAACTGATTTTTTAACCTGCTCTTGTCTTAGGGGCTTCAGCAGCTCAAGTTATTCCTGGGTGTTGATCCCTAAAATTTGAAAGGAAAACAACAAAAGAGAAGTATCATTCTTAGTCCTGATTAAGCTTAAATTAGAAATAAAATATGTCAATCACTCTGTCTAGAAGGGGTCCCTGCTGTCTGGGCTGGTTATGCAAAGCACACTAAGGTATATAGGGATAATCAATTAGGTCAGGGAAAGGAGTATGTGTCACTTGCCTCCCTCATTATCTCCATGGAGTAGATGGAGTAGGGGATGCATGTCACTAGGGCTGGGGAGCCAGAGGAGAATAAAATTATCTCCCTAAGTGATTGGCCACCTCTGGGACAAGAACATTAACATGTTAAAATTGAATTTATTTTCGAGGAGAACTGGGAAGGAAGCAGGATCTAATCCCTTGCCCATGCCAGAGAGAAAACCCAAAGGGGTAAGGCAGTTCTTAGTCCAGAGAAGGCTCCAGGGAGAAGTGGAAAGGTTACAATCATTATGGCCCCTTACCCCCATGGCCCAATAAAAGGGGAGGAAAGAAGAGGGAATAGTCATTAAGCAGGCATCTCACCAGGGGAATAACAGGACAGAGTGTCCCCTTCTTGAGAGTTAGTTCTCCATCATGATCCAGTCAGCTTTCATCATAACAGCTACCCTGGGAAGATCATAAGAAACCATTCATCTTAGACTGGTTAGTATTCTGGAAAAATCAGAGGGACCCGTTGAGTAAGTACTATTCCCATGCCCTAACCTTCTAGAACTGGGATTTTAAGTGTTTGGAGATTCTATCAGGAATTCAATTTGGAACTGCATCCATCTGGAAATTCACTCCCTAGCCCAGAAAGATATCTCTAGCCACACAATACCAAACATCCCAGAAAACTGGAAAACAAAGCAGATTTACATAGTGACGTGAGTTATTATTTACTTTATAATACTTTATCATGCCTTGAGGTTTTCAGGGTGCTTTCCTCACATGAACTCTGTGAGGTAAGTAATGCTTCTTTCATTATCTCCATCTTACAGATGAGGAAAACAGAAGCACAGAGTGGTTTCGACTGACCCAAGATCATGCAACTAGTAAATGCTAAGATTCAAAAATAGGGAGTACTAAATGAATCTGGCATCCTTTCTGCTCTACCATACTGCTTAGTAAAAACACATATGTTTAAAAATCTGTATACTTGGAAATGTGTCGACATGGCTCATATCCAAACTTCAACATGACTTTACACAAGTAACTCCAGGTCGCTGTTTTCTCCCTTGTAAAATAAGAGGCTTGGATTAGATGATGGGTAAGGTCCCTTCCAACTCTCACTTTTTGCTCTTTTGATTAGAACAGAAATGAAACCAAATTATACCCTGGATGCTTCAGTTAACCTGAGTACTTTGGGAAAACAAGAAATCAAACAGCGAACAAAACAGGACATTTTTCTAGTACAGAAGCAGTCTCAGTGGGGCTTGGAGACTAAATAAATGCAGCCCAGTTGGATTATTCCCTCTCTTGGTACAAGAGTACCCCCCCAAACCCTTTACTTCCAGATGGGAAATGGAGCCATCAACAACTGGCCAGGGGAAACTATCAAAGGAGTTATAGAAGATTTTCAAACGTAGGACTGAAAGTGAAAAAGGAGAGAGAAGAACCTCATAAAATGTATCATGCTACATACACAGCCCCTTAGCGGTTGTCATTTTAGTGGACAGAATGCTCTGGCTGGAGCTGCATCAGCCTAGTCTGATTTAAAAAAAAAAAAGTCATCGCTATTGTATGGCAGGCCTAGCTTTGATGCTGCCGCTTTACTCTGTGAGAAAGGCTCTGGCCTTTATAAGACCATTCCAATTGTCCCAACTGAGGAACCGAACAAAAGCCACTCTCATTGGGGAGGGTTGAAGAGGGGAGGGAGCAAAGCAGGAGTGAGTGGGAAGGAGGGAACAGAGAGGAACAGAGGAGGAAGGATAAGAAGGAAGGGAGAGCCAAGTGAAGACAATCTGGGACAGGTGCTGATCCAAGCTCTAGTATTCTATCCCAGAAAAAAAAAAACCAAAACAACTCCAAGTTGGCACAGGAGCCTTATTGAAAGGGTATTGGTGTGGTCGTGCTTTATGCTTTTAAGTCTCTTGGCCCTGTAGGATCTAGTGAGATGGAACAGGATGATGTTCTTGCTAGGAAAGAAAGGCAAATATAATTCACCTTGCCGTGAATTTGATAGCAAGAACAGAAACTGTTCAGACCCTTCTGTAGTCAGAGTCTGGAAGCAGGGCCAGACTCAGTGTGAATGCCATAATAATGAGAAGTCCAAGATGGTGGTACCTGGATGAGAAGAACAAAGCCAGGAGTTCATAGTGGCCTATTTCCCCTGGTTTGTTCGTAATGTTGAAAACAAGCTCCCAAGATTTTCTGAAAGAAGAATTCTTGGGTGGTTTGGCTCCCTACCCACAGGAACTTTTCTGCATTTGTTTATTTGTTTGTTTATTTATTCAACTGGGTGGGGGAGAAGAGAGGAGGGTGGAGTCACACTTGTCAGGGTGGAGGAGGAAGACAAAGCCTGGGTAAGGTCTTATTCTCTAGCCCCAGCCAGTCAGAATGGGAAGCCGGATGATTTCATGGCTTTTGTCCAGGAGTGGAGGGGACTGAATTCTCTCACTGCATTAGGCCACTAACAAGTGGGACTGGAGCCCTCTAGGGCCTTTGTAGTGCACTCATCTGAGAGATTGCGCTTTTCTCGGCCCTTCAGATTTATTTTGCCAAAGTTACAGGGCAATTATGGAAATGCGCCCTTTGAAGCCAGACTGATTTCTCTTTATTTTCTTCTCCCTGACAAAGCAAAGCTTCCCTTGCCTACTGTGTTTTTCCCCTACCCCCACTCCCTTTCCTTTCGTTCCTCTGTTTCTCCAGCAGTCATTGGGGGAGGGAAAGGAACAGGAGGGGAGGGGGAACGAGTTTCCAGGGGTGGTTTCAGAAATTCTTTTAAATTAAAAAAAATTTGATGATATATGTTTATATGTATATATCAATATAGGTTTTAAAATGAGACTTTGAAGGCCAAGAGAGAGGGAAGAGAGAAAACAACAGCAAGGGAAAGACACACCCACAAGTGCGTGTGTGCGCCGTGTGTGGGTATATGACGTCTCCCCTGTGCCAGGGCCCTCAGGACTGGCCCAGGCAAGCGAAGCTGCCGATAACTGGCAGGCAGGAGAATGTTTGGCTAACTGATTGGCCCAGCTGTCTCAGGTTCCTGCCATGCCTGGGGAGTTGTCAGCCCCACAAATTCAGCAGGATAAGTGTTTTGCTCTCTTTACCTCACATCTCAGAAGCAAGAGGCCCAGAATAAACAGAGCTGTACTTTCTCAGCTTTGTACATTATTTATCATTGTGCTACAGAATCTAGAGGCTTTATGTGAACCAAGCCCATGGATTTCTTACCTCTTACCCCACTTGAATTCATACCCTGATGTTGAGGAAATGTGTCTGAAGCCAGATGTTGGAGAATTAAGCTCTGGGGGTGGAAAGTTGACAAACCTGATTGTCTTTCTGCACAGTGGCTCAAGTTTCTATTTCTTTGGATAGTGCCCATGCTGTCTATTTCCATATTTCTCTTTTTCTCCTTCCTTCCTTCAAGGATCTGGGGTGAATTACTCAGAGCCTGAACCTTTGAACAAACAGGACAGGAAGTTTTTTCCTCTCCTAGGGAGTTCAGGGTTCCCTTCTGAGTTGGCTGATTCTTTAAAATTTTCTATTCCCTTTCCCTCTTTTCACGGTGGTCAGAAGTTTATCTACATACTAGGGCAGCTTTCTTTGGATCCAGGTAGATTCCAAGCTGAGTACCTTACAGTGTGCCTAAGAGAATAAATGAAATAGAGAAAAGGAATAGAGTTAGCAACAGATCTGTGTAAAAAGAGGGTGGGGGCTGCCTATGCACAATGAGTTTCAGAGAGTCCCATGGTTGAAGGAAGGCCTGTTAGCTGAACCACAGCTAATTTAGTGAGGCATTAGGGAAGATTATTACAATTCTTACTTTTGTACCCTTGGAGGCCTGAAGTTCCTGTTGGTATGAAGGGCTTGGGACATGCTCTTCTCAATGTCCACGTCCAAAGTTATTCATTCTTGCCCAGAAGAGACAAGAAAGGCTAAGTTACAGAGCCACTCTGTTTCCTTTGTTGTTCAATAATAATAGCCATCATGTATATAGTGTTTTAAGGTTCACAAAGTACTTTCTATGTGTTAAATCATGCAATCCTTACAACAACCCTGTGAGGTAGGTTCTATTATTATCCCTATTTTACAGGCAGGTGAGTATAAATGACTTACATGACTTTCACAGGGTTACGCAGCTAGTTAGCTAAGTGTCTGAGGGAGGATTCAAACTCAGGTCTTCCTGATTCCAAGTCCAGAATTCCACTTCCTCTATCATCTAGTTGCCACATGCTACACTGCACCCTTTGGGCTTGCAGGCTCAGAGGACAGAAAAGGAGAAAGATGACTGGTAGCATGGTATAGAAGGAGCCCTGCCTGGGGAATCAGAAGATTGTGGTTCTATGACCAGCTCTGCCGCTGATTGACTGTGGCAAGTCACTTGTCTCTGGGCTTTAGTTTTGTCGGCTGCCAAATGGAGTTTGACTATATTAGTTTCTTAATGGGAGGTCACAAACTTTTCAAAAAATCATAACTGTGTTTCAATATAATTGGATTCCTTTGCAATCGTCTTTTTATTTCAGACATTTAAAAATATTATTCTAAAAATGGGTTCATCCATTTCACCAGATTGCCAAAGGGGTTCAAGATACAAAGCAGGTTAAGAATTCTTGGATTAAACAGTCTCTATTGTCCCTTCCATCTCTAACCTTCCAGCAGTCTTTGAACTGTGCCCTACAGTGGTCCACTCCCGTGAGCTAACAGACAATTCCATGTTAACAGCACAAAGCTGATAAACATTTCCACTTTCCTAGGCTGTTTTGGCAGCTAGGTGGCTCATTGAATAGAGTACCAGGCCTGGAGTTAAGAAGACCTGAGTTCAAATCCATTCTCAGACATTTACTGGCTGTGTGACCATAGGCAAGTCACTTACCCCTGTTTTCTTCAGTAAGATGAGCTGGAGAAGGAATGGCTAACCACTCCAGTATCTTTGCCAAGAAAACTCCAAATGGGGTCAAGAAAAGTTGGACATGACCAAAACAACTGAACAACAACAAAGGGTGTTTTTATTCCTGGGACTTTCTTCAATAGGTATTGAGAAATGAAATGACCATCTTGTGGAAGGGGGGAAAGACCTTCCTGCCTCATGCCTACTGGCCGCCCGAATCATGAGAGAGGCCAATCTCTTAAAAAATATTATAAGGCCAACCTTATGCTGAAATGAAGCAGGCAGCTATCCATGTGAAACATTTTGAGGAACACTCCTCTCATCCCAAGTGTTCTGCTATTTGACGTTCTATCAGGATCATTCATTTATGATAAGTACCCCCCTTCTCCAGGGCTCACAAGTGCTAGAATTGGAAAATGAAGTCATTCGTCCAAGGTCACACAGGTGCTAAGAAGCAGGAATAAGATTTAAATTCTGGTGCTTTGACTCCCAAGTTGATCATTTTTTCCACCTTACCATGCTGTCTTTCAAGAGGGTCCAGGGAAACATGAGAACCCACTGGTGGATATCTGGTGGGAGGGATAATAACAATAATACATGCTTTTGTAATGCTCTGATGTTCATAAAGTACTTTCCTCACAACAAGCTTGTGAAATAAGTGGTACAAGTATTACCCCTACTTTACAAATGAGGAAACTGAGGCTCCAATGAATTCAGCAATTTGCTCATGGCAAACAGCCAGGATTTGAATCCTAACTCCAAGCCCGGTACTCTTTTCATGCTGCCTTTCATCAAGTAAAGGGCAAGTGAAGGGTGCCCAAGCCAATGGTCAACACAATCATTATTTGGTCCAAAGTTAGTGCCAACATCTGAAAGATCCAGTAATCTCTGTACCTCTCTTACCTTACCCCTTTTCTCTTTCAGAGTTAATTGCCTATCTAGGCAGAACAGTGGATAGAGTAATGGCCCTAGAGTCAAGAAGTCCTAAATTAAAATCTGGCCTCAGACACTGACTAGCTGTGTGACCTTGGACAAATCATTTAACCTCTATTTACCTCTGTTTCTTTATCTGTAAAATGGGGATAATAAAAGCACTTATCTCCCAGGGTTGTTGTGAGGCTCTAATGAGGTAATACTTGAAAACTGCTTAACATAGTGCCTGAAACATAATAGATGCTGCATAAATGCAAGCTATTTTTGTTACAACTATTTGTATTTAGCTACTCTGTGGAATGGTCATAATATACCGTAAGTATATTTATTTATATATTATATAATATTATTATTATAAGTATATTCCTTGGAACAAGTAGACGGCAAAGTCTTGGTTTGGTGGGATGACAATTAGTATTGTGGGGCTCGGGTGGATGCTGTCTGAATTAAACATGTTCTGGGGTGAACTTTCTTATACTGGGTATGGAGTGAGCGCATGTCACAAGTATGGCCCATTTCGTGGTGACAGTTTCCTTTTGTTCATATATCTTTTAAGAAGGCCAAAGTTCTGTTAAGAGATCTACATGACACTCTTATTGGAATTTAGGGATTTTCCTTCTCTCTGCCCTCCTCCCCCATCCCCAGCCCCACCTGACAGCTGAACCAGGAGGCCTGTTTTCCTATGGAGAGCCCCAGGTGCATTTCAGCTGCTACTTTGGAACTCAGCCCATAACATTAAATTTTTTTAGATAATTTTTTTCACCTTTTACAATCTTTGAATTTTAATGGAGTGGGTTTTTTTTTTATCGTATTACAAGCTGGAAAGAGGGCAAAGCCTATTGTACTGAAAAATGCAACCAAGTTGCAGTTGGAAAACCTGGGCTCTGCGCAGATTGTCTGTGTGACCCTGGGAAAAATCATCTCATCTTTTGGGCCCTCAGTTTTCTTTTCTGTAAAGGGAGGTGGTTAGAATGAAATGCTTTCTAATGTTCATTCTAGCTCTGACAGTCTATTCCAAGGTCTTTTTCCTTTCTGGCATTATATCCCTGAGGGGCCTTCAAGCCTTAACAATTCTGTTTGAAGGTCTCTAGCACTCACATTCTGTGATCGCCTCACTGGTGGGCTTTATTTGTTTGTTTGTTTGTTTTGGTCCAGATCTGTGTTTTAATCAGTTTAGGGAACTCCAAGTGTAGAAGTTCCTTGCATTGATACAGAGGAAACACCTGTAACTTAGAGACTTAGAGACTTTTTTAGCACCATAGACCACCCCCCCACCCCCCCGCCCTGACAGTCTGATGAAGCCTATGGACTCTTTCTCAAACTAATGTTCTTAAATGCATAAAATAAAACAAAATAAAGGAAACCAATTCTACCAAAATTCAGTTATCAAAATAATAAAATATACAAGCTCCCAGGCCTCGCCAAAATCTATCCAGAGACCCCTTGCAAATCCATGGACACCAGCTTAAGAATACCTGGCTTAGAAAGGTGCTAGCAGGGCTTAAAGCCAGGACTTCCTGACTCCAATACCAGTCCACTCATTATCCATTCTGTCATATTAGCTCTCAAGAATTTAAATAAAGTAATTACTTAGCCTTTACTAAGTGGAACTCAATTGTGACAGGGTATTTCCCTTTCACATACTATACAAGGTTGCATACTCTAGAACCACCAACCCCATACCCATTAATAAGGAGGTTTAATGCTCCTATAAGATTGATCAATGGGAATGGAAGTGGTCAATTCTTTTGTATATTCTGACCATTCCTGTCAAGCCATTTTTTTTTTTGTGGTTTCCATACTGGTATAGTCTGCAAATGTCAAAACAATGGTCCTTAGGTCCTTTCTCCTAATCCCTGTAGGCCCTTTGGACTAGGAGTAACAAGATGATACAGTGGATAGAGCAAGGAAGGCCTGAGTTCAAATTCACCTCAGATACCTATTATCTGTGTGACTCTTGGTAAATCTTTTAACCTCCATTTGTCTCAGTTTCCTCCTCTGTAAAATGGGGATAATAGTAGCACCTACCTCCCGTGGTTGTTGTGAAGATCAAGTGAGGTAATTGTTAAGCATTTAGTTAGTGCCTGGCACTCTGTGCCAAGTGCTGTGTAAATGTTAGATATCATTAGTATTCTCACTGTTGTACTTAGTATTCCAAGACCAGAATGTTGTGTTGTGGTCCAATTGAAAATAACAATTCCTCAGCAAAAGGTTTCTACAATTTACTTCTACATTTACTCCATAGCCCACACACAGCACACAAGCAGGTGCCAAAGATACCATTGTTCAAAAACATGGAACAGAGGTGCTGAGGAGAAAAGGAATGAAGGGAGATGGGGCAGAAAAAGTCCAACCCTGTAACACAGTGAATCTCAAGCACTTATAAGAAAAGTCATCTCATCTATTTGGCTTTCTCCCCAAAAGAAGTACCTTTCCCTTCTCCTGTGCCAGTAATTGAAAGCATTGGTGGATCTAGGTTCTAATCCCCACTTTGACACTTGTTAGCTCCATAGCTTTGGACAAATCCCTCCTCTATAAAATGGGAATGATAATACATGCACTCCCTACCTCCCAGGGAAGTATGGAAAAAGTCCTTAGGCTCTCTCCTAGGATCTTGGGAGTCATCTAGCCCTAATTATACTTGAACAGACTCCAGCCAGTGTTTGAAGATCTCCAGTGATAAGAGACATACTATATCCCAAGGTAGCTCATTACACCTTTGAATGCTTCTAATTATTCCTCATATAAAACTAAAATTTGCTTCTCTACGATTCCTACCAATTGCTGCTAGTTCTGCCCTCTGGGGCCAGGCAGAATGAGTTTAAATAAGAGAAGGATAATAGGATAAGATGATGATAAGATAGCCCCTCCAAGGATTTAAAAATAAGTATCATACCTACTCTTCTCAGTCCTGAGTCTTTTCTTCTCCAGGCTAAGTATTCCTAGTTCCTTCAGTCAAGCTTCTTATATTCTGGTCTCTATACTTCCACCTTTCTTCTTGCCTTCTTCTTATTCTGCCTCAATTTATATACATTTTTCCTAAAATGTGGCTCCCATCATTAAATAGATCTGGTCTGAACCAGGCAGAGGGCAGTGGGACTATTACCTCCCTTTGCTCTAGGCACAATGCTTATTAATATCGTCTAAGATGGGCTTAGCATTTTGGGTTGCAACATCATCTTGTTGATTCATATTGAGCCTTTAATCCACCAAATCCCTCAGGTATTTTTCATAAGAGAGCAGGTAAGTGGCACAGTGGATAGAGTGCTGGGCTGGGAATCAGAAAGACATCTCCCTGAGTTCAAATCTGGCCTCAGACACTTGCTACCTGTGTGACTTTGGGCAAGTCACTTAACCGTATTTGCTTCAGTTTCCTCATCTGTAAAATTAGCTGGAGAAGAAAATTGCAAACTACTCCGGTATCTTTGCCAAGAAAACCTAACCAGGGTTATGAAAAATCAGACACAACTGAAAAATGATTGGATAATACTTTTCATAAGAATTGTGGTCCGGTCACACTTCCTTTATAGTTGTGAAGTTTATTTTTCCCATAAGTATAGAACTTTACATTTGTCACTAATTCTTTTATCAAGTTTAGCCCATCTTTCCAACTTGTCAAGCTCTTTGTGGATCCTGACCTTCTGTGTCACATGTAAGCTATCCCAGCCAGTTTTGTGTTTACAAAATGACAAGCATGTATTCTATAGCTTCATCCAAGTCATTGACAAAAAATATTAACCAGCACTCAGCCAAGGACAGATCCCTGCGGCATCCTAAGAGAGCCAACTGTTATTATTACAAAGTATACTCAGCTCAAACTCCGTCGGTCCCAGACACCCTGCTTTTGGAAAGGAAAAGCACACATGATTTCACTCAGAGTAACCCTGATGAAATTGATTGTATTGTGAAAAAACCAAATGGGAAACCACCAAAGTCTGTTGCTAGTTGTATTTTAAAGAAAATCTTCCTCATTCTTACAGGAGAACTCTTGGTAAGGGTAGAAGATGGGACAAGAATCTTGCTGTTGAGTGAGCCATACACTTCCTTGGTGTTATAATTGGTAGAAGAGGAATATTTATCAACCCCTGCCCCCATCCCTCACCCCTTTAAACATCTAGAAACAGTATAAATAGTAAAAAGAGACATAGAATGAAAATCCCTGGGTTTCGGCTCTTTTATTTATTTCCTGTGAGACAGTAGATAAGTCACTTAACCTCTCTGGGTATCAGCTTCCTCATCTGTGAAATGAGAATGTTGGGCTAGGTAATCTCAAAGAGCTCTTCCAGCTCTGAAACTTCTGATTCTACTTTATGGTGGCCAGTTCTACCTAAGTTCAGTTTGTGAAATAATTAATTCAAGCACAAAGCCTCCCTTGCTTTTGTTTGTGATAACCTGGGAGCTGTCAGCATGCCTTCTTGCTCTGGTAAAGTAGATCAAGTCTTCAATCAACAAGCATTTATTAAATATCTACTTTGTGCCACATACTGTTCTGGGTGCTGGGAATAGAAGAAAAAAAATGAAATCGTGTCTACCCCTAGTGAGTTTATTGTCTATCTCAGGGCAAATATCATAAAGACCAAATTCTGGGAAATGTGCAATTCAGCAAATATTCACAAACGTAGATGGCTATCTACACACACACACACACACACACACACACACACACACTTACAACAGTGAAAAAATTGTCAAAATCCCACAAGCCCATGGGCACACAACATTGACAGAGAGACACAAAGGCATACAAAAATAAGGATGACTGATAAAAGCAGTCTATACAAATGGCTATAAATTTTTTTCTTGAAGCTGATGATGGAAAAATGGATTCTTGCTGCATAGTTGCTGCATAGGAGGTCCTGCTGAAAATACTTATATATAATTTGACAAAAAGAAGCTTTTGTAGGGAAAAATTATGGTCTAAAGCTTTCTTATTTGGGAAACTCCCAGCTGCTGTGCTCATATCCTAGTTATTATAGTAAAGACTTCCAAATGGAAATATTTGAAAGGAGAATGGCAGGGAAACAATAAAGGTACCCAACTATTTCAACCCAATTTCAATTCAATACATAGAACTTGAATACCTACTATGTGCATCACAAAACCAAAAACCATCATAGACAAGCAGGTGTGGGTCCAGAAAGAAGAATGCCATTGAAATATGATGGAGCAGCAAAGGGAGATTTTCAGAAAACTTTACCTAAACAAAACTTAGCATGGCTGGGGCTGTGATTGAGGGCAATTGGAAAGGGCAGGGAAGGCACAGTAACTGATGTCTAGTGCCAAAGGAGAAGTGAACAATGAATAGCACTGTGTAACTTACATTTCTAGTTGCCTATTGGACATCTTGAATTAGATATTCCATAGACATTTTTAACTCAACACATTTAAAACTGAACTCATCTTCTCCCCAAAGCCCTTCCCTCCTCCAAACTTTCCTATGATTCTCCAGGGTACTACCCATCTTCCCAGTTACCCAGGCTTGAAACATACTTGCTGTCCTCAACTCTAATGTTAGTACCTTCTCTCTGTGGATTGTCTCTAGTTTATAAGATATACATCTCTCTCTCTCTCTCTCTCATTTGTACATAGTTATTTACATATTGTCTCCCCTATTAGGCTGTAAACTTGGTAGGGTAGGGACTGTCTTTTGCCTTTGTATCCCTAGCACTTAGCACAGTGCCTGGCACATAGTAGTTGCTTAATAAATGACCATTGCCATCCAATCTTTTGCCAAATCCAATAATTTTACCTTTGTAACATCTCTTGTATATATACCCATTTTTTCCTGAGACTACCACCATCTTGGTGCAGGCCCTCATTACCTCATGCCTGACCTATTACAACAGCCTGCTAGTTAGTCTTCCTGTCTCAAGTCTCTCCCCATGCCCGTCTTAATGCACAGGTTTGACCATATCACCCCCTTCCCCATTCAAAAAATTCTAGTGGCTCCCTATCACCTCCAGGATCAAACATAAAATCCTGCTTGGCATTCAAATCCCTTCATACATACCTTCATGCATAGCCCCTCCTACCTTTCCAGCCTTCTTACACCTTATCCCCACATACTTTGCAATCTAGTGATGCTAGCCTCTTTGCTGGTCCACCACATGATTCTCCATCTCCCAACTTCAGGTGTTTTCACTATCCATCCCCTATGTCTGGGATTTTGTTTCTCCACATCTCCTCCTCCTGGCATCCCTGGCTTCCTTCAAATCTTAGTTAAAAACCTACCTTCTGCTATAAGCCTTTCCAGTCTTTTTTAGAGACAATCCATTGATTGTCTCCAATTTATCCTATATGTATGTCTGTACAGGGTTGTTTGCATGCTGTTTCTCCCATTAGACTGTGAGTTCCTTGAAAGCAGGGACTGTCTTTTGTGTTTCTTTGTATCCCTGGGACTTAGCACGATGTCTGGTGCATAGTAGGCACTTTTAACTGACTTGTTAACTGACTGCTGAAGTAGAGAACAGAATCTGTGTTTCAGATTAACCCGAGGACATTATTAAGAGCTCTATAGCTTCTAGCCATCAGTTAAACAGATTTCAAGGAAAGGTTGCTTAGCGAGAGACAAGGATTTTATAGGTACACCTAAGCACTGCAGCCTTCTTGAATTGATTAACCTTCCCTAATTAGCAATTGCTGCTACAAAATCAAGAATATGAATACCCACATAAAATTATTAGCTGAGAGAAAGGGGCAAGAGGATAAAGACTTTTTTTTCTCTACTACTATGTTGAGCTACTGATGAAATTAATGAGAAGAAAATTGTCTTGCAAATGACAGGCATGTGAGAAGAAGATCACCAAGCAGGGTACAGAGAGAAAAGATCAAAAAAGACATCACAAAATACTCTTTCCATATGTTAAGGGTGGGAAGGGAGGTGGGAGGAGTACTTCAGAAGTGAGAATGTCAGCAAGATGAGAGGCAAGATGAGAGAGATTAGAGTGACAGCCAGGCCCGGTCCAGGACAGCAACAGGGAAACTAGGAGGGGCATCTACTAGAGACTCAAATGAATCCACAGGCATTCTAGAGTAGTTACAGGAAAATGAATGTAACTGTCTTAGAGATGTTCTGGAGGGGCAGAATGACCTTTCTCCTGCCCTACTCCTTTCTGTGCTAATTTCTCCTTCTATAAATTTAGGGATGATGAGAAAGGAGAGCCATTTGACTCAATGATAGCTCCAACCTAGAGTTTTGCATCTGTATCTTCCTTGGACAAATATATTTTTCAGCTCCTGAAATTATCCATTGGTTTGGATGTCTACATGACCAGTAGATCTTCTGCTTATGTGTGAAACATCTTATCATCACCTTTATGTACTTTGGGCAAAGGCTGACATAGTTAAGTTCATTCTAGAACTCTGGTGTTATTCCCAGCATAGTTCAGGGACTCATTTGTACATTGGTTAACATAAATCCCCTTCCTCCTAGCCATGCACTATGTAGTTATCCCAACAGTCTGCTTTATTACCAAATCATCAAGGAATATATCGTGGTCTAATGGAAATAGCCCTATCCAGCAATGTCCCTATCAGTGAAGACAAAGCCTTCCAATGACAGCCTCCCCATCAACACCTTCATTAGCAGAAGTAGAAAGTAAAGGTAAGTAAGGTAAAGGATATAGTGATGCCTTACAAGCCATTTGACATGTGAAGTTAAGGTGTGCAAAATAATCAAATACTAAATAAAATTATATTGGGATAATGGCACAGTGCATTATTGGAGGGAGTAGAATTTGTACAAAACCATTTTCCTAATGGGTACCTGCTTTCTGGTGCCAGAAAACAGAAAATATACATCTGAAAGTCTTAGAAGAAGAGGAAATGTTAAGTCAAACTTAGGGGATGTGTGTGCGGGGGGAAACCTGATGCACTCAAGACTATAAAGCAAATGGGGACAAGTTTGAGAGAGAGAACACCTGCCCCACAAGCAACAGAACCTTGCCAAGGCAGAGGGAGCTCCTGATCCTGGACAAAGGTGATGAGAAAGAAACGAAGGCTCTACCTCCTGCAGCTCCCAGGGAGACCTAGAATTCAGCTTCCTAGAATTCAGCCACTCTTGAGGATCAGAGGACCCTGGATGAGTCCCTTATGCTACCAGTCCCTCCCCATAATTAAAACCAAATTATCTACAGGTCCACTTGAGCAAGCTTAGCCTCAATTCAGGGGCACCTCTTTCTTCTGAGCTCCCAAATTCCTCTAACAAAGAAAAAAAGGCCTTTTCACTCCAGGACTAGAGATAAAAGGCTTAAGATGCAAATGCAGGGTTGATGTAACTAACACTTTGGTGCAATGGACCCAGTCCATCAATCAACAAGTGCAAATGACTATTTATCAGATCTATTTCCTGTTTTGCCCATGGGGGAGGGGGGGAAAGAAGCAAAGGATCTTGGTTATCTTAGAGGGCATGTGTTGGGGGTGGGGGAGAAGGAGTGTGAGGTGTGGGGGGGGTGAGAACGAAAGGAAGCTGGTTACATTAGACAAATTTCAAAGCATCACAGTTTGGTCTAGAGATGGCCTTGTTTTACTTTCACTTGAGTGAGAATCAAACAAAATGATAGAACCATGGAATTTCAGAGTGGAAATGTACTGGAGACATAGGTATTTACTATTGTCATATAGCTAGGGGGGGGAAAGGTAGTTCTGTTTCAGATGATTTATGGATATTTTTAAAAAAATATATAACTAACCTTGTTCAAGGTAGCTTCCTTTCTACACTGGAATGTGATTCTAAATTTACCTCTAATTCATTATGTGACCTTTAGTAGGGCATAAATTCCGAACATCAATCAATCAATAAATATCTCTTAAGCCCCTCCTATATGTCAGACATGTTTCCCTACCAGGCTAGCATGTTTTTTCTACCTGTAGAATAGGCCCAGCCTAACTCAGAATGAGTTATGTATGAAGATCATAGATTCAAGAATAGTTGGAAAGGCTTTGAAAAGTGAATATACAATGATACAGAACAGATTAGGATGCCATGCATAAGAGAAGTACCAAGTAGTAGAGAGAAAGTTGGCTTTGGATCTAGGACTTGCATTCAAGCGTCAGAGCTGCCAGAGGATCATGAAATATTAGAGCTGGAGGGGTCTTTAGAGGTCATTTCATCCAATCCTCCTTACTACCAATACCCTTCTACTACTAAGGCTAGGAGTGGGAAGGTAGCTTGCCCAAGGCTGCAAGTTACAAGGTCACCTATGAGTAGGAGAGTTCGGACTCGAACACGTGTCCTAGGACTTCAGGTCCAGTGTTCTTTCTACTGTATCATAGGCTGTCGCTTAACTGTGTGACTTCTCTAGGACTCAGTTTCCTTATCTGTAAAAATGAAGATCAAAATACTCATACCACCTTCCTCGCAGGGTTATTGTAAGAAAAGTGCTTTAAAAAACTTAACAGTGCCATAGAAAATTGGTATCGGCCTTTAAAATATGTGCCATTTTAAAGGAGATAAGGAAAATGCCCAGTGATTGTCAGTGGCCAATGAGATTCACTGTTTATGCTTCCCAACATTATTGCTTTGTCTCTTGGCTTTAGGAAGACCAAAGTTTGTTTTCATTTTTTCCCTCCATGCTAAAGAGAAGGCAGGGCCCAGGCCCCACATTCCACTCTAAATAAGGGATTGGAGGACCGTTAAATCTAATTAGGCTGATTTTGCAGCTTTGAAAGAATTTTTTTTTAATTCTGTCGACTGTCTCCCCCAGGCAATCTTGCAATAACTAGTCAAGCCATGAACTCAGCTCCCAACTCACCACAAATCAGGGTCAATACAACTCAGCATCCATATTCATCAATTTACCTTCTAGCTAGGCTAATGAGTCAGTCAGTTCAGGAATATTTGAGAATTGTTTATTCAGTTTGGGGATTACTCTGGATCCTGGGTTCTCCTGCTCTCTCCTGCTGCCAACGTTTTGGGCTTTTCCCTGTTCATGAGATCCTTCCTTCCTAGGAGAGAAAGGCAGCTGTAACTTCAGAAAACACTAAAGGTTTGGGGAAGAGACTAAGAAGGAGATTGAAATAAGTCCTAAAATAGAATTTGTGCTTCCTAATGAATATTCTTTATCTCAGTCTCCTCGTGAGCACAGATAACTGAGAGTTGGCCATAATGTCTTGATGAAAGGAAGGAAATAAGATATATGAATGATATCCCAAGGGAAAAAAATAGATTGCTAAGTCCAAACTAAAGAATAGAAGGAGAGGATCAGTCTCTTTCCAAGAACTCCTCAGAAAGGAGTAGGCCCAGACACAGTTCTCAGGTGATCACGGAAACACACCTGAACATGATTCTGTGATCTTGTGTCTCCAATATGGACTCAAGATCACAAGTGTGGAAAACCAGAGGTGATGGTAGCAAAGACAGTGAGTTTAATACCCTTTGAACCAAGAGAAGATCAGGAAGGGAGACCAATGCACAAAACTGGAAAGAGGTCACTGAATTTCACTAACCCTTCCATCCATCACAGAATAGAAAGAATGCTGCAAAGAATCCAATAACAATCTGTATTTATATACTATATATACAATCTATATTAATCCAATAATGATCTACACACAGCTTAAAATTCACTTCTCGAAAAAAATTCCCTCAATCAGATAAGCCAAGGAAACTCCATAACTGTAACTGTTCCCCAGAAAAGTAACTTTAGCCTTTTGTAAAGGATAGAGGAAACTGAAAAAAGAAAAACAAAACCCTCAATTACCACATCCTGTCATGGTAGTAAGAAGACAATGTAGAAGAGGATGGAAACTTGTCATTTCTATAGAAAATATGGCATGCATTTTAAAAAATTGTTTTACATTTCTAAATGGTTGTTGTGGAAAAAAAGAGCTTTTTATAAAAGTCAATAAGCTAGAAGAGTCCCAGAGACTATTTAAAACCTTTATTGGAAGGTAGCTCAAGATGAATGTGTGTAAGGATCAAAAAATGTCAGGTATTTGACAAAGGAAAAGATCTGAATGGCTAAGTGAGAGAGTCAAAGGAGGTTATCACTGGGAAAAGGGCATCTTTAAAAAATGGAAACATCGTCTAAGCAAAGAGAACAATGGAGGCCATAAGGTGGGACAGGTCAGGTGTGAGCTTAAAATTGGAGTTGGAAGAGCTCTTTGCAAGGGACCTTTGTATTTTATTAGACCACCAAAGGTATAAGATATAAAGTGATGGGGCCAGACCAAGAATCAATGGAACCACTCGAAGCTCAGGGTGCTCAAAAGGAGCACTCAGGTATCACAAGGAGATAGCAGAAAGATTGGTTGGGTTCTTTGTTTTAGTCTCTACTGAGAGGAGAAAGGGAGAGATAGCAGGAGGAAGCAAAATGATGATATGTACATGAGAGGCACTAAATCAAAATACCGGCTGCCTTAGAACTCTGAAGAAACGACCGGGAAGTTGAGGAACATGTAGGAATTCTAGACCCTGGTAAGGGAAACCTGCTTCAATATACCAACCTTTCATTTAAGACTCCTAGCTCTTGGTTGTGATTTGTCCTTTATTCTTGAAGAGGACCATAACATCAGGGAGATGATGACATGGCTTGCATTGACTTTGATTTGAGTGCCGGAGGGCTGTGCAAAGTCATCAGACTCACTTTCTCCTCCAGAGCCATCTGACTCCATTGGTTAGATATCTGCCAGGATGACTATGGGAGACTTTGGTCCTTTTAAGCTAAGGTCTTTTCAGGTGCTCAGTTTGAATGAGGCAACACCCATTCAGTGAATAGGCTTTTTAAAGAAATGAGTCAAAGGATGGCCACTTTAATTAAAAAAAAAAAATTCAAATTGGGAGGGGAAGACCCTCAGGGTTGCTGGCCAAAAGAGAAATAATTAATATTTACATTCACTCACAAAAAATAGCCATTAAGTGGTGCTTGGGCAGGGACCTATTGTTGTCCAATCCACGAGATCCAGAGTGAATTGGGTTTAAGGCTTGGTCTTTGAGAAAGAAATCTACCCAGTAAACCCCAAGTTAACTAGGTAGCTTTCGGCCATCAAAATTTCTCCTGGCTGGAAATAAAATTTCTCAACCCTAAGTCCAAAAATGCTGGGTTCTTGCCACCCCTCTGCCACTTTATTGTCTGTGAAAACTTGGGCTAGATGATCTCCAAGATCTTGTCTAGGTTCAAAACTCCTGCGATACTAAGTCTTGATACAAATTCTTCTAGATTGTATAACTTATCAGCAACTGTCCCTTATGGTCAGCAGCAGATGTTGCTCTCATTTGTGCTGCAAAATGATGAGGTTACAGGTTATTGATGACCTATAGAGATGATCGTACCAACGTAGCTGAGGGAAAAAAATAATGAGCACCCATTAGTCTTTCCATATTTGCGAAAGATTTCAGGGCAGGAAGTTTTTAAGCAAGAGACTGGGAGAAAACCTGGAGGGCAACAGACTTTGACACACATTAAATGTAGTTTTACCTCTCATCTCTCGGAAAGCACTTCCCAAATAATGATAACTGATACATATAGCTGGAATGGACCACATTAGTAATAATTTTAATGTTTGCAAAGCTCTTCACGCAAATTATTTCATTTGACTATCACAACAACCCTAGTTAGTAGGTAATGCAGATGTTATCATGACCACCCTCCCCTCTCATTTTGCACAGGAGAAAAATGGTCTCATAAAGGTTAAATAACTTGCTCGTGATCACACAGCTAGTAAATTTCGGAAGCAAGATTTGAATCCGTGACTTCCTGAATCCCAAATGTGGCTCCCTAATCAGAATACAACTACCTCTTCCTACACAAGTAGTCTGGTTTCATCTCCCTTGATGGTACCTTGCCTTAATTCTGCAAGAAAACACTTCCCAGCAATGCCTACTCCCCCAAAGTTCCATTAGCCGAGGGACAAGGAAAATGTTGTTAAGTCTAGACTCGTGTGAAATAATCTCAGAAAAGATCATTAGACACAAAACATTCCGGGTCCCACTTTTAAAAAAAGGATTAGGGTTTTGTGAATAGTTAATGATCCCTCTTCCCATTTAAAAACCTTTGTCCCACCTCTGATACATGTCGACCTACGATCTTAGGCAAGTCATTTACTATCTTGGTGCTAGAAGCAATTCTTTAAGTCAACTACAAGTTGCTGAGAGGGTGCCAGATTGCACTGTTAAAGGGAATTTCCTCACCTGAGAATTCCCTCTGTGAATGAAATCATAGGTCCAGTCTCTATCTCTATCCCTATAGAAATAAAAAAATCAATAAAATATTTTTAAAATACACAAAAGAAAATGAGTTCAGAAGGGGATGCACATGGGGTTGCATTTCTTAAACTGAATATATAAAACTATACACACAGAAAACTTCACAGGTTTTTACATAATTCTCTTTCTTGTTCTGCTTTGTATGTTGAAATAGTTATTGATAATTGTCAAAACATAATAAAAAATAAAATTCATTTTTCAAAAATAAGAGGCTTTGAGTCCAGAAGACCCTACTTATTCAAGTCTTGACTCTGAAACCTATTAATTATGTTACTGAACCTCAGTTTCCTCATCTGTAAAACAGGAATATAAATAGCACTTAATGTGGTTTTGTGAGGCTCTAGCGCATGTGAAGTATTTTTGCAAACTTTAAATCTCTATATAAATGTCAGCTATTAGTTTTCCAGAGTTTTAGGAACACAGCTTTCGATTGTTTGTGTACAGATTGTCTACTTTGTGTCTTATTGGTGGCACATTTGAAATCCCAGAATGATTTCCCTATGGCATCTAATTTGCTTCTGTGCCAACTCCCTGCTCTCACTCAGAGTGTGCTTGGGGATGTGAGCTCATTTTAACTAGATGAACAGCTGACACAATTAGGAAGGTGAAGCTATTCGTATAAATGATTGCTAAAGTACAATCCAGAAATTGTTTTTGAGCCTTTTACAATTTTGGATTGTTCCAATCGTTGCTCCCCTTTGTTAACATGGACAACTGGGAGTCAACTGTAATTCTGTGCTGATCTTAAGACTATGGTCTCAAGGAATTCAGTTGGGATGATTCTGTGTATCTTTCCAACCCCAAACTCATTCTACCTATGGTTGCTGTTGCCAACTGGTGATCTAGCTTTAGTCCCAAAGAATATGAGTTAGTGAGAGGAGATGGTAGGAGTTGGTACAGAAGAGCATTATCCCAGAGGAGCTCCCTAGTGCTAATTACAGAGGACAGAATCTTAGGCGTTTCACTGAGAGCCGACAGTCCCAAACTGAACTGTTCATCTCTGCTTCTATCTTCCTGCTCACGTCAAACCAATTCTTCCAGTCACCTTGTCATTAGCCTGCTGTGTTGGTAATATTAGTTACATATGATGACAATTAGAGGTAGAATCTCCCTGGCTCCTGATAGTATATTAAGGCAGAGCTGCAACTATTTTAAGATTTTAAGCAGATTTATACTTCGTGCTTCAAAGAATGCCAACCAGCAAGGAAAATATGGTAACCGTTGCTTTAAATTATAGCTATCATTACTTCAAAAGGATATTCAATCAGAAACCACTGCAAACTAAAACTATTTACATCTCCTGACACTTGAAAGCAAGCAAGTAGTTTTAGCCTGTCAGCCCTGGACATGTTGGCTACAAAGAGAAAGGCACCTCTCTGGTCCAAAAAGAAAAAAAATACCCAACACTTGCAAACCATCAGGAACCCCAGAAGAAAAATACTTGGAGAACCTTCAGGTTTTATCCTGACCTCTTCCTTACTTCACAGGATTGTGAGGCTGTCCACAGTTTGGGACAGGTTCGAGAACTCTGGGATGCTCAGGTGGCCTACCTATTAGACAAATCCAAACCAACCAAATTTTTTTTTTCCAGTAGCCCTTTCCCAGACTGAGAAACAGCCCATTCCCATCTGATCTCTGACTCCCTATTCTCATTTGCTACTGGTATAGGAAGTATAGGAAGCTTCCTTCCTTCCAGTACAGAAAGCTACAAGTTTGTGTTCTGCATCTTTGCAGAATGATGGATAGATGGAAGTAGGGTTGGTGGGTCAAGGAGTGACTGGATGGCAGATCACAGAACATAGAGCTGGAAGGGGCTTTAGATATTATCTCATTCAATCTCCTTATTTTATAGATGAGAAAACTGAAGCAAAGGAAGTGAGGGAATTTATCCAATGTCACAGAGCAAAGCAACTATAGAGTCAAAAGGTACATATAGGGCTCCAGCATTTTGTGTTTAAAAGCTTTGAAGGAAAAGTTCAGACTTCATTATGGGCTTGGAATATCAGAACTCCTGATCAGCTTGGGGGCAGAACCAGCTCTAGAAACAAGCAAATTATGTACTTCTTTACCACTATCCCTCTCCCAATATCATGTTCTTCATATCTTTATTCCAGAAAGGAATGCTGGCCAAGTGGAAGACAGCAGGTACAATGGAATGGTACATACATTAAAGTCCTTTGGGTAGCCTGAAGATGGGTAGAAATAGATGTCTAAGATTTCCTCCCTGGTATCTTCTAGCAAAAGAAATGGCCTTACTGCCCTGCCCCATAGTCTGCTATAAGTCTGGGGAAGGAGAGTGCATTATCCTTCTTTTTTAAAAGCTCTTCGTTCTCACCAGCCCTTCCCTTGGCAAACAGTCTCTGAGAAAATTGAGCTGTCAAGAAAATTGTCTTGGCTCAGGTCTAAAGGAGATTGGACCAAATGGCAACACAGTCAGGAGACTTGGGGCCTGGACCTAGTTCTGGAACTCCCTGGCTATACACCCTTGGGCAAATAACTTTACCTCTATGGACCTCAGCTTAACCATCTATCAAATGGACATAATAATATCTATACTTCCCCACCCCACTTTAAAAGAGTATGGGTCAGGAAATGGTCAAACGACAAATGAGAAAATGCTTTACAGTTAGAAATAAAGGCAATATTATGAAGTTAAGTTGTTGGTAGGGATTCAAAGTGGGAAATGAGGGAATGGGGCCCATATGGAAGGAAAGAGGGATGATCAAGATTATAGTTCTTTGTTTATTAACTTCCTCATTGCAATGAGAGCCACTGAGGCACAGGACAAAAGCTACATTTCTCAGAGGTAGAAAATGAGTCATAGCAGGGAGAGTATACATCCTAGGGTTTGCAGGATTATGCCAAATTCAAATAGCCTGTCCCATTTCTCCCATAAACCAAACAACCCTCCAAAATCCTTTGAGTTGTCATTTGTGGTTTAGAAGGTACCGCCATGAAGAGGCACTGGGGATTGTGTCTGCAGCTAGAAAGACATCTGGTTATACCAGGCTCTGTGCTTGACCCCAAGGATCTCAAAAGTCCAGTTACTTCATTTGTTTAGGCCTTTATCCTTCAACTGGACTCTTAAGTTTCCTGAGGAAAGGACTGTGCCTTGTAATTCTCTGTGTGCTCCACAGTGTCTTTTGGGGTTCTAAGTACATAATAGGCACTTGATTGTTGGTAAAAAATTCTATTTATGAAGCTTTTAAAGCTAATTTTAGGTATGAAGGTTGATAATAAAAGGAGGATATGACCAAGTCTCAAATAAACTTATGGAGAACACTATATAAATGGTCTTTTGGGCAAAGCTTTTTTTTTTTTTTTTTTTTTTTTGGTGGGGAGGGAGGCAAAATTCCTTTCCTGAAAGCTTGGAAATTCAAGAAACAAGTAATCTGGAGACATAGGATTTCGTAAAGATCGGGAGTGTGGCATCAAGATTTTACCCTCCAAATAAGCACCCCTTTCACTAATTTTACTGATATACTGTACTTGATTCATTTTGTAATTAGTTTCTTCACCAGTCCAAGAACTTCAGGACACAGATGAGGAAATGGGAAAGGCTGCAGACAAGGCAGCTAGTTTAGGCAAGAAGAGTCTCTTTATCAAAACGAAGGGGAGGAGCTCAGATTCTAAATGTCTAATGTTAATACTAAACATTTTTTATAGAATGCAGTGAAAAGTACGCAAGCCTGAGAGTCAGCTCCATTTTAGACATGAGCCACAATCCTACCACTTGATAGCTATGTTACTCTAAGCAAGACATTTGACCTCTGAGACTCAGTTTTTCCAGCTGTAAAAAATAAAGAGTTTGGACTAGAAATCCTTAAGCTGCTTTCTAGATTGAAATTTGGTAGTCATATATCTTTAAAGTGTAGATTCTGGAAGATATTCAAACACATAAGTGCTAATGATGGAGAGGCACAGAGAGGAAATTGGGGAGATGGGGGGGGGTGAAGTGGCTCGGATGGAATAAACTCTTTACTTAAGCCTCTTACCACCCCGGGGGAATTCTGTATGTTTCTTTCAGATCATAAAATACCCACCTAATTTAACATAAAATGGTGACAACGATGTAGCTACACCACAAGCACTTTGCACCAGACAGTCTATATGATAAGTCATGGGGAATTTAAAAGGTTACTGACATTTTCAGTTATGTATCTTTTCATTAAAGGTAACTACCACTTTAAGCAAATTGTTTCAGGGACTGGAATGCAGCAATAACTGATCTAATTAGTGTAGGTTGTAATTTAGGAGGGTTCATTATGTCACAGACATTATGACTCCTGGGTATTACTAAAGGACTCATTTGTAGTCCTTGAAATGAATTTCTCATGAACACCCATAATGTCACCCCTATAACTAGTATGCAACTTTAAGATGATTTGACATATTTAGACCTCTGACTTTCTTAGGGATTAGGTTTCTAGACAGTAGTAAACAAATCAGCAAACAGTACACTAGATTTATTCTCTGTTACAAGAAAACATAACTTGATGGCCAATTTAGCCTGGAATGGCCATTGAACCCTTCGATTTAATTAGGAGAGAGGGAATGTCCTTTCTAGTGATAACCAAACAATCCTGAGCCTACAAAATTCTTAAATCCATTATTATGTCTTTGAGCTCTCTACCAAGGCAGATAGAAAGTTAAAACACTATTTGGGTATAGAAGTCATTGCCTTAGGTGCTCCACCTCCATCCCTCCCAAACACAGAGCTACACGCAGATTCACAGCAGGCAGATTTTCCAACTTGTAGACCAACTTGCAATTCTGTAACCTGAGTGGGAGGCCAGCCACAGAACACAGATTCATTTTAGCAAATCTCTTTAGGTAGGAACTTAAGCCAAGACAGAAAGCAACTAATTAATGACCAAGTGATTCAATTGAGTGCTAGTGCTTGATTTCTGTGTCTTTTTCTTTCCAGGTTGTTAGATTCAAATGAATACCTATTGTTTAAACAAAACAAACAACACCAACTTGCTTTTGCTTTTTAAGCTTTAGTTAGATCTCTCCTCTTCTCTCTCGATCCCGTAAAGGCGGGGCTACTGAAGTTGTCTTCTTTCTTTTTACTTTTAATTTCTAAACTTCCTCTACAAAACTGAAAGAATGAAATTGAAATGCCAGCAATAGCCATGAAGCTGATTGTTTTCTTAATTACACATAGGTGAAAATCTAGAGTTCAAATTTGAATCTTGCAAGTCAATAAAAACACTTATCAGACACTATGTGCAAGATGTTACTGTATGTTTGTGGGTAGGTTGGTTGGAAAACAGAAATAAAGATAGACACAACACATACTCTTTTTCTCAAGCAGTTTATAATTCAGGTGCATTTTCCACTTCATTTTCAGGTGGAACTGATTCCAGTTTATTCCAATTACTAGCATATTAATGGACAACAATTTCACAGATTCACAAAGCTCATCTCTTTATCACCTGCTAGCCTCATAGAAAATCTTGACTATATTTTTGAGGGGCAACAGTAGAACTTTGAACTTGGTTTTTATAACAACCTTGGGAAGAAGGGAGGGTGTATAGTGTTAACCCTCCTTTTTTACTAATGAGGAAATAGAGGTAAAGTCCACTGACCAAAGTCATAGAGATATGGAGTAATAGATCCATGGCAAAATCCCCAATCTCCTGACACCTTGGTTCTGTGCTCCGTCATGGAAATGTTTGCTGGAGCTTTGCTGAGGGGAAAGACCAGATCATAGAGTCCTAGATTTAGAGTTGAAATGATGATGATGATGATGAATGATGAAGAATGATGGCATTAGAGGCCATCTAGTCCAACCCCTTCATTTTATTGATAAGAAAACTGAGGTCCGAAGAAGGGAAGGTATTTGCCTAAGGTCACAAGGGGAGCAACAGAATCAGGATTCAAATCCTGGTCCTTCGTTTCCAATTCTAGTATACTTCCCTGATCTTTCAGGTCCCATCTAGCTCTAAATCTAGCTCTTAAAGCCTTGTCACATGACCAGAAATCGCATAGATGTTGGGATGCTGCTTGTGACTTCTCTTAAGATGTAGCAGAGATTTAGAATATCTTCCAGCTGAAGACCTTCTTTCTCTAATGCAAGTACCATAAACCAATCAGTTGTCCTGAGGCTTCAGAGAATTTATAAGAGGTCATTAATCTGATTCATAATCGGTTTCCTGCCGAGTTAAGTGGCCCACTTGCTGTTACCACTTAGTATATTTTTAATGTATGAGACTTGGTCTCATAACTTGTCTTCTTGCTTGGAAATATGGGCAAGTAAAAGGTAAGCTATACAAGTCAAGAAAAGAACCTAACATTAACTCAGTCTGCTTCTGTGAAGAGTTTGCTGGTGAAAATATATTCCTACTCACCCCCTCCCAACCCCCACCCCCAATCAGATTGATTTCCAACATCTGGCAATGGAGTACACAGTCCACTACTCTTGAAATGAAAGTTAAAAAGAAAGAAAGGTTCAAGAGCCCTTAGACATTTTGTTGCAGGCAATTCAAAGTTTCACCAGCCTGGGGCACTATCTATGATTGGCAGACCTCTCTTTCAATTGTGATGGTGTTTGCCAGGATTTAATAATAGGGCAGAGATTGCTTTTATACTTTTTTTTTCTTCCTGCTCCAATTTTTAAAGAATTTGGTAGATTCAGACTTTTAAACAGATTCTTATTTTCTGGCCATCCTGCCTTCTGGGTTCCCTAAATTAAGGGGACATTTTAGCTGATTTGGAAAAAAAAAACTTATCTAGAACAATGGCAAAAAGTCATGACATTATACTGGCATGGCGATACTTTCAAAAACATCTTGAGGGAAGTTTGTCTTTGCTAGTTGCAAATCAAAATTCCTCCAGCTGATTTCTATTAAAAATATAAGTTACAGAAATGGTAAATTCAGTCCAAAACTTGCATCAGCTGCTTGATCTGATAGATTGAAATGAAATTTTAAAAAAAAATTTAAAATTCTCCCAGGACTTTCCAGACTTTTTCTGTATTTGCCAGATTGTGATCTAATCCCAGCAATGTCTTCAGGGATGTTTGTGGATCTAGTTTGGGTCCAGTTAAAGTTATTTAGGGCAATCATGTTATACACTTTGCTAGTGGCATTTGGACCAAATCAAAGCATATCAATAATCTAAGCCTCGTGCCCTGGACACTCATGCTAAAATAGCAGCTGCTCATTACGACCTTGCACTTTTTAAAATCTGACATATAAAAATGAAGGACTTTAAGGAAAGCTCTTTAAAAAGGGAGGATAGAGTAGATTTGGGGAAAATAAATTCTGATAAATCATTTCCCCAAATACGAACTCAACCTTATAAAGAGACTAAGTATGTCAGACATTTTTCTTGTAACCAACATCCAGCTGTTTCTTCTAAAGGTTTCCAGAGAACATAGATATATTCTGTTTCTGAAATACTCCAAGAGGGACTATTCAAGTTTTGCTTTTTAAAATCCTGTAGAATTATCTAATGTCTTCTTGTCACTCCTTGCACAGAAGTTTCCATGGGCTGGGCAGATGTGGTTTCAGCACAGTATTAAAGAGGCAAGGTGCCCACTGCCCATTTTCATCTAGATAGATGTAAAACAGATTAAAGTTCTGAGTTTTATTTTTTTAATCTACACTAAGTTTGAGATTTTCAGAGTTCCTCCCTAGATAGAAGAGCTCAAATATAACATCACTGGAGGCCATAATCAAAAGAGTAGATACTTGATTGTTTCAGAGGATGACCATTTTGAGGGCTTGGAAACATCTGTAGTGTGGAGGTAAGTCTCATTTCTCTTCATTAGAAAATGTCCTTATTAAGCAGGCTGCCAGGTTCTGTGCTGAAGACCATAGGTTTTCCACTTCACACCATATCCCAAGGGACTATTCCAAACAAAAGAACTCCACTTGGACACCAATTCTGTCATAACCCTTCAGCTTTGTGAAGTATTTCACTTAATATTTTTAACATCTGTATGGATGCGGGCCGACAAGTCGTTGGAACAGAAACAAGTATGCCCAGAGTAATAATACCTTACATTTACAAAGTGTTTTATACTTTCCAAACCACTTTCACACACATTATTTAATTTGATCCTCATGACAGTCCTGTGAATTGGGCAAGGCAGGTTTTGTTTTCCTTGTTTTACAGGTAAGGAAACTGAGACCTAGAGGTTAAATGAGTTGCCCAAAATTACACAGCAAGAAACTAGACTAAAATGGAGATCTTCTTAGACTTCTGAATTGAATCCAGTGCTCTTTCCCTACACCAGAGTACTCTTTATAAAGCCCATTAGCAGGCCTAAACTTCCATGGAAGGAATGAGCTGCAAAGATATGTGGCCCTTTATCACTGAAAAACTCTTCTTAGCCTCTCAGTTCAGAGGACACCAGAAGAGACTGCTTCTATTGTAAGAAGGGCATCACAGATTTAGAGCTGTTAGGAACCTTTAGGGTTCTAGTCTAACTCTCCCCCCGCCCCCCGCTCCCCCCACCCATTTTACAGATGAGAACACAGAGGTGAATCCAAGGCTCCCTAGTCAGCCCTTCGAGTTCAAGAATACTGGAGATCAGTTCGGGAGCTCTGAGCTAACGTGTGTGCATGGGGGTGGAGGGGGGTAGGGAGATGGTCCTACAACACCTCAGATTTTTTCCGAACTTTCTGTCACTTCGAGTCTCCCAAACTATACTCCTGACTGATTTTAAACTAAAGCAATCTTTCAGCACTTTTGCAGAACCGTGAACTTGTCAGTGCAAGTTTTCAACCCTCCATAGGGTGTAGATTGCAACCCATTCATACCCTCTCACCCTTCGTGGGGAGTCTACCCGATACGCTAGATCTTCCTCTAGGTCTTTTTCTGGTGGAAGGGCTACGTGGCGGGGTAGAAGAGACCTAAGTAAGGCAACAGAAGGAAAAAAAAATCATAGAGCTGCTAATATTCTCAGTTTCAATATTCAATCTATTTCAACACCTTCCACCTCCCCTCTCCTAGACACGACTGATCGGATGTGGCCGGTAGCACGAGGCTACCTCCCATACCGGTCCTTAGTGCCTAAAGCTTCTCCTCTATCTCCTGGAATGGGTTGAATTACATAGGTTTTATAGAAGGAAAAGAGAATTAGCCAGCCGAAACTAGCCAGTATCTTCTACCTCACTTTCACCCGCTTTAAGCTCGCTGCCCCCCACCCTCATCCTCATCCTCAAATAGCCCTTCTAACTTTCCTAAAACTGTTCCGTCTTCCTAGGGATTTCTCTCGGACTCTACCCTTTCTGCCCAGTGATTGCTGCCCAGGCAGCGGGGACTGCCAGGCTCTGAGCCGCTGCGCGGTGCGGCCTGAACCCCGGCTCCTGACTCCGGCCCTTCGACGGAACTGTCTGGCTGAGCTGTCCCCTTCCACGGCTTTCAGAGTCCGCCTCTCTCTGCCTCTGGCAAGCGGGCCCTTTAAGCCTCACACTGCACTCCCGTCTTTATGTCGTTATCAGGACTCCCCGGCCTGCCCAGGTGCCTGCTCTCATTCACTCAATTATAGTCTTCGCAGGACACAATGCTCTCCTCTGAAAGCCTACATTGTGGGGAGATAGAGACACTTTCATGGCAAGGCTTCAGAGCTAAATCCTCTTTTGATACTGTCAGAAACTCCCCGCCAAGCTGACACTGTATGTTAGAGGGAAAAGGGCTCACCGTCGCAGAAAGCTGAAATTAAATTAAACAGGATATTAATACCTAGCAGTTAAGGAAACGATATTTCCTTTTTGATTCTACTCTCAGCACAGGAGCCAAAAAAAGCGTGCCAGCCTGGCCGAACCAGCCTAGTCTTAGGTTTTCTAGAGCAAAATACCAACATGTGTCTTCCCAACAAGAAGTCGCAGCTGGTCCCTCCCCGAGCCCTTCCTCTCCCACTACTCCGCTTCTTTCATATTGCTCCTGACTCCTCCGCGCCCCTTCCCCGTCAGTGACCTTCTCCCTCCTTCCTGACCCCGTCCCCATTGCATAAGCACTGCCAGTATCTCTACGGCAAGGATTCCAGGTCTAGAGCCACTGTCTGCAGAAAATGCCCAGTCTCTTCCCCTTTTGATCTCTCCCACCCCCACCCCTCCACTCCATACTCATTTCCTTTATTAAATTGTTCACTTTGAGCCTGGAACTGTTAACTTGTGGTAGAGCGGCTGGCTGCCCCTTTCTCTGCCATAAACTATTTCTTTAAAAACTGTTCATAACACCCGCCATGTGTCTCATCTATAGTAAACAGAAGGCACTTTCTTCCCATTTGTTCTTCCATGTCCCCCAGTGATGCTCTGGAGGATTTCAGTTCATCCTTCTTTATTAGATTAGGTGAACATCAAGTTCCCGGAAGAGGCATAGGGAAATCAAGCCCATTATGATTCTTCATAGTGTCCTAAGTTAGAGTGACATGGGTGCCCGATTTATATCTTTAAAAAAAAAAACATTATGAAGCCACAACCTGTGGTTTCATCTCCTTTGAGGAACCCTACGGAGGAACATCCGTCGAAGCCGATGTGCATTTCCTTTGTTACTTTATTGTCTTTAGAGTTTCCTGGGGTATTGAAAGGTTAGTGGTTTGCCCAAGATCTCTCAGCTGGTATGTGTCAGAAGCTGTAGCATATAAACTTGGAGAGCTAGTGGAGGAGAGAAGGGCCTGTTGCGCATGGTTCATGGGGTCATGAAGAGTTGAGAACGACTGAACAACAAAAAGCTCTAGCATCCTTAGCCAAGATAGTGGAGCCTCTTAGACACGGCCAACTTGGAACAACTTTTCATCAATCGTCGTTGTCCTTGTCATCATCATCGTCAACAACAAAGCATTTGTTAATAGGCTACCTGTGTATGATATTGTACGAGGCAGTCGACCCAGAGTATGGTGTAGACTTGATACCTAATTTACAGAAGATCATAAGCTGTCCTACCGCTCTGAAGTCCAACCACAGCAGTAGTAGTCATTCTAATGACTCTCATAATCTAATTCTAAGTCTTGGAATATTGTAGAGGCCATCTAGTCAGCCCCTAATCAAAAGATGGTTCCCCTAGACAACATTCTTTTTTTTTTGAGGGGAGAAGGCAGGGCGATTGGAGTTAAGTGACTTGCCCAAGGTCACACAGCTAGTAAGTATGTCAAGTATCTGAGGCCAGATTTGAACTCAGGTCCTGCTGACTCGAGGGCTGATGCACTACCCACTGCACCATCTAGCTGCCCCTAGACTGACAAGTCACTAAGCCTGGGTTTGAAGACTTCCTATAGTGGCAAAGTTCCACCAGCTTCATACCTCTCCCCGTTTAGGGAGGAAGACCATATTTACCCATTCTTTTCAGTGGACTAAGAAAATGAGGCTCAATGAAGCTGAACCACTTATCCTTCCTACTCATAGCGCAAAGATGTCACAGGGTTAAAATAGGATAGAGTCAGGAAACTATCTTAGAGAGGGAAGGGAAGAGAACTCACAGCCAAACTCCTGGACCAACTTCTAGCAAGTCTGCCTTATTCTCTAGTAGGCCTGAACCTCAGATCTGCTACGGGTAATGCACCTGTTTGGGCTATAAATGATCTCCTTCTTGTCTGGAGCAGTATATGCTATTGCATCTCACATCTTCATGCCTTTGCACGGATTGTCCCTCATTCTGGGAACCCTCTGTCCTATCACCTCCAACTCCTACTCCCAAGCTTCCTTCCAAGTTCAGCTACCTCTTACATAAGGCTTTTTCTGATTCCCAATATTGCTACGTCTCCCTCCTGATGTTACTTTGCATGTATTCTCTATTAACTTACTTGAGGACACATCATTTTCTCCTAGTAGAACATAAGCTTCTTCAAAGGCAAGGACTGTTTCTGTTTTTGTCTTTGGATCTCAGCACCTAACACAGTTCCTGGCATGTAGTAGGTGTTAAAAAAAGATTTGTTGAGTGAATGAAGATGAATAAATGCTCCTATAAGTGCCAGGTATTGGAAACAAAAAAAGAGGTAGAAGACATAGTTCCTACCTCATGGAGCTTCAGCTTGAAAGGCAGGATTAGATAGAGCAGAAAGAGCCTTGGTCTTAGAGCCAGAAGACCTAGGTTTGGGTCCTAGCTCCAATTTATATTGGCATGTGGCCCTGGGGGAGTCATCTAATGTTTCTGAGCATTGGTTTCCTTATCTGTAAGAGAGGGATAATAATCCTGGCATTACCTACCTCATAGGTTTGTCATAAGGACAATACTCTGTAAGCCTAAAATGACTATCGAAATGTGAACTATGAATGTTGTTATTAGTGAGGAATGGGGAAGCAGGGAGCAATAAAGACTCAAATCAGGAAACTTCTATCTCTCTCCAATGTTCTGACCTTGAGTCCACAACTCCATCCTACTTTTCTAGATCGTAGGATCATAAATTTAGAGCTAGATTAGACCTTAGAGGTTACCTAAATCAACCCCCTTCATTTTACAGGTAAAGAAACTGAGGCCCAAAGAGGTTAAGTGACTTAATTGACGAGGCAGCTAGGAGCACTGGTCCTGGATTCAGGAAGACCTGTGTTCCAATCTGGCCTCAAACACTTAACCAGCTGTGTGACCATGGGCAGGTCACTCAACCTCTGTTTGCCCGTAGCCTTCACTTCTAGGTTATCATGGATTATTCTTTCACTTGTCCTGTGAATAGGGAAATATATAGATATAGATCTCACTTATTTTACTTCCTTGAATACTCCCCTGTAGGAAGGACTCTTCATTTGTTCATCCATCCATTCATTCATTCATTTCTTTAAAAATTTTTTGTGCTACTAAATATTTTGGGCTTATCAGTAAAGCTAGACTTGTCCTCACTTCTGTGTTTTTCTTACTTAATAAAAGACACAGGAGTCACAAGAAAGAAAAATGCCCCTTGTATTCCACATCTGTAAATGCGTCTTTCAAATTTGTTTTCTATATTCTATTAAAATGAGCTCCTCTGACAACATTCTGGCATGGAATACTGCAGAACTAAGAAGAACAGAAAGATTGATCCTCCATAAATCAGTATGTTTCACTCTAACAAGTAATTATGTGATTGAAACAAGCACTATAAAATGGGCCGGCAACATCTCCGACTTTTGTGGCTCTCAGAATAATAGGACTAAACTTTAGTATCAGATGGTTTGTATTTTGTGCTTTTTTTCAAACAAAAATAAATCATCTAAATCCATGAAAACATAAAGTACAACTGGCAATACAGATGAAAAAGAAGAAGAAAAGGCAGCAGCAGCAGGGAGCGTGATGCATTGAAATTCTCCTCCCAAACAGAGCCATGCTCTCTACCCCAAGAAAGGGCACCTTCAGGCTCCCTGAAAAGGTTAGGATGACACTTTCTCACATCCTCAGTGCCTGGCACACAGTAGGCTCTTAGTGAGAGCCTACATGAATGAATGAATGAATGAGTGAGTGAGTGAATGAATGAGTGAATGAATGAATGAATGGTAGAGGTACTGGTAATGGGGGCATACTTGTTAGAAAGGGCATCAGAGATGGAAGATATACTGATATCCTGGCATTCTACTAAATTTTTCCTTTTTCTGGGGGTGATCATGGTAGTAGAGTATAGACTTATACCTTTATGAATGTAGGGATCTCGTGATGTGAAAACTACCTCCACTATAGTCTTAGTTGTCTGGGGCCATAGCAGGTTGAATAATTTGCCCAATTGTCAACACAGCTAGATCTTTCTGACTCCAATGTCAGACCATTATCCACAATGCCATCCTACTTTCCTAGATCATAAGATCATAAATTTAGAGCTAGAAGAGACTTTAGAGGTTACCTAAATCAACACCTCTCATTTTACAGTTGGGGAAACTGAGGCCCAAAGAGGTTAAGTGACTTAATTGACTTGAAGCAGCTAGGTGCCACAGGGGATAAAGCGCTGGTCCTGGAATCAGGAAGACCTGTGCTCCAGTCTGGCCTCAAACACTTACCAGTTGTGTGACTGCAGGCAGGTCACTCAACCTCTGTTTGACTCAGTTTCCTCAACTGTAAAGTGAGGATAATAATAACAGCACCTACCTCACAGAATCGTTGCAAAGGAAATCATTTTTGTAAAACTCTCAGCATAGTGCCTGGCGCACAGCAGATGCTATATAGATGATTATTCCCTTCCATCTCCATTTCCCCTTGTCCGAGATCACATAGGTAATAAAGTAGCAGGGCCAGAATTCCGACTCAGAATTCTGACTCCCAGTCCGCCGCTCTTCCCATTATACCTTCAACATCATAGGGAGGTTTGAGACTTTACCAACCTAGAGGGCAAGGAGCGGGTCCCGGAACTGTCATTTCCAAAAAAACCCCAAGCTAGGGACTAGCAGAGCTACCTTAGAGGTTGACCACATCAGCATGGGTCAGAGCAAAGAAGGGAGGTGCCCTGACAGTTCTTCTTTTGGTCAGCCAGATGTCTTTCTTTGCCTTGCTGACTCCTGGGCCAATGATGAGCAAACGGAGTGTTGGGCATGAGGAAATGTTTATTGCAGAGTTATAAACCTTTGAAAACAGGGCGTTGATGGTGGAAATGGAAACACATACAGACCATTAAGTGTAATGGCCTGCCTGGGATGGCTGGGCTGCAATAGACATAGATCATATTTGCTGATAGGATACAGAAGTTGTCAGGCTCTGCAGACCTGTCCGAACACTAGTGGCCAAGTAACTGGGACATTGACTCTTTTCCCTCTCCTTAATCCCCTCCAAGGTAAATTTCCTAACCTGTGCACCTCCTTGGTAGCCACTCTGGTTAAAGTACCCAGTGAAATCTGTCCCTAGAGTCTGTGGCCTGAGGATAGGTGTAGGGCTCACAGCAGAAACAAAGATTTTGAACAACAGGCAAGGTATCCATCTTAAATCATAGGATCATAGACTTAGAATAGGAAGCCATTTAGAGGTCACCTATTTCAACACTCATTTGACTGAGGCCTAGAGAGGTTCAGAGATACACCCAAGGTCACAGAGGTAGTAAGCAACAGAGTTGGGGCTCAAACTCAGATCCTCTGACCCCATTTCCAGTTCTCTTACCACTGTACCAAGATGCCATTCAAAGAAAGACCTCCCATCCATTGATGGTCAATCTGTTCCTCATCTCGGTCCCAGCGTCCTTGCCTGGTAAGGAAAATGGTGATCAGTGTACCTAGCTAGAGGCCCGAGGAGCATTAAACCTATAATTTCCGAAACCACCTCTAAGTTTAGCAATGGCGGCCGGACAGCCCAAGGGAGCCATCCTGGTCATGAGTCTCCATAAGAAATGCAATCCAGGATGATGGCTGCCATCTACCCGTTGGAATGGAGGCTGATTTACGCAAGATTGCTCAAATATTCTTCCACTCTCCCCCAAGGGGCAGCTGCACTGAAGAATTCTTATCTGATGTACTGTGGTCTCCCACTAACCACTTGCCATTATTACCATTTCTGATTTAATAGTTAACACAAGGCGTCCCCTGGCAGCCCTAGAGAGCAGAGTCAAAATGAAACAAAACTGTAAATCTGCAATTATTATCTTTTCTTTTCTTCTCCTCTCCCCTCCCCACCCCCCACCTTTTTGGCAGACAGATGACATGAACAGGACTTAGGGAGTTAATATCTGAAGTGCTTTTTTTTAATAGGACCAGCTTCCAGTTTCTCCATCTTTTGTGCAAGTTTAATAAAATAAATTTTGAATATCAATAAAGTGCGTTCTATTTTTCTTGGCATGTCCCTGCCTTGCTATATCCTTCTATTGCAGAAGTCATGCCAGAGGGAGATCACTTTTCCACAGTCCATTGAAGTGGTGCCATAAGGCCTGGAGATGATTGGCTAAAATGCTCCAAAGGTATTCAAATTTCTTTAAAGAAGAAATTCAATTTATGTGCATTTATATTACAATGTCTGTCAGGAAGAAAGGTTATAATCACCAGCATATTTTAGATTTACATTTTCTTCTGTACATGAGGTAATGGTATTAGAAGTAAACTATGAGGTTTAGAGTTGAATTGGATGTATGGCCCTATTTTCATTGCTGCTAAAAGCATGTTTTTGAAGTCCTTGAGGAGAGCATATGTTAGCATATGTTAGGGAAATATCAAGAACAGGAGGCTGGGTGGTTGAGTTTAAAATATTTGTCTTTCTCTTTGGCCTCACCATGTGCAATGCAGAGAGTCTTTCCTCTTCCTCAGTTCAAGCGAAATGAGTTTAGGGGTCTCAGCACCTGAGATGAGATTTAGGGCTAAGGCAAAATCTAACCTGGCGGGGTCCAGTAGGAGTTTCCTCCCTTCTCTCCCAGCTCTTATCCTGGGGCTATCTAAACAGCCTATCTCCTCATAAGCTCAGCTCCAGTGGGGCTGGGGATGGGAGGGGTATTCACCACATATGGTCCCTGCTGAGGAAATCCTCAAGCTATTGCACTTCTCATAATAATGATAATAATAGCTAACATTTAAATAGTAATTTGTGGGCAGCTAGGTGGCATAGACAGAGCACTAGACCTGGAGGCAGGAAAACCTGAGTTCAAATCCAGCCTCAGAAAATTGGGCAAATCATTTAACCCTGTTTGCCTCAGTTTCCTCATCTGTAAAATGAACTGGAGAAGGAAATGTGCAAACCACTCCAGTTCTTTTGCCAAGAAAATCCCCAAAAGGGGTCATGAAGAGTTGGACACAACTAAAAAATGACTAAACAAACAAATATAGCAATTTAAAGTTTGCAGAGTATTTGATAGACCCCATTTTGTCCTCTTTACAACCCTGTGGGGTAAGAGCGATTATTTTCCTCATTTTAGAGAGAAGGAAACTAAGGCAGAAAAGAGTTAAATGACTTTCCTAGGATTATACAACTAATATGTCTGAGGCAGGATTTGAACTCAGCTTTTGCTGACTCCAAGTCCAATGTTCTGTTCTACCCACCATGCAACACTAGGCCTCCAATATGTCCCCTATACTGAGCTTCTTAGAGGCGAGCAGCATTCCTCATAGGCATACAGTGGATTTCCTGGTTTGACTGTTTTGACTACAGGGAAACAGGATGGCATGGTAGAATGACATTTGGACCTGGAGTCAGGAGAAACCTGAGTTCAAATCATGGTTTGGGCAGCTATTAGCTATAATTCTGACTGAGTCATTTGTATCACTGAGCCTTAGTTTTCCCATCAGTAAAATGGAAATAATATTCATACCTACTTCATAGAGTTTTGAAGGAAGTGTTATAAACACTTTATATATCACCTTCAAGTGATATATAAATGTGAGTTACTAGAACTGACAGCTCAATTTAGGCAAAACTGTTCATCCTATTGCTACGTGTAGGCAAAATTTGAAAATAAGTCTCCATTTCCAAGAAATGTTCATACCGAAGTATAAAAAATGGAATGCCTTAGAAATGATCTGTGAAAAAATATCTGTTTTCTAATGCATTTTCCTTGGGGATTCAGATGGAAACTATTTCTACTTTTATTTTCCCATCTCTTGAATGGGTTTTCGAAAGGCTTCTCAAAGTCCTGTTTTAGATTATCTCACAAGTTACATTTTTGACTCCAAACTTTAGATTTGTGTCTTTTGGTTTTCCTTTACAATCTCATAGGTATCACCAAGACTTGGTAGGTCAGAATTCATGACTGGAACATAGCCATCCAAGCTCAAAAGAAACAGATCTACAAGAGACGTAGCAGGTAGATATGTCAAGAATGGAGACCTCTGATTCAGTCAGTCAATAAACATATAATAAATGCCAGAAGGAAGGAAGGGAGCAAAGGAGGGAGGGAGGAAGGAAGCAAGAGAAAGACAATTCCTGCCCTGAAGGAGCTTACAATCTAGTGGGGAAGATTACACACAAAAGAAAACTGAACAAGGCAGGAAGAAGGTACCCAGTTAGGGGTAATTATAGAGTCCAATCCAAAGAATTCAGCTGGTGTGAGATGAAGTTGGCTGGTCTGGGAGCCCTCTTTAAATGGAGGCTTTGGGAGAAGCTCTTTGCTTTGCTCTCGGGTCGGCTATTCAGAGAGGCAGAGGGTACTGATGAGATGTGAGCATAAAAGCTGTTGCATTCTCACAGGATGGTGAGATTTTTGGTGATGAGCTTTCCTGGGGACATGGTGGAATCCAGTCCAAGTTGTTCAGAACACAAGGAAGGATACTTAGTATGAAAGACCATGGTATAGTGGAAAAGAATACTCGGACCAGACTAAAAGGACTTGGGTTCAAATTCTGCCTCTGCCTCTTACTACTTGTGAGACCTTGGTCAAGTCATTTGGGACTCAGTTTTCTCATCTGTAAAAATGAGTTAGTTGGCCTCTGAACTAGATGTCTACTGAAAACCCTTCCAGCTTTAGACTGTGATCCCACGAAGCATGGTAGAGAGTATTTGCTGAAAAAGATGAAAGAACCAGACATGTGTTGATCATAGACTAGACTCTAGAGCAAACCTAAGGTTCCTTCCTGCTCCAAGATTAAATGATATCAAGCTTCTAATGGAAAAAATCATAGAGCTAGAGATGAGAAGACCAGTCTAAAGCCTCTCATTTACTGTGTGACCTCAAACAAACCTGTTAGCCTTTATGCATCTAAATTCCCTCCATAATAACAAGAGGAAATGATACATACCTCTCCCACCTGTCTCACTGAGCTGTCATGGGGATAAAATGAGTTGATATAGGTGAAATCACTTTGAAACCCAAACAAACAAAACCTCCTCACAAGCGTGCAAACATAAAGTCTCATTATTTCATTCTACCTTCTTTTGTCTTGGTGTTCTTTTTCCAAGTATCCGAAGACTTCTTTCTGATGAGTTTCTTTTTACCTCCCTCCTTCTGGGCTCACTGATGCCAATCTGTTCTTTTCTCTATCTAATTTTCCTCTGAAGTAGAGCCAGGTCACTGCCTTCCCCCTCCCTTTCTTCACAGAACACCAAAGAGCTGAGCTTACCATGACACTTCCCTATAAATTTTGGTTTCAAAGTACACAGTAACAAATACCCTCAACACAGTGAAGCCTTCATCTCCACGTAGTTCGATGTCCATAAATTGGAACCTCAAAAGAGAATCTTTAAATAAACTTTTGTTTCTATTTCCCTCAGTCTTTGACTGACACTGTATTAGGGTGACCACCAGATTCTGGGGTGATTTAGCTGGTGATATAACTTGAGTCTTACTATAGAAGGCCTCATAGAATAGGCTAAGGGCCTCCAATAGTGTATAAGTTTTCTGAGGGCAGAGACTCTCATTTTTGGCCTTGAATCCCTAGTGCCAAGCAGTGCTTGGCACATAGTTGGCCTTAAATAAATGAATGGAACAGAATGGAAGAATAGCCCCACCAGCCTGTTTCTGTTTGATGGAGATACGGATCTTGGTTCCTTTCGGCTTTAGAAAGAAGATAGTTGTGGGGAGAGAGGAGATGGAGGAGGAAATGGTAGATGTATGTGAACATTTGTAAGTTAAAAAAAAACCTTTCAAGAGATCGACATTCCTATCTCAAATTAAACCCTATCCGCACAACTGTATTTCTAGCCCACGAAGTTAAAAAAAAGAAAGAGAAAATATCTGAGGAAAAAAAGGATGAATTTCTAGAAGCTTATATACAACAGTCTGAAAAGATCTTGCACAGTGTGATTAAATTAAGAGAAAGCATTCTGAAATACAAAACACTCCTGCCAAATTGGATTCTCGTTCCCTGTGTTGTTTTTGGAAGGAGAGCAGGGCCTTGAATGTAAAGTTCTAGCAGAGATAAGTCACCCCAAAGAGCAGCCTGCAAACTTTCCATGTCACACCAAATGGGGCCTCATTTTGTTCTTGAAACTCATTTGAGGAAAATGTCCCCAATTCTGCTGTCCAAGACTTCAAGCTAGCCAAATCCCATTGGCAGGATGGCCTTGGCCCTTGGATAGGGAGCAGCTGCGGGCTTTGTTGCACTAAAAAGGAAAAAAAATACAACTGGAGTCTAATTGGTCTTCCTGAACACAAGTTTTTGCTTTGTCTGTGCCTCAGTTTACCTTATTTGAAAGAAAGTGCTCAGATTTTGCAAAGGTCAAAGATCCCGGGTTGAGATAGGAAGGCTATGACTTGTGGTAGCTCCCTCAACACCTGTTCTAAGGGAAGTATTTCATAAATATTAAAGCTATAGAAAGGCAAACAATTATCTGTCTCTTGGACACAAACAGACTCATACATGTTGATAGTTAAGGTTTCAGTGGGGGAAAGGGTCAGGTTCTCAACTTTAGAAGAAGACTATCCACTCACTCAGTCAAGCAGCAGTTTTTGAGTACTTCTAGTATGGCAGATTCATAGAAGTCAGCTAATCATGTTTCAGTTTGATTTTGGCGCCTACGGTGGGGACTCAAGAGCACAGGCACTGGTCCCAGAAAACTAACGAACCCCAAATTTAATTCAATCTGACAAATATTTGTTTATCAAGAGCCTATTACATGCAAGCCAGCATGGAGCTGGAGAGAGAGAGAGAGACAGAGACAGAGAGAGAGAGAGAGAGAGAGAGAGAGAGAGAGAGAGAGAGAGAGAGAGAGAGAGAGAGAGAGCCTCAAAGGCAAGAAGACCTGATTTCAAGTCCTACTTGGGTTGACTATTCAACTCTGAGCAAGTCGCTTAATCTTTCAGTACTCCAGGCTACTCTCTAACACCGTACATTTAAAATGAAGTGTCAATGAGTTTCCTTACATCAATGAAATCACTGGTCCAGACCCCAAAATAAAAATATGCATGTTGACATACCTAGCAGAGGTACCTGCTCATGGGAAGACAGTCTCAGAAATCAATAAGGGATCCTAAATCATCCTAATCTTGGTCTCTCCTAGTGCCAACCCCAGTTCTACCTGGATCATCAACCTGGGTCATGGCTTCTAGGTGCATATAGTGATTGTTCCATGAAGTCATTCAGGGATTAACTGGTCTTTGCTAAAGTTATCCTCCAGTACCTCAGCATGCTCCAGAGGTAAGCCTGAGTTCCCAAATGCTTTGGAAGGAAAACACAATGTCTGACAGGTCTTACCAAGTTGGACACACTTCTAGTTTGGATGCAAGATCACGCATATGTGCCAGGGGAGGAACAGTTTAGCTAAGTTAGGAGACACATATCCCCGGGGTGGCCACAGGCTGATAAATTTCTTGGCCAAAACACTTCTTGAAGACTCTCTCCAGATTGGTTATTAGGCTGGGGATGAGACCAGTGGAGAGAGTTGTGTTACTAATGACATGGCAGATGCAGCCTTGAAGTAACTGACCCCATGAAGCATGTTCAATCGGCTCACAGGAATAACTTTCTGATGGTGCCACAGGAGGAGAAAAGATTAACTTTGTTGCTCTTGGCTTCCAGAAATGATCTAGGCTCTGAATTAATTTTTATTTTACATAAAACTTCCCATTTTTACAGGCTGATTTCCCAAAGATCTGTCCTTATTGAGTATTGGATTCTTATGGCAAGTCGTTTTTAATTTTCTTTAAATAAAACATCAGATTAAAAAAATATGCTTTTGTGTAAAGAAACTTGATAGTTGTCACATTCACTCATCTTAGCCCATTCATCAAGAATCAGCAATGGCTTTCTTTTTCACCTCTAGGACAAAATATAAACTCTTCAGCTTGGCATTTAAGCCCCTTAACAGTCTAGCTCCTCCCTAACTCTCGGGATTTATTGCATGTGACACTGCTTTCCTCATTCTATGTTCCAGTCTGACTGGTCAACACAATGGTCCCCAGACTTAGCGTCTGATCTTCTTCCTCCTTGCCTTTGTGAGGACTGACCTCTTCCTCTCCTCTTCATAGAACCCTCTGAGTCCTTCAAAACTCAGCTAGCACACTGTCTTCTCCCAAAAGCCTTTCCCAATCTCCAGAGATAGCTGTTTCTCCTTCTTTCTCATCATATCATATACATTGTTATTGGTTCCCATGTACTCCCCACTCCCTCAGCAGAATGTAAACTTCTGGAGGGCAGAAACTATTTCATTTTTATCTTTGTATCTCCAGTGCAGAGAACAGCACCTTGAACATTTTTTTTTGGTCTGAGCTTCTATGTCATCACTGTAGGGAACTCTTGAACCAATAAAAGTAGTGTTTGTTCTGCAATGTGGAGTCTTAGAACCAATTAATCAATACACATTTATTAAGCCTCTACTATGTGCCAGGCATCACGCTAAGCAATGGGGATACAAAAGGATTCAAAAGACAGTCCCTGCGCTCTAGGACCTCTCGATCTAATTGGGGGAGACAACATGCAAACCAATCTTTACCAGCAAGCTAAATAAAGGATAAATAGGAAATACTTCATAGAGGGAAAGTGCTGGAATTAAGCGGACCCAGGGAAAGCTTCCTTTAAAAGATGGGATTTCAGTTGAGATGTAAAGGAACTCAGTAGGTGGAATTGCAGAAAAATTGCATTCTAGGTATGAGAGACAGTCAGAGAAAATGTCTGGAGCTGAGAGATGGAGTGTCTTGTCTGTGGAACAACCAGGAGGCCATTGTCACAGGCCCAAAGAGTATAGGTAGGGAGAAAGGTGAAAGAGACAGGAAAGGTAGGAGAGGACTAGGTCATGAAGGGCTTTGAATGCCAAATAGAACAATTGGTATTTGATTTTGGAGGCACTAGGGAGCCACTGTGGTTTAGTGAGTGTGTGTGTGTGTGTGTGTGTGTGTGTGTGTGTTGGGGGGTGACATGGTTGGACTTGTACTTTAGGAAAATCATTTTGGTGACTGAATGGAGAATGGATTGGAGGGTGGAAAGAATTGGAGCAGGCAAATCTTGTTGGGTCCTTGAGAGTTGCCTGAGTTTCTAAGAGGTTAAATTAGCCCAGGGTCACAAAGCCAGAATTGTGTCAAAGGCTGACCTCGAACCAAGGTCTTCCTGATACTAAGGCCATCTCTCTATCTATCACAGCACATGGTCTCTCACCTTGCGCACAATAGTTCCTTAGTTGTTGAATTGAATCAAATTGAAGCCTGTTAGAATGGATGGGGTTGATGTAGCAATTACTTACTGAAGTTCATCAAACCTTGGTTTGTTCTGATGATTCAACACAGTCCCAGGACCTTTCTCAGTCTTTGCAAACCAGATTACAAATGTCTCTCCCACTCAAGTCAACCAATATGCATTTAGTGCTTACTATATTATCAGACACTGTGCTGAGATGGGGCTACAAAAAAAGGGCAAAAACACACTCTGCTACCCTCAAGGAGCCCATAGTCTAATGGTGGAGCCAACATGCAAACAACTTCATACATACAAGACAGATATGGAGCAAATGGAAGATCATCTCAGAAGGAAGTCACTTGCAGTGATGGGCAAGCCCCCACCCCCAGTCCCTAGCCAGCAGTGATGTTTCCTCTCTGCTCATACACTTAGAAGCTGGGGAGACTCATTCAGAAGAGTATCATAGGATAGGGGAGGTCATGGAGATTGCATTAAGGAGAAAGGAGAAGAGAGAAGCCAAACTGCAGAGCCAAAACAGTTAAGCGGTGAGAGGGTACATGAGGTGCAATGCCAACTTATGGTGAAGTGACACATGTTTCTGCTTTAAATGATCGGTTTTTACTTTTAATGTCGAAGGTTAAAATTAAATGCATTAGCATAGATCAGTTTACAGGGATTTGGGACGTCTGTTTTGGAAACGTAAAACAAAACTGAGTACCATTAGACGTATTACCAGAAGTGGAGCAAAATATCAATAACAGCCTGGGACCACTCCATGCTACCTTTGTGCTTCAGCATTCGTCACCCGTAGTGGGAAAACCTGCTGGCTAGAGACAGTACCCAGCTGCCTACAAAAAAGAAAAAAAGGCACAAAAACAAAACAAATCCGAAGTGAACCTGCCCTCCCCACCTCCCCCACCAAACAAGGAAGGAGACAGGGGAAATATTCTAGCCTTTTTAGTGGCCAGGTACCAGATGCCAGCTTGATGCCTTCTGTCATGATGAAGATGGATAATCAGCTACATTGAGGGCAACCTGCTGAGAAGCCTGATGCTTTGAGTTGCCTCCAAGGCCGTCCCTCATGCCCCAAGGCAACTTGCTCCCTGAGAGCTACATGCTGCCCTCTGAGAACCAGCCAGAAGGGAGACAACTGGCAAGTTAGCTTATTGCCTCAGTAATGAGCAAATGCTTTCTGGTTTGCTATTTACACTGCTCTTTGGGAGAGAAAACAAGTCTTCCAACTGAAGTACTCCAATTTCTACTATTTATCCAAGATTACACATATAATCCCATAATAAAACACCATTCCTGCCCAGAAAATGGAATGATTGCCTACAGATGTGCCCAAACCAAAACATCTGCACATCCAAAATGGCCACCGGCATGATATTTTATCTACTCTGGGCTGATAACCCAAACAGCTAATTACCTTCTGAAATATTCTGGGTGGAAATCCTATCTAGGGAACCCTGCTAAGGGATGAGAAACATCCTAATGACAGTTGTGACATGCCGTGTGTATGCCGCCTGAGAGAGGAGGCCACCCCATGTCTGACTTCAAGTAACACCTTGTAGGCTGATGAAGTTTGGGCCCAAACAACAGGCATCCACAGACATGTGAAAAATAAAATGCTTTTCTGATGGCGCCTGGCACCGTGCCAGGAAAATACTTCATCTGAGTTTTTCTTCAGCTAACAAATGATGTGTGTCTGGCTTTCTCCTGCTACTTAAGTGCATAAGTGCACCAAAGTTTTCTTGGTACCCATTTGGAATGGGGACATCATAGTCAAACACTTTGAGCTATAGAAGTCTTTACCCACCTCTAGTTCACCATAGCAAGCTGTCAATTATTTGATGGCATTTGCTGGTATCATATAATCATCTTTGCACTGGTTTGATTTGTCTGGCAATATACTGCTTAAGGATGTAACCTAATAACCAAGGCAAACAAGAAGTCTGTTTATTATTACTTTTGATAGAAAGATTCATAACATCCCGTAATACGTTTGCATTTTTTTTTATTCTGTCTGGCTACTAGACACTGAAGCCTTTGGGGACTTTTATTAAAGTGCATTCAGCCCTTCTTTAGGATGAGGTTAATGCTGGATTTATGCCTCCCTAGAATATCACGCACAAAGCTAAAATCATGCTTGTTTAGTACTTGATTCACGTACCAAACTGTTAGCCATAAAAATTCAGCAAGCACAAACTAGAGCTGAGGGGTTCGAAAACAGGAAAAGGTGAGCAACTTCTCAAAGTTTAGCAAAGGGTTTGGGACTTCATTTTGAGGGCTTCATGGACAAGAGAAAATATGTGCAGCTTTAGCAGTGGTTTCTTTTGCCAAAGCAAAGCCCCACCATCTTTCGTTTGCATAGAGAACCATCAGAATGCAACAGGTCCAAGCCAGGGCTCTTGCTGCCTGAGAGACACAGACCAGAAAACTTGGCTGGTAATTCTGTGCCAAATTCTGCAGATGAGGGCTTTATGCAAGGTCAAATTCTCTTCTTATTTATCTTTAATAACCTTCAACCAGAAAACAACATTGGTATACAACCTTTGAATAAAGCCTGGGTAAAGACAGAGGAAGACTTCTGGGCAAGGGCTGTGAGATCTACACCAGATGGTTCCAGTAAGAAGGGGATAAACATTTCAAGGCAGCTTCCCGATGGCTGGCTGGACAGCAGGGTGTCTGGGAGACAGCATGCATGTTTCTTACACGTGTCGGCAATGTGGCTCCAAGAGTAGAAATGACCTAGGAAGACTAGCAACTCTAGAAAATAGTCCATTTCCATCTTATGGGCAGGTCCTCTGCTTATTCAAGAAGCTGCTCCCCAGATGATGAAAAGTAGACACTCCTGTTCCCCACCCCTCACTCTCAACCCACTAGAGGTCAGAGGGCTTGAAAATCTTTCAAGGGTCTTCTCACCTCCAATCAGATCTCAGAAACCAATACAATAGCAGGAGAAGACATTGGGAAGTGGAAGGAAATCCAGAAAAAACTCAAAAGTCCTCACCAGTCCACCCTAACCCTAACCTGTACAAAAGCTTCCAAACTCTCTCTCTCTCTCTCTCTCTCTCTCTCTCTCTCTCTCTCTCTCTCTCTCTTTCCCCCACCCCCAACTAACAGTTTGGGAATAGTCCAGAAAGCATCCAAAAGACAGAAAGGTAGAGGAAGGAGGAAGAGTCTCCAATGACTTCCTTCTGGTGATTATCTCCAATATGGTCTATATATACCTTGTTTACACATTGATTCCACCAACAGAATGTAAACTCCTTGAGAGCAGGGACCTTTTTTTCTCTTTTCATTTTCAGTACTCACCACAGCCCCTGGATCAAATTAAGACCCAATTCCTGGATCCTCCTCAAAGTGAACGATAAAACTCTATATAATTGAGAGTTGGATATATTGGCTCAATGTTTTCCATTCAGACACTCATAATCACTTTATGAGAAATTCGTTAGTAGCTGGCATGAGTGATACCAATGAGCAATATGTCTTCTTTACCATGCCTCCCTCCCCTCTCTTTCTGCCCACCAGACCTACATATATTCCTGCTCTTGGCATGATTGCCAGGTGTAAATTTAGCTTATGAAAGTTCCCAATAAAGTTAATTAAGGGAGAAAAATTCTCTTCCAGGCCACTCCCTCTCCATCAGGCCACAGTGAAAAGTATGAATTTAGAGAATGATTGTAGGATTATAGTTTTAGAGATAAAAGTGAACTTAGATGACATAAAATACAATGAAAGGTACTTTATGCTGCATGAGGCAGTAGAAAGAGTGATGGGTTTATAAGGAAGGAAACAAACATTTATTAAGTGCCTACTATGTGCACCTTACAAATATTATCTCATTTGATCCACATAATAACTCTGAAAGGCAGGTGCTGCTACTACCCCCATTTTACAGTTTAGGAAACTGAGGCAGACTAAGGAGAGGTGGCTTGCCCAGAGTCACACAGCTAGTAATTGTCCAAGGCCTTATTTGAACTCAGGTCTTCTGACTTCAGTCTCAGAGCTCTATAACTTGTATCACCTACCTGCCTCTTTTAGAATCAGAGGACTGGGCTCAAATCTCAGCTCTTACTCTTACTACCTATGTGACTATAGACATGTCCCTTAGCTTCTCTGGACCTCAGTTTCCCCATCTGTAAAAATGAGAGGTCTGGACTAGATGGCCTCTGAGGTTCCCTTCCATCTCTGAATCCTGTGATCTCTACATACCAAAAGAAAATTAGAGCCAGTAAGTGCTACATGGGGACTAAGTAGCCACGGCACGAGTTAGGGACCCTAAAGAACTATTTTCACAGGTTTTAGTGTTCTCTTTCAAAAAGCTTTTTGTTTTTACATCACAGTAATTTCTGGATGGAACCCCATCTCTTACCCACCCATCAGCACCAATTAAAACCTCCCTTGTTCCAAAGACAAAAGGTGCAGATAGCACCCACCACACTTTTCAGGCCATCCAATTACTCTTCTTTCCTCTCCTCTCTCTCTTTTCTAGTCCCTCTGGGAGAAATAGGGAGAAAAAGGGACATCTTTCTTCCTCACTCACCATGGTATCACAGGTGCAAACTTGTGTCTGTGTGTAGAGCATAGAGGGCAAGGAGCAGCCCCTTTGGATTCCCATGTCTACATTCAATAACAAATCTATTGTTCATCTGGGGAATTATTTTTGGGCGCCAATTTTACTTCTGGTGCACATCTCCATCATGCCTATTAAGCACATACTAGGGTGGGGTATTGTTTAGCTCCACTAGATGAGAGGCCCTATACAAATGGGGAAAGGAATGAAGTGAGGTAGGTATACCTGTACCCAGTACAAAGCCAGCTACCCAAAATCCAGGCTAGAAAAATACATTAATTAACCTGATACCTTACTTACGATTCAATTCCACTCAATAAACATTTATTAAACACCTACTATGTGGTTTCAGTGAGCCATTTATAATAGCATAATCCCACCCAATGGAATTCAGTATCAGGACACCATCTGAAAGAGACTGGTCATTCAAATCCCCCCAAACCCCAGGGCCTAGTGAATAGAACACTGGTTCTAGAGTCAGAGGGCCCAGAGTTTAAAGGAGTGGGGAACCTGCAGCCCCAAAGCCACATGACCTCTAGGTCCTCAAGCACAGCTCTTTGACTGAATCCAAGCTTCACAGTGGTTAGAGCCCTGGGCCTGGAGTCAGGAATCCCACCTTAGAAACTTGCTACCTATGTGACCCTGAGCAAGTCACTTAACCTATTTGCCTCAGTTTCCTTGACTATAAAATGGGCATAATAATAACACCTACCTCCCAGGATTATTGTGAGGATCAAAGAAAATAATATGTGTAAAGGACTGAGCACAGTGCCTTGTACTTAATAAATTTTTATTCCCTTCTCCTTCTTCAGCTGTAAAAATGGAGGGATAGGACTTAGCCTCTGGGGTCCCTTTCAGCTCTAAATTTATGGTCCTCTAGTGATAACATAATCTGTATCTTGAGGATGGTATGATTACATTATTTATGATATCTCATTTAGACCTAACAACTTTATCTTGCTTCATTTACTTTTTAAAAATCTCTCCCTGGCAGTGATGGCCACTCAAGATTCTCTAAAGAAATGGAAGAGAATGTCAATCCTCAAAGTCTGGCCTACCCCTGAATGAGGCAGGTTCCAGGCACAAGAGGATTCTCTGAACTCCTCTGGCATGAGGAACATGGCCACATTAGGATGTGTCAAGAAACGATATCTTTTAACTTTTTGGAGAGACGATGTGTTGTATTTGATTGGATCATGTGATGGACTTGGGAGTCAAGGAAGAGCTGCCAGGGTTCAAATACTGCCTCAGACATTTAGTAGCTGAATCTATTTAAATACTAAGGTTTTTAAATTGGCCATGGCTCTCCCCAGCAGCCTATTCTCTCAAGACCCCCTTTCAATACTGCGACCACATTTTTACAGCATGTGAAAAATAGCTCAAAATTGCAATAATGCCTCAAGTAAGGAATGATTAAATTTGTCCACACAATTAATGTGGTGGTGATTGGCAGGAGGGAGGGGTGGAGGCTTGGGATGGGTGTTATAGAATAATCAACAATCAATGGTGGGAAGGTGACCTGACAACACAATCTTCTGCAATCACAATCAATATCACTCTGGCTGCTGCAGAGCCACTCTCGATAGGTGATGCTTCATCTCAATGGGGTTTATTCTTGTATAAATACCTTAAATAAAGAGCAGGAGGAGAACACCCAGGGCTACTTTAAATTACATCCATATCATGCAAAAGCAAAAAGTGAGTTCCACAGGGGAGAATCTGCCTGTCTGACCAAAACAAGCTACTTCTTTAAAAACCTAATAATTGGTTATTCACGCCCTCCACCACTCCACATTTCTCCACATCCCGATTATCATAACCATTTCCAATTTGACAGAACCTGAATACAGTAAATATGCAAGAGCTTATAATTTCCTTCGCTACTAACTGGAGACTACATGAAGCAGTGATTTACTTGTTTGCAATTTGAACAGGAAAAAGCCCAGGCAGGCTCAAAGCTAAGACCACTGGCCCGAAACATGTATTTTCATGAAACCCTGTGTGACGCCCTTCAGGAATCTTCTGTGATTATTATGAAAAATTTAAGGAGGAAGTTTTTCCCCCATGCTCTTCTGGTGGGGTGTGGGGTGGAATAAATTGTACATTTTTTTTTGTAGAGCTGTTTTACTATGGAAAATGTCACAACAGAACCAACAAGAATGAACTCTGCTAGTCAGTGAAAAGCAACATCCGTCATGTCCAGATCAATTTAATCACAAACACCAGGAACAGACAGGGAACAAAGGCAGAGCCTATGACCTGTCCCCCTTCATCCCCCAGTAAGCCCTGAGTGCAGGCACATGTTGGGGGGAGTGGGGGAGGAAGAAAAAACTACTTACACTTTGAGATCCTCTGGGAAATGTTTCTATTTGTGAAAGTCCACTCAGGTGGGGCCTTGGGATTCCAAGATAGAAGAATAGCAGCCAGACAGCCCTTGTCATAATCTCAGCCTCATCGTCAGGACGTAAACCCTCTCCCCTAAGCCCAGAACTGGGCTTTAAAAAAACCCAATGTCATTATAGAAGGACTTGAACAGAGATGGCGGTCTTACTAATACCCTTATTGTCCACCTGAGCCCAAAGATGCTGACGAGTGTCCAGGCTCTAGATCACCCAATCACTGAATATACATATAGGACCAGAGGATTATAATTTGAGAACTGGAATAACGGATCTCAGAGATCATATAGTTCAATTTATACTCAAAGAGAAATCTCTACAGCATCCCCAACTCTACTTAAAGACCTCCAGGATTAGAGAACTCAGCATCTTCCAAGGGAGCCAGTGATACCTAAATAACTCTGATTGTTAGGAAGTTTTTCCTTCTATTTGTCTGAAATAGGCCTCTGTGCCATTTTGTTTCATTGGTCCCAGTTTTTCCAAATAGAATAAACCCAACTTTTCTTCTGAAGGACAATTTTTTCAAATACTTTGAGACAACTCTCACATTCCCCCTGAACTTTAAGATCACAGGATCCCAAATTTAGAGCTGAAAGGGATCTTGGCAGTCATCTAAATCAACTCCCTCCTTGTATAACTGAGGAAACTGAAGCCCAGGAACAGAAAGCTAGGAATTGAATATAGTTCTGTTCTCCTCTAGAGTAAAAATCCTTTCAGAGAGTGAAAATTCTAGGCAAAGAGAAGCAGTTCAGGTCGGCCTTAGTATACTCAGGACAGAGCCTTGCATGGAAGAAATTGAGTTGTAATTGGCTAATGGTTGTGATGGGGAGGCTTAGGTGGCACAGTAAAGAGAGTACTGGACTTGGGGTCAAGAAAATTCATCTTCCTGAGTTCAAATCCAGCCTCAGACATGTATTAGCTGTGTGACCCTGGGCAAGTCACTTAATCCTGTTTGACTTAGTTTCCTGTAAAATGAGTTGGAGAGGGAAATGTCAAACCACTCCACTATCTTTGTCGAAAAAGAAAAACAACAAAACCAAACGGGGTCATGAAGAGTCAGACAGGGCTGGAAAATAACTGAATAACAAATAATTATGTTGCATCTAGAAATATAGAGGTTGGAAAGCATTCCTTCTCCTTTCCGCTAAAGTCACTGGTTGGCTGAGCTGCCAATCAACATCAGATCAGCCACTAATAGTTTTAATTGGTCACTATAGCACCACTGTATGGTTGATGGGGAGTTCAGCTGGAGAGTGAGGACACAAGATCACGACAGGACAGTGGATTCCTTATCATCCTCCTTCCCCCTGCTGATTCAATGCGAAAATAAGAACCCAGGCAGCAAACTAAGGAAACATGAGAACAACACTGGATACTCCTGAAGGCTCAGAAAGCTATTTAGTTATCTTCTTTGCCCTGCCACCAGGACAGTAACCAGGAGATGAGACTTTCAGTTGTGGTCTTGCTATCTCCAAATAAAAATGTCCCTATTTGGGGGCCCATTATAGTTATAGCTCTTTGTAGTCCTCACTAAGGATACTCTAGGTTTCTCTAGTGGACTTATCAATCAATAAACATTTATTAAGTTCCTACATTGTGTCAGGCACTGTGCTAAGTCCTGGGGATACAAAAAGAGACAAAAGGCAGTCCCTGTCCTCAAGGACTTTAGAATGTAACAGAGGAGACAATATGCAAACAGATATATACAAAGCAAGCTATATATAGGATAAACAGGAAATAATGAACAGAGGCACTGGAACTGGAACTGGAACTAAGAGGGGTATGGGAGGACTTCCTGTAGAAAATGGGATTTTAGTTAGGATTTAAAGGATGTCAGGGAGGTCAGTAGGTAGAGCATTGAAGAGAGAGCATTTAAGTCATGGGAAATAGCCAGAGAGAATGCAGGGAAATGGGGCAAGACTCTGGTTCATGGAACAGCCAGGAGGCCAGTGTCACTGGATCAAAGAGTATATATTGGGAAGCAAGGTGTAAGGAGAATGGAAAGAGGAGGAAACTAGATTGTGAAGGGCTTAGAACACCAAACAGAGCGTTTTCAATTTGTTCATGGAGGCAACAGGAAGCCACTGGAGTTTAGAGTAGGGAATGTGATATGATCAGACCTTCATTTTTGGAAAATCACTTCAGTGTCTATGTGAATGGAGAATGGATTGGAGTGGAGAGATCCTTAAGGCAAGCAGACCCACCTATTGCAATAGTCCAGCCATTAAGTGATAAAGGCAAGCACTAGAGTCATGGCAATGTCAGAGGAGAGAGTGGGGAATATTTAAGAAATGTTATAAAGGCAAAACCAACAGGCCTTGGCAACAGCATGGATGTGGGAGCTGAGATAGTGAGAAATCCAGGATGGCTTCTAGGTTGTGAGCCTGAAGGATTAGGAGGATGGTATTGCACAGTAATAGGGAAGGTAGGAATTGGAGAGGGTTTAGGGGAAAAGACAATGAGTTCCATTTTAGACATAATGAGTTAAAAATGCCTACTCGACATCCAGTTCCAGATTCCTGAAAGGCAGTTGAAGATTCAAGACTGGAGGTCAGCAGAGAGATTAGGGCAGGAAAGTTAGATTTGGGAGTCATCAGCAAAGAGGTGGTGATTAAATCCTTGGCAGCTGATGAGATCACCAAGTGAAGTAGTATAGAGGGAAAAGAGAAGGGAACCTAGGACAGAACTCTGAGGCACACCTACAGTTAGAAGGTATGACCTGGAAGAGGATCCAGCAAAGGAGACAGAAAAGAAGCAGTCAGAAAGGTAGGAGGAGAACCAGGAGAAAGTGGTATCCCAAAAATGTAGAGAAAAGAGAGTATCAAGGAGAACAGAGTGATCAACAGTGTCAAGGATTGCAGAGAGGTCAAGGAGATTGAGGATTGAGAAAAAGGCCATTGGGTCTGGCAATTAGGAGTTCATTAGTAACTTTGGAGAGAATAGTTTTGGTGGAATGATAAGGTCAGTAGCCAGATTGTAAGGGGTTAAGAGGAGAATGGGAAGAAGGAAAGTAGAGGCACTGATTGTAGACTGCCTTTCTGAGCAGTTTAGTTACAAAGGGCACAAGAGATACACAACTATAATTAACAGGGATGGAAGGAGCAAGTGTGGGGTTTTTTCAGGATAAGGGAAACATGGGCATTTATGGGTAGTAGGATGAGAACCAATAGAGAAGGAGAAAATGAAAATAAGTGAAAGAGTAGTGATGACAGAAGGAGCAATCAGTTGGAGGAGACGGGATGAGATGGGATCATTCGAACAAGTAGAGGGGTTAGCCTTGGTGAGGAGCAAGGCCACTTCATCATGTGCAGGAATGAAAGAGAAGAGTGGCAGAAAGCATGAGTGATAGGAGATGAGGAAGAGGTGAAAAGAAGTGCATGCTGAATGGCCTCATTTTTTATGTAAAATGTAAGGCAAGATTCTCAGCAGAGAGGGTGGGAAGAGGGGAACCATACATGAGAGGTTAGAGGAGGGATGGAAAGGCTTGGAAGAGCCATTGTGGAGAGTGGGATAGTGAGTTAATAAGGGAGGTATATATAGTAAGACTGCCTAGTAGTACTGAGGGTCTAGCTGAGGTTGCGTTGCATAAATTTCTCATGAATCCAATCGGAATAGTTACATGATTTTCT
>CM053625.1:112694830-112738373 GCA_028646595.1 Phalanger gymnotis | reverse complement strand
CCTCCTCATCGCCTTCTATTACCTTGTAATCATACCTCATCAGCTTGATAATCACACGATCAAGATGTTATGAATGTTTGTGTTCCTGAAGTGCAAATGTCAGGGTGTTGGAAAACCACACTCACTGGGCAAGCATATAGAGAGACATTTTGAAACAGAAACAAAGCTTCTGTTGTTTCTTGTTGTAGCATTAAGGCTGTTTTCCAGTTCAAACTTATCTTCCACTTACCTTAACATTCTTTTGATTGGTAGATGTTTAAATGAACTAGTCGAAAATACTGGGTGAGTCATTATATAGAGTTTGTGTGAGAGTGTAGCTCGTGTGCTAGTGGTAAAAGAGAACAGTCATATCTGAAGGGATTCTTCACTTGAAAAGGTTAATTTATATACAACCACAGTTAAAAATAAATCAATATATGCAATTGAATTTTAAGTACATTTAGCATTTAATATAGCACTTTTCACTAGCTAGTAGAAAAGCAAAGATTTCATATCACAACTAGCAAGGTGGCTAAAAATTAAAAATTAAGAATTTCTATTTCTCAGCCAGAGAACTTGCAAAATTCACCTACATTGTATTTCCTGCCACATATTTGTGGGAGAGTGCATTTTCATTTTATTCTTGTTTTAAATCAAAATATAGAAATAAATTCTATTTGGAACCAGACTCAAGACTGGTCTTGAGCCAAATATTACAAACCTTTGTTCAAAGAAGAAGTCCAACATCAAAATTAAGTTTATATATGATTATTATATTATATTAAAAAATCTTTCAAGTTGTAACTTATTTCATTAAAAATGTTATTTACGTTCAATTAAATTTATAAAATAAAGAAATTTAAGATGATGTCATGCAGTTAATAGCAAGCATATGAGGTTCTTATGTTTTGCTTCTTTTAATTCTTACAGAATGTTCTACACAAAATATTCATCATTATTTTGTAATTAGAACTTTATAATTTTATATTTAAAGTTTTCTTAATTATAGGCAGAATAAAATTTTATATTTTATAATCATAATCAAATAATATAAATGTTAATCTAGAGCTTTGGGGGGCTAAAAACTTATCATTATAGTTATTGTAAGCATTTAATGAATAAATCTAATAGAATATTATGAACAGTACATTAAATTACACCGGGACTCACAACACATTCTTTTGTTGTGGTGGTGGTTGAAAGGGATTTATGGAACAAAAAGAAATGCTGAGAACCACTGCCCTGGAGAGAAACTTCTACCCTGGGGCCTGCTGTCCTGATTGGTGCCTTCTAGACCATTCCAGCTGAGCTAAAGAGCCCCAGTCATCATGCTTCTTCATTTCATTCCCTGCTCTCTGGCCATCTCCCCCACAGGTTTGCCAACCATTTTTCTGCCTTTCATCTCTCTCCCTCCCCCACCCCAAGTTCTGGAATCATGAGCTATGATCATATCACAACTTCATCATTATTACTGGAAGGAGTATGTTAATCTATTCCCCTATGGCCCTATTTGTCGATTTTACCTTTGCAACATCCCTTGAATATGCCTCCTTCTCTCCTCCAGCCCTGCATAATCTATTGGCTTTTTACCTCCCCCTCTGCCTTCCATCACAAAACCCTACTCTTCACCTGAACTGTGACCTCTAATCCCTTGACCCCTCTGTTCTCTTCCAGGCTGTCTCCCCTGCCTTAGCCACTCTCTTCTCTTCTCCCATTTTGATTCCTTAGTGAACCATTTCAACTCTATTAGTCCTCCTCTCTTGAATCCCTTGCTCCCTTATCATATCACCTATTATGCCCAGCCAAGCCTCAGACTTTAATCTCTCCCACCATTCATGGCCATTGCACCTGTCCACATGTTGCTGAATGAAGGTGGAGAAAATCACACAACCATTCTGCCTATGTCCACTACAATCTGATGTTGCACAACCTCAGCTGGACCCTCAGTGCTGCTTGGCAATTCTACAATGCCTCCCTTGTTAACTCACTAGCCCATTCTCCACAGCAAATGTTCCAAACTTTTTCTTCCCTCTTCAAACATCTCAAGGTTCCCCCTCCCCTCTCTCAGCTGAGAACTTTGCCTTATATTTTACAGGAAATATTGAGGCCATTAGCTATTCACTCCTCCCCTCCTCCTCATCTCCATCACTCCCATCACTGCCACTCTGTCCTCCTTCACCTTTGTCTCACATGACTAAGTAGCCTTACTCCTTACCATGGCCAACTCTTCTACTTGTTCAAGGGATCCCATTCCATCCTGTATCTTCCAGCAGATTGTCCCCTCTCTCATCCCCGCTCTTTCACTTATTTTCAATCTCTCGCTCTCTATTGGCTCCTGTCCTACTACTTGCAAACATGCCTGTGTCTCCCTTATCCTGAAAAAAGAAACCCTAGTTTCTATCCTAGATTCTCTTCTCTCTCTCTCCCTCCCTCCCCGCCCCTGTCCTACTCTACTTGGGGATCTCATCAGCTCCAAGAAATCTGATTACCATCTTTATGCTCATGATTTTCAAATCTACCTTTCTGGCTCAACTCCAAGCTCGAATCTCCAACCGCTTTTCCAATATCTCATACTGTATGTGCAGGCATCTTGAACTCAATATGTCTAGAGCAGAAGTCATTATCTTTCCCCCTAAACCTTCCACACACACTCTTACCTTCCCTATTACAGTAGAGAGCAACACTATCCTCCCAGATCCCCAAGATCCCAACCTAGGAGTCACTCTGGATGTCTCCCCACTCTATATCCACCTTGTTGCCAAGGCCTGTACATTCTGCCTTTGCAATGTCTCTTATCTCATCCCCTCCTCTCTAATAATACCACCTCCACTCTAGTGCAGACCTTCATCACCTCACATCTGGATTATTGCAATAGCCTGCTTGGGGAGGGGGAGGGGAGGGGAGGTCTGCCTGCCTCAAGGTTCTCCTCAGTCCATTCTCCATTCAGTCACTAAAAGAATTTTCCTAAAATGAAGGTCTGATCATGTCACACCCCCTACTCTAAACCTAGGGGCTTCCTATCACCTCCAGAAGCAAATACAAAATGCTGTTTGGCATTCAAAGCCCTTCATAACTTAGTTCCCCTCCTCTTTCCAGTCTTCCTATACTTTCCTCCCTGACATGTACTCTTTGATCCAGTGACGCTGGCCTCCTGGATGTTCCCCTAATAAGACATTCCATTTCTCAACTCTGGGCATTTTTCCTGGCTGTCCCACATGCTTGGAATGTTCTCCCTCCTCACCACCAACTACTAACCTCCCTGACTTCCTTTAAGTATCAACTAAAATCTTACCTTCTATAAAAAGCCTTCTCTAACCCCTCCTAATTCCAGTTCTTTCTCTCTTTTAATTATTTCCTACTTATCCTACATACGGCTTGCTTTGTATATATTTCTTTGCATGTTGTCTCCTCCATTGGATTGTAAGCACCTTGAGGGCAGGAACTGCCTTTTGTCTCTTTTTGTTTCCCCAGTGCTTAGTACAGTGCCTGACACACTATAGGAGCTTAACAAACGTTTATTAAATTTATTGAGTGAGCGAAATGCCCCTCCCTGGCTACTACTACCCTCTATGTGTTGTCTTCCCTATTAGAATATAGGGATCTTAAAGACAGGGGCTATCTCTGCTTTTATATTAGTATGCTCAGCTTTTTGCACCATGCTTGGCAGATTATATGATTAATAAATGCTTTTTAATTTATTTATTCCTTTAAACTGTAGGCTTATAGGTTCATAAATTTTGAGTTGGAAGAGATTTCAGAGGTCATCTGGACTAACTTTCTTGTTTTACGGATGAAGAAACTGAGGCCTAGAGAGGTTAAGTCACTTTGACAACATCGCACAGGCAGTGGAGATCAGCAGTAGAACTTGAACCCAAGTCCTCTGACTCCAGAGACAATGCTCTTTCCACTGTACCATAGTAGGTACTTAGTAAAAGCAAACTCCCTTCCTTCCTCCCTCCCTTCCTCCCTTCCTCCTTTCCTCTCTTCCTCCCTTACTTCCTTCTTCTCTCCCTTCTCTCCCTCCCTCCCTTACTTCCTTCTTCTTCCTTCCTTCCTTCCTTCTTTCCTTCCTTCTTCCCTCCCTTTTTCTCTCCCTCCCTCCCTTCCTTCTTCTTCTTCTTCCTTCCTTCCTTCCTCCTTTCCTCCCTCCCTTCCTCCCTCCCTTCCTTCCTCCCTTCCTTCTTTCCTCCCTCCCTCCCTTCCTTCCTTCCTTCCTTCCTTCCTTCCTTCCTTCCTTCCTTCCTTCCTTCCTTCCTTCCTTCCTTCCTTCCTCCTTTCCTCCCTCCCTTCCTTCCTTCCTCCTTTCCTTCCTTCCTTCCTTCCACCCTTCCTTCCTTCTACCCTTCCTTCCTTCTTTCCTATCTAGATTCCTGTTGCTGCCATTTATGAACTTCTGGGTCACTCTCTTTCCATTGAGCCACCTAGCTGCCCCATTCTTAAAACTGAGAAAAAACACTGATGTGATTCATAAAGCTTCTGGGGCGAGGGCCACTTGGACAAAGAAGCAAGAAACTCTTATTTGGAATATAAAGACAAGCTCATGACTTGCTTGGGGAGGGGGAGAGGAGAGCTACCAGAGGTGGGCCTGATGAGCTAAGGTAGCACTTGTGGGTTGGTTGATTTTTAAACCAAGTTTACTAGACTAACGAGTCTCAGAAGTTAAAGTAACTCACTGTCATTTGTGCAGGGACCCAAAGAAATGTGCAAGGAGATCATAGACGGGGCTCAGATGGGAGGACTAATAGGGGAAGCTGCGTGTGCTGCTATAGTCGATAGAAGTCTGAATGTCTGGCATGAGGAGGGGGAACATTTCATTATCAATCAGGAATGACTGTCAGTCATGTGGTTATAGGTAAAGGGCTGGAAGGAAACTTAGAGGTCATTTAGTCCAATTCCCCCTCTTTATAGGTGAGGAGACCGTGACCCCCAGAAGGGAAATTACTTTCTCAAGGTCACATAGGGAGTGAGTAAGAGAGTCAGGACTTGAACTCAGATCCAGGGCTCTTTGGGTTTCTAATTAACCAGCTTCAGCTTTTAGACTGAGGATTTACATCTGCACATAGTACAAAGCCTGGGTAACCTTGTTCCCAGCACCCTCAGGTTTCTATCGCCACCTATCACTGCCTCTGCTTCATAGGATTGTAGAGCTAGAGTCTGCCTCTTCCGCCTTTCTCCTCCTTCCTGCGCTCTCCCCCTCCTCAGTTCTGCATCTTAATCCATCTTTTCCATCAGTCAGTGAATGAAACATAATCTCCCCAGTGGGCTGTGCCCCTTAGTCACGTCAGTAAATGTCACTTTTAAAAAAAAGCCAATAGTCACAGAATCAACACATCAACACACATGGGCACTATTTTGCTGTAACTACAATTCTCTCAGCCATGAGGCGGAGTGGGGGTGGGGGTGGGGGTGGGGGATTTTGCCTCTTCCCATTACTGCTGAGAAGGAAGGCAGGAGAGAAGCTCAGCAAGCTGGAGGAAACAGATTGATGCCCTTAATTCTTTTTCCTCCCCAGGTAAATAAAATCTTTTCTTTTCTTTTCTTTTCTTTTTTAAAGTTAAAGCCATCTGTGATTTTATTGGTATAAGGAAATCCCGAAGAAGAAATTCTCTTTACCAATGCGGGTCTTTACCTGCTCTACAATTTAGTTTAGAGAGTTGCCCAGGGGCACTGAGAGGCTCTGCAACTCGCCCAGGATCACAAAGCAAGTAGGTATCAGAAGCTGGAGTTAAGCCCAGATCTTTCTAGAATATAAGCCACTTGAGGGCAAGTACTTTTTTTTTTTGTATCCTCAGCATCTCTCATGGTGCTTAACATGAAAGGCCTTAAAAAATTCCCTGTGGATTGACTCATCCATTGACTGATTCCTTTCCTGACTCCCAAGTCGGCTCTCCATTCATTACAAAATGCTGTCTAAATCACTGGAGGCAGCCAAGTGGTTAGAGGGCTGGACCTGCAGCTAGACCACCGGACCCGCAGTCAGGTCTAGACCCAAATTCAAATCCAGCCTCAGACTCTTCCAAGGTACGAGACCCTCAGCAAATCACTTAAATCTCTTTGCATCAATTTTCCCCATCTGTAAAATGGGGTTAATAGCATTTGCCTTCCAGGGTTGTTGTGAAGATTAAATGAGATACTTATTGTATGGCTCTCATGTGAGCTATTATTAAGTCAGCCTTCCCCAGTTGTGGGTTACAGATTTCAAAGGAGAGAAAGGGAGGACTACTAAAAGCAGCAGACTAATCGTTTCCTGCTCATCTTAGAAATCATCTCAAAGTTTTAGCAATAAGAAAGCCCAGAGCAGGTTTGTGTGTGTGTGTGTGTGTGTGTGTGTGTGCGTGTGTGTGTGTGCGTGTGTGTGTGTGTGTGTGTGTGCACGCTCGTGATGGAGCCCTTTGGTAGTCTGGCCCAGCCAAGCCTCTGGATCCCTTCTCAGAAAGATGGTTTGTTGCTCACATTCATAATTGAAGAAAGTCCTAAATTTCAGTTAGAGGTCAATGAAAATAAAGATGTAGTTGTTTTTTTTCTCATCCAAGTTCGTGTACCATCTTAAATCTATCCATGAACATGGGGATCTCAAATTAAGAACCTTTGGCCTATACAGAGAAGGAAAAACAAAAAACAAATCTATGGATTTGAGATCAGCTTATATATACCTTTTATGTCAGTGCCTCCCAAGTCTGCACACATATCCACCAGCGCCCAATAGATGGAGCCTTGTAAGCCCCCGTCTGTGTCCCCTAAATACCTTTGGTTGGGCCTGGTTAGTTTTCCAGGCCCAGTCTTGGTTGAGCCTACATCACACAAGCAGCCTCAGGATTCGATTCTTAATTTCCAGTCTCTTCTAAGTGCCAGGAGAGGAAAAAAAAAAAAGAAAGGGAAAAAACCCTCCCCCCCAATCCAAGGAGAATGGGTCAGACAAGTTCAAAAGGTGAAATAAATGAATCTTTACACATTATAAGAACCCAAATCAACATTCTTCTGTGGCATAAAGTGCCTAAAAAAACCAGCAAGTAAAAGCAGGTGTGATGTGTGCCCTGTCAGCTCACGACACTGATAAGCCTGCCATGCCTGGCTCTGCTTCCTTTCAAACAGACTGCTGGGAAAAAAAGGGGGGGGAAGCCAGAGCAGAAATAATTGCTGGAGCTTTGAGTTAGCTGAGAGAGCCTGCAGGCTAAGATCAACGGGCCTGATTTCATCCTCCTCCTTTTATTTCTATAACCTTAAACGTTCTGCTATTATAAAAGTCATCATGTCAGCTTTCTCCCCAGCCTCCGCAGCTGCCCATTTTCAAATTGTATCAATTGGTAAAGCTTTTTAAAAAAAATTTTTTTTGGCTGGAGTATTTTCATCTTGATTTATGGTTTCTGCCCTCTCAAGATGAAGCAAAACTCCAATGGCCTGATTCAAGCACAGAGGCATGCTGTCCTCCTGGGCATATGTTTATAATCAGATCCTCCAGGAACAATGCAGGAGCTAGCAAAGATTTTTTAAAAATAATTATAGATATTAAAGCAAATTGCAAGTGAGCTGCATTTATCCTAAATCTATCTGACCAGAGAAGGGGGTGTGGGGGTGCTAGGGGGAGGTTGGGGATCCTTTGATTCCTAACATCATCTTTTTGGCCTAGCTATCCAGATCTTGTATTCCTTGGGCTATTGATAACTGATGGTAACTAAGAAACAAGAAAAGACCTGATGGATTAATCACTCCATAGATGGGCCTTTATTTATAACCACTGTGCCTAAGAGAGGTGGGAGAAATTAACAAGGGCAGCAACAATATTTTCACCAGGAAGGGATGCCAAAGCACAAACAGGCCAGTTTCACCTTGGGAGGCAGCCAGGTCCTCACACAGCTAAGGATGGTTGGGTTCCCTTCTAAATCTAGCCATCGTAGGCCCCAGAGAGCAAATTATTGAAATGTTTAGGAAGATCACATGAGAATAGCCAACCAAATGCAAAGGTCCACAGTCGCTTCCATGAAGCATTTCTCCATGGGGAGCTATGGAGAAGAATGACCTCCTGACTCTGCAATACAAAGGATATCAGTTCTTCCCCCTGCCCATGGCTGCCACTCTGGCAGTCACACAAAGGAGATGGTACAGTTAGCTGAAAGGTTAAACTCTGCGTAAAAAGAAAAGAAAAGAGATTCTACGTAAAATAAAAAAAAAGAAGAAAAGCTCAATCTAAAGCCAGATGGCAGGGCTTGGGCGGCCTAGTGGTACTGAACCTAAAACAGTAATGCGTGTGCCATGGGGGTGAGAGAGAGGGAAGAGGATGCATAATGAACTTTGGAGGCAGCAAGTTGGGGGTCAGTGATACTAATGGAATACTTGTACAATGAATTTATCCAGTTGCATAGATGGCAAAGTCATGGTAGGTCCCCTCCATTCATTTCCCCTGGAAAACCATTAACTCCTCTTCCTGATGGTCCACTTCCTAATTCTTTCCAATTAATTGCATCATGCAGATTACAGACCTATTGAATTACAGTCTAATTTTCCAAGCCTTCCAAATCTCACTTCACTGAGACGAAAGCCCCTTTTGAAGACTGCTAAACATGGACTGTGGCCCTTTGGAAGGCAGTCAAAGCAATAGACACAGACCTTGGTGTGTATGTACAATGAGATTGGGGTGGGGGTAGGGGACCGGGTGAGTGGAGTGTGGAATGGGGAGAGAGAGGGAGAGAATGATCGTTGTGCCAAGGACCCTGACAGATTTAAAAGAAAGTGTCTTCATTGAGAAATTGCATTCTGAAGTTCCTCTTGTTTCTTCAGAAATAAATGGATGAGAGCAGCATGACTGGGGCTGACAGGAAGTGAAGACTGGAGGCTTCAAATACAAACATTATGAAAAACAAGCAACATCTGCAAACAGTAAGTACTTATTTATATTTTATGGAGTGTGTGCTTGGGGTTTTGACAGGTTTTTAAATCGAGCCGATATTAGGCCCCTACAAAGGCGAGAATGTCCCCTTTAAAAATGCATTACAGCGTTGAAAAGAAAAGTCTAAGTCTGTGGTGCCAGCCTCAGGTGAGTCCTGACCCCTCCCGACCTGGTCTAACAAAACACACATGCAGTGTTTGCCAGGGAACAGTTTACTGCTACTTTCTCAAGGTCAGAAGCAGACAGACACTGGAGGGAGGGTTAGTATTCAGCTAGCTTTTCCCTCAGCTGATAGAGTGGCTTTGAACTTTTCCGTTTTGAACAAACAGGAAGAGAAACTCGAGGAAATAAGCACTAGTAATCACAGACAACAAGGTGGACTAAATAAATAAATGAACACATTAATGCATGCTTGAACCAAGGAAGGGACTAAAAAGTGGACAGCTCTTTCTCTGGCAAATGAGAGAGCGAGAAAAAGAGAGAGAGATTGAAATTTTTAATGTTAAAGGATGATCGAGAAATTAAAAAATAAAAACCCCTAACTGCATTTTCTCGTGGACAAGCCCTTTATTTTTGACGACGGATAAAGAATTGGTTGGCAGGTACGATGTGCTGTGCTCCATGAAATATTTAGTGAGGCAATAACGACTCCCTGGGCAGCTTAAGAAAACCATGATTATATTCAGAGAGAAAGCCATGAACAAACAGAGGGGGGAAAATACAAAGGCAGATAAAGAAAGGCCTTTCATCAGGTCTTCCTGTCCAATAATACAGTCAGGCTTGATCCATATGTTTTGAGGAAAATCAAAGTGTCACGGCTACCCAAAATGTCAATAGCTCCAGTAAGGAATATTGTCTAACATTTTCTATTACACTGTTCAAGAATTTGCCTCCCAGCACAATTTGGAAAGAAAAAAAAAGTCTTTTATTTCTAAAACACTAAAAGGAGGGGGGAAAAAATGAACAAGGCACATCTCAGTGCGGCATGTAATACAATAACGCTTTGGGCTCCCAAACTGTCCTGGAAACTGATACCCTGATGAAAGTGAGTCCTTCTCCACACCTTTCATATGTTCTGTCCTTTCTTCACAGACAGTGCTGCAAGGCACATCCCAGGCAGTTTGATGTAACAGAGCAATCACCAGGCAGCAGGAAACTGGAGAGGCTGAACTTTCAGCAGCCCTAATATTTTTATAATCCTGCATAATGATTTCAGGATTGGGTCACAAAAAGAGCAACTCCTTCTATGCCGGGCCGGGCACCCAGGTGGGTGGGTAACCTGCTTCTCTCTCTCTCCCTCTCTCTCTCTCCACATATATACATATACACATATATATGTATGTAAATATATCCACACACATATACACATACATACACACATATTCTCTCCTCTTCTCTACACATACACATATTTAAGATTCATATGTAAACAAGTAATTTATTGCAGCCTTGGCACAATTGTAAATAAAACCAATGACCAAGCCCTGGGGAGGTTTGGGGAAGCATCTGGTTTGACAGAACCCTAGTGTACATAGTTTCTTCTATTTGTCTCCCAAACACCCTGGAAATTCTAGAGGGAAAAATCACACTTGTGGTACTGTCTGCCTGTGCCTTTATCCAGTAGAATCTTAAACAGAAGTGAATGTCCTGCAGATAATCAATATTGCCCTACAAATTAGTCTCTACAACTAAATAAACCACTGTTGTTGCCTTAAAGCATGCCCCCCTCCCCAACACACATGCGCGCACGCACACACACACACACACACATACACAAGCTTAAAAAAGAGGAAAAAATATTGATAAAGATTATTTATTTTTTCCTCACTTCTCACCATTTATGTATTTATGGGCAGCCCTTTGAATGCTTCGTGTAATCTTGCTGTATGAAAGAAAATTGAATTGTCATCTGAGTTTTGCCCCCTTTCTACTATTTTTCCTTGTTGCTAAATTAATACTCCTATAGAAGACCAGGGAAACGTTCTTTCCTCAGCATAAGGAGGTGTTGCTGGGAGGTGATTCTAGATTTCTACCTCCCTGAAGGCTACATTCAGAAAGAATTAGGAAGAGCCCAGAAGTGTGGCCCCAATTTTCGAGATTTTATACCTCCCATTGATTTTTTCCTAAACAAACAGGATTACACACCGTTCCACTAGATGCACCCTCCTGGCACGCTCAGGCATGACTTATGTGCCAAGCCATCTTTATGGAGAGCCCACCCATACATTCATTCCCCACACCGACAACTTTCCTTAGCTCTATTCTTCATCTAGGCCTCTTTCTGAGAAAGTTAGGTACTAAGAAACGGCAAGGGGGCTTTTGTCTGAACTGCTGGGCCAGGTGGCACCTGGATACTTGGGAAGAGGCTAAGGTGGAGCCCAGAATTCAGGGTGCTTTACCTTCAAAGACAAGCAAATAGTCTTCAGAGAATACATCCCCATACCAAGACACAAAGAATAAATGGCAACAGAAACCAAAAGTCACAAGGGTACAATTGTCATTAGCATGTAAATTTTAAGACCTCAGTCAAAAACATCAATACCTCCCACTTAATTTATTACTATATAAAGATGGATGATAGTAAAGGCAAACATTGATTTTCAAAGCCCTTTTTTAAAAATGGTGATGAAAATGCTCAAGGATAACACAAAATACCTAGCCTCAAAATTAATTATTTCATTAAAAAAAGCAAGCAAGCACAAACATGGCAGCCACAGCTTGTTCGGCTAAATCTTATTTAATTATTACTGTTATATTCTTATGAAGTGGAACAAATTATTTATGTTGAAGACCAATTTCAGAATAGATTAGATATAAAGACAGGTTAGCATTTTTACCATATTGACAGCAAACCATTAAGCAGGCTGACTGTAGACCCGGTCAGTGAAAGGTAATCGAAGAGGAGAGGCACCCAGTAGTGTCTTGCATGACAATCCTCCATACCCTGTGCTTCAGCTGGCAGATTTGGGTTGCTGCTGATCTTCTAGAGCCACAACAGAATCCCTTTGCCCCACTGTATATAGCACAATATCATTATTATATTTGCAAAGTCCTTCTTGTGAATATTAAGACCAATCCAGCAAATGATTTAATCACTTGCAAACCTAGCAAGTTTGAAACTGTTTTTTGGAGCTCAAAATGATTCCTGGACCAGAGAGTGATTTAATTGTCCTGCGTGCTATTCGTGAGGGGAAATTCTATCTGACTTTTGATTTTGGGGAGAGTCTGCATTTACATGGTAGTTGGAAGGAAGGGGTTGCGGTGTGCAATAAAGGGAGAAAATAAACCATAAGTCAGATAATATGGTTCTTGGTAAAGAAGTAGACACGGGCACATTTTCTTTCATCTGTAATCATTTCTCTGCGCCTCTTAAACACAATCTTCTGTTTGTAGCAGGTGGATTCTTTAAAAGGAGAGGCAAGGCTAGTTATCTTTAGGTTTTCTAGAGGTACTACTTTTTTCTTAGAAAGTATAGAAATACATATGTTTTAAAAGAGAGAGAGATGAGGATTGTTGTCATTAAGAATTTTATTTTGCATTTTGATGTAGTCTTCCATCTTAGGAATTCCAGGTGCTTTCCAAAATAAGCCCATTATCCATTTCTCTCTCTTTCTCTCTCTCTCTCTCAACCCTCTTCCCTCTCCTTCCCCCCATAACTCCTACGAAGTAGGAAGGTTTCATTAAAGTCCCAGGCTTTGTTATGGGATGAGAAGGTGGTAGATTTCCATTTCTGGCATTTGGATGATTTCATTTTTAGAAAGATGCTTAGGCAGTAAGCGAGCTCTGCAAATTGAGAAGAACGTCTTGCATTCAAATCTGGAATTGTGCGTCTTTTAGAGCAACATTAGATATTTGTGGAGGACCTTAATCTCTAATAAGGCCTGTCCATCAGAGTCTGTAATATTGTGCTGATACTTCTAATATGATAGGATGCTTTGATCGTATTAAGCAGCGGTGCAGTTTTCTTGAGCAGGGAGCGGGCTTAGGAACCACTGCCGCATGTAAAATCAGCATCGAGTTGCTTGACATCTTTTTGCTATAATTGGATTTAATTCATTATCTTTCATTTCAATAAAATTACAGGAAAACACAGGATGCAAATTTTTTGGCTAATTGGTTATGGAAATTCAGGTGCTGAATGTGATATTTGGTAGTGATAGAAATTTACTCTTTGTAAAAGAAAAACACAGTTGTGCCATTATCATAGAATTTATAACAATATATTTAATTATAGGGACACATAATTAGTGAGTCTTTCCACAAAGCAATATCCAGTAGCTTTTTTAGATAAGTATTTACAGCTGTGTACACAGCTAGTATTAAGGAGGGGTTTTCTCAGCAACATGGTTAGTGCCATCAAACAAATATTATGGAAAGTAAGCATCATTGACAGCATGGTTAATATTCTTGCTGTGTCTTGGGAGATCCTGGAAGGATCTCTGCCTAACTTTGCAACACAGTTTCCACAGGGATGAAACGAGAGCTCCAAAGACTGTCTCCCTTCTTGCAAAGACAGGAATAATAAAAGCTGAACTTTTAGGGTTGACACCGAGAGTAGGGAAAGAGAGGAGAGAAATAGGGGGGAAAAGAGGGAGGAAGGGGGGGAGAGAGAGAAAGAGAGAGAGAGAGAGAGAGAGAGAGAGAGAGAGAGAGAGAGAGAGAGAGAGAGAGAGAGAGAGAGAGAGAGAGCGAGCGAGCAATTACTCCTTTTTGGTTTTGGCTTCCCAGTTCTGTCCAAGGAAACCACGAGCAAAATGCAAAGATGATGCAAGCTGCAGGCATGAAAAATCAGAAACTCTCTTCAAAGGTCAGGCCGACCTGCAGCTGTTGCAGAAAATAAAACCAATGAGGCCTACTCTGAGCAAACACCCTCTGTGGCTCTTTATTACCAAATGATATGAACCTTGACCTAACCTGAAAAAAAAATTTAATATTTTCTCCCAAATATTTAAAAAATTTATTCTAGGGCTCTGCTGGAGTCATCCAGTCTGTGAGATGTAATTTGACATCTGAATTATTCCAAGGCTAATATGGAAAGCTATTCAGAAGCTTATTTGGAGATATGTCAATCAAGATATCACTTGTGCTAGGGAGATGGACTTTTCTTTGACTTAGAAATATACATAGCTTTCAGGCAGTTGCAAAAGAAAAGAGAGGTCCTAATGAACATGTCACATCTTAATTCAAGATAGTTTGTTTTTCTTTTTTTTTTTTTTTTTGAGAGAGAGAGAAAGAGAGAAAGGGGAAGAGGTGTTTATGATGAGCCTTTTTTCCACACCTGTAAAATCATTTTAAAGTTTATTAAAAACGATAACCGTAAACAATGAACATGGTGTCAAAACTCAACTCTGCTCATCTCTATGCACTGATTAAGATTTTAAGGAATGCTTCTAAATTAGACTGTCAGGCCCGTCCTCCATGGTGAGAAATTAAAGTTCGGCTTGTTGGAGCAAGTGGCCTCTCTGGCGTCCACTCCATTCAGGGCCAACAGTATTAAACGTTCCTTCATTCATTTTCAATGAGATGTGTATGATTCAATTATCCTCGATTGTCCAGGAGATGTGACTTAAAATAAACCGAGCGCGCTCTGATTTTCCATCCACCAGAGGTATTTCCCAGCTGACAAGTAACAATGTTAATTATCCTTTATTTATGATCTGAGAAGACACCAGAATTGTAATTATGTAAATCTGGAGCAATTTTGTTACAATGGCAGAAAAATAGCAAGAACACATGATTTTTCTTGAAGTTTATTCGGAATGGAGAAAGGAGAAGTAATTCATCCGTGGTTGGAATCTGTAAACTCGACAATAAGATAACTACTATCTAGAGAACGGGGACCAACTTTGTTCATCCCAGAGACTTGCTCTTCATTTTCATGGCTTTCCACTTTTCCTGGCATTATTTTTTGGGTGGTACTATAGCTGTAGTCAGCTAAGTTTGCCAGGTCAGAGAAGCAACAAAATACAATGGAAAGAGTAATGGATTTGTCAGCGGGGGTCCTGGATTCCATTCCTGGCTCTCTCCTTTATTACCTGTGTGACTTTGGGCAAGTCACTTAACCTCTTAATCAATAAAATGAGAAACTTGACCTGGAAGAACTCCACAATCCCTCCCTCTTAGCTCTTAACTATAGAATGTGATGGTTTGCCTTCAGCAGGCAGATCTATTTGTTCTCTCCCATCTAGGCAAGTCAAACCATTGATTCAAGTCAATAATAACAAGCAACTTCAAAAGAAATTGAAAACTAAACCAGGATTGCATTTAGGGAAACATCTGTCCCTAAAACCCCAAACACTATACACCTCCACACATATTCCTCTAAATTGAATGGAATAGCAACTTTCAATTCATTTCTACCTAGAAAACATTTATTAGTCAACTATTACATGTGGTGTGTAGCAACAGCAAAGCAAAGAAAAATCCTTGTCCTCAAGGAACTTATAGTCTACCTTTAGTCTCTTCTTGGGGTTTTATAGATTGGCTTTATATTTTTAAAAATAGATTTTTTCATTCTCTCTTAGAATTCTTTATTTTAAAACTGTAATCTATATTGCCTTTTTTGTTTTAAACTGTAATTAAAACCTTACCAAGCATCTGTGAGGTATTTGGTCCTACACAAGGCATTCTTTTTATTGGTGTTTTGTTTGTCTTGTTTTATTTTGTTCTTGTTTAATAAACAAAGCACTCAGCTTATAGGGATTAATTTGGGCCTTTCTTTTCAGGAAGAAGCTTTCGATTCATCAGGATATCTTCCTGGTTATCTAATTGTGCTAAATATACATGGGCCTGTCAACCAGACCTATCTATGCTCAAGGATCCTGCTTTGTTTCAATTAAATTTTGGCCCTGTGCTCAAGGAGCTTATATCCTACTGAGGATCGTAGGATCATAAATTTAGATCCGAGAGTCAATAAGCATTAATTAAGCACTTATTCTGTGCCAATATTGTGTGCTAAATTTTGGGGATATAAAAAAAGTAAAAATAGTCTCTGCCCTCAAGAAGCTCACCTTCTAATGAGGAAGAAAACGTCAACAACTATGCTCAAGCAAGAAATAAACAGGATAAATTGGAGGTGAACTAAGAGGGAAGACACTCTCATTAAGGGGGACCAGAAAAGGCTTCTTGAATAAAGTAGCATGAACTAAGACTTGAGGGAAGCCAGGGAAATCAGGAGGTGGAGATGAGAAAGGAGGGACGTCCAGACATGTCAGAAAGCCAGTGAAAAGGCCTGGACCCTGGGTTGGGAGGTGAGCTTCTTGTGTGAATAGCAAGAATATTAGCAAGAAGGCCAGTGTCACAGCATTATAGCATACACGGAGGGAAATAAAATATAACAAGACTAGAGAGATAGGAAGTGGCCATGTTATGATGGACTTTAAAAGCTAAATAGCAGCAGCTAGGTGGCACAGTAGATAGAACATCTGCCCTGGAGTCAGGAGGACCTGAGTTCAAATCAAGCCTCAGATACTAGCTGTGTGACCCATGGCAAGTCACTTAACCCCGACTGCCTCCCCAAGCCAGACAGATAGTTTTAATATTTGGTCCTAGAGAAAAGAAGGAACAACTGGAAGTTTATTGAGTAGTGAGGTGACATGGTCAGACCTGGGCTTTGGAAAGATCGTTTTGGTAGCAGAGTGAAGGGTTGACTAGAGTGGAAAGAGAATTGAGGCAAATAGACCAACCAAAAGGGGCCTTAGGGGCCATTGAGTCCAATCCCCTCATTTAGTTGATGAGGAAACCGAGGCACAGAGAGGTAAAGTGATTTGCCTAAGGTCGCAGGGGTAGCATATGAGGTAGAATTTGATCTTAGATCCACGCTCCATCCACTTGCCTGCAGCTGACTTATGTGTACATAAATACAGGTCAAATACATAAAATTACATACATAAATAAATACAGGTACATAAATACAGGTCAGTAAATACAAGTCTTTCCGAAGGAATACAAAGATATTTCAAGACAGAGACAAGCGTTGTATATTGCCGACTGCATAATTTTAATAAAGGATGTCACAACACTGGACATTTTACCCATAGGTGGTAAGTCACAGGCTGCTACCTCACTTCCTATATCCCTCCCCTTCTCCCCGTGAAAAATTCAAATAGTGCAGTCTCTAAAGGTACAGGAGAAACTGTATTGCTTCTCTTCCTTGCCTTTCCCGCGCCTTTTCTTCCTTAACTAGATGATGCATTTCACAATGACTGCAACCCCCGACAGGCTGGATTCTTCAAAATTTCTCAGCGAAGAATTTTCTTTCTGTCCAATATATTCACTACTGTATTATAGTAGCACTAATAATTACTATGAATATAAACCAAGAAGGAAACCAGGACCTTAGATGTGGAAGGTCAAGTCAAATCCAACGAGCATTTATTAAGCACTTAATATGTTTCAGGTGGTCTGCTAAGTGCTAGGAATACAAATACAAGCAAAAAGAAAATCATTCCCTTGGCCTCAAGGAGCTTCCTTCTAACAGGGGAAGTCAATACATATAAAGGAGCTGAAAATAGGGGGTGGTGGTGGGAAGAGAGAGAAGATACCCGCATGGAGAATATGGTGGAGAAAGAAGTCAAGAGGTCAGGAGTGGAAAAACCCAAAAGAGGAATAAAGAAGTGAATGTGGTTGACCAGGGCCCTTCCCTTAAAGTGGAAATTCTGGGAGGAATTAACCAATCAATCAGACTGCAAGGAGAATGATCTTCCAGGGTGAGGGCACTGCTGAGGTGGAGTGATTTCAGAAGTGTCTCAGAAATACACATAGTGAAGCCCACCATCTGATTTTCTTTTTAGTGAGCAATAGTGGGGGTAAAGAAGATAATTGAAAGATTCATCTGAGAAGCTCATTTTCATCAGGGATTTAGTAAAGAAGAGGCCCAAAGGGCCTGGAAAGGGGAGGATTTTGTAGGGATTCGAGTAGGGAAATACAGGCTGAGGAATGTGTTCAAAAGCTTTGGGACTCTGGAATGCAACCAAACCAAGGGTTTTCAAGGCTGAACTAAGTACTTTTGGGTCTCTGGAGTTTTAGAAACTACATAGGGAAGAAGTAAAAGCTTTAAAAAAAAGTCTCACTAAAATGACAGCAGGGATGGTCACGGCATACCTTGAGTATAATAGGCATTCCCGATTTCCACAAATTCAGCAGTTCACCAGAGGGCCTCCTCTTAGTGCCCAGATGCCCTAGAACCCTGTCCTAATATGGGCGGAGGGCATGGAATCACCTTTCAACCGCTCAGATCCACTCTTCTCTCCTCATCCCTCCTCTTTGCTCTCTTCTCACAGACTATCACAGCCTTTTTTTTTTCTCCCCTAGCCTCCCCCCCACAGAAGATTACTTGTGTCAAAAAATCCACTGGGATGTCACGGGGCCCTCCAAATATTTGCTAACAGTTCCTAACCTTTACCTAGCCACACACCAGCCCCTCGGCCCTCCAGTGTGATTCCCTCAATTGCAGCCATCCCCTGCCTCAGTCTCCTCCCTTTCCTAGCTCTAGGCTGAGCTAGTCAGTACAGTCTCTTTGGTATTCAGTGTGGGGGCCTGGTATATTAAGGGCTGGGCTGCTGCTGTCACACTCTTAATATTAAACAGGGAATACACAATGCCCTTGGTATTGACTTTACTAAGTCCATTAATGCCCCTTGGTGGCATTACTTTAATTTACGCTTTGAAGGCAAACTGCTGTATTAAGAGTCAGGGGCCAGGGAGGATATTGCTTATATTAAAGAGCTGAATATAAAAGGAACAGCAGCCCTGACCTGCTGAGGCAAAGTTGAGCACTTGAGACAACAGTCTGCAGGAAGAGCTTGGGGGATGGGGGGGAAGGAAGCACTGCTTATTGAAGTGCCTGGACTGTCACCTTGGGAGGAGGTTGAGGGGATCTCGTAGCTTCTAAGGACAATAAGAGTAGGGACCGAGTTGTTTCCAAAATGAGCCTTAAGTCAATGTATTCATTTCTTCAAATCATTGGCATTATCTCCATAGGCTAGCCTCCTAGCCAAGAAACCCTGTTTTTTTCTGTTCCAAGGACAGGAAATGCAATGATTGGGTAATCATGACAGAGGCCTCAAACCCAATGAAGAAAGGGATAGGGAGGATCTCAGTTAGCCACTGAGTCCCATTATGTAGAGAGTCACCGAATGTTAGAGTTAGAAGGGAGGTCATATATATAAATCCCTCATTTTACATATGAGGAAACTGAGACCTAACGAGATTAGAGGACTTGCTCAAGTTTTCATAATAGCAAAGCTGGGATTTGAGCTCAAATCCACTTTCGCCAATCTATTATACTTTCCATTACATTTTTCTCCCAATGAGTTTGTGCCAACTAAATAGATGGTAAATCCACAGTAGATTACTAAAAGAAAGTTAGTGTGGTATATGTGCTTAACCTTCTTTTTCCCATTTTCAAAATTAATTTTTATTTATGTCTTTCATTTTTACGTATTTTCATTTCTCAAGACTTTCCCTCCTCCCATCTGGAGAGACATTCCTTTTTTTTTGTTTGTTGTGTTTTGTTTTGTTTTGCTTTTTGGCAGGGCAATTGGGATTAAATGACTTGCCCAAGGTCACACAGGAGACATTCCTTTTAACAAAGGAGAGAGAGAAAGAAAGAAAGCAGTTTATCAAAATATTCAACACATCATGAAGTCTGCCTGTATATGTAGTCTTCTGCCTTCATTATCCACCCTCCCCAACCCTTTACAAAGAAAGGACAGAAGCACATCGTCATATTTCTTTTTCAAAGTTAAGCTCCATCATTATAAATACATAACATTCTGTTTTGTTTGCTTTCTGTTCTTTTTGCATTTACATTCTTGCAATAATTATACATATTGATTTCCTGATTCCATTTATTTCGCTATGTATCAGTTTGTATAAGGCTTTCTTTTTTAAAAAAAATTAATTTATTTTATTTTAATTTTTTTAAAGACCGGATTTTTTCTATATTGCCCAGGCTAGAAGTGCATGGACCACTCATGGCCTGATTCTGCTGTTATTTACTCAAGAGATTTGACTTGCTCCACTTCCTAACTTGGTCAGTTTGCCCCTCCTTTTGGCTCCCCAGTGGAGCCCCACTTCTCCAGGCTCACTGTGTTGAGATCAGACTTAGCTTGGATGCTTGATCAGCCTAGCTCACTGAAGCTCAGAACTCCTGAGCGCAGGAGATCCACCAGCCTCGGGAACTACAGGTCCGTGCTACCACATTGGCTCATAGAAGGCTTTCCATGCCTTCCTGCATTTTTGCATTCATCTTTTCATAAAACTCGGTAACAGTTCATCATATTCATGCATCAGAGTTGGTTTAGCCATTCCCCAACTGATGGGCATCTACTTTTTTTCCAGTTCTTTCTGCTGTCGTTGTGGGGAGAAGGAAATGACAAACCACTCCAATATTTTTTGCCAAGAAAATCCCAAATGGTCACGAAGGGTCAGACGTGATGAACAACACTTTTTTTTTTTTTTCCATTTCTAGGCTACTACAAAAAGCGTTGCTCTAAATGTTTGGTGCACGGGAAGCCTTTCTTTTTATCATTGATTTCCCCAGGGTATGTGCTGAAATTTGGGTTAAAATGTATAGGTATTTTAGTCACTTTTCGAGTACAATTTAAAATTACTTTGCAGAATGTTTGGGCCAAGGCGCAGCTCTTAGAACAGTACATTAACATTTCTGTCTTTCCATAGACCCTCTAACATTGTCTACCACAACCCTTGTCATCTCTGCCGATTTGCTGGGTGTGAGCGTAGTTTTGATTTGAATTTCTTTTATTGGTGTTTTGGAGCAATCTTTCATAGGATTGTTAATAGTTTGCAATTCTTTTGGGAGCTGTTTCTTAATATCTTTTGACCACTTAGCTATTGGGAAAGGGTATTTTGTTCTTATATATTTTTGTTAGTTGCCTATATATCTTGGGCATCAGATCCTTAACAGAGTTATCTGTTAAAAGATTTTTTCCCCCAGTTGATTATTTCTCTTCTAATCCTTGTTGCATTAATCCTGCTTGCACAAAAGCTTTTTAATTGGATGAAGCCCTTTTCTTAGAGGAAATATTGTTCTTTCCCTGAATTACTGTATGATTTTTCTTTTGTTTTGTTTTGTTTTGGTCACTTTAACTTTTCCAACAGCAAGCCTAGGCCACCCTTTCCTGCAAGTCAATACTCTCATTTCTTCTCTCCAACTGGGTCCTGTTATCCCTACCCTTTTCTTATGACCCTGAACTTGGCTCTGGCACCCTTGTTTCTCTTTCCGCTTTTCAATGGCTATAGTGGAAGCTGCTATCATGCCAGGCCCCACTAGGCCTGAGCCTTCAGTACCTCTTATAATGGGAGGTCAAAGACAATGAAAGCAGGCCTCCCTTGTACTAGCATCTGAATTCCTACATTGGCTCTGACATAGCTAAAGGGAAAATATTGGATTTATTTTTATGAGTTAGCTATAACCCTAATGCCCTTAAGAGTTACTGCATGAAGTGAATCCATTCAGAAGGTCAGGAAGGTCACAGCTAACTTGTAAAAATAAATCCAATATTTTTCACTCTGTCTTATTAGATTTATACAATGCAGACATTCAGGGGTAGTTGCTTTTTTAAAAAAAAATGTTATTTCTAGGGCTGTTTAACGCAGCTTTTTCTAGGTTTACCCAAACATTCATTCCACCCCCCAAGCATCTCAAAGGGTCATTTGATGGGGTCTCATCTTTTTAATATAGTTTTCAAAATGATAACACCCCTCCCTTTTATTGCCAGTACCCACATGGCATCATATTACTTCTTAGAACACCAGAAGCAAATGCCAGTATCTTGGGACTCTAGGATGGCAAATATGAAGTCTGGAAAGGTTTGGTGGCTAAAGAGTAAAGATCTAAATTTTGGGGTTGAACCAGTAGAAGTTAAAAAATATTCCCCTTTTCATTATAAGGGAAGAAAGTTGTTTGTACCTGAATGAGCTAATTAGTATCACACAAGAAAACCAAACTAAAATCTTTTGTCCCAAAGTTAAAGGCTGTATACCTCAAAACTGGGCTATCTTTCCCATGAGGGGCCATTATCATGTGAGGTGAGGATACAAGCCCAAACTCACACAAATCCATTCCAGCCCACACTGATCTTTTCCCCTTCCTGATCTTCCTTAGCACTTTTTCGTTGTAGCACATATTTTGGCCCTTGATTTTATCTTCAACTTGATTTTTTGTCATTGCTTCTCTGCATATGTGTATGCAGTAGAGCCATAGCCAGGTGTATTCTGGGGGCTCCAACAAGTGCTGCAAACCACACCTAGAGCAAAGTGATTAAGAAGACTTTTCAATTCGGCAGTGTGGGACAGGGGAGCAAGATGGGAGGGTCAACCTAGCCTGTTATCTAGTAGTTTCTTCTTTTACCCCTAGCAATATTTCTAGGTTCAATCTCCCAACCCCTATTCGCAATGGCAGGTTGGATTGCCAGAAGGTAGCTGACAATTTCTCCCCCCTGGGTTCTGGGGGTAACCCCTAAGGGCTGGGGTTTCTTGTACTGTCACTCATCAGCCCCATCCATGTGCTTTCCATTGATTGTCAGCCAGACTTTGTTTTTTAGGAGGTGTATTTCCCGAGATGGTGTATCGAGAACAATTAGTACAAGGAATAATCACCCTGAAGTCTGGGACACACTCTCCCACAAATACATAGAGGTTTGGAAAAGGGGACAGGGTTGGTTAATAGAAATCCTTTAATCCCTTTATGGAGTCCTCATGAAGTTCCCCTAGATGTAGCTTTCTGCTGGGCTCTGAAGGTTGGTGCCCTTTTAAAGTCCTGACGTTGTCTGCCCTTGGTGTGCCTCTCAGCTCCTGATGCAGTTATTGCTATCAGCCACTGCTATGGAGGGACGCAGTTTTTACCTCTGGTGGATACTATTACTAACATAAATAGGAACTCCAGATCTGACGTTCCGAAACTCACCCAGTCAATGGGAGTGAAGGTGCGGCAGAGAAGTAAGCGTATCACTCCCTCTCGGCTCACTTTTCCTCTCCCCTTGATATTCTCTGTTATAGGTATAAGAACCTGCTTCCTCAAAGAGCTCCTCATCCTAGAAGTTCCGAAAGCCTGAACCCTCCACCGCTGGATGTCTAGTTTTCTAAAGGGCTTGCTATGTTAGATAAAAGCACCTTAGGTCATAACTGATTCTCTTTAACCAATCATAAAATATCATATATTTTCATCCAATGATCAAAGCACCTCCCTTCATACAAATTGATTAAAGACTTATTTTTCACCTAATTTACACCTTTGGTCGATTCAATCTGAGAAGTCTGGACCTTCTTGTCTAATTGGGGTAGACTCTCACCTTTATATACCTAATTATTCCTGCTGAGTAGATGCTAACATCTATTGTTTCTACACTACAGTCTAAGTGCCCTCTAAAGTCTACCACCCTAAAGCAAATCCCCAGTCACTTTGCCATAATTACCCATCTAGTCCTACTTCCCCAATAAGACTCAGATCTTAAAGGCAGAGATCATTATGTCTTATGTTACATTTACACCCAAAAAAGCAAAGAACATAGAAACAGTCAAACACAACAACAACAACAAAAAACAGGCCAGCAACTCTCATAACACCATCCTGGGACTCTAGGCTTCAGATTGGTAAGCACTCACGATACGAAGCTTGGACTCGCTTTTACCAAGCTACTCCCCAGCCATTTTCATTCCATGTCACTGATCTCATCCCATTTTCCTGCTTTCCTCCTCTAGGCTTGAGAATGGTAATCAAATCCACACCACCAAAACACTGCTGCCACATCATTACTCCCCTGTATATGGTCTTTTCCCTCATTAGAATGTAAGCTCCTTGGGCGCAAGAAATATCTTAGTTGCAAAAATTTTACTTGTCTCCCCAGCACTTAGGACAGAGCCATGCTTAACAAATGGCTCTCCATTCCATAGCCCTTAGCAAGAGGTTGGACATGTAGAGGGCAATCAATAGATACTTACAGAACATAGGACAACATATAGACGTACTCATACTATGTATATATTATAGATTGATAGATACAGACAGACATTTGAAGTACTGCTAGAAAGTAATGAGACTTATTTTTATATGGTTCATAGACTCTATTTCATGAACTTATAGTCTGCTATAGTACCTAAATAGCATTAAATTCTGTGTGATGACCTTTCTATAATTGTCTCACTAAATGGAAAAAAGTAACATGGGTTACTATGACCTTTAAATTAATTAATTATCCACAGCAAAAGCACTAGGAACACATTTTGGGATACTCTATTTTCTTTTTGTTAAAGCTCAGCTCAAGGGCTAGGCTGTCCAGAAGGTCCTTCCTGAGTTTCCCAGTTACCAGTGCACACCTTTCCTCCCAGAACCTATTATGTAGCTACTTGGAGTATGCGTGTAATATGTTTATACATGTATATACATATATATGTGTGTGTGTGTGTGTGTGTGTGTGTGCACATACATATGTAAGTCTAGAGATTCATTCACCCATTTATTTAGTTATCTATCTACCTATTTATTTAAATTTCTTTTTTACTTATCTTTTACATGCTGGTTTTTTCCCCAGTAGAATGTTAGTTCCTTGAAGGCTGGGACTGTTTTCTTTTTGTCTTTGTATGTCCAGTAGCTAGCATAGTGCCTGGGACGTAACAGGTGCTTAATAAATGCATGCTTAATGGAAAAAAGCTGAAATCCCAAATCCCTTCATATTTACAGGAGCAAAGTGCAAGAAAGTCATCATTCCCTCTTATGAGTTTCCAAGTCTTTGCCAATAAATACTCAGAGTTGAACACCCCTTCCTAGGATTTTTCCCCTCAACTCTGCTCCCTCCAGGCTCTGCAGACAATCCCAAAGAAGGTGAGAAAAATCATATTCTCCCTCCTTCTCTGTTGCCCACCACAGCAATGGGAAGGGTTGAGTTGAGTGAAGCCCCAGGGAGCACGTTACATTATTTAGTTCTGATGAAAGTCTCATACAAAGACTTTTTTTTTTAAAGCTGTGCTTGTTTCTCTCACACACCCAATTCAGACCATTCCTCATTTTGATTTCTATTTCCAATTTTAGCAGTACCAAGACGCCTTCCTTTCCCAAAATATTGGCCTCAACAGGCTCCCACGGTGCCCACCACTTCTACTACTAGATTCTTTCTTTTGGCATAGAAGCATTGTCCCCAGAATGCCCCTGTTAATAATAAACTGGGACACAGGCAACACCTTCACGGGCATTGGTTATTGGGGATTGGCTTACCGCTTCCTACAACAGAAGGAGGACTCCAGGTAGCAGACAGAGGGGCGAATTTAGAAAGTCAAATAGACTTGGATTCAAATCTTGCTTCCACCACTCACTAGTTGTTATATGACCGTGGATGAGCCACTTACCCAGTCTATCCCCTACTTTCCTTCTCGGTAAAATGGGGAGTAAGAGAACTAGAGCTGGAGCGACCCTCAGAAGCCATACAGTGCAACCTCTTCATTTTATAGGTGAGGATAATTCCTTGCCTAGAAAACTATAATACCTCACTTACAAAGTTTTAGAGTTAAACTTCACTAAGACTTTTGGGACACCCTATATGATCACACCACCTGCATTAGGAAAAGGAAACCAGCATTCTCTGCTCCATAGGGTTGTTGTGAGACTGAAATGAGATAGTGTGTATAAGACGCTTTGCAAACCTTAAAGCTAGATATCAATGTCATTTATCATCATTATTTTTAAGCTCAGCTTGAATGCCAGCTTTTATCTATATAAGGCCTTTCTTTATCTTCATTGCTGGTAGCACCTTCTTCCCACTAAGTTCAGGGTATGACATCCTGATAGAGATGGGCATGTGTGGAGACCTGGACTTCCAGGCTACTGGGAACCTCTCAGATGCACAAAAAGGGACAAGGAGGGGGAAGGAAACCCAAAGGAAAAGTTCTGAAAACAAACTTTGCCCGTTTCACGAGAAGCCTGAAGGCAAGCCATACCCCTTTCTTTTTATGTCTCCCTAAATTAGCGCAAAGGCAGCTAGGTGGCATATAGATAATGTGCTGGTCCTGGAATCAGGAAGACTCCTCTTGGTGAGTTCAAATCTGACCTCAGACACTTACTAGCTGTGCTACCCAGGGCAAATCACTTAATCCTACTTGCCTTAGCTTTCCCATCTGTAAAATGAGCTGGAGAAGGAAACAACAAACCACTTCAGTATCTTTGCCGAGAAAATCCCAAATGAAGTCACAAAGATTTGGACACGATTGAACAACAAATTAGCACAGCCTTGTAAGGGTGAAACTAAGTTATATTCTTATCATAGAATCATACATTTAGAATTGGAAAGGACTTTAGAGGTCATTTAGTCCAAAGCTATAATTTTTTTTTTTTTTACAGATGAAGAAAATAAGGCACACAACAGGTTAAGACACTTGCCCAGGGTCACGTGAATGAGTTAGACTTCAAGCCCTGGTCTTCGTGCCAAGTCCAATACCCCATTCACATCACCATGACTTCCCTTCTCACTCTGAAAATAAGACAGGAACAGCTCACATTTTTCAACGCTTCAGATCACTCTCTTTTCTGAACGACCTCCAGGATGCAGCCAGTGCAGGTGTAATTTAAAATCAAGAGACTCAGCTTTCAATAATTCTTCGCTAAATTACTGGTGGAGGAAGAGTATATAACAGAACTGTTACAAATGCTGGGAGCAAAATCTCCAATAACAACTTAGCGCTTATGATAACTTTCCCAATTTCCTGCTATCTCTGCTGCCTCTCTCTTTACTCCAGTCTATAGCTGCTTTTTTCTTTATTGAACATCTGCCTTGGGAGCCTCTGTCACAAAAAGTAATAAACACATCAATCCAAAAGAAAAAGAGAGGGTTGCGCAGCCCCAAACTACTTAGCCAATCAAATTGGCAGCTGATAGAATGAAATTGAGGGGAGAGCGCTGAGAGACCCCCTTCCTAGGGAACACTTCTAATGATGGCGGACTCGTCTGCTGCAATCGGCACACCTCCGCTGCACGAGGGCTTCTAATAAGTTAATTACAGTTTCTAGCACTAATTATAGATTTCAACCTTTGTGGAGATTCCAAGCTCTGGGATTAATTTGTAAGTCTTCTATCCAGGCAAAACTTGACAGTTATTGCTTGTTTTTTGCCTCCTCCAAATTACAAGAAAGGAATCTGTCTTGGGATAAAGTACTCCTTTACTTTAAAAAAAATCCTGATAATAAAAATGCCTTTTCCGCTTATTACCCATGGACCCTACAAACATAGAACAGTGACAGCAATTAAAGTCAGGCTCATTTTCCCTGAAGGTTTCCCCCCCCCAACAAATAACAACAACCGAAAATTATGCCTGAAAGGAAAACAAAAGCAATTTGTGTTTTTTTTTGTTATCGCCCCCATCCAAACCCCTGAAATAGTCACAGATTCCTTGCATACAGAGGAGATGAAATGAAATCTTCCATTGCTATTTTGAAAAAAAAAACCAAGCAAACATATTACAAATTACATTTAACTCAGGTGTGTATAGTTTGCCAGTTCTTATCCAATTGTAAATTAGAGCAGGGTTGCCTGTTGGGAAGAAAAAAGTAGCTTTTGAAACATGTCTTATTGACCGTGTATAAATTACCAGCAGCAGATTTGTGAAGCAAATTTGAAGTTGGAGTTGCCTACAGGCTACATTTTATCGATTGTAGATTGATATTCAGCTGATTTGAAAGCAAAAAATAAATATTCCTTTAGCAGCAATTTAATTACAAAATCATTGCACAAATATTAAGAATATTACCTTGTTTTATACTGGGATTTAGCCAGGGTTTATATTTGATAAGTGCCTAGCACATCATTTGAACTAAGTTTTTTTACTTATCATAGTGTCTGTGAATTCTCGTTAAGAAAAAAAATAACAATAGATCTGAACGCTACAACCTTTTTTCTTTGCAAATAATACCCTTCTCTGCTTTGCTATAGAGGTAGCAGAAGGAACCAGAAGGAACGAGGAATGGATTTTGCTACTTGGGCAGAAGTAGTATAAGTATTCTGTCCGGGAAAGGTCTCCAGCAGAAGGTGAGATTTGAGCTAAGTCCGAAGGAAGGCAGGGAAATGACAACACAGAGATGAGGAAGGAGAGCATTTTAGGCATATAGGACAGCCTGTGAAAAATCCTGGAGATGAGAGACGAAGTGTCATGTTTAAGGAATAGCAAGTGGGGTACTTTAACTACGACACAGAATGTGTGGAGGGGACCAAGGTAGAAAAAGCTTGGAAATGGAGGAAGAGGCCAGATTCTGTTCTGGGTCCTCTTCTTCCTCTATATTACTTCACTTGGTGATCTCATCAGCTCCCATGGATTTAATTACCGTTTCTATGATGATGATTCTCATATCTACTTTTTCTGCTCCATTCTCTCTGCTGACCTCCAATCTTAAATCTCCAACAGCCTTTCAGACATCTCAAACTGGATGTCCAGTAGACATCTTAACTCAATATGTCCAAAATTAAATTCATTATCTTTCTCTCTAAAATTTAGAGGGAAACTCTCCCCCACCTTTTTACCTTACCTGTTACTGTAGAAGGCAACCACATCTTGCCAGTCCTCAGGCTCAAAACCTGGGAGTCATCCTGGATTCTACATTATCTCTCACCCTCCCCCATATCCAAGCCTGTTGATTTCACCTTTGCAACATCTCCCGAATATGTCCCCTTCTCTCCTTGGATGCTGCCACCACTCTGGTACAGGCCCTTAGCAACTTATACCTGGATTATTGCAATAGCCTACTAGTGGATCTGCCTGCCTCAAGACCCTCCCCACTCCAATCCATTCTTCATTCAGCTACTAAAGCATAGGTGCGATCGTGTCACTACCCCATTGAATAGACTCTAGTGGCTTCCTATTGCCTTCAGAAGCAAATCCAAAATGACATCCACAGCTCTTTATAACCTAGAGCCCTTCTGCCTGTCCAGGCTTCTTACACCTCACTCCCCAACATGTACTATTCCATCCAGTGGACCCTGGCCTCCTGACTGTTCCATGTACAAGACATTCCTTCTCTTGGCATCCAGCATTTTCTCTGGTTGTCCTCCATGCTTGCAATGCTCTTCTTCCTCTGCTCTGACTACTGCCCACTTTGGCTTTTTTTAAGTTCCAACTAAAACCTCACCTTCTACAGGAAGCCTTCCCTAACCGCTCTTAAATCCAGTGTTTTCCCTCTTTTGATTATTTCCTATTGATCCTGTGCGGCATCTAGGTGGCAAAGTAAATAGATTACTGGGCCTGAAGTCAGGAAATCTCCTCTTCCTGAGTTCAAATCTGGCCTTAGACACTTAGTAGCTGTGTGACCTTGGGCAAGTTACTTAGCTTTGTTTTCTTCAGTTCCTCCTCTATAAAATGAGCTGGAGAAGGAAATGGCAAACCATTCCAAATCCTTTGCCAAGAAAACCCCAAATGGGGTCACAAAAAGTTGAAAATGACCAAACAACAACAAATTTGTCCTGAGTAGCTTACTTTGTATGTGTGTATGTGTTTGTGTGTGTGTGTACATATGCATGTGTATATATTTGTTTGCATGTTGTCTCTCTCATTAAATTGTAAGCTTCTTGAGGGCAGGGATTGTCTTTTGCTTCTTTTTTGTATTCCTGGCACTTAGCACAGTGTCTGGCTCATAATAGGCACTTAATAAATGTTTAATATTTGATTAACTGAGATTATGAAGAGCTTTCAGTATCAAATAAAAGATTCTGTATTTGATCCTGGAGATAATAGGGAGCCATCACAATTTATTGAGCTGGGGAGGGATGGCATGGTCAAACCTATAATCTAGGAAAATCACTTTGTCATTTGAGTGAAGGATGGATGGGAGTAGGGAGAAGTCTGAAGCTGGGAGATCAATTGGAAAGTAATTAGAAAGGTTCAGGTAAGAAGTGATGAGGACCTAAGCTAGGGAGGTGGCTGTGCGAGGGGAGAGAAGAGGATTGCTCCAGACATGCCCAGCTAGAAATGACGGGATTTGGCAACTTGTTGGACATGTGGAATGAGGAAGAATGAGGACTTGGGAATGGCACTAAGATTGTGAGCCTGGGTAATTGGGAATCTTGTGGTGTCCTCAATGACAATAAGAAAGTTGGGAAGAGGGGGAATGACTTTGGGGGAAAGATACTATGTTTTAGACATTTTGAGTTTGAGATGCCTATGAGACATCTAGCTTGAGATAATCCGAAAGGCACTCGGTGACGTGAGACTGGAGTTTAAGAGAAAGATAGGGCTGAATACATGGACGTGGGAATCATTTGCATTGGGTGATAATTCATCCAGAATCTGATGACCTCATCAAGTGAAATTGTATGTAAAAGGAAAGAGAAGAGGGCCTAGGACAGAACCTTGGGGGGGGGGGCGCATATAAGGTTTATGGTCATGACAAGCATCAAGGTCCAGCATAGGAGACTGAGAAGGAGCAGTCAGACAGGTAAGATGACCAGGAGAGAGCACTGTCAGGAAAACCCACCGATGAGAGAGTGCCCAGGAGGAAAAAGTGACCAACAGTGACAAAGGCTATACAGAGTTCACAAGAAGGCTGAGAGCTGAGAAAAGGCCATTAGATCTGGCGATTAAGAGATCACTCATAACTTTGGAGAGAGCACTCTCTGGGTCCTTACATTCTTTTAGCTTAGGTTTGGCTTGTGCCTAGGGTCTCCTAAGGGGAGTAAAAAGATACTCAGTGTACAATGTAGATCAGTTATAGGGTAGCTACTTATTTTCTCTACACAAAAGAAATGCTTAAAACATAAAAGAATCACGAGCACTCATTGACAAAGACAAATATGAAACAATAACATAAAATCTTGTTCTACCCTCCCTGGAGCTTGATATCTAAAGCATCAAAGCACATCACCTTGCCTCCATGCTGTTTAAATAACTTAAATCTATATCTTCTGGCAAGACAGGTCAAGGGTTGTGCTAATCTTCCTGTTAATGGTCATCTTCTCCAAGAGGTGCTGCAGTAGCTGGAGTGGATGCCTCCTGTAGCACAGCTGGCACTAACTGAGGGAACCAAGAACTCCCTAACTCCGGAGGTAGGTGCTTCCCCAAAGCCCGTCTCTCACAATAGTTGTTTTGTCACCCAACCTCAGGGAAGGAAACAGAGCAGAAGAGGTAGTCAGGAACTTTATGATCCCAACTCAGGCTGGGATTACCTGGATGAACCCCTGTTTTAGCAGTTGTGTGTGAACAGTTTTAAGCCACAATTTCAGGAGAGTGAGAGAGAGAGAGAGAGAGAGAGAGAGAGAGAGAGAGAGAGAGAGAAGCTATCTCTTCTTTTAAGGCAATACAGTTCAGTTCCCCTCACCCGCACCCCCATCCTGTCATGAGGGAAGAGGACTACCCAGGATTTTTTGTACCATGCCAAAGTGCCAGATCCTTCTTCACTGAACCCACCAGAAATAGCCCAGGGCCTCAAAGGACAGGGTAGAAGGAGAGTTCACCTGTTTGCCCCATTATAAAAAGAATATTTTTCCTGACAACTTGAAGAGTAGAGAGTTTGAACCTCTTTTAGGGCTTTGAGCAAAAATGACAAATTTTTGGCCAAACATGGTGCATGTTATTTTGGGTCACTGTGAAATTCTCTCTATTCCTCATACTTTCTGGAAAGAAATCTTCAGGGCTTTCTTGTTCTTGCTGTTGTGGCCAGCTCCCCTGCTTGGCTTCCCTTGCTTCCCTTGACAATCACCTCTAACTTCTTGTCCCCTATTTTATCAACTTCTTTTCCCTTCTCCTTCTTTTCCTTCTTTGACTGTTTGAGTTCTCCAGATTCCCATCTCCTCCAATCCAATCGCTAGCTTTCTTCACAATACCCCAATATTCCATGTATTCTTCTTTCCAATTCTGTCTCCTTCCCTCATCCAACCTTTAACTGCTGAAGCCAGAAGTGGCACATTATTGTTCACTCTGTTTCATTTTTGTCTCTATATACCTAGTGTCTGGGATACTTTAGGTGCTTAATAAATGTTTGTTTAATGGAAATGAAGGCAAAGCCTGTGTGGGCATCTTCTGCTTGCCTCATACAGAGTTGAACAGCAAATATTCACTTAATTGTGCTCAGAAGTTGTACTGTGTTTCAGGGGTGAAGTGAAGTCTCAAAAACACCAAGGAAATTTCCTTGGAAGACTTTCTGGGAATTGAGTCATCTACTGCTTTCTTCTTAACTCATTTGTTTCTTTCCAAGAAAAGTACCTGAAATGTGGGCTACTTCTAAATCTCCTAGGCACCTGACTGGTTGTCCTCTGCTGAATTGAGCCCCTAAGCATAATTTCATTCATTGCATAAAACAATTTAGAGTGTACAGCACCGCAGGAAAGCCTCAAAGGTGGCATCATCTAAATGGACTCACTTTTTCCTTTCATAGCATTGAATTTCTTGTAGTCCCATGGTATACCCTTGGTTTCCAAAGTGCCAAGCTTGGGGGAGACAAGGGAAAGGAAACATCATGTGGCTCTTGGAAGTTAATGCCTGGAGTGGGTGGTAAATCAGTGCCAACACTCTGATTGTGCTAGGAATATCACCTCTATGGTATTGTTTGATTTGCCAGTTTTCTAAACCTAATTAAAGGTACTATTGTACATGTTTTAGTACTCCATAGAATATAGAATGCTCTTTGTCATGTGACTCTGAAGCAATGAAGACAAACATTATTATCCTTATTTATAGATTAAGGCAATAGAAGCTTTGTGGAGTCAAATGACTTTTTCAAGGTCACCTAGCAATTTTAGAGCTGGACTAGAAGCCTAGTTGTAGGGATTATCTAGTTCAGTCTTCTTAGCTCAAAGATGTAGAAATTGTTCTCCTATCATTCTTTCTTCCTCTAGTCCAGGGGAAGGGAACCTATGGTCTCAAGGCCTCAGGTTCCCCACTCCTGTCTCTAGTTTCTCCTCTCTCCAATTCATCCTCCACTCAGCTGCCAAAATGATATTCCTAAACTACAGATCTGACCTTGTCATTCCCTTATTTGAAATGCCTTCAATGCACACTAATGGATAAAAGACAAACTTCTCAGTCTAGTGTTTAAAACCTTTCACAATGTGGCTCCCACTTACTTTTTCAATTATTTCCTATTACTCCCTTTTACAGATACTCTGCTCTAGTCAAATGGGCCTGCTAACTCTCCCCATGCACCCGATATTCCAGTTCCTGTTAGCCTTTGAGCAAGTAGTCCCTCATGGTCTGTGTTCTCTTTCCAGTCCGACTCACTGCAGTGCTTCTTTTAAAGTAGATCTCTGGTGCCACCACTATCACAAGGCCTTTCCTGATTCCCCAGTAATTAGCACTCTCCACCTCTTGAAGCTGCTTTGTAGCACTTTGTATGTATGTTTTGTATTTATTTATCCACTGATTCATTCATTTATTTGTTTGTTTGTTTATGCGCATGTTATATCTGGACTATAGAGTATAAGCCCCTTGAGGCCAGAGACTGTTTTCATTTATCTTTGTATCCCCAGTATCTGGTGTGTCACCTAGCACATAGTGGATACTTAATAAATGCTTTTTGACTTGAAATGAATTGGAAGCTTAGACTCCTGTAGGGCAATGGGTATGACCAAAGTCAAATGGGGAATCCACAGTAAACGGTATGAACAGCATGTTCTGAGGTCAAGTCCAGTGTTCTTTCCACTACATCAGGCACCATGCACCCTTTACCTAGTTAATAAATAATGTATGTAAATGAACATCTTCAGCCAAGGACATGTGAGCTGGAGTGGGTTTGAAAAAGTGAAAATAATTAATAGAGGCCACTATTATGGATGAACTTTTCTTTTACCCATTTGCCCTGAACTTTAACTTAGTCTTCGCTTTAATTAAATGGACTCTGGATCAGATCTTCCCTGGCTTCTCCCTTACCCCACCTGAGGCAGCTCCCGTGACTAAAAGTAGAAAAGGAGTGGAGTGATGCGTAGCACAGCATGCATTCGCTAACCCAGCAGCCCAGCACTCACCAGGGAGCAGCCACTGGCGTTGCTGTGGCTAGAACGGAGGGAGGAGAGGATACCTGCCCTCGTAACACTGATGAGGTCTCAGAACCCGGCTAGAGCAATAGGCTTTTCCAACTATTGAGTTGGTTAGCTTTTTAGTTCCTGGCCTGGCACCAAGATTTATGTCCCTCTGTGTGACCATACTCACCATCCATCACGATTAGTTACAATAAAATCTCTCTCCTTGTTTTTTAAAAGCCCTTGGAGCTACCTTCCATTATGGAGTTAACATATTACAGATGGTCAGGCTATTGTTCAATACAGGAACCACTCTGAGATCCCTGAAAAGGGAGATGGAGACCTGGGATCTGGAGACAATGAGCCTCTGGGGGGAAATGAGAAATAAGGAAGGAATATCCCAAATTCTCTCTTTGAGGCATCAATAAAAATGAGGAAGTTGGAGCTGTAGGGCTTGACTGGTCATCTGTTTTTCTCCGGGAAGTAAATGAAAATGCCCTTAGGTCTCTGGGACATTTTACTTCCTTCTCTATCAGGGATTTTAAGAGATTCAGGTAAGGAGGCCTGAGAGACAGCCTATGCAAAGGCACGAAGGTGGGCTATGAAATATTGTGAACAAGAATGCATAAATGGAAATAATGGGCAATAAGCTTGGAAAACCAGATTGTGAAGAGCCTTCCTTAAATGCCAAAGAGATAAGTTTGGATTTTATCCTAGAGGCAAGTAGGCATGAGCACCGTGGAGAAGCGAATGGAAACAGGAATGACTCTGAAGTCAGAAAATTGAGGTTTGAATACTGGCTACATGACGTGACTATTTAGTTCTTAAAAAAATAGGAAATATAGAGAGCCTAAGTGGAAAAAGCATAACTGGGGAATGGGGGAGAGGCAGGCACAGATTGGAGTCCCAGCTTCACCAATAACTTCCTTTGTCACCACGGACAAGGCACTTTTCCAAAGGTCCAAATGACCTTTCCGGTCCTTAGTTTTCTGATCTGTAAAATGAGAGGGTCAGACAAAATGACCTCTAACAGCCCTTCATGCTCTAAAGCATATGATCATGCAATCCTATGATCCATTCATAGTACCGTAGGGCAACAAGGGGCCGTGAGACCTCATCGTGTCTATCTCCCTGATTACAGATAGGAGCATGATTCATCCATGCCACCCAGAGGAGGCCCTCTCATGAGAGTATCATAGACTATAAGATCCATAAGGGAACTTAGGGACCATTTAGTTCAACCCTCTTGTTTTAGAAATGAGTATGCTAAGATCCAGGGATACTAAGTGATATGCAGTGGGTCACAAAGATGGCTCATGATGGAACCCCAACCCCAGGCTTCCTCCCTGATAATCATACTTTTCCTGCCATATCACAATGGGCTTACTGTTTAGCAACCATTAGTATCAAATCTCTTGCCTATCCCTCAACTGGCGCCTCAAGCTAGATTTCTCATGCCTTAAACCACAGAGCCACTATGGATTAGCAATATCAGAACCGGTCTATTTCTTGGTGTGCAAGAAGGAAGATGAGGGCATTGACCAACTTAGTGGACTAAAGACAGTCTTCATAAAGTCAAAAAGATTGCTGGTCAATTTGGGAACCTTTTGATATTCAGGAAATCCTGCTGTTCTCTTCCTTGCCCTGTCCTGAAGCTTCTGGTTGGTCTGACCTGATCCAGTCATTACTTACACTTGCTAATAATGAATAGTTCACTAAATTTAAGCATGGGGCAACAAGGGCCAATTGAGCAATTTCAGGGGCCAGCACATGAATTATTGACCAGGTACAAACCCTGCCTAAGCAATTCTAAAGCCATCTGCAAACAAAGCGTCCTCTAGACATGGTCAACCATTTCAACAATGCCATCCCTAGCCTTAGCTGCCAGCATGTAGAGCCAGATTACAAACTTCAGTCCTTAGTGCTGTATGGGCCTCTCTTTCCCCAAACATCAAGAGACTTCCCAGTTCCCCGTCCTGGGACCTGAGTTTCCTAGTTAAGAGTTTTGGAGACATAGTGACCCATAGTGACATAGCAACCTTTCCATGTCCTTAAAAAATGAGAAAGATTTAAAAGCACCTCCCATGGGGCTACAAAGGTGATTCAGTTTCTGGAAGTCCTAATAAATTAGGAGTCAGAGATATTTTATCTCTCACCTATCAGTTGTCTGGTCCCTCTTGGGAATGTGGCTTCAGAGTGAGGGAAGAGTCAAGTACATCTCATTAGGGGAAGAATTCATCACTTCTTCAGTCTCTATTCCAAGTGACTTCCTAGTCAACCTCTGCCACACCTTCCTCTTGGAAAGATTCCATTTTAATTCTGACTTCTAAAGTCCAGGTTGGAGCCAAGATGGTGGACTAGGGCAATCGTGTAGCTGGAATCTCTCAATATTCTCCTCCAAACGACTTTAAAACAGCATCTCAAATCAAATTTTGGAGTGGCAGAGCCAACAGAAGGTCATGGTGAGATATTTTTCCAACCTAAGAAAATGTAAGAGGTCAGCACTGGGGTGGAGCCTGTCTGGAGAACTCCACACATACTGTGGCAGTAACAGCAACAGCAGCAGCTTCAGGAGCTCTGAGCCCTGTGATGGTAAGGGTGTCGGACAACTGGTCAGAAAGAAATTATAAGAGATCTTTTGCTGGCACTGGGTATAGCTGGCAGTGAATGACGACTCTATTGCCCAGATGTGGTTGCAGAATGCAGTTCCAGGGTGAAGAGGAGTGCTGGTGGTCAGTCACAAGGGAGCGGGGACCTGGCCATAGTTTCAAGGCAAAGAGGAGCACTAGTGCTTATGGCTGCAGGAAACTAGGGGTCCTTCCTTGGTAAAGACCAGAGCACTGAAGAGGAGAGCAGTGACCATACCTCTCCCGGGATTACACCACCTTGAAAGCACTGAACACTTGCAGATCCCCAGAACTGGCTTTGAAAACAGCAGCACAAAAAATCCTTAAGCTTGGGATAGTGCCTTCCAACCCCCAGGTGAGAAGAGCCCAACTTTAGCATAAAGTTCAAAGTCAAGAAATAGGCTGGAAAAGAGCAAACAATAAACTTCTATAGACCAAGTGGCGCCAGCAGGGGATGGGGATAGGGTGTCCTTTAAAAAATGCCACTGATTTTTGTAAAAGAAAAGAACTTGTAAAAACTTGCAAAACTTGTAAAAGAAAAGAAGTTGTCCATTGACTAGAGAATCACTCAACAAATTGTGGTACATCAATGTAATAGAATGTTATTATTGCCATAAGAAATAATGAATATAAAGGATTCAGAGAAGCATGGGAAGACTTGTAAAACTGATGCAGAATGAGCAATTAGAACCAGGAAAACAACATATGCAATGACAACAAGCAATATGCATAATGACATTTTGTAGATGGAAAGAACAAAAAACCCAAACGAATGCTTTGAAATTGTAAAGATCAAACTTGATCCCAAAGAAGAAATGAAAAAACGCACTTCCCTCTCTTGGCAGAGGTGGAGGACTAAGGGTGTGAAATATTGAATTCACCATCAAACTTGAGATGACAAACTGGTTAGTTTTGCCAAACTATCTTTCCACCCTCTTTCTCCTCTTATTGTTTCTTACAAGGGATGTCCAGCTGGCTAGTTACACATTTGGAAATAAAAGTGTCATGAAACAAAAGATATCAATACAAATTTTATTTTATTTTTTAAAAAATATTTTTATTTTCTCATTAAACATTTCCAAATTACATGTAAAATTATTAACAATCTTTTTTTTTAATGTGAGCTCCAAATTCTCTTCTTCCTTTCCCCCTCCTTCAGAAAGCAAGCAATTAGATATTAATTATGCATGTGAAGTCACGTAAAAGATGTCTCCGCATTAGCCACATTGCAAAAGAAGACACAAACAAAATAAAACAATAAAAATAAAGTTAAAACATATGCTTGAATCTGCATTTAGAGTTTATCAGTACTTTCTCTAGAGGTAGATAGCATTATTCGTCATGAGTTCTTTGGAATTGTCGTGGAACACAGTCTTGATCATTATATTTTCCAGTCGATCATCCTTACACTCCTGTTGTTACTGTGTACAGTGTTCTCCTGGTTCTTTCTTCTCACTTCACTTCGCACGAGTTCATATAAATCTTCCTAGGCTTTTCTGAAACCATCCTGCTTGCCATTTCTTACAGCACAATAGTATTCTATTACAATTATATACTATAACTTGCTCAGCCATTACACAATTGATGGGTATCACCTTGATTTCCAATTCTTTGCCTCCACAAAAAGAGTTGCTATAAATGTTTTTGTACAAATAAGTCCTTTTCCCTTGATCTTGTTAACATACAAAGCTAATCACGGTAATGCTGGTTCAAAGCGTATGCACAGTTTTATAGCCCTTTGAGCATAGTTTCAAATTGTTCTCCAGAATGGTTGGACCAGTTTGTAACTCCACCAACAGTGCATTAGAGTCCCATTTTTTCTACACCCCCTCCAGCATTTGTCATTTTCCTTTTCTGTCATGTTAACCAATCTGACAGGTGTAAAGCAGTATCTCTGAGTTGTTTTAATTTGCATTTTTCTAAGAAATAGTGATTTAGAGCATTTTTTCATGTGACTATTGATAATTTTGATTTCTTCTTCTGAAAACTGCCTGTTCATATTTTGACCATTTATCAACTGGAAGATGGCTCTTATTTTCATAAGTTTGGCTCTTTTCCCTATATGTTTGAGAAATGAGGCCTTTATCAGAGAAACTTGCTATAGTTTTCCCCAAGTTTCCTGTTTTCCTTCTAATTTTGGCTGCATTAGTTTTGTTTGTACAAAAACTTTTTAATTTCATGAGATCAAAATTATCTATTTTACTTCCTATAATAATCTATATCTCTTGTCTGGTCATAAACTTTTCCCTTATCCACAGATCTGACAGGGACGTTTTTCCATGCCCCCTTAACTTGCTTATGATATCACATTTCCTGCCTAATTCATTTATACATTTAGATCTTATCTTGTTATGCAGTGTGAGATGCTGGTCTATGACTAATTTCTGTCAAACTGCTTTCCAGTTTTCCCAGCAGTTTTTGTTAAAGGTTGAGTTCTTATCCCAAAAGCTTGAATCTTGGGTATGTCAAACACTAGATTACTATGATCATTTACTATTGTGTATTGTGTATCTAATCTAGTTCACTGATCCACCACTCTTTTTGTTAGCCAGTACTAGATTGTTTTGATTACTACCACTTTGTAATACAGTTTGAAATCTGGATCTGCTAGGCCACCTTCTTTAACATTTTTTCACTGATTCCCTTAATATTTTTGACCGTTTGTTGTTCCAGATGAATTTTGTTAACTATTTTTTCTAGATCTATAAAATAATTCTTTGGTAGTTTTAATTGGTATAATACAAATTTTAAAAAGACAAAGAGCTGTGGGATCCAATATCTAGATGCTGGCTTTTCCCTTCAGGGACTTTACCTCAGCTGTTTCCATTCATGTAGTATCTGTGTTTGTGCCTTATCCTGTACCATGAATTCAGGAACAGTACTTTAGTTAAAAGTCCTTTGTACACACACACACACACACACACACACACACACACACACAGCATATACTTTGGAAACATGCGTTGAATGAATTAATTAAATAATTAAAAATTCTACGTTACCTGTACCTGAGAAGTTGGGGATACGTAGGCAGAAGATGATGGCAAGGACTGTAAAAGCAGAAATGATGAGACTGTCACTGTTGTTGTCGTATAGTCATTTCAGTTTTGTCCAACTCTTCCTGACCCCATTTTGGGGGGGTTTTCTTGGCAAAGACACTGAAGTGGTTTGCCATTTCCTTCTCCAGCTCATTTTACTGGTGAGGAAATTGAGATGAACACAGTTAAGTGACTTTGCCAGAGTCACACAGTCTGAGGCTAGATTTGAACTCAGGAAGATGAGTCTTCCTGACTTCAGGTCCAGCACTCTATCTATTGCACTACCTGCCTGCCTTTGGGGTGCAACTGCCCAGAGGAAAATAAACAACTCATCCTCATCTATGAATTCCACTTTCTGGACTCCCAGACATACAGGCAGGACGAGGTACCTCCTGAAGGCAGACATTCCCTAGACACCAGGTCACTATAAAGAGTTTCCAGGGACTTAGACCACTGCTGAGCCTTCCTGTCTTGGAAAAGTGTGGCTTATCCTCAATTAGTTAATCAACAAACATTTATGAAGCACCTACTCTGTGTCAGGTTCTATTATAGGCACCAGAGATAAAAAGACATAGAGTCTCTCCCCTAGAAAAGTTTACATTCTATTGGGGAAAACAACACGCATACATATAAGTAAATACAGAAAATACTCTCTATAGAAGGAAAATAAAAAGTCATTTCAGGAGGGTGCTAGCTTCTGGCAGGGAGCAAGGAAGACTTCATGTAGGAGGTGGCACTTGAGCTGAGCTTCGAGAAGAGTTGGGGAAACTAAGAGGGAGAAGAGGTGAGGAGGAAGAATACTTCAGGCATGGGGAAGAGTGCGTGCAAAAACCCAGACATGGGAGATGGGGTGTTCTGTGTGTGGAACAGCAACTAGGTCAGTTTGACTGGGATATAGAATGTGTTGTGGAAATTCAAATAATCAGCTTAGGCAGGTAGGCTAGAGGGATCAAACATGCCAAATATGGAGTCCCCACCTTATCCTAGAGCCACCTGAGAACCATTGGGACTAGGAGATCCTGTGCTTTTGGAACCTCACTTTGGTGGCCATGTGGAGAAGGGCTTGGAAGGGAAGGACTGGAAGGAAACAGAAAGCTCAACTAGGAGACTATTGTGATAGTCCAGGCAAGAGAACGAGAGGGGTAGCTGTGTGTGTGTGTGTGTGTGTGTGTGTGTGTGTGTGTGTGTGTGTGTGTGTGTGTGTGGAGAGGGGGCGGAGATGCAAGAAAGGGAGTGGAGGTAGAATCAAAAAGATTAGCAATCTCTTACATAGGAGGGTGAGGAAGAATGAGGCTGCAAGGCTGAGTAACTGAGAGGATGGTACTGCCCTCACCAGAAATAGGCATGTTTGAAGGAGGGGTGAATTTTGGAGAAAAGATAAATGAGTTCTGTGTTGAATTTGTTGAGTTTGAGAAACCTACAAGGAAGTACCCAATTTGCCATTGGTGATGCAGGTTTGGAGCTCGAGAGATGATAGGTCTGGAGATACAGACTGGGGAATTATCTACACAGAGATGATAGTTGGGCCCATGGGAGATAATGAGATCTCTAAAAAAGAGAATACAGAGAAGAAACAGAAGTGGGTACAAGATAGAGGCTCATTAAAGTGCTTAATCGCTGCATGATATCCTTTCTCCTGCCTCCATATATTTGCTCACACTATTCCCTTTACTGAAATGTTCTCCGTCCATGCTCCTCTTCATAGAAACCTGGCTTCTTTCACGGCTCAACTCTGACGCCACTTGCTACAAGAGGCCTATCCTGATTTCCTCCTTCCCCCTCTCAGTTGTTAGTACCCTTTCCCTTTCCCCAAAAATTATTTTGTATTTACTATTTTGAACATTTTCATCGATATCTTTTGCTTTTATATTACCTACACTTACTCTCCACGGGTCTTAGTTTCCTCAAATGAAAAATGAGAGGGGAGGCCTAGATGGTTTTTGAGGTCCCTTCTAGCTCTGATCTATGATTCTATGAACCAACTATTTATTCGGTGATAATAAACTGTCCTGTTTTGTTTTTGTTTTTATTTCCTAAGTGTTTTATGATTGTGTCTTCAGATTGGAAACATCCCACGGGCAGGGACCATGCCTGAAGTATCTCTTGTATCCTCCAAAGCAGCTAGCTCTGTGTTGGGTCCTCGGCGGCTGCTTAGCCAAGACTTCTTTATCAGGTGCCCTTCAGGGTCTACACAGAATCACAGACCTGTAGAGAGAGAAAGGACTTTAGAGATCAGTTACTCCAACCTCTTCACCAAAGTGGATCCTCTTTCCTTCTTTTTATTTGTTGTCGTTTACTTGTATCCAACTCTTCATGATGCCATTTGGGATTTTCTTGGCAAAGATACCAGAGTGGTTTGCCATTTCCTTCTCCAGCTCATTTTTACAAATGAGGAAACTGAGGCTAGCAGAGTTAAGTGACTTAACAGGGTTAGGTTACACAGCTAATAAATGTCTGAGGCTGGATTTGAACTCACAAAGAAGAGGCTTCCTGATTCTAGGCCCAGAGTTCTATCCACTGTGGTAGCTAGTGGCCCCTAAAAAAATGCTGTTTTACAAGTCAGAAATACACTTTGCCTCCTTTTCCATTGCTCAGGTCCACAGTAACAGCCCCCAGCCTTCAAACATGCATCTTCTGTGACTGGCTTTAAAAGAGACAACAGGAAAAGATCCAGGGATGAGTGTTATTAACAGCGAGTCAGCTGACTAGAGGGCATCTTCCCTGCAAGCAGTGGAGATGCCTGTGACTTCCTAATGACAGGAGGAAATAAGAGCCCCCAATGTCCACAAAGAAAGCACATGCCACACCGGTGCCATGTCTTACAACACCACTCCAGCTTGTCACTCTGAAGTGCTCCCTGAACAAATTGCTTGTCATATTTGAAGATAAAATCTGACCATGCTAGAGCTGACACGGCATCCTCAGCCCAACCACAGTGTGGAGCGGAGCCCTTACAAGGCAGCCTGTGGATAGACTGGTCTTCAGAGACTCAGTACAAAGCCAATGGCCGGGCAGAGTTGTATGACGGATCCCCGATTATTACTACTGAGTGTCAGGCACTATTAAAGGGTCACTCCCCCTAAGGACTTGGAGTTTTGTACTTGGACTTTTCTGTTAAACAGGGACACAGACACAGCATGCACTTGGGGAGAGGCATCTGTATTAGTCTTAGTATTGGCTTTTCTCTGCTCTAGACTTTTCTCAGTTACACTAGGAACTTCCTAATTTGTATTTGACACTGGGCCAATACGAAAAGCACGTCCAAGAGATCCTAACTTCGAGAATGGGAAATAAGAGACAACACATAAAAATGGTTCTAACTAATATTCAGAGTTGGACACATGTAACTTTGGGTAAGTCACGTTGCCTCCCTAGGCCTCAATTTCCCAATCTGTAAAATGAGGGAGTATTAGATTAATTCAAAGGTCACTACTGTGCTGTAAGAAATGCTGAGCTGGCTGATTTTAAAGAGACATGGAAAGACTTGCATTAAACAATAAAAAGTGAAATCAGCAGAACCAAGAGAATGTTACATAAAGTAATAGAATATTATTCAAAGAATAATTGTGAACAACCGAATTATTCTGAGTATTACAAATACTCAAATCATCTACAAAGGACCTACAAAGGAAGATGTTATTCACCTCTAGAGAAAGGACTGATAAATTGAAGTATGAGTAGGATGGTTTTGCATATAATTCTAAAGCTGTGTCTTTAGACTGGCCTTCTCTAGTGAGGAGGGACTTAAAATGTAACAAAAACAAACAAATTTAATTTAATTTAAAAAATTTAAAGGTCTCTTGTAACTCTTGGTCTATCATCATATGAGTGGGACAGGTTGTATACTTTGACAATAAATAGGGAGTTAATGACATGTTATGATTTCAGGTAAAGTCATTGCTTCCCCCCAAACATCTCTTTTACTGATGCCTGATATTCCACCATTAATAATTCATTTCCAAAGCTATATATATAGGCCTAATTTCTCTTCTGAACTTCAATCCCATATCATCAGCTGTCTGGAAACCCTTGTGTCTCCAATGGAACACGCCTCAAATGAAAGCCATTATCT
>CM053625.1:112679078-112694730 GCA_028646595.1 Phalanger gymnotis | reverse complement strand
GATTTGTTCTGTGAAGTTTGGATTCAGTGAAAGGGCCACACTTGAGGACCTAGAGGGCCACATGTGGCCTTGAGGCATCCTGGACTTTTCTCCTCCCCCAAATCCCATCCAACCCGTGTACAAGTCTTGCCAGCTCTATCTCCACACATCTTTCACATTCATCCCTTTCTCTTTGCTCATGCGGCTTTCGTCATTCCTTGATTGAACTATTTGAAAAGTCTCCTAAACAATATCCCTGTTTCCAGTCTTTCTCCTTTCCAATACAGTCTTGGTGCAGCTGCCAACATCATTTCTATTTAGTATCAAGGACGAGTTCTCCAGTCTGGTTTTTTTTTTAATGGCCTGCCACAATGTCAACGCTAAGCTATTTTGCAAGGTTATTATATGTTACTTCCTAGGTGGTCCGGTGGATAGAATATTGGACTTGAAGTTAGGAAGACCTGAGTTCAAATCCAGCCTCAGACACATACTAGCTATGTGATCCCGGGCAAGTCACTTAACTATCTACCTCAGTCTCCTCAACTGTAAATGAGGATCATAACAGCACCTACTTCCCAGGGTGGTTGTGAGGATCAAATGAGATAATATTTGTAAAATGCCACAGTGCCTGGCACATAGTAGGTGCCTAATAAATGTTTGCTTCCTTCCTTCCTTTCAATAAACTTTACATTAAAGTTAAACTGGCCTTTCAGCTATTCCCTAAACTCAACACTCCATTTCCCACCTCCCTACATTTGCGCAAGCCATTCCGCATGCTTAGTATGCTTTCCTTCCTCATCTCTGGGTCTCAGAATACTTTTCCTCTTCAAGACTCAGTTCAGGTGTCATTTCTTCCTCCATAAAGCCTCTCCTGTTTCCCAATTGTTAATTGGGAAATTAATTCCTCTTCAAATTGCTTTATTATTTGTCTTTGAACTTGTGGTATAGACACAGTGGGAGTGGATAAATTGCTAGGCTTGGGATCAGGAAGACTTGTATTCAAATCATGCCTTTAAGACTTATTAGCCGTGTCACTCTGGGCAAGTCACTTGATCTCTACGCTGACAGCAACTGACTAGTACTATCTACTAAGTTATAGGCCAGTTATGATATGTTGGTGAGAGGGCTTCCCACTCTAGGAGTTCTCAAGATTGATGAAACTACTGATCCTTCATGTGTTTGTGTACATAAAGTTGTGCAGTACATTCTCTGAGTAGAATGCAAGCTCCATGAGGGTAAGGATTATGTCATTTCTTCTTGCCGTATCCCCAGCACCTATCTCAAGGTCTTGCACACAGTAGTCATTTAATAAATGTCTGTTGAAATGATTGAAATTCCTTTGAGTTAAGAATTGTCCTTTCCCTATTCTTTTCTTTCTGAATGCAAATACCTCTGGGAGGTCCCTATCATTAAGTTTTTTCTTGGAGGGAATCTGGAAAAGATTCTGAAAGGAAAAGAGAACACAGGACAAATGAGTGATATTAGAGAAAAATTGTCTATCTCCCAATTTTTGCAAGGAGTAGCCTGTCGCTTACAGAGAGAAAGAGAGAGAGGGAGAGAGAGACAGAGGTGGGGGTGGGGGGGAGAGACTAAACTTTAAAGCTCATTACTCAATTTGATTATATCTCATTTTCCCCACGTAGATGTGGTGGTAGTGAGGGCAGTAGCAATTTTGTCTTTTTCGGTGGGAAAGAATGGGGTAAGGAAGAATAAGATGGTTGATCAGTGGGCCTTATTCCCTCTCCCTTTCCCTCTGGGAAGGCATTAAGGCAGTGCCTTGAAGACAGAAGTGGCCATAGGGGCAGAAAACTCCCTCTTTCGTGGAGGATCATGGGAGAGACCTCAGAGGCAGTCTAGTTCATTCCTCTAATTTTACAAATGAGGAAACTAATGTCCAAGGAGGCTTCCTTGCCCAAGGTCACACAGGTGATGTCAGAGGCAGAATATGAACTCAAGTTCACATCTTTGATTTCCAAGTTGGTGGTCTTTCCTTTGGACCGCAATGATTTTCCTCTAGACTGGGAATGTCCTGATTCCAGGGCAGGGTATTCCAGGTCATAAGGTCTGTTTTCTTCTTCCTTCAACACAATGTGGGGGAAAGGAAAGTTGAGAAGAAGACAGGGTTCCTGAGGCTAACTTCCTTTGGTGGTTAGTGGTTCTAAATAGCCAGAGACAGCCTTAGGGCTTTTCAGTGTTATGAGGTGAAAACAGGAAACTGTTCTTGTTTCAACTTTTCCTAAGGTTCACTTGCCACACTCTTAGTCCTCCCATTGGCTGCGGTTACCAAGACCTGGGATGGCCTGAGATTTGGTTGGTTGAGGCACAGCAAGAGGTGGGATTCAGGTTAAGGAGCACTCCTAGGATATATGTATTCTTTCTGGCAGCCTTCTTATTAAGGTATAGATTTTTTTTTTAGATTTTGAAGAAAGACCATGGAGGGAAAGAAATACCATTAACTTATAATGTTCTTTCCCCACAGCCTGCCTGCGTATGTTCAAGAATGAATGGAAACCCAACGGTTTAGAAGGTATCATTTAGGAAGGTATTTTAAAAACATACCAGTCTTCACAAAAAAAAAGAAGGAAACTGACCATCCCATGCATGTGCGTACACACACACACGCACATGCACATGCACATATGCATGCACGCACACATGCACACACATCTGAAGCCCTGTAATATCATAGCACCATAGATTTAGAGTCGTGAAGGACCTCAGAGGCCTTGTCATTTAATCCTTTTACTTTATAGATAAGGAAGCTGAGGTCAGAAGGGTTAAATGACTCGTTCAAGGTAAAACAGGTAGTGAAAGAGTCAGGATCTGAGCAGCAACACTTCTAGGCATGTATCCCAAAGAGATCATAAAAATGGGAAAAGAACCCATATGTACAAAAATATTTATAGCAGCTCTTTCTGTGGTGGCCAAGAACTGGAAATTGAACAGATGCCCATCAACTGGGGAATGGCTGAACAAGTTGTGGTATATGAATGGAACAGAATACTATTGTACTATAAGAAATGATGATTTCAGAAAAACCTGGAAAGACTTACATGAACTGATGCTGAGTGAAGTGAGCAGAACCAGGAGAACACTGTACACAGTAACAGCAACATTGTGCAATGACCAACTTTGACAGGCTTAGCTCTTCTCAGCAATGCAATGATCTAAGACAATTCCAAAAGACTCATGATGGAAAATGCCATCCTTATCCAGAGAAAGAACTGTGGAGTCTGAATGCAGATGAAAGCATATGATTTTCTCCTTGTTTTGTTTTGTTTTTTCTTCCTTGTGGTGTTTCCCTTTGTTTCTGATTCTTCTTTTCAACATTACTAATGTGGAAATGTGTTTAATATGATATAGAGTCTATATCAGATTGCATGCCATCTTGGGGAGGGGAAGAAGGGGGAGAAAATTTAGAACTCAAAATCTTATAAAAGTGAATGTTGAAAACTAAAAATTAATTTAAAAAAAGAAAGAAAGAAGCAGGATCTGAACCAAGTTCCTTTGATACCAAAGCTAGTTTATAATGGAAACACTGCACTATGCTGTCTCCTCAAATATCCAATACGTCAGTCTTTTTCTTCTTCCAATTCTGCTCATATAAACTTGACATTACTCAGTTCATACTCAGAGAGGTGGCCACAGAAAGGGAAAGCATCATCGGTTCAGCCTGTGTCTGGTTAATTGTGGGACTGATTCAAATGATTGTAGCATTGGCAGAGCACGCTCCTCTCTGAATTGATTTCTTCCCCACCCCCACCCCCACCCCCACCCCCATCCTACCTCTTTTCCAGCTGGGAGCTCTTTGGAAAGAACAATAGATTTCAGAATATGAGCAAAACAAAGAAGTCAGGAACCAGCAGCTCTTGAAAATAAGTAGGTCAGGCCACAGTCAATTTCCAAATTTAAAATTATGTTTTTTGAATGTGTCTTTAATACAAAACCCTGTTCCATCTCTAGCCAGACAAAGCACGTAAGGTTGGAGGTTCCTGAATGACTGCTTGATGGGGCTGCCTAAAGTTACCCTGGAGGTTAAGCAATAATATAGAAACAAAAATAATTTAACTGTCATGAATCGAGCTTAACCCAGGGAGGAGCTCCATCAACAGCTTTCACCTTCCTGAGCCAGGCAATGCTCATAAAGCTACAGGATGCATTTCAAGGCTATGAATTTGCTAAATAGAAATTCATTTCCTTTTCTTATTAGAGGTAATTACATTTATGAGACATCAGTAAAATCCTTGTAAACAGAAAATATGAAGGCTTATAAAAGTCTGCCCTCCGTTTTCTGCCAAATAATTAAGAGGCAACTTGAAATGGACTAATAACAGCTTGTTATTTACGAGGTGCCATTCAACCCCAAATCCGAGACATATTTGTGGCAGTATTAAATGGGGAAATGAAAACAATACCTACTGAAACATGTTATTTATTAAATACATAACCACACAGAGAAATAAACACATTATGCGAAGAACTTGATAACGCTGTATTTCTGATGGAAACAGTATATACATCATCTCTGGAAATGGATCTATTGCCCATCAAGTCGAATTCCTAAATCAAAGTCACAACTTGTTTAAATGGAGCCTGTCGATGGCAGCAGAGCAAGTCCCAAATTTTGCCTTGACTTTTACGTTGATATCAGTTTTCAAAGACTCGGCAACTGGGTTTTAGAAATTCTGTTTTGAATGTTCTCATTAAAAAAAAGAAATTCCCCGACCCTTTGAGTAACCATGAAATAAGTAACTGATGAGTGAGTATCCAATACAGAAAAGTGGGAGGCAGGAGGAAGGAGGAAGGATTCTCAATGGAACTGGCAAGAGGTGTTTAAAGAAGAATACTTGTTCAAACAAAAGCAAACAAAAACAAAAAAGTACTCAAATGGCCATTTAAGGGAATTGGACCCATGGTAAATGGAACCTTTTTGCTAAGACTTATGTGGTGGGGCACAGTGGACAGAGGACAGGGCCTGGAGTCTAGAAGATATGGGTCTGAACCCTGCTTTGGACACTCATTAGCTGTATGGCCTTGGACACTCCTTAGCTGTATGACCTTGGGCAGGTTACTTAACCTCTCTGATCTGCAAATTCCTCACATGTCAAATGAAGAGAATCATAGCAGCTCTCTGATGAGATTGATTTAAGGACCAAATAAGATCGAGTAAATGCCAGCTATCATCATGAATTATGATTATTTCCACTGTTATGATGGCACAGCTGGTATCCGTGCTTTGAGGATCTCTGGAGGAAGAATGTTATGAAATTTAAGGTAAAAGTATATATAACAACATATGTATTCATACACAAGTATATATGTATCTATATAGTTATTATCATATAACAACACGAGGCAAATATCTTAAATCTGGCTACTCTGGACTGAGAACTGTGCATTCTAAAAGCCTCACTCATGAAGAGGTAAGGGGCATTTTAAAAATTCATTTTTGAGGCCTGCTCTTGGGAAAACTCAGACACAAATACGGAGAGTTACCACAGGAAGGGAACAAATGTCAGTCGAGTTTCTGCTTTGGGGGATTGTACTGTGGGAATATCAGAAGCTGAAAACCCCCAAAGATTGGCTGCTGACCAACGCTGCCTGTTCTCATTGCTGAGGCCCATCTTGAGGTTTGTCTCCTGAGCTGCTAGGGGCCACTGTCAGGGCTCATTATCCTCACTAGTGGAACTGGCTGCCTTGTGTTAATATGGGGAGTGGTTTACCCCAGGTGGGGCCCCCAAAGTCTTCCTGTGGTTTTTGCCAACTATCCTCTCAAGATTGTGTATCTGCCTGTACTGCCACATTCCAGGTAAGAAAATTGAATGGCCCAATAACAAGGATGTCATTGAATAAACTTATTTCGACCTCATGTATAAGATCAGAGGTTAAGTTTTGTGGAAGTACCCAGGATGCATTTGTAACTCAAGAGTAGAAGTTTCCTTGAGTTGTTTCTGGAGTTTGTTAACAGAAATATACTACACCCCTAAATATATTTTTGTTGTCATTGTCATTGGTGGGGATATCAGTTAATTTCCCTCTAAAAATCTCATACCAGTAGCTTATGTTACAGTTTGTGAAGTCAGATTACTCCAGGGCTCCTTAGAACAGCTGCCTACAGTTATGCTGCTCAGATCCCAATTTATTTGCATTCCTCATATACTAAAGAGGCTTCTCTCTCCATCCCCTTGACCCCTCTCCTGGCTCTTCCTGGAGGGGGCCTGGGGACCCAAGGGGCAGATCCAATCACAAGGCATTGGAGACATCAGGTGAAGCCATCAAAGCCTGTCCCTAGTTCAGTCATCCTTACAGCCAGCCTCCCTAAAGGGTTCTTCTTCATTTGTAGATACAATACTTGAAAGCTTTCCCCCTCTCCCAGCTTCATCACTGTCTGGGTTTCAGGGGGAACAGATTAATCAAACAGCAGCCAGGATGCTTAGATACACACACACACACACACACACACACACACACACACACACGGCTTTCAGACATACCCAAATGGCATCTTGCTGTTTGCTGTTGGTGGTAATGCTGTTGCTCTTTTTAAGCAGGGAACCAACAATCTGCTCCTTCTCATACAGCAATCCTCATGAGCAGATCCCCTTAGGAAAAAGAGAGACAATTTGAAACCCAAGTTTCTATCCACAGCTCTCTTTTCAATGTTTAGCCAAATCTGGCCTAAGGTATGCCACCAACCTTAAGTTGTAGATTTTAAAATTTGGAAACACCCTAGTTGTATGGTAAAAGAGCACTGTGGGTATTTAATTCAATAGATCTTTATTGAGATGCCTACTTTGTGCAAAATAATGTGCCAGAAGCCCTTGGTAGAGCAGAAAGGGTCCTAGCTTTGGAGTCAGAGGTCCCCCAGCTTTTTCATGCAGACCAATTGTGGGAATTGGGGCAGAATAACTTTCTAGGGGTTAGTTTCCTCACATGTAAAAATGAGGAGATTTGGGCTAGATAGCCTCTAAAGTCCCTTCCATCTCTAAATCTGTGACCTTAAGAGATTTGGGGGAGGATCTGGGCCTTTGACTTCTTGATTTAGGGGACTCCCCATGCGAAAATACCTCAAACCAAGTGCATATTGGCAACTGTTTTGCAACTTAGGACCATAGGCTCATAGATCTAGAGTTAGAAGGTTCATAAGGTCACTGAGGCCAACCCCCTCATTTTTCAGATTAGGAAACCATGGTCTAAAGGAGGTAAGTGACATACATAAGGTCTATATCTTCAGAGGTAGGATTTGAATCAAGGTCTTCCCACTCCAAAGCCCAGACTCTTTCTAATGTCTTGGCGCCCTGAGAGCCTAAAGGAAAGAGTCACGCAGCTGGTGGGTGTCAGAAACAAGACTTTAACCTGATTCCTCTTGAATGCAGCATCATCTCTCTATCCACCACATCCATGTTCCTTCTCCGCCAGGCTCGCGAACTAGGCTGAGTACTAGGAGAGAACAATCTATGGACAGCTTGAGCACAATCAGTCACAGACCACACTTAGAGAACCACTACACTGACAGACAATGCTGTGAACAAGGTAGGGAGTTAAATATAATAGAAGACATAGATCCTTTATCCCAACCTCTGAGAATTTACAAAGCAATACATAAAATCAAATTGGATAAGGACAAATATAGTCACAAAATCTGAAATGCTAAAACACACAAAATGAACTTCCTGGGCATAGACAGAAAAAAAAACCTTATGAATTCTGAAGGGGAGGGAGGACAGAATGTAAAGGTGGGAGGAATTACAAGAAAATTTGATGTGTTGGTAGACAGTAAGAAAATCTTCACTGAGTGTGCAGTGCGGTACAGTGGAAAGAGTGTTGGGTTTGGAACAGGACTACCTGGGTTCAAATACTGGTTCTGCCATTTTGCTACCCCTGGTGCCTTGGGCAAACCACTTAACCTGTGGGCTTCACTTTGTTCACCTGTAAAATGGGGGCATTGGACTAAATGGCTGCCAAGGTCCCTTTTGGCTCTAATGCCATGATCCCATGAGGTGAGGTCTTGGAAGAGTTCTGCAGGAGAGACAATGTGATGATGTCTGATTTTTATTATTTGATCTACTTGTGGTGTGACTTGACCATGTGGTGTTTGAAAGTTATTGCTGAGAAATTTAGAATTCTTAAGAGAAATTCCTAGAAGCCATCACCATCACCATCACCATCACCAACACCATCACCATCACCATCACTATCACCAACACCATCACCAACACCATCACCAACACCATCACCATCATCACCATCACCATCACTATCACCATCACCAATACCATCACCATCATCACCATCACCATCACCATCACCAACACCATCATCATCACCATCATCACCATCACCATCACCATCATCACCAACACCATCACCATCACCATCATCACCAACACCATCACCATCACCAACACCAACACCAACACCAACACCATCACCATCACCATCACCATCACCATCACCATCATCACCAACACCATCACCATCACCATCACCATCATCACCAACACCATCACCAACACCAACACCAACACCATCACCAACACCAACACCATCACCATCACCATCACCATCACCATCACCATCACCATCACCAACACCATCATCACCACTGACAAATTATTTGGAATGAAAAGTCGTCAAAATACAGAGATTGAGCAGAAGAAGTCAAAAACCATGTGGAAACAGGATGAGGTACATAGCCTCCCTGTTGTCCTGTCTGCTCTTGGGATCGACCTTGCTGACAGTGATCTCAGTGAGCTGATAGAAGATGAGCTTACGTCCTGATACTTTTACTCAGTTACAAAAAGCGGTGATTTTATCCACTGTGCAATAGGCTGCCAAACATTAAGCATTAAAAAAGAAAAAGACTTATCTTTGGACTGTTTCTATCTGAACTGCATCAAACTATAGCATGAGAATGATGGTCATAATAATGAAAACATTTTAGAGTGCTTTTAGGTTGATGAAGTGATTTACTTGAGTTATTTAATTTGATTTTCATAACTCACTGTGGGAAAAGAAGTAGAACAGGTATTATCCCCATTTTATAGATAGGAGAAATGAAAGTTCAGAGGCTAGGTGGTTTGCCCAAAGTCACACATACATGAATCACAAGGAATCCTCCCTTCTTCCCCCAGGCTAACTTAGATGTTAGAAATCATATAGCCAATCACAAACTCTTCCAGTGAAATGTTAAACTGACCTTTGACATTGGAGACTATCAGCAGTGAGGCTTCTGTGACAGTGGAATGGACCAGATTAAAGACAGCTGGAATTCAGGAACTAGACAAATCTGATGGAGCGTGGACTAGGGCAGGAGCAGATAAATGGGGAAAATTCCAAAAACAGGTAACAGGAGGAAATTCAGACAAGCTCATGGGATCACAGGTTTAGAACTGGAAGAGATTTGGGAGGTTGTCTAGTCTGATTCTCTCATTTGATAGATGGGCTAATTTATCCAGGTGACCCAGGTAGTACGTCCCAGGGCTTGTGTAAAACCCAGGTCCTCAGGCTCTGAATTCAGAGCCCTTTTTCCTTCACAAGGGTATGGTGGGAGGGAAGCCTGGCAATAATAGGCAATAGGCAGGAACCCAGGGAAGCAGGTGGCAACTATGAGGGGGGCTCCACAGAGGTTGACAGGTAGGTGTTCAGGGGAATCTGGCAGTGGGCAATAACAGAGGGATGGTATCGAACCATCTAGTAGCCAGTATTAGAGACTCAGTCTCAGCTTCTAGTTTTCAATCCACACGAGTGATTTGAAATCATATTTCTACCAGTGACCTTGGGTGAGTCATTGTCCTGATCTGAGAAGGACAGAATGGCAGACCTGCAGTCTGGAAGACCTAGGTTCAGATTCTCTGTCATTTTAACTAGCTGTGTGACACTGGGCAAATCACTTATATTACCTGGGCCTCAGTTTTCTCATCTGTAAAAGGGGGGGGGTGTGTTGTACTTAGTGACCTCTAAGGACCCTTGCACATCTACATGTATCAATGATCTGTAAAGTTGGGGGGGGGCTAACATGTGCTCCTCTCTGCTCTGCCTCCAAGGAAGATTAGGAGATTATAGTGAAAGAGCTGTCACATAAGAATTTCTCTTTGTTGTAAATAATCATTTTTTGCTTTTTTCCTCCAAGATTCAACTCATGTGTCTTTGACCAAAACTCCAATCCTTCAAAGACCCTGAAATAAAAGAACAGGCAAAGAAAACTCAACCATTTGTTCCTGGGCGTTGGTCAATGTTGGCTGAGGATGTTCAGAAGGTGAGAGGTGTAGATGCCCAAGAGCCCAAGGTTACCTTGAGAGGAGTTCATCTCAGGCAGGCGCTAGCAGCTGGCTGGCTTCCCCCACCTGCTTCTTCCAAAGGTGCCTTCACTTTGACAAGCAACACATTAGCTGCTCCAGCTCCAAGCCCACCTAAGAGAACCGCAGCTGCCCTACCCAGGAGGGCCCCACTGCCCCATTGCCTTGCGTCGGGCAGAAGAGATCTTGCTAACCCAAGGCTGTCAAACTCACTTCAGCTTTGGCCTCTGCCGGGCTTCAAGCTTTCAGAAAAATTTCCCTATCGCCCTTCAGTCGGGGTCCTTGGCAGAGATGCCTCTCCTATTTTGCACGCACTGCTCCACTTCATGGGTACAAAGAAAATGGGAGAACGCCTAGGGATGTTAAACACACACACACACGTATACCCAAGCTAAACCTTGGGAAATCTACCAGGGTCTGCATCTCTTTAAAACCATACACAGACATTTCCAGTCGAAGTGAAACCATGCTTCTCCTAGAGGATTGGAGACAGCAAATGAAGCCTTAGTCATACACACTTAGTTTCAAAGTTATGTTGCTGTTCGTGGGGAGAAATCAATGTATAGTATATTAAAAACAATCACTGCAGCCCTTTAAATGAGCCAATAGTTTAGCTTTGAATGCATTCAAGTTAATAGGGGCTCTAATGGCTTTTGACAGATCATTCCATTGATCAAGGGCCCTGGACGAGAGGCACTGCCTACCAAACTCTGTTTTGATTTTAAGAAAAGAAAACTGAACGTTCACGGTAAACAGGGCTTGATTGTTCACATGTTCATGATAATAGCTCTGGGTCTGACCTGGGCCTGGGAGCAGCCTGGGAGAGGACAATGGAATCCTATACACCTGACTCAATTCTTTTCCATTTCTAATCAAGGCAGCTAATCAGCCCAAGATCACTGCTGGGGAGGCGAGTGAAGGCTTAGGGGGGAAAAATAAGACACAGTTTCTTGTGTCAAATGAATGCTGAGCAGTAGCATTTGCCTCAGTAACGCCATTCTGAGGAATTGGTTCATTCCTTGGAGGGCTTCTGGGCTGTAGATGAACTCTTCTCATCCAAAGTGCAAAGCGGATGCCCCTGCTAAAAGAGGTTAACCAGGTTTTTCAGTCTGTGCTGGTGGTTTTGGTGGGTGGAGAACAGAAAAAAAATCAGACTTCATGTGGTTTTTATACATGTGAGTTTATTTATAAAGGTCCTAAAGTGGCTCAGCTTGGCCAGTGCATTTTGCAGAGGGTACATGTGAATGAGGAAAAAAAAATCCTGGGAGTTGGCCTTAGAATGTATTTTTGAGCATCGTTTGAGATGATAAGCTCACAGATTTGGAGCTGGAGGGGATCTCAGAGGTTTTCTAATACAACTCTCTCATTTGAGAGTCCCCAGAGGTTAAGTGACTTGCCCAGGGTCACACAGGCATTGCATCCTCTGTCTCTAAATCCAGTTCTCCTCCCCTGCACCATGCTGAAAGTGCTTTTGTTTCACATTCTCACTTTTTCTGTTACATGTGTAACAGAATGTACATGTACATGTCTTACTGGCTGTGTGACCATGGGCAAGTCATTTAACTCCTTTCAACCTCAGTTTCCTCCTCCATAAAATGGGGATAGTAATAGCACCTACCTCCCAGGGTTGTTGTGAGGATTGAATGGGATAGATACCATATGTAAACTTCCTTGCAAGCCTTCCATAAAGGACTACATCAATGCTAGCCATTACCTAACATCTACTGTGTGGGCTCACGGGTTCAGGAGGCCTGGTCTGACTGAAAAAAAAAAAAGAACTTTGCAAGCAAATCCTGTTCATTACCCATGAAAATAGAAATCATTCCCTGTTGAGAATACAGAGGGACAATTTGGAAAGCGGCTGCCTGCTCACTGTCCACTCAGAGTGGGGATTTTCCAGTGAGAAATTCGTGGCATGTATATATTTAGGTTGCAGGTATTCCCCTCTCCCTATAAAGTACAGGAGGCCAGTCTTTGAAGCTAGGGATACCGAGGGCATGAGGAGTCATGCTCTTGATTTCATTTAATCCTTAGCAATGAGAAAAAGCTTGCTGAATGCCTACAGATAACTAACGGAGCACAGTGGAATTGTTCTGAATACATATGGCCCAGGCCCAGCAAGCTGCTCCTGAATATCCTACAGAATGACCTTGACCTATCCTTTCCAGCCATGTGGTACAATAGTGTTCTACACCCCCACTTCCCATCTATCAGCAGAAAGCCCGCTCAGCACCAGATTAAAAACAATGCTAAAGCCCCTGTGCTTGGAGTCCTTCATTTGTATTGGTGCCATGTTTAGTCAGTGGCTTTTGTAAAATTGATGAATATTGTCTAAAGGCAAGTGCAGACAGGCAAACAGATCTGTATCTCCTGTTATCCATTTAGCTTGACACACACGTGCATGGGAACTATTTTACCTCAATTCTTTCAGGACTGATGAAAAGTAAATGCAAGCAAAGTCATGAACTACGTCGTTGGAAAAGCATCACTGAATCTAATGCTGGGAGTTAATTAATGCTGCCCTCCCCCTGAAACAGACTGACCCTGGTACTTAGACACTTCAAGTCAATAAACAATTGTTGTACACAGAGCATCCATTAGAGACTGATGCTAAGAAATTGTTTTTGTGGCAAATCCCAAATAGCCGTGGGTGACCTAGTCCCGCCATGTTAATGGCAGTGGGAAAAGGATCATTTCTGAAGGATCTCTTTAATGAAAACCATTGTCATCCTCTGGCCTCCAACGTGCCACAATTACTTTGGGTCTATTCTTCTGTGGAAAATTAGCATTTAAAGGCATCACGGTAGGCCAGAGTCAGAAGGGCAGGGTCTCAGATCTGACACAAACCAGTTGTGTGACCTTGGATAAATTACTCCCCTTCATTGAGCCCAGCATCCCTATATGTAAAATGAGGGGGTTGGGACAGGTGATCTCTAAGATCCTTTCCAGCTCTTAAAGTCTAAGTTTTAGGCATGCTCACCATTTTGGTTGAGATCCTAGTAAAGCTATCTATTTCCGCTGAAAATTGCAAGGCAGGTGTACAGTGAATGGAATGCTAGACAGGGTGTCAGGAAGACCCAAGTTCAAATCCAGCCTCAGACACTTACTAATTGCCTAATTCTGAGCAAGTCATTTAACTTCCATGTCCCTGTTTCCTCATCTGTAAAAGGGAAAAATCAGCATTTAGAGGCAATGGGGTAGAACACAGTCAGAATGGCAGGGTTCAAGTCTTAGATCTGACACGAACCAGTTGTGTGACCTTAGACAAATCCCTTCCTTTCTTGGGACTCCAGTATTGTTGTCAGGATAAAATGAGATATTTGTAAAGTGCTTGGCAAACCTTAAATTGCTAGCTATTATGAAACAGGAGCTGTGAAGAATTGGTTAGAGATAGTGGAGGGGGGGGGAGTAGAAATCTCCTATGGAAATATTAATAATAAAGAATACTTTAAAAAGAATAAAAGTTCTTCCTATCCATTGCCTCATTTGAGTCTCATAGCAACTCTTGGAGGAAGGTTTATTATTATCATCTCTTTACAGATGTGAAAACCAAGGAATTAGGGGTCACATAACTAATAAATGTGAGGCAGGACTTGAACTCAGGCCTTTCTTATTGCAAGTCCAACATTCTATGCTTTACACCGTGCTGCCATTCACTAAGGAACCGGGTGGGAGAACAAATGGACAAAAAGCACAGGGATAGACTAGATTACCTCGTCTGACAGGGCCCTTCCAGGCTAGGGAGTCTCAGCCAGCTTTGCTATGTAATCACATTTTCTCCTTGTTAATGAGAGAAATGAGAAGCAGAGCCTTCGGATGCTTCCTTCGAGTTCGTGGCTAACTTTGAAATCGCAAGGTCTCTCAGGCACACTAGAGACCCCAGTGTGGCGGGGTGGGTTTGTTTCCCCGACAATCGCTGAAACCCGCCTTTCAAACACCGCAGCACAATTCAGTGCCCTTGTAGTCCTGCAGGAAGTCATTATCTGCCAGCTCTCTGTCCCTCTTCCCCTCCTCCCCACGATTCCCCCTCCTCCCCTCCAGCCTTTTAAAGCAGGGCTGCTCACTTCCACTGCAATCTGTGCAGCAACGCTTACTGGAGAGTCTTCCCTCCCCTTTATGGTTGTCAAATTGATTTCAGCACTGCCATACCTATGGCTCCCAATGAAACTTAATTAAAAATACCATTTAATCACAAAGTAACAATGGCAAACTGCATCAACTGCATTACCACTCCAGCCCATTTTAATCCATATTGCTGCTCTCCAGCTGAATCTGTTTGGATGAGAATTGCCTTTTCAAATCAGAATACCCTTGTCTTCCCCTCCCTTGCCTCTGAGATCTCCCATATAAACAGTATTTAGAGTGGCACCGAGCCAGACGTATGCAGTTTGCCCACTGGTAAATCAGCCTTAACCAGGGGAGGGGGAGAGAACAATGCTGCATTCAAAAACCATCTTCCCTTGAAACTCACCAAAAAACAAAATACCCTCAGACCCCACTGAACATGGGGTATCTGTTAAACAGGGCCTCCAAAATGGTGTGTCCTTCCCAGTACAGCAGGATTCTCTTAGGGACAGAGAGCATCCTTCTCTGGGTTTTAGAAGCCCATTCCTCAAGCTGAGTCACCGGTCATGGTGGGCTGGACCCTCACCCATTTACCACCAGAGAAACCCATGACATGGCAGGGTGTTCCTAACGTCTGGACACATAGGCAAAAATGCACATTTTCAAGAAATGAAATGAATGGAATTTTCAACAACATTTTATTTAATTGGAATATTAACAAATAACATCTTCAATATGATTTCCATCATTTGTGATTCAAAGGTTGATGCACTTTGCAAGATTCACGTGAACTCGATGCAATAACTCCACATTGCCATCAATTTTGGCACATTCACTCTTTATGCATTTGATCAAGTGTGTTGCATCTGTGACTTTCATTAAGCACACCTTCTCCTTTAGCTATCCCAGAAAAAGAAGTCAAGGGGACTATGGCCTGTTAATATTTCATTTCTTGAAAATACACATTTTTGCCTATGTGTCCCGACCTTACGACACCCTGTAGTACTCTGGGATATACTAGCATGGTAGAAAGAGCACCTTATTCCAAGTCAGGACTTTGATTCAAATTCTGGCATTGCTATTTACCGTCTGTGTGACCTTGGGCAAATCACTTAATCCTATCCAGGCCTCAGCCCTCTCAAATGAGAATGGGGTCAGAATAGATGATTTCTAAGGTCTCTTTCAGTTTTAAATCCTATGATCCTAAATGACTGTTACAGTCCCTTCCAGCTCTAAATTCTATGATCCTAAGAAAGCTAATATTGATTGGATGCTGCTCAGGGCCAGAGACATTTTGGCTTTACTAAGTG
>CM053625.1:112629179-112671661 GCA_028646595.1 Phalanger gymnotis | reverse complement strand
CTGATCTGCCACTTAATTCCTCCCACCAGGTGGGCCTGGGGCCAGAAGCAACTGCAGCTGTAGCTCTAAAGCTGCCCCACCTCCGCAGCCCCTGGGGCGGTGGCCAAACCCCAAACTCTATCCCAGTCCCCAGCAGCTTCTCCCACTAACCTATTCTGTTGTCCTTGGTGTTTGTGGGTTGAGAAGTCTGGTAACTGCCGCAGCTCAATGATTCAGGGCGCTAGGGCACGCTCCACCTGGCTCCCGTTCTGGTCGGTCCACGCTGCCCATGCTGGACTCTATTCCGCTCAGATCCGCTCCCAGCTCTGTGCGGGATAGACCTTACCCAGAGACCATCCAGGCTGTCCTGGGCTAGAGCCCTGCTTCCCTATGCTATTTTGTGGGTTCTGAAGTTCCAGAATTGGTTCAGAGGCATTTTTATAGGTTTTTGGAGGGACTTGGCGGGGAGCTCACGCTAGTCCCTGCTTTCCAGCCACCATTTTGGCTCCGCCCCCTGAAACAATGGTTATTAAATAAAACTCATAAGAATCTAATCTATGGTACGTAGACACTGGTGTAACATAATCACAAATCAGAAAAAAATACCTATTTAGGGGGCCTTAAAAAGATGACTATGTTATGCCTTCCATTCTACACAAGGAGTTAGAATGAAAAACTCAAGAGAAGCATAAAATTACAACTCTATCTTCCTTCTTCAAAGTTTTTGGATGCAAAGAGAGGTTGTCAGGCAAGATTTGTAAAGTCACCTAGCATAAGAAATAGAATCTTAAAAAAATTCCTAAATATCATATTGCTTGCCTCCTCAATGGGTAAGGGAAAGGCTATATAGGGAGGGAGAGAATTTGGAACTGAAAATAAATTAAACAAAATATTTTAAATAAAAAATAAAACCTTAAAAAATAAAGTCAGAGCAATAAAAATCCCTAAAATAATACAATGCAACTACAGCAACAATTACAGTTAGAATTTATATTATACTTTAAAGTTTGCAAAGTGCATCTGATTTTCACAACTCGGTGAGATAGGTGACATTATTATCCCCGTTTTACAGATGAGGAAACTAAGGTTGAAAGACTTGCCCAGGGCCACAGAGCTAGTCTGTTTCTGAGGAAGGAGTCAAGCTTAGGTTTCTCTGAGCATGGCCAGCACTACCTCCACTAGGCCACCTAGCTCAAGGCAATCTGGATGCAAAGGTTATTTCCCTTCACAATGGATTATTAGCCAGACCTTTAGTGAAGCGACACTCACCAGTTACAAATGTATATCTATGGAATCCACTCATAATGGTAATCATTTAGATAAATGAATCATAAATCATAGATCATGAATCATAAATGATCATTTATTCAAAAGGACTTCAGAGACATGAATGGAGAATAATTCAGCCATAACAGATTAGTAAAGAGAAATTGGGGGCATTCATCTCTAACCTTTTGAAGTTAACATTATAGGGGCCACTCTGAAGGTCCCTAAAGTGTCAGTGATTGTCGGAAACACTAGCTGGATTCTATATGGTATAATTAAGAAGCAGGTTTCATCCACAGAACCTTGGTTCTGTGAGTAGTTTGGGATGAGTAGTTTCTTTGGGGATCTACTTCTAAATTTACAATGTCTGCAGGAATATTCATGTTGGAATTTGTAACAACAATGTTGCTAGCAGTTGCAGAGAGGTGAAGGACCAACAACAAGAGCACACAGGAGGGCTGCCAGCACAAGTTCTTTGATCTGCTTTTCTAAGGAAAGCAACTTTAAGGGGTTTACAATCTCACTTTAATTAAACATACATATATCATTCACTTAGTTCAGGAGGAAAAGCTAGCACCTTGAACTTCAGAGAGAATACAAACAGAAATTACAAGCTTATATTATATAAACAGAGCAAACATACACAGAAATCAACAGACAGGCCTCTATCTGTCTGACCAGGGAATTACATAGTTAACAGAGAGAGAGGCACCAACATCTGGGTTTTCAAAGCTGGGGGCTCCAACAGCTACCCAGAGTCTTGTCTGGCCAAATCACCAACACTCTTCCAATGAGTGTGCTCCCAAAGGCAAAACACCAACCTCAGAGCTCTAATACTCAGTTTAGGGCCCTGAGGGCTCAGAGCCTACTTAGCAAAAAGGTATAGGGCCTGGGACCATCTTGTTTATTAAGAAGAAGGTCAAAAACTCTTGATTCAATCTAAGACTCTCAATTGAAACAAAGGTAAGACTCAATCAAAGGCACTTGCTGGCCTTAGCATTCCAAAAGAGAAGAACAGCAAAAAAAAGTCCCACTTTAATTACCATAACAGAATTTGGGCCCAAACTATTCACAAAACATCTGGTGATTTTCTTTTTATGGACTAATGGTGGGGAATTCTATTGAACAGCTTAGAGAGTCATGGTCCTAAATTAAATAGGTCAAATTCTATTTCCTAAAAGCTACATTCATTTATGCAGCAAGTGTCTTGTCCTCACTTATCCCATCCATGATTATTGCAGGGGATGGAGGAGATAGAAGTAATCATTTGGATTATCATTACTTGGGGATATATAATACCTAAGATACGAGGAAATTTCTTTTTCTTTCTTAGAGGGCACTTACAAGCTAGCGCAAAAAGATGAACAAGAGGTATAAGAAATAGTGACTATATTAAACCTTGGCTGACCTAGCACACGTCCTATAATGCCTATAGAACTCACTCGCTGTTGTGTGTCCTTGGCCATTGAGATGTGGCATCTTGGCATGTTTCTGAGTTGAGAAGGTCACTGTTTAATGCAGCTGGATGTCATGATCAACCAGATTTAATCATCAGGATGGGGTTCCAGTGACTTCCACTGAAGATAAATTTAAATAATAGCCCTTCCTCTCATGAAAGAAGGAAAGTCCATGGGCTTTGCCCATCTGTTCCACAAGGCTGTTTATTTCAGGCTTGTGATTAGAAGGCTCTTACCATTCCTATGCTCTGCATAATCTCTGAACAAAGACACCTCATCTGCTGCATTTAATGATTTATAGTGCTTGTTATTTTCCGTTCAAACCTGATTCCTCTTTGGAAAAGCTAGAGCTGCTCCCAGCCTGGTGACAGGGACAAAGGCTCGGGGTAGCTGGTGCTCATTTACACATACTGGCCACTAGAGGAGGCCAGTAGGGGCCCTCCAAGGGCACCACAGGGCCATGGATTATCTCAGGTATGAGTCGTTATTAGGTGTCGGGTCAAATTTCATTGCTCTGGCTGCTGTGCCAATGCCTGACCACTGTCCCAGCCACATGAAGAGGCCCAACCCTGGGCTGGGTTAGAGGAAGAAGGGAATGGGGACATGCCACAGGGTTCCTGGAAAATGGGATGGGGCAGAAGGTGTTGAAAAACACCCAGACTATCTATGACAATAATCAAATAACTCCTTTGTGTGAAAAATGTATCATAACCTGTTCTTGCATCTGCTTCGGGGGCTCAGTAACTCCCTCCCTAAAGCTCTCTCCTCCTCTGTACATTTACTTCCCTTTCCTTGTAGCCTTGTCCCCCACCCCCACCCCCACCCCAGGGACAAGAGACACTTTCTTTTGTTAAAAATAAAATTCCCCTGATTTCCTTCCAGGCCCCCAAACCAAAGGGTGGGAAACCCAAACCTTCGTGGCTACAGAAAGGAGAGTCGGTCGCCACTGAAGCTTTCCCAAATATTAGCATTATAATTAGGAAACACGGGGTTTTGCTCCAATTGCGGGTTTCTCACAACATCCTGCCTTAACAGGATCCTTTGGAACTTGTGACTCCTTCAAGCACGAGTTGTTCTTCCAAAGGGATGTTGACTTTTGTGGTCTATTAAGCAAGCAATACATAAGTCAAAGTATACTCTTCTAGAAGCCCGGCGCTGAAGCACTGACGCAAACGCTTCAGGCCAAACTGTGCATAAATCAGTTCCTTTTTCCCACGAGTTTTGTCAAGGAGAATTCTCTGTAACAAGACGTTAACAGCAAACTTTGGTGTTTAAACAACAATTACCAACCAGGCGACAAAAACAATCTAACAAGTCTGTTCATCTTTGGGTTGCCAGGTGAGCTGCCAGACCAAACTGTGGGGTGGGGCCCACGGGGTGCAAACAAGTCTAACTGCTTCATTCCAGGGCCCAGGGTGGCAACTCAGCTGCCCCCTCCCCCCCCCAGATCCCCCAGGGCAAAGAAAGTGAGATCTCCTTGAATTCTGCAACAGGGGGTAGCTCTCACTGCTCTGCAAACTCAGACACATGGCTCTCTTATCCTGGTGAAGGGAAAGGCTGCAACGTGATGGAGGTCAGTCCTTTCTACCCCTTGATGGCTACCTCTCTGGTGTGTGGGGGCAGCTATTACTAGGAGGCCTGTCCTGTTTGAAGCTCCAGCTTTTAATCATGGGCCACAAGTTGGTATGGTAGCAACAAAACCTGATCCAGAGTCACAGATCATACATAGATCTTGAGCTGTAAGGGACATCAGAGGTCATCTTGTGTCCAGGGAGGCAGAGGATCTGAGTTCAAATGCTGCCTCAGCCACTTAACACCTGGGAGATATTGGGCAAGTCAATTCATCATGCTGGGCCTCGGTTTTCTCATCTGTAAGATGAGATTACTCAAGTTGACCTCTAAGATCTCTTGCAGCTCTGTATTCTGTGATCCTAGGTTGTCTATGGTCCAAAAGAAGTAGGGTGCTTTGGGCCCCATCTGAAGTTGATCTTCCTTAGTGGGCTTTCCCAGAATTCTACTACTCTGCAGCATTAAATTTTGTTCCGGGGGTTCTTGAGAGTTGCTTTGCTATACTCAGGATATCCTGGATTTTTATGCATCAATTACTTGGATAATCTCCCAATTTCCATCCTATAAATATTCTGCTTTGTACACAGCAGGTACTTAATGAATGCTTATTGAATTAAATGGTGTCATCACTGGATGGGACTTTTTTATTCATTACTCCAGTATTGATACTTTGGTACTCTAGGTAGCCCCCATAGTAGATAGAGCACTAGACTTGGAGTCAGGAAGATCTGAGTTCAAATCTTACCCTAGCTAATAACTGCATAAACATGGACAACTCAACCTCTTAGCCTCCATTTCTTCATCTCTAAAAAGACAGTAATAATAGCACTTCCCTCACAGAGTTGTTGTGAGGATCAAATAAGAGGATATATGTAAAATATTTTGTAAACCTTCAAGCGCTGCATAAATGTATCATCATCGTTATTATCATTCTCCCAGTTCTCCCCTTTATATAAACAATGCAAACTTATTGGTCTCCTTCTGTGGTTCGGCATTGTTCATATCCTGAGACCAGTTATGGTTCTAGAAAGTCTCTGGTTCCCAAAGCCTCTGCCTTTATTGCCAAGCTCTGTTCTTGCTGCCGATGCCCAATGCCAGGTATCCTTACCTAAATTCTGATTTCTAGAAACTTACACTTTCTGGCTTGGATTCCCAACTTTTTTGCCTCAGTCCCTGATTCTTTGTTCAGCTCCAATGGAGCAAGCAATTATTAAGCACTTACTGTGTTTCTGGGCAGAGCCCATGGCTTGGCTCTGGGGATACAGAAACCAAAAACAAGCAAACAAAAAAATGCCATCCTTGACCTTAAGGCACCATTATTCATTTTGTAAGCTTTCTTAAGTTTTCTGAGCTGCTCCCTGCTATCTGATCTCCTAGATTATGAATCCTGCCTGCTAAGAACAGCCTGCTCCTCATTTCCCAAGCTGACCTTCCTGTCTTAAACTCTTTGCTCACCTAGATTCACAGTACTCACCTGCTTCTCTTTGTTATTGGTAGGGTTCTCCTGGCTTATTACAGTCCCTGCCATCACTCCTCCTATCTATGTGAATCCTACTGACTTAATTGCTGCCACTGGTGATATACTGTTTGGCCTGTTCACATTTGGTGGGATGACATAGAAAAGATTCTGATCCAATGGAAGTCTCACTGTTACATCCTAAGTCCAAGGCTTACCAATTGTGTGAAAAGTAAGTCATTTACTTTCTTAGAGCCACGTCTTCCTCAACTACAAGAGGCACTGCCTACTTTACGTGGTTGTGGGATGGGGGGAGAATTATTTTATAAAAATAATAACTAGCATTTATACATAGTATTTTAAGGTTCATAAAGCTCTTTAAAAAGATTTCATTTTATCCTCATAACAACCCTGGGAAGTGCATGTTATAATTATCCCCATCTTACAGATAAGGCAACTGTGGCTGAGAAAATTTAAGTGTCTCTAGTATAGCTAGTAAGCATCTGAGGCTTAGGTCTTCCTGATTCTGAGTCCAGCATTCAATCCACTGCATCATCGAGTTGCCACTACAGACTATGCCGAGCTCTAGAAATGAGACTGTTTTATACAAAATCATTAGACAGGAACTTGCTGCCATATATGATGCCACACTGTCTGACAGTCACTCAAAGGGCATGCTGACATTTTTGACTCTAGTTATCGATCCTTTTGGCCAGTAGCAGAATTTATAGCTTTTAGCTCTACGTGGCCAACGAAAACTTTGGGTTGTGTGAAGAGTTTCTCTGGCGTAGCTCAGTATGTGACTATCGCGTTCTCCATATAAGGTAATCTACAATATTTGATATTTCCTTCTTTAGGTGTGTGACTTCAAGAATGTCTGGAAGAACAAACGAATGGATGGATGAATAAAAAAAAACTTATTTATTAAGCACATACTATGCCGTAGACACTGCGTTAAGTGCTGGGGATAATGCTCATTAACTTTCTCATAACTTCAGTATTTGTGTATATTCATTCACCAACATTTGTTTGTCCTTTTTGACTTTGCCTAAAATTCTAGTTTGGCATGTCAGAAATGAGGAAGGCCAGAAATAAATGGTGGTAAGGCCGCATCAGCGAGGGTGGAATTTCCTAATGAATGCTATGACTCCAAGCCCATCATTAATAAAATCCTTAACCTCCCAGTCGCTCAGTTTCTTCACCTGTGATATGAACGTAATAATCAAGGCCTGCCTTTCCTTTCTGCCCGAGCACAATTAATCTGAAAGTGTCTTCTTCAGGGGCAGCTAGGTGGTGCAGTGAGTAGAGCACCGGTCTTAGAGTCAGGAGGACCGGAGTTCAAATCCGGCCTCAGACACTTGACACATGTACTAGCTGTGTGACCTTGGGCAAGTCACTTCACTCCAACTGCCCTGCTGAAAAGCAAAAAAAAAAAAAAAATGGGTCCTCTTTAGCTCTTCCTAGACACCTTTTAATGTGGCATCTCTTTCATGGCTGAAGATAACAATTCTGCCCTGATTATCTGGACATGGTCCTTATGGCCTTAAAAGTTTTTAGTATATAATATTGCCATTTCACTGAATTTCCCATTCTGATTTGTATATGTGTGTGTGTGTGTACATGAATATACACACCAAGATAGAGACATATGTGCACATACATGCTACAGCAAAAAATGCAGCATGAAGGCCTGCTCTCTTCAGTACTTCCAGGATGAGGAGGATGACAACAGCTACAGTAACAACAATAACAGCATTTATTTGGTATTTAGAATGCCTCAGTCACTGAGCTAAGCACTTTACAAATATTATTTCATATGACCCTCACAACAACCCTGAGATATCTGTGCTATTATTATCCCCACTGTGCAGGTGAGAAGACAGAAACACCTGGAGGTTTAATGACCTACTTGAAGCTATATTTGAACTCAGGTCTTCTAGACTCCAGCGATTCCCAGAGCTCTACTCAGTGCACCACCCAGCTGGCTCTAGGTTCTGTAATTTCATACAATGTTTGGGTACTAAGTCACAGATGAGGATGCAGGGGAACTGCCAATTGATGCTGACCATGACTCTTCAACAAACTCCAAGGACACTCCTTCAGAGTTACTGCGGACAGTAAAAATCCTCACTCAGAGAGTCAACCTCATGAGGAACCTGTTGGAACAGAGCTGAACTCTCTCCTCTGAATGCGGCAGGCCTGAGCCACATTCCTAGGCCTATTCTTGCAGGCTTTCCACTTGAGTTGAACTTTTGAGAGATAGTGCCCTGTTGGTATTACCATTTTAGAAGCTGCAGTCTCCTCCACAAGAAAGCATCAGAGAAAGACCATAATGGAGATACAATTTGGAGAGAGAGGGAGAAAAGTGAGGGAGAGAAGGAGAAAGGGAGACAGAGAGAGAATATGAATATCAGGGGGTCCAAGGTCACAGTACTCAATACGCAAAATTATCTCTTGTACACAGCTTCAGCTGTGGCATTTATCTGGTGCCAATTACTGGCTAACTCCTACTCTTCTTCCATTTTTCAAGCCTTCCTTTGAAAAAATCAGGGGCTATCAAAGACACCTTGAAGGATTTAAAAAAAAAAATGTTTCTTTTATCCCTATAAAGTGGAGTTAAGCAGGTTAATCATCTACTCTTCAGCCTCACTACTAGCATAAAGTTCTGGCTTGGCTAAATTTCCTCTCTTTAGTAATTTAACAAACATACATCACCAGGGGGTGCTGATAAAGATCTAAAGATTAAGCATTGTCACTCAAATGATAATTAAAAGGAATATTTTAAATACATTGTAAATATACACAAGCCATCATAAAACCATCAGAATACTGCCAGAGCTCACCACCTCCAGAGTATATAGATTAGCAGGAGAGGTATATTGATGTGAAGTCCTCTGTGACTTGGAAAATTGTCATTAACAGTTCTAGGCCTGCACTCTTCCCATCTACCTTCTACAAGAGAGGGCAGAGGTGGGGGTGGGGTGGGGAAGGGAAGAATTGACTCAGAGAAGTTATTGGCAAGGCATTTCATATGCAAATAGATTTATCCTTTTTCATTCAAGTCTAAGGTTCCCTACCAACATATTGCTGCAACTCCAGTAAATAACAAGAACGCAAGGTTTGTTTTTAGTTTTTTTTTTCATTTTCTAGAATATAATTTCATCTGCTTGAAAGAGTTTAGTCAAGCAGACATTATTTAATTCTTTCTAAAAATTCATTTATAACTCCTGTCACAAAAAGACATATGAGCCCATGTATATTCTAAGCATGCAGTAATATCACCTTGCATATAAAGAAAAGCTTGTCATCGCAATCTGATTAGGGTGTCATGCATTGTTAAACTGGTAAAATATTTCTGTATATTCCAATTAGTGCAACCACTTACTGGCAGAGCGGTTACAGAGAGAGCTTCTCTCTTCAAAAAATCCTTTCCATTGGGAACTCCTCCTTTGTTTGACAATTCAGGGAATGTTATTTGGAGCTTTTAATTGCTTAGTTGATCTGTGGCTGGATCTCAATAATCAAAACAATAAAATTGTTGGTGTTTGGTGGTTTGGGTTTTTTTTTGACAATTGTAATAAAATGCTGATAGTGTCTGGGGAGAATTAACTTAGTTGGATTGACACTGTCAGATTTTTTCATATATCTTTTTTATCAAAGGTAAGTTAACCAATTATTTTAAAATAAGAGTATACTAATAAACTTGCAAAGGAATAAGCTAGTAATCAAACCACAATTTAATATAGGCATAAAAAATCACCACCATGAAGATTCTTCTTATATAACACGGCTCTCCATATTTTCTGATATCTAGGCTTAAGGATGATGCAGCGACTTCTACACTGGCCCCTCCTGTTTATGATAAGAGTTGAGGGAATCTTCACTGGGGATACTTGATCAAATGTAGTGGATGGCATATTAGATGTTTATAAAGGAAGTTGGGGTGGTCAGGCCCTGGTCTGAGAAATGATAAGAAAAATAACTAATTGTCTTTTGGGCCCTTTTGGGGCCCTAACTCACTGAATGGGATATAGGGCACCCAACACCATGACATCTGGTGCCAAGGTAAAGATTGAGCATTTGGCTTGAAATAATTTCATAATGCCCTACAGCTAAAATAGGAAGTTAACACAGAGTCTGCATTGGATTTTAATTTTAAACTGCCTCAACTGGTGAAGTTCTTATTTTAAATACAACGTCAAAAAAGAGAGCATTTTCTCTGCACACAGAGGAATTTCTGAGACTTCCTCTCTCAGTGACAACAAAAGAGCCATTGGCATTTACTCAGGGACCACACACATTTTGTACAGTCTCCTGGAAATCTCAGGCAAGAATTCTATGTGAAAATGAAGACTATTATGACCTTTCTTTTGTGGAATATTTCAATCAAGAATGCAGAAAGCCTTATGATTTTCCCCTCTGATAGTGAAAATTAATCTGGTTTGCCAGTCCAGTGTCTGAACATTGTAGAGTGGGGGAAGGAAGGGCAGAGGAGAATAGGAGTATTTCTCTGGCCTCAACCTAACTGTACTTCTTATCATTATTGTTTTCTTCAATTCCTTCTCCTTTCCTTAATTCCATCTGGTAAAGATGGTATACCCACCATGGAGCAAAGCATCAACTGCAGTCTGCTCCTGTGGGCACCAACAGGGCAAAGAAAGAAGCTACTTCTTCACAAACCCATCACTGAATACTAATCTCTACAAGTGAACCTTGTGGAGAAGGGGCTCGTCACCTCTGCCACCACCAATACCTTTTGTAGACTGTTCAGCATCAATGGGATAGTCAGGTTAGCTTGGGTGGAGGAGCAAGGAGTCATAGGGGACAGAAGGTCAAGTTAACATCACCACTTTGACCACTACCTCCTCTCAGACCCAGGTGGAGACAGACTGAGATCCTGTGCCCAAGAGCTCTGGGAAAAGTCTTACCTTGCACTCCCCAACTCTGACTGACCACTGGCTTACTACTCCTAGAGGTGCAGTGAATCCTCCTCCCACTCCCCAATTTCCTCAGCAGCCAGGGCTACCTAGAAAAGAAAGTTCTCATCACCAAAGTTTTTGGCACCATCGGATGGCTCAGTATCAGAAAGAAATATGGTTCTATCGATGGAACTTACACTAAAGAAGATGCATTACTATCTGCCATTGTAGCCTAATGGCTTATCCATCTAATTTCAAGCTGATTTCACACCTACATACCCACTCCACCCCTCAGTCTACATAAATACACACATATACATATAAAATATATGTGTTTGTGTGTATATACAAATATGGCATATATATATATGAAGTTAGCTACAAGTCATATATATGTGTGTGTAATTTCCCATCATTAGCTATCAATCCTATATGTGTATATATGTACATATGTACACATACGGCATACACATATGAAGTTAGCTACAAATCATATATATGTATATGTATAATTTCCCATCATTAGTTACAAATCATGTGTGGGTGTGTATGTATATTTCATTTGCTGTCATTAGAATATGAGCTCCTTGAGAGCTGGGATTGTTTCATTTTTCTATCTGTATTCTCAATGCTTTGCAAATACTTAAGTGTTTACTTGCTATGTGCTTTTGCACTCATTCAGTTCCTTCAAACTTCTACCTAGCTCAAAAAATGCATCCAGGAAAGAGCTTTCTACAGGCTAGCATTGAGGAAGATCAAGTCTTCCTCCAGTTTCACAGATCTAAATTTAAAAGTCCATTCAGTCCATGGCGCCCATTCAGGTTAGATGTAGAGAATTTTAGAACTGTCTGCCATGACATGCACTGAAAAAAGCCAGAATGGTTCTACATCTACAAAACGAATCAGATATAATCACATTAAAATGTGAAAAAAGTACCCTGGCTGGTGGTGTGGTTGAAAAGATGGCTGAATAAGAAATGATGAGCAAATAAACTTCAGAAAAAAACCAGAAAGACTTATATGAACTGATGCTGAGTGAAGTGAGCAGAACCCAGAGAACATCATACACAATGACAGTGACATTGTGCGATGACCAATTTTGACAGACTTAACTCTTCTCAGAAATACAAGGATCTAAGACGAGTCCAGAAGACTCATGATGGAAAATGCTATCCATGTCCAGAGAAAGAACTATGGAGTCCGAATGCAGATCAAAGTATACTATTTTCTTTTTTTTGTTTGTTTCTTCTTTCTCCTTTTTCCCTTTGGTTCTAATTCGTCTTTACAATATGACTAATGTGGAAATATGTTTAATGTGAGTGAGTCTATATTGGACTGCATGTCATTTTGGGGAGCAGGGGAGGAGAAGGGGATAAAAATTTAGAACTCAAAATCTCATAGAACTGAATGGTGAAAACTAAAAATAAACAAATAAATAAATAAATTTTAAAAAGAGCAAAAAAGGTGGCTGAAAGGGCAGGGCACTATTTTGGACATCAGGAAAACAAAAAAGGCCCCAAATCAGATCTTCTCACATGGGCCTTATGGGCTTGCTTCTATGTGGAAGCTCTAAGTTTCCAGATCCAAATGCAAAGTATGTTCTCTCAAGATTGCCAATGGCCTCTAACTTCAAAATGAAAAGCTATTGCTGCGTAGTTAACTGGAAGGTGAGCCTTAGGCCTGGCCACCCCCCACCCCAGCAAGAGAAAACTGATTCCTCCTGAAGAACAAGTTGCTGAAGCTAATGGCAGCTCTGAGCACTAGACGCTACTTATAGTCGACATCCATGGGTAGTGACAGACGGATGAAACTGTTGCCTTCCACTAAGAGCAAATACATGATCTACTGCAGTTAGTCAATAGGATAATGGAATGAATCAATAGGAAAGATTTTTAGGAGGTCTTAATTAAAGAAACACTTGCAGATACAAATGATGTCTTCAATCTATTGATAGTGCCAAGGTGAAGGGTTAAACACAAACAAAACCATCAACTTTATTTTGCCGGCATGCCTCCTACTCAAAAGCAACCAAGCAGTCTCATGGCCCTAGAGTCTGCCCATTAATCAGTCCCCTGTCAATTCCACCACTGCACTCTATGGGAAAATTAGTCTATAATCAAAAAATTTTAATTACTGAACAGCAGGTCAAAATGCAATGATGAAAAATAGACACATGTCTGAATCTAGTCTTCATTTCCCAAAGTAGGGGCAGCATTCCACCCCCACTCCCAATGCAAACTGCTCAGATGACAAGTCCCTTTTCCAACTGTGAAGTACAGAATTAGAATAATTAAAGAACACCTAAATTGATGGATCCCATTAATGCAAGGGAATTCTCCAGTGGGCCTTCTGCACAAACATGTTAAGTCAATATTTTTGATTCCCCTGACGGTCTTGCACTAGGTACTGGTTTAAAGAGACATCAATCTGTGATGTCAGCATTTATCTAATGAACCTTCAAAAATCAATGGCTAAGATGGCCTGTTACATGTGTGTACCCAATTTGTACATCTTCCGAGTATTACCAGCTAAAACTAAAGCATCATAATACCAGTAAACACGGACCCAAGCAGTCAAGGCTGACTTTTAGCCTGGCATCTGAGGCACTAATGGAATAGGGAGGGATAAAAAAAGTAAGCAATTTCAACTCAGAGAACTTCTCAAGTGGAACAGCAACAAAGAAAGGAGAATGAGATGTGCTTCTCTAAAGTGCCTTCTGCCTACAGATTTGTGCACCCCGGGGTGATTCATTTCTTAAAGGAATAATTCTTCTTTCACCTGCAGCAGATTTACTAGATGCCCCCAAATCTCTCTTTAATGGTGATTCTTCTGTCATTGTTTCCAGTGTCTGGATTGCTGCCTGACAGGCACCCTGGTCACCTGACAGCCTTCACCATTTTCTGCTTTTGGGGTTATTCGGCTGAGATTCCCATTTAACTTCACTCAACAGAGCTGGGGATGGTGTTTAGCTCTTCCCTTGTTAGTGTTTATGCTCAGCTCATCCCACTCTTCTGTTAACAGGGCTCCTTGACAATGTCTTGACACTCTCAGGCAGAGGGAGAAGGGGCTAAGTTTGTTTCACTTCTCTCTGCTCCTTAATAAATTGGCCTCTACAAGCTGCCATAAGGCAGTGCATAACTGGGGGTGACAGGTATGCTGTTCATAATGCTGGAATCTGGACTGCCTTGTAATCTCTTTTTTATTCACAGCAGCTCTTTCTCTCTGAACCGAAGAGAGCTGGTCCTGAGAGCAGCGTGGAATCGTCAGGCAGCGCTCAGGCAGTTTTAAGATGTGTTGTGCGGAGGTGGATTAGCTGTTGTAGGATTCTTGTCCATCCCCCTTGAGTAAGAGCTTTCAACGGCTCCTATTGCTGCTTTAAGTCCAATTAAACTACAATGAAAGATACCATGATTTCATTTGCTCCGATTGTCATATTTCAGAAGTTCAGTAGCCTGCAAAATGTTCACTGTCTCTCATTAAGCCAGTTCTGGTAACTGTGTAAAGTCTTTCTAATTTAGCTGCATTTTGTACACTGTCTTTCAGGGCAGATGGCCACCTGCAGCGAAGAATTCAGCATCAGCCACAGAATCACAAACTACTTCTGACCCTTAGAACTGCAAGCTTTGGATGACTGCAGCTCTAAATCTTTGACCAAGTCAGTGCGCTCAAAGGATCCTTGTTGGAGTTTTCCATTGTCGGGGTGGGTAGGAATCAAAGAATCTCAAAATCCCCGTGTTGGAAGAGACCCCAGAAGTCACCGAGCCCAACTAGTACTTGTATAGGAAACTCCTTTACAAAGCATGTTCTAGCCTTCTCTAGGAGACCACTAGCGAGAGGGAGTCAACTACCTCGAAAAGGCAACACATTCTACTTTGGAGTAACTCTAGAATTACACTGGAGGATCATGGGACTTGGTTGGCCACTGGATATACCTTGCTTGAGTAAACTGTATACAGCCTTACTAAAGGGCAGGATGTAGCATGGAGAATCAACAAATCTCAACCCTGGTTATCCATTCATTTTTACAGACATTTCTTTCTTCTAAGCTTGCCCATTAAACTCTCTATGTGCCTCTGCTATCTTTTTCTTTGAAAGCATCTTCTTAGAAAACATCATGAGTTTTCCTCTGGCTTCTAATTCAATGTATGGTGAGATGTTTTCTTTTGGGACCTTTGTGAAAAGCTGGTTATTTTTCCTAAAATTAGTATTCTCACTTCCCTGAACCACATATACAAACTGGCTTAAATCCCTTTGTTTGGAATTGCTGTAATCATAGGAATTGGTGTTGGAAGGGACCTAAAAAGACCATCTTATCTAACCCATTATTGTAGAAACATGGAAACTGAGGTCTAGAGAGTTTCAATGACTTACCCAAGGTCATATAATCCATTCTGAAAGTCACTGGCCACAAAATCATCAAGTGTCTTAAAAATAACTTGTCATGTTAAGTAACTCTACGGTGGCAAAATATAGATCTTTTCAAGAGAAAGGCCTGTGGGCCTGACCCTTGCTGAACTAAAAACAGAGTCTGTTGCGGCCCAGGGTGGGTGGGGCTGTGTGCTAAGCCTGAAGTCCCTGATGCTTAAAAGGTAATCAGAGTTTCTATGGCAAGTTCTGAGGCCATTTGCTCAAGTATCTTTGAACATGCTTAAAAAAAATTATACTAGGAACCCAACCAACATTAAGCCAAGGAGATCAGTTTAATTATAAGTGCCAAAAAATCTAGATCAAAAAGGCATCCATTATCCTGGGTAATTTTTAAGGCAATATATATGGCTGATATTCCTTCTCTGAAGGTGGAAATGATACTTTTGCCTGCAGCAATCAAGAGTTTACAGTACTGCCGGGGCTGCTGTTGCCGCTGCTTGACTGGTCCTGGGAAGGGTGTGATGAATACAATCTGAAATCAATAACAGGGAACAGTTACTGCATCTCAATATTATTTGGTGAAATGGGCTGCTGGTAGAGAAGTGGGAAAAGAGAGATCTGTCAATAGCTATAACCGAGCACTCTACGGCTGTGCACAAAGGGAGGTCAAATAAGTATCAGCCGGCCAATCCCCATTGTAAGTAGTAAAAATGATAAAATCAATATTATTAAATAAAAAGTTAGCACTGCTATTGAACTCTCTTATGATCCTGGCAGATCGAGGTTGAAAATGAAAGAGGCTATTTTCTAATCCCTTCAGGGGCAAATGTTTTAGATGGCAGCCAGGTGTGAACCATGGGTGCACCTGGGTATTTTCACATATAAACTGGGCAATAGTGAATAGCTGACCTCTTGAACAATATATCCACGTGCCTGTCAACTTTCAGAAAAATAGGCTCTGCTCTCACTTCTGGGTGAGTATAATCCCCGGGGATTCATTAAAACAAGCTGGTTCCCGTTCCTTTTGCTTTGTAGTAGTGACTGGACTGGTCCACGGCTTCCCAAAGAGTCTGTGCTGGGGGGGGGGGGGGGGGGGGGGGGGGGGGGGGGGGGGGGGGGGGGGGGGGGTGGGGAAGGAGGGGAGGAGAATCCTATTCAGTATCCACACAAATCATAAGTTTGGGAAATTCACCACCCAAAATAACAGGCGCTGTGGAGGGGGAAAGAACAAGTGTATTTAAGGAGGAAGGGACTGGACTGGCCCTGCTGTCAGCCCAAAGGATTGCCGGGAATCGTCTAGAAAGCCCAAGATGTGATCTGGGCTGCTAGGGCGGTGCAGCTAATTGTGAAAGCTGAAGGCAGCGCATAGCCGTGTATGGGAAAGATAAATTTAGAATAAAAATATTCTGGTCTTGCCAAAAATTCCTATGAAAGCAGTAAGTCCCAGATATAGCTGAAGGAAAGGGGGTGGGGGGTGGGAAGGCAAAATGTGTAAAACCGAGTGACAGCCCGTCTGCGAGACTGCATTTGCAGTTCTGACCTGCATTTAAACACAGAGCTGTTTAGCCTTTTGAACACCTAAAGTTGGCTCCCTTGTTTGCATTTCATAGAAACTACTATTGAAAGTAAACAAGAACCTTTGGTGAATTATTTAGCATACAAATAAACCAGCAAAGAAGGCTAAGTAGGCCAATATGAACTAACTGGATTGAAATATTCATCTGTAAATAACTTCAATCTGGTGCTTTCACGTACAAATACTACATGGAACATTAGACACAACTAGCTTCTAGGGATATTTAGGCTCGCTAGAGAGCAATTTTTATGTCTACTGGCATCTGTGGGTAGTGATATGGACTGACTGTTAATATAACCAACATAAAATTTATGTGAACACTCACTGCAATAGCAACACACTGTCAGACAGCTGGTGGCTGATGCGGAGCACATGCGGATTTTATATGCACTGCGTAAACTAACCTTTGCAATAAAGATTTAGCAGGTTTATTAGTTTAGGAAATCACTATAATTAAGGATAATTCATAATGGCCGCTTATCCACTCTACAGCAATAGCTAGCTTGATTTAGGCTCCATTTCTTTGAGTCATAAATAAGTGTGCAGCTATCTTCTGCACAGATGTGGTATTCAACCTGTTCACGTTGGATGGTTTTTGCTTGTGTTTTAATCAAAAGAATTAGTAGATAAGACTATGAAAGTTGGGGGCTTTAAAATAAATTAGCATGAAATGTCTATGTGAAGTTTAAAAAAACCCTTCTTAAAAAAAAACTTCATTCGGAAGGAAAAAAGAAAACAATTAAAAACAAATACTATTTTACAATATACTAAAAAAACTTTCAATTACAAACCCAGGGAGAAAGTAGCAGAGCAATAACATTAATGAAGGCAAAAGAAATATGACTACGACCTCTACATAGTATTTCCATTTAACTGTGCATGTAATTAAAGCTTGACCTTTGCAAATGCAGCCCACAATGATGTTCAGTTGCTCCCTTCCATCATCCAAGGACTCCCTGTAGAAGGATGCTGTTGCTATGCTCTAACTCCCTGCCTACCACTGGCCCACAAAAATGACTTTCTTGTTCATTCAATATCCCTACTGATAGGGACACATCTTTGGACCCTCAGGGACTACTCAATTCAATCCAACAAATATTTATGGAGTAGCTACTCTCTGTCTAATAATTGGAGGTTAGACAAAACAACTGTGACATGGCACCTGTCCTTACAGAGCTTGTAGGACTTCAGAACCGTCCTCTGGTTCACACAGGAGCAGATGTGTGGTACTATGTAAAGCACAGGAACTAGTAGTCAAGAGACTTGGGTTCTAGATCCAGTTCCCCTATCTACGTGACCTTGGGCAGGTCACTTAATTAACTCTGCATGCCTTAGTTTCCTCATCTTTAGGAGAAGGCGGATTAGATTAGATGATACCAGAGGTCCCTTCCATCTTAGACATCGTAAGAGTCATCGGTGATAGCATGGTAGAGTGAAAAGGGTATTGGGTTTAGAGTCAAAACCTCTCTTTGTGAATCACAGCTTCCCATGTGACACAACTTCATCTTCAAAGGACTAGGAGACTTTTTAGGTTCTTTCCAACTCTATATTTATGATCTTCTTAGTCTATGAGTTTTTGTTTATGTTCTTGTAAATTCCCAAGACATGTCAGAAACAAATAGCTTAGGGTGTTTCCTTTTAAACTAGGGGTTCTTCACCATTTTTGTGTCATGGACTCCTTTGGCAGCCTAGTGGTGCCTATGTATACCTTTTCAGAATAATATCTTTAAATTTAAATTTAATAATTTAAATATACTATTTTAAAATATATAATCTATTTAATATATACTATATAACATTATAAATCATAATATATTATATATTTTGTATAATATATTTTATATGCTACATAAAATATATAATATTTTAATTTAAAATATATAAGATTATAAAAGAAACCAATCAGTGAAATAAAGACGGTATTTTTTCCCCCATCCAAGGTCACAGACCCTCTGAAATTCATCCACAGATCACAGGGTAAGAAACCTTATCTTCAACCATCCTTCTCTTATCAAAGAATATCTGTATACTTATAATGGGTATGGTCCTACACTAGGCACTCATCCTCTCCTACCCAGGGCCAGTAAAGACTTCTTGCTTCCTGAGACAATTTCACTGATGGGTTAGAGAGAAGATATCCACTCATTTTTGATTCTGCTTGTGCTAATGATATAAGTATGTGCCAAGTTCTGGGCATTGCCCTATAAGCACCACACCTTTCCTATTTCCCCCCAAAGGTGGTTTGGACAAGGGTTCCAGCTGGGCAAAACTTCTACAAGGTCATACAACTGGGAGAAATATGATAAAGGGTAGAGAAAGAGAGTCTCTGGACCCTGAGGTTTTCACTATCACTAGGCTATATAGCTATAGATAGGAAAGAAACATCACTACAAAGCAGGCTGGGCAAATCTCCACTGGGCAGCCTCCAAGATCTTCAGATTAGTTGCTGCTCCTCACTGTGGTACAGTGAAAATAAGTGTCTGGCTGCTCTCTGGGATATTTCCACTTGAGGACAATGGGACAAGTTAATGGCCCGTGCATGGATGCACCCAAAGTTCATTTGAGAGTCTCACTCTCTGTCTCTCTTGAAGTGAGTTTTAGAGTTAAACAACATGAGTTGGCCTTAAAATAACAACAACAAAACCTTACACTTCTGTGGTCTTTTAAAAAATCCCTACGTAAGTACTTTAAACATTTTTATGGTCACAAGTGAGGAAACTGAGGCTCAGAGCACTGAGGTGATTTACCAAGGTGATACTATTTTTTAATAAGAGTTTGTGCCAAGGACCCTTCACAGTTTGTCACACAGCCTCTCCGACAAGTTGTACAGTCGTTTCGGTCGTGTCTGACTCTTTGTGACCCCATTTGGGGTTTTCTTGTTAGAGACACTGGAGCAGTTTGCCATTTTCTTCTCCAGCTCATTTTACAGATGAGGAAACTGAGGCAAATAGGGTTAAGTGACTTGCCCAGGGTCACACAGCTAGTAAATGTCTGAGGCCAGATTTGAACTCACAAAGATGAGTCTTTCTGACTCCAGACCTGGTGCTCTGTACCATCTAGCTAGCTGCCCATCTCTGATAAGCTGCACTTTCATTAAACAATTTCAAGGCAGTTTATTAGACAATGGGGCAGTAATGATGATCTGAAGTGCACTGAATAAGCAACCATGGAAAGTCATTCTTGCCCACCCCTGCCCCTCTCATAGGCTGGAGGGCAGAGCAAAAAAAACCAAAAAACAAAAAAACAAAACAACTCCTCCCAAAGTCCATTTAAAGAGAGCCAAGAGGCCCAGATAACTCTTCATTTACCATCAGCTGAACTCTGGAGATTCAACTCCATCAACATCTCCTCTACCCCCACCCCAGCCTCTGTTTCCAGCTTTTGGTGCATTGCCTCCATTTGATTGTAGCTTCTTGAGGGCAGGGACTGGCTTTCTCTTTCTTATTTGCATCCTCAGCACTTAGCCCAGTACTGGCACATAGTTAGTAGGTGCTAAATAAATGGTTACTGAACTGAATCAAACCTCAGCTACTGCCAGCATCAATGCCCCAAACTTCTCAGGACTTTGGTCTCTATCTGTAAAAGGGGCACTTGGACTGTTCAGGGATTAACCTAATTTTTGTGTCATTGGCCGTTTTGGTAAATGCCTAAAACAAAATGCACAGGATCACATAGTAAACCAGTAATAGTGAAATGTAGCTAGAAGAACATAAAAAAGAAAGAAAGAAAGAAAAGGTCCCAAATCCCAGGTTAAGAACCCCTGGCTGATGATCCATAGGTTTCTTTCAGGATCTCAATCTTAAAGTTTTGTCATATCTCCCCACCAGTTTGTTTATTCACTTGGATGGGCACATAGTGAATCCCTGAAAATCAACTGGGGTACCCACAAAGGTGGAGATGAATATGGGAGGAGGGCAGAAGTCTCCAGTCTGTTTTTTATAGTTAGCTCAACCCAAGGTCCTGAGAAGAAACAGTAGACCTCAAGTCTCCTAGTTAATCAAAATAGTAGTGGACCTTCCCCTCTTGTCTCCTGAGCTCTGGCTATCAGAAGTGCTTACTTGTAACCCTTTCATAGCACAGGGCTTGCCCTTTTTATTCATATGCAGCCCTATTTAATCAGGTGTGCACTAGGAGATTTATATCTTATTACAAAAGAGATCTTGGCAAAATAAAATACTAATGCCGCAGGTTGTAAAATAATGCTGGATCCCAGATTGAGGGAGCAAGTGGGGTCAGGCACTGACCCGGCCTTTTCCCATTTAAGCATTCAGCCTGAAAGTATTAACCCAGAATAAGGAACATATTTATCAGGAACATTTTTTGTTTTTTTAAAAATAGAGTTTCCTTTAAGAGTCAAAGTTCACAGAAACATTTACCATTCTGGTGCACAAATTGACATCTTTAATAAAGCTTCTGGAAATTCAGAATTTAAATCACAATTGGAATGCTGGGTCAAAATATGTCAACCTGAGAACCATATTCTTTGGGGCTTTTTAAATGTTTTCATCACAACTGAGATGCTTGAAAACACCCTCAGTCAATTATCAAATAAAGGAGCTGGAGGGCAGCAAATAGCCCCCAGGGTTTCTAAGGAGATACTCACTTGGAAGGGCTTGCTGGGATATTGGAGAATAAATGTTTAAATACATAGCACTCAAGAAGCTTCCTTTAAACACACAGATAGGAATGCTGGAGAAACCGGAGCTCCACAGATGGGCTATGTTCATCCCTGGACCAAAGTAGGCTAGAGTATTAGGGGAGAGGTAGAGGAGGCTTCTCTGGTGGATAAAGGAAGCCCGAAGGCTAAAAGGAAAAGAAAGGGACAGGAAGGTAAGAGTCAGGAAAGGGGACTAGTCCAGTTGAAAAGGCAAAGCTATTGCCGGGTTTTGATTCTTAAATTCTGAATCATTTTAAATAGCTTTTTATAAAACAGCTTTCTTTTAAAAGAGATCAAAGACCCCTAGATGAGCTTCCTTCTATCGTGGCATAGCGGGCTCCTGTTACCCTAATATATCCTGATGGACGCTCTGGGTAATCACCTCTTAAGTCTTAGTCTCTCACCACACCTCACGTTACACATGCCCCTTGGCAAACTGCAAACAGCTCAGGACTCAATCTTGCCCAAACCTTTGGACACCCTCTCCCCAACCCTGTCTCCCATTTTTTTTTTACACTACCTCAAAGGCCAAAGAACCATTCCTTTCCACAGAACAGAAATAAACACTAAGCTACTCTACAAAATTGTCAGGCTTCTGAAGCCCAGATGCCCTGCAGTAAGTAGGAAACCAGTGAGTTCCTTCTCATCACTGCTGTTTATTTTTCATCTCAAATCTATTTCCTAACTTTTCTGGAAGATTATAGGGTATGGCCAGGCATTCATGACTCCAAAGAGAATTAAAAAGAAGAAAGCAGATAGAGGGCAACAGTAACAGTGACTTCTATGATTGGAAGGTCCGGATGTCATTCAAGTCCTGAGTACCCAGGGGAAGCAGAAACTCTAGTGGGGTCCTAGGGTTGTGAAAACCCAGCCCTTGGAACTTCTTTCACTGAAGAGAAACAGATTCCCCACCAGCAATAATAAACCTTTCTAGCACAAAAGATAAATACAAGGCCTCCTACTTCCGCCTGCCCTTTGCTGGGTGCCACAGACACCAGAGGCTCAGCAGTAATATTTTGCTAACCATCATAACTTGTATTCTTTTGATTTGCAGATGGGGACCTCTATTGGTATGAACAAATCCCAGCAAAAAAGGGAACCTAAGCACAGCACTCCTAACTAAACATCCCCAGGGTTTCCCACTTAAAACACACTACTGCAAGGTTCCACCATCACCAAGGAGAAACAGGAAAACTGCTGAAGCCACTCCCCACCCCCACCTACCTCCAAGCACAAACTGCTGTCAGGAAAGTCCTAATCTTTCCCAAAGAAAAGCTCTGGAGTTAACCTCCTCCCATTCCTGCCTGGGGCATTTGTATGTGGTCTGGGGAGTGTATGCAATCAGTGTGTGTGTGTGTGTGTGTGTGTGTGTGTGTGTTGACTCTATCCTTCTGTGTCACCAGGGCTGCATTCCATCTTTGCACTGACAGATCTCTGTGTTGGGCAGCATTTCCAATCCTTCATGACTATCTATTTGTCACTGCAGGTGAGTGGTAGCACTCCGGCTGATCCCCAGCCACTTTCACAGTTACTTATCTGTCTTTATGGATTCATCCTGTGTGTCAAGCCAGCGCATAACAGCATTACTGTCAGGGTGACAAAATTGTCCCCAGAGTGCCACAAATGATTCTCTATCCTTGTGGCTGCTCACAGGTGGAGACACAGGGACCTGGCCTTTCCTCACTCATCTTTCTCCAGCCGCATCCAGGCCCAGCACTCCTTGCTGCAGGTACAGATATCTAACAATCGGTTCAGATGAGAACAGCTTTCTATCGGCCTGAAAAATTAAAAAGGAAGAAGAGGATAGGGCTAGATTGAACTCAAGGGTCCCCCGTGAGGCAGTCAGCCTAGCTTCTGTCCCCTGCTCTTATTAGGAAGTATTGGGGTGTTTAGATACCGTATCAGGGAGGAAATGTGACACAGGGATTTCTTCCTCCTGCCCCCACCAGCAGTTAGGGTGATGCTAGAGGTCCTTAAGCTACTCCGGTCTGGAGATCTGGATAGGAAAGGCATAGTGTCATTCAAATGCTATTATGTTATCACAGGTCAAGAAATGTCATTATTACAGCTAACAATAAATAAAAATTTGCTGAGCACTTTGTATTGGCAGTGATATGCAATCATTCTTATAAGTTGATCATTTAAAAATATTATATTTGAATTTTTTGATTTTTAAATGAAGGCTTATTTCACATTCAACTATTCTTTTTCTTCCACGAACTGTTTAAAAATGTAATTGTGAAGGAGATGTGATAGTTGTAACTATTTTACGAGGCAGGAGGAGACTGCAGCTACTTGGGTATGTATTTTTTAAAAAAATCCTGCAATATCACTCCAAAAATTTGATGTATCAAATGGAAATCCTTAATATCTACTATCATCAGGAACTTGCTGGAGGAAGAATATGCATGAGGATGAGCGATTATTATCTCCACCATGTCCTTATCACTTCGTTGGATACACAAAAAAGGTTATCTAAAGCTCAAGGGTTTTGGTGATCCCTCTAAAAATCAAGCTTGGACACAGGCTGAAGAGCCCCAGTATTTACAATTGGAGCTTCAATAAGTGCCCAAAATGAGAGCTAATGAACTACCTGACACCCCCAGGTTGGGTGAGATGATGCAGTAAAGTCGCAAGGTTTTCACTTTCTCTTGTGTGTGCACACACGGACAAATGCACACATTCACCCACTCCCCTGAGCATGGCTTTGTTCTTAGCCTGATGAGCACTCACTGTCTGAGGTTTTTTAAATAGGTTCAATCTGATTTCTGACACTGGAAAAACAAACCTAAAAGCAATTTAGAAAACACCTGCCCGTGAAGTCAGATGGCAAAATATCTAAAGCTTCTCTTGGAATCTGTGACCTCAGAGGCTGACATGGTTTGATGGGAAATTTAATGTAATAGGCTGCGAAAGCCAAGAGGCCTGTTGTCAGCAATGAAGTCTGAAAGTTAGCAGAATTAATAACACTGTACAATGGAAGTGCCCTCAAGGGACAAGGCTGCAGAACCAGGGCAGTGGGGAAAAATGACTTCTGAAGTCATTTCACTATGACATTCTGTCATCACTGCTAAACGGAAATAAAAAATCATCGGAATCACCGCATGTTTCTTTGTGTGTCCTTCCCTTATCTAATATAAAGTAATAACACTGACGTTTCCCACCCCACCCAGACTGGGAATGAACTCTCCAGGGATTCAGAGAGCTCCACTGTGCATCAGTAAATGCAATGAGAATAAATGCAAGGGGAGTCTGTTTAGGAGAGAGTGATGCCCGGTCTGCCGTCCATCGAAAGCCAATAAATCTCAATGCTTCAACAAGAGATGAAAATGGTTATCTCATCATTGCAGTGCCAGGGCAAAATTTTCTCTGAGCCAAAGTATTTTTATAGATGATTTATGTCTAGGAAGGATGGTTATTTAGCAAAATGGCAGATAATGATAAATAGAAAGTAAATATGAAGACCAGCAAGGGAGTGGTGCTTAGCTGTAGCAATCGAACAAACAAAATACTTCCATAAAGTACATGCCACAGATAATTGCCATTACACTAAAACCAGCATTCTTCTATCAGTCAGAGTAGAGATACAAATGAGGCAGTCTGACTTCGCGGGTGACTATTTTCTATGATTTTCAAACTTGCGCCTGGGGATTCTGTTAGTTTTCACCGAAGGCACAGTTGTATTTAAGGAAGATCTATCTTGAGAGTCGTTTGTTTTTCTTTTTCTTTTTAGCCATTCTCTTTTTATAGGCTGCATCATTTAATTGTATCTACTGGGCTATCTAAAGAGCTGAGAGTGGAAAATGGTAAATTTGGAGTCAACTCATATGGCGGGGGAGGAGGCCAAAAATTAACCCAAGTGAATTTGCTGACCACTTACTTCACCAATATTGTCTTTCATTTTCTTTGTGAGATGGTCACATTGTTAAGTGAGAAGAAGGGTAGGGAACAAAAGAAATTATTCATGGAGTTTGCAATGGAAGGGAAGTCTAGTTTAAAAATAAACAGAACTGAGTTTTTGGAGGCTTTGAATAAAAGATAAGATGACTGCACAGAGAATGTGTCAAGATGGAATGGGAAAAGAGTTATTTATTTATTTATTTTTATACTGAGACTCTACACAAGGAAAAAATCTAATTATAGTTTTAAATGTCCAAAATGCCATGTCCACCAAAAGCCCGACGCTCATTAGTACTAGTAATTAACTTTACAACTGTCAACACAAACAGCACACAGGCTGACAGATAGATAGTAGCTCTGAGGGTGCTAATAAATCCGGAAATAACAACTTGACACGCAGATGCACAAAAGGATGCAGGTGATAAAGAAATGTTGACATCAAATCTAATTATCTTCCAAACGGCCAACTACAGCACAAGCCACAGTAATGCACTGTTATTGCTCGTGACGAGCCCCACTGGAATGGCTCTTAACCATTGCATACAACTGAGCTTTTATAGCCTCTTGTCATATCTAGTGAGGACAATATCAAAAAGGAAATTATGAGTGCCATGACCCCTCCAAGTCAAAAATCCAGTGATGAATATAGGCGCAGCAAGGCACAGCAGATCACCCCCTCACGAGCTCTAAAGCTGGGATGATATATGACATTTTTATCAGGCACTTTCTCAGGAATGTCACCAAGAGGGAAAATAAAGGCCCTGCAAAAACACGACTAGGTGAATTATGCAACTGTAATTGCCGATCATAACCTGATATGAGTTGAAATTGCTCTGTTTTCATATTGAGATAGCATAAAATTGTCGGGAAATGCAATGGCTCCTTAATGTGGGCTAGATGAGTCTAATATTCTGATCATTTTTCACTCGGCTGCAAGGTAAATCGTGCTTCTTTAACACAACCACCGTGGCCCAGGGCAATCTAGGGGCCCAATTTTACACTTGAATTGAGCAAATATGTGTAAACTACGATTTTTCATATTTTCTGCATGCATAAGAAGATGAAACATCTTTATCATCTGTATTGTCTGGCTGAGCTTATACAAAATATTAGTTTATCTCTCCTTCTTTGGTTCATTCCATAAGCGAGACACATAGATCTGAAGGACAGGCAATATTCCATATACAAAACAAGTCCATCTTTTATGCAGTCTCATTTCACAAGTTCTCCTATTTAAAACAACAACAACATCCCCACACATGTACAAAGGCAGCAATATCACATATGGGAGGATTGTAATAAAAGAGAGAAGAAAGAAACAAACCCTTTGCCACACTAGTCTTCCCTTCACGCACACTATATATATGTGCCCTATTAGGGTGAGGGGGATCCAAGAAATCTTCTATGTCTCACCTTGCTCATCTCCTTTTCACCATTCAAATCAGGTTAGGAATGGATAAGAACAGTGGTGGCAGTCTATCCTGTTATAACACAGGCTATGGCAAAAGAAAACGAATATGCTCGCTTTACATGGGCATTGATTTTCTTCCTCCTTGGAGACGTCTGCAAACATGGCAGCCAGATGGGAGATCTGTCATGGCTCTGTCGTAACTAGTTCCATTTCTCCTCTTTTTTGGACTATAACTCCACTCAGGAGTACGTGCTCCAGGTGAACCTAGGCATGGCAGTGTTATACTTGGGCAGAGGAGAGTTTTTTTCCCTCTCTTTAACCTTCTTCAGAAGGACCTTCTCTCCGCTTATGCTAGAGTTCTCTCTTCTCACACAGGGATACAATGAGTTAAGTATTGTTCAACCATTTACATATAATATCTATTACTGCCAGAGGTTTCTGTCTAGGGCTATTCCCTAGCAGGAAGCAAATTGCAGGAAGGCATTATACTTACTTCATTTTCCTCTATCAGTTTTACATGAACAATAGTTAGAAAAATGTATTTTATTTAATCTCACAGATGGGAAAATAAGACAAGAACCCAAAATAGCTTATAATAGATTAGTTCTCTAATAGGCCACACCATACTCAAGTTCCTAACTGGCCAGAACCTGTGACAAAAAGAAACACAGCAAAGGAAGAGAGGTCACTGAAATGGAATAAATCGTTAGTTAGATCTGGTCACTACTTAAACTGTTTTATCTATATCTATATCTCTAATTATGTAATTTCCTATCAAACTAGTTTCAATTGACACTGATAAGTAAATCTGAAGGCCCTTCCCAGGCAATGATGATCTGGAGTCCTATCAAAGAAGAGGCTATCAACATCATTGCATAGGCTGAGAACCTCAAGGCCGGAAGGGGATGAACCTCACAATTTCACAATATTAATTTCATATTTAATACCTTCATCTTTCTGATAGGAAAAAAAAACTCATGAGTGGGGCCAGAAAGAGAAAATTGGGTTTTTTGAGGTTATTCCGATAAATGATATGACAAAAAAGGCAAGCCTCCAACCCCTCACACATGCTGATTTAACAGAGATGTTAAATTTTACTTAAAAACAAAGTTTAAGAAAATGTAAAACAGAAAGACTGTGGGTTTAAATGAAGCTTTTGTAAATCAAAGAATCTGCTTCTTTCTTGGGGAATATTTATTGAATTGTACACACTTGGTGTTATTAAGAATTCTGATCAGAGGTAAACATGCAAAACACACAGTCAAAGGGATTAAGACTCTTTGTTAGTGTTTATGTTATCTGGTTTTAATTCCTATATATCCCATCTTTATCTCCACATTTCAACACTAATTACAAAACAGCCTTCGCTAACAGTAATGAGCCCCTAGACCTTTCCAGACCCCCAGACATAGCTTGTTACTGTAAGATAAGGCAACCTTTAATAAAGTGAGCATATCTGGATCAAGGTCTTTAACTTTTTCTCTACTTCCTTTTACTTACCTGGCTTTCTGAAGGCTAAAACACCTCACTAATTCATATAGTTCATGGTGATACCCAAATCTACAGAGAGAATCCTAGTTTAGCTAGTTTCAGAGTCTTTGTAAGAAAATGAGCATTCTGCTATTGCTGTAGATACCTGCTAAAGCTTTACAAGCCATTTCACTGAATCAAAGAGCCTGAGAATGAAATTCAGCACCGAAGTAATAATAGCACATAAGGAGGATTTGCCCAGTGGAAATCTGGAAATGGGCTACCAAGCACTACTGGGCCATTGTTACTGGTATGAATTGCCTGGAATAGTTACTTCTTTCTAAATAATTCAGAATAACAAGTTGATTATTTATCTCTTACTTTCCACATATTTTCCAGGTTGCCCATTTGGTAAACAGTATCTGACAAATCCTACTTGCACCAAAATACCCAGCAAGAAGGAAGACTCATATCATTTAGGATGTTCACTTGAATCATACTTTTACTTTGCTTGATAAGAGAGAATCTGGGGTATCTCTTTTTTCCCCTTTGACCTTATTTCTCTATCTGGATCTTTCCATGACTAAAAAAAACCAAATACACTTTCTACTTATCCTTTCCTTTCATTACCAAGTCACTCACACCAAAATGATGCTTATTTCATCTTCCTGCCTCTTCTTGTATGTCCCTTAGTGAGACTCCATACAGTGACTGTTGCTAAGCAACTATATATCACAGCAGCAAGTCACCAATTGCAAACTGTCCCCCAGCACTTCAGCTTTACAAACCTGGGCCACCCAGGACAACAATGGATAGCTGAGAAGCCCAAAATGGCACTCAGTGATTTGGTAGCTCAGTGCTGGTGTGGGAAACAGAGACGTTAATAACATAACGAGGACTTACCACCAGCATGGCAGCTGCAAGGACTTGCAGCCTGATAGCCACCCGATAGAGGAGCTACAGACTCATCAGCTTGGCAGAAGCCTCACTAGTGTATTCTTGTTCCTGTTCTGTAAACAGATTTGGGGTTTGGTCGGAAACATCTGCATATGTGCACCGATGAAAATGTAAATACTCACAGTTCACAGACATTCACCTTCCTCCTCACTGACATCACCATATTTCTGGCACTTCAAGTTGATGTGAGATCTATTAGTAATCAAATTTCAGCCTGAATTTTATGGTTAGTGTAACAGAGTTAATTTCTCTAATGCTAGCAATTCATAGAGAGGGTCTCTTGTGGCAGCACAAACCTGGGATTCACAGCAGCTGTCAGAGAAGACTCTGAGGAATTCCTTATTAGCCGGGATGCAACCAGGCAGAAAACTCATTACACAGTGCTAAATATACTTAATCACATCTATTAGAGAAAAATGAACTTGATAATTACAACAAATAACTAAACTGCAGAAAGTGTTCAAGGAAAAACCCACTATAGGATCTAAGCACACAGGGAATCGGGGCTGAGCAGACGTCAGGGCATGGAAGGGGAGCAAGGATCCAGTTGCTTTTTATGAAGAAGAAAATGTCTCAAGGCACATGGCAGCGATTTAAGTTGCCTGCACAAATGAAAAATTTACATTTCAAAAGAGGCCTTGTTTATTTGGCATACTTAAAATTTTAATTAGAAAATTCTTCAGTGTATAAATGCTTTGTTTTTAAACTGGGTTCTTGGGGTGAAGAGAGGAGGGAGAACTCCTATGGTAAACGTTCAGTTCAACAAAGGTTGTTACCACAATAGATCAGTAACATATTTCGCTTCTCAAGAGCCTAGAAAAAGCAGAGAGTCATAGCTGTCTCTTTCTCCAGCACAGAAAGAGCCCAGAATGAATGTCACTTATAAATTCCTCTAGTAACCAACCTAACTAAAGAAAGAACTAGCTACTCCTTGGACTTGACACAGGTCAGGCAAGAGGGGTTTCTGACTTGAAGCCAAGACCACCAAATGGATTTCAGGCTGAACCACAGCGGGTTGGTAACTCTGGATATCAGCAGGGTAAGAACTAAATGGGTTATAACTCAAAGGATTGTTATGTGACAGAGTTCAGGGTACTACTGGGGAGAAAGGGGGGAAACATAAGAGAAAAGAACAGGTGCTATTCAACCCATTTTATAGATGGGAAGATACACCAAGGTCACATAGTAAGCCAGGCAAGAATTTGTCCTACAGTAGGTCAAAAGGAACTTTTGTCTGTCAGACCTGGACTTTTGTTCCATTTGTTTTCCATTTAGATCATGGTAAAGAAGATGGATGCTTTCAGAGTAAAGGGTAAGATTATTTCACCTCAAACAAAAATACTCTGCTATTATCTTCTAACATTATTGATGGTGGCAGGAGAAGCCCATAAATATCAAAGTGAATTAGAGAAATGAAAAATCAGGATCATATAAATTCCCAACATCTATATCAACAAACAAGTAAGGAGGTATCTTTATTATTAGTCCTATTTTATAAGGGAAGAAAATGGAGGTAAAAAGGCTAGTGATTCTTCACAATCAGAATGAAACTACAAATTAAGGCAAAACTGGATTGGCCCTAGGGTCAAGGACTACCACTGCCTCTTTTATTTTCCTATAGGCTCAGTTGCGGTACCTCATCACCCACTAGTCAACCATGTTGGCTTACAGGGGGGTCATCCTGTACGTGAAGAGGAATGGTGATACTCGGGAGGGTAAGAACCTCTAGTAGGATATCTCTTGGGAGGAAAGAGCTAAGCCAGGCTTGTTGTTCGGTACCCCTGCCTTCTGCAGACCAGATGCCCTAGGAACAGAGATTTCAGAACCTGGGCCACAGCAATGAGGATCATGGTACCCTGACTCTTTTATGGCTGGGTACAGAGATCAGAGAACTTGGGAGTATCAGCCAAAACAAGCCATCCAGCTGCACTGCGTTTCATCACATATCAATTTTTACAGAAAAGAAAACCATACAAATTTAATCAGCTCTTCATATGGAAATATTTAACTTTTTTTCCCCCAGAGTTGTTTGATATTATTGTTTTAAAAGTCAAGGTTTAACCCCCACCCCCCCAAAGGAAAAAAAAAGCCAAGAAGATGTGTGATAGTGGTGGACGCAGAAAAGAATCCAATCCTGGCAAGAATGCAAGTCTCATTTCCAGTAGACTCAGCCATAAATGTGCTGGCGTCTCTGTCAATTGACTGGCTCAATGAAGAACATATTACATGCTCATAACCATAGGGTACTGGACAAGAATGATCTGTCTTGTACACCCCCTCACCCGTGTTCAAGGAGGGTTGCTATTATCAGTGAGAATAATATGATCCCAGTAAAGCTCCTGTGCCCTACAAGCCCAGTGAGTGCTTACTTCTGGCATCTTAAATCCTGAGCTTTCCTATCTGCTCACTTGAGTTTCTGAGATATTATCAAATGGCTCCACTCTAGCACTTTTAATCATTTGGAAATCTACAATGCAAGGGAGATGGAGAACTTGCTTACACATACGCCACCTATTAAAGGACTACATGTTCTCTCGGTAGTCATAAAATGCAAAACACCTCTTAAAAGAGAATTCCTTTGTTTCCCAGCCAAGAGCCTACAAGACGACAGTGTATGCCTTTTAAATAAATAAAAATGATTTGTATTAAATAAAATGAAATACTGTATGTATGGTGTGATTTAATAATGAGACACATCAAAGCAAGGGCTGTTTGTAAGCTCAGAAGTGGTGAAGCAAAATCTTTCCAATAATCCAGGAAACGACCCACAACAGAATAGAATAGAGAGGGAGAGTGGACAGACATCAAGACCTGTGGGGTTGTTATAAAGTGTCTTCTGGTGGAGACATAAAACCTGAGTCCTGGTCACCTGTTGCATTTAAAGATACAAGAGTAATTCTCTGGAGGACAGCCATCCCTGTTCTGGCCTAAGTCAACGAGCCTACCCTATCCTATTCAAAGGTAACTATCCTTGGTAACCACCATGCTCCTCATAGGATCACAAATCCATAACTTGAAGAGACCTCTCAGAGGCCATCTAATTCAACACTCTCGTTTTACATCTGATGAAGAAGAAGCCCAGGGAAATTAAATGACTAGTCCAAGGTCATTCATAATAAGTGTCAGAAACAGGATTTGAACCTGGGTCTTCTAGCTCCAGAGCCCTTTACACTCTGCCTAGGAACTCTCACATCAACTCCTTGCCCCAAGATACTTTACGTAGCAGTGCATTATAACAGCCGTCCAGCTTTTCAGTCACTGTTCCATAATCATATGAATGCTCTTTGGATATCACTTCTCCTTGATTCTGATGAAGAAATGGAGGAAGGTCTCCAGTATATTGAGTAGTTCCTCTACAGAGGATTTATGCAGACATACATAAGAATCTTACAAGATGAGAGAATGGTTACAATATTAAAGTTTCCCAAACACGCAGGGATGCAGGGAAAGATCATTTTCTCCAGGTCCTATGAGATTCATTCATGGCAGTCAACAGATTATTCTGATGTAAACATTTTCATTTTACTTTGTACACATTGATTAGCAACTGAAAGACCTAGAGCGAAGACTTTTCAGAACACAAAGTGAGAACACTTTTATGTGAACAATATTGACAATAATTATCATTTAAGAAGGAAAAAAGAAATCCTACACAATCATAGACTTGAGGATGTCTACCTACTAAAGGATGACTGCTTTAAGGGTATGTATGAACTAGAAATTTTTATGAGATGAGCTTTTCAATGCTTTTCCGAAGTTCTTGACACTATACCAACATTGAATCAGAAAGTTTATAGAGTTTTTTCAATTAAATGTTTTTGCTAGGAAAAGCAAAGTAGAAAGTTTAAAAAGGGGGAAAAAAAACCCGATCCGGGTATGTTCACAACTCCATTGTGGTTTCAGGCTGTGTTCATGCCAAATGTCTAGTAAGAAGAGAAATTCCACTGTAGTAAGAGTAATAAAATCTTCTTTAAAAGCACGGATACCATGCAGGGAGGAAATGTAAACCTGTACATTGGAAGTAGGAGAAGTGGTATAAAGTAAAATGTGAACTGGAGAACCAGGGGTTTGAGGACAATAAATAGGAAGCTATCTTTTTATGATCCAGAACCAGTCTTCTCTTTCTCCTAATCTTGAGTATCCCATGAAAGATGTATGCTGTTTTAAAAATGCTGTCTTGATTGTTATTTATACGACAAAATATTTATCACCCACTATTCTTATTCATAGGGAAACTGATCTCTGAGACAGATGGTCATCAGGTCCTCATCACTGTGCTTCAAAAGGCTAATGGCAAGCCAAAAGAGGCTGCTCTGGAAGAGATTTGTGTGAGGCAGTGGGAATGTGTGTTTTATATTCCCAAACACCACATTTATTTCTAACCCCTACCCCATCCCCCACTCCCCCCCAAAAAAACCCAAACCCAAACCTCAATGCCACTACAAGGAACCCATGTCATTTAACATCTGAGGATTTCACCTTTGGACTAGGAGTAATCATAATTGGCAAATCACTGGCTCTCCTTAAAATCCAACAACCACCCTTGGTGATAAATACACAGGGTAGACTCCAGACTACCATGAGGAATCTTGTCTGCCACACAGAACCTACTCAGTTACCTTTACAAAAAGAAGCAATTGGAGGCAAAGAAAAGTCAGGTGAAAATGGCTGGGATCCAGTGACAAGTCACATTCAAGAGCCAGATCATTTTCACAGTTGCTTAATATCTTGGGTTGAGGGTTTGAGATGGGGGTTTCTGTCAGGTAATGTTTTGACACCGAGGGCCAGAAAGTCAGAGATAGAATGTAAAGTCCAGTACCTATGTTCTAATTTAGGTTTTCTCTTAAAGCCCATAACTTTTTTTATCCGACAATAGAACAAGTCTGGGAAAATAGCCCTTAGAGCAGCAAGACAAGTTATAGGCTTATATGTCACAGAGAATATATTCCTGGCCTGGTTCCCTCTATTGCTCCAACTCTAGCCTTGCCTAAATACTGTCCATGGGTAGGGAGGGCCCTCTGCAGGTGATGGGAAATCTCTGGCAGAGGTAAAGATCAGAAAGCTGGCTTTAATGTGTTAATGAATTAAATGTAAAACTACAGAGACATGTATTTCATTTCACCTGGTGTTCCCCAAATCCCTCCTACCACATTAATGGTGTGTAAACATTGCAACCATTTTCCTTACCACTTTTAGATTTAATTGTATTCCTAATTGAAAATGAAAATTAATTTGCTTTTGATCAATTCCAGGTGTTAGATCAGTCTGACAGGAGAACAGAACATTTTCCCCTCTCTGAGTGACCACACACGCCCGCCAATAAACACAAGCATGTGTTAGCAGCATAAACAGTGGCCAACTCTTCTCTTCATCAATGGGTCCTCTAATGCTCCACTTTTTTCCCTTGCTGATTGGCACTATTCGATTTTTTTTAATAAAGGATTTACAAAATTGACTGATACTTATGGAAATAAATTGCTGACAGACTTGCCAAGTTAAGTGAGTAATTAAGTCTGTGGAACTTCAGATGCTGAACAATAGTGGCTCATACAAAGATTGTATGCAGTGGTATCAAGAATAGACCAGCATCTGGTTTCTTTATCTAAGTACCTTTCTTACGGTTTGGATCTTAATTTTTTACAGTTGACAGCAGTGTTATTTGAGCCAGTCAGTGGCATCTGGCTGCTTGGAAAAAAAAAAAACAACTCCATGCACTTTAATTAATTGTGGAGAGATTACATGGTCCTCCAACCGTGTAGTTTGTCATCAGTGCACATTACAGATTTATATTAGATGTTTCTCCACAGTGTCAGGAATAATTAAAAGGGGGTAGGAAATGATGCCAACCAGCAATGCTTTACATCAGTGGTGAAAGTTTTATATTTATTACAGCCAAACAATTTTAAAAGAAGATGTCAATTCAGTAGCTTGACTGTGCATGGAATACATATCAGGCAGGGAGGCAGCCAATATTCTACGGCTGCCTGAATAATGAGAGAGGGTTCATGTTTAATCTATCAGGCCTACCAGAATTGGTGTGGCATGGCAGAGTTATTAATGACGCAGCATCCCCTTTTCTCATAAAAACATTCACTGAACACAATAAGTAACATATGCTTTTTTCTTTTTGCTGAAACAATCTTTGTCCAACTGTTCTTTCTGATCCTAATAAGAAAAGAAGTGTCAACTATATGTAAGTCACTTCTTTTGCTCAATTAATTTGCACCACACAGAGGCCTGGGTGTTGTGTTGCTGGAATTGTTTATTCTAGCTACACTAAAATGACTTCTGCATTCAATTAATGCTGTATTAAGGGCTATCTCCCATGCCCCTCTAAGGTAGTGCTTTCACACAGGTGGTGTGAATATACCCTGGCAGAAGCCAGACTGAAGTATAATGACCATTCCCATCCCCATTCTGCCAAGACAAGGTCAGGAAAGACAAACCCAGAGTTCTTTAGTTCTAGGTCCCTGAAGCTAACTCTTCAGCTCTTCCATTTACCTAAGGTCAGAATCAGGGCGTGATTGAAACCAAAGACAACAACAGGAAGGCTTTGCAAGACTTCCAACAAAAATGGCCAGCCCCACATCGAATCTGCCTCAAAACAGGACATCTCTCTTTCTCCTATGCCTCCATGAACAGAGAAGGTTTCTTTCTGTATCAACAGTATGTCAGACAGCACATTTCAGGGGAATTATTAGGCTCATTCGACCTTCAGGATGTGCCTTGCAGGGCAGCCAGCACATGCAATAATCCCCTAATATGCAATGCCTGTCACTTCTTATTTATTAGCTGCTTCCCCAGGATATTTTAATAATTTCCATTTAGCTGGTTTTGCCCTAGGGTTGGAGACATCCCAGCATGGCTACCCCAGGCCAAGCCTTGCCATTAGTCCTTTGAACTCAGATGGTAGCAGGGCAAACAGAAAGGGGGAGAGTTAGGGTATGTCTTTCCTCAGGCACTAAGTGTCTAAATAAAGGGAAACTTTCTTCAAAGAAAGTTTCAGAAGGTTCAAACCTCCGGACCTTCACTGGATAGAGTGAATAACAATGGGTCACTTTCAGCAACACATTTTTTGGGAGATTATTACATTGTGTTAATAGGCAAGGTTGATTGGTTTGTCACTTAATACCATATAATTTCCAAAAAATAATCAGTAATCCCTACCATAATTAATGAAATAATGGTATTAATGCAGGGTGTCCCAAAAGTCTTAAGTGCAATTTAAGAGCTTATTTAAACTTTAAGCTTTTTTTCTTTTTTGCTTAAACAATCTCTGTCCAACTTCAGTGTGGAACTAGTCATGTTTGTTAACTAGCAACGCCTTCACATTATTATGATTGGTTTCAGTCATTCTCCAATTTTGACCTTAAGTAAAGGATAAGTGAAGAGACATAGAATTACTTTCAAGGACCTAGAAATGAGGAGCTCTAGATTTGTCTTTCTTGACCAGTATAAGATAGGAATGGGGAATAGCCATCATACTTAAGCTTTAAGAGTTATTGAAGCTGCACTAAGACTTTTGGGACATCTAGTACTTGTATGTGTAAAGTGTACTTTTACCTTTTCAAGGTACTTGTGTTACATATCACTTCATTTTACACTTAGCTGCTTGGTTTTTTTTTTGGAGGGGGAGGGGAAGATAGGGCAATTGGGATTAAGTGACTTGCCCAAGGTCATACAGCTGGTAAATGTGTCAAGTGTCTGAGGCCAGATTTGAACTCAGGCCCTCCTGACTCCAGGGCTGGTGCTCTACTCACTGTACCACCTAGCTGCCCCATGGCTGCTTGGTTTTTAAAGCTTCATTAAGGTACAGTGAACATAGCCAAAGATAGTCATGAAACACTGACTATCCTAATACAAGACTCTCTTTCATATTGGATCCCATTAATTTGGAATTTGTGATCCTCTTGTCTAAACTCAAATTCATGTTTGCATTATTTGTGAAAATGACCTTATTTAGCAAAGTCAATGTTTAACTCAGATGATAGTAGGCATGTTTAACTCACTCAGGAGCTCAAATTCTCTTTAGGTTTTAGCAAAATGGGTTTTTGCCACAAATGAGTTGTCCATTTATTAACACCTATGACCATATTTCAATTTGGAAACACTTCCTCTGACTTTGGTGTAGATGACCATTCTTCAAGGATCGACTGGTATTAGTATTTCTTTTACTCATGCAGATCAAATATCACCCCCTTATAGTCAACCTGCTTAATCTGGTCCTTGGACAACAGACTGCAGTCCCTCATGGGGCTTGTAGTTGAAGCCTTTTCACTTTGGCAAGACCTTCCAGAGTTTATACTCTGCTGGCATGCCTTTCAAGAACTCAGGGTCAACTCCATGCCACAAGGCATCATTGGAGTAGAACTTTAGAAGAAGTAGATGATTATACTTAAATGAAACAGATTTACTATTTTTAAGGACAGTCCATAATTGGGACTTTCATCAATTCAGATACACTTTATACAGCTGTGAATCCACAAGATTTTGTCATATGAACAACTGCTTCCTCTTTTAGTTACATTTGGAATTCAAGGCTACCTCTTATCCTCTTCTTTGCAGTAATCCTATTTGAATCAGCCAAATTTAAAGGGATGCTAACTTTAGTAGCAGTAGTAGTAGTGTTAATAATAAAAAGGAAGTCATGTGAAATAGCCTGTGTAAATAAAAGATTTTCTGAAGCTAGCTTTTGCCACTGAGAATGAGTGGCAGGTCATCTATTTTCTTATAATATGGACTAGCTGAACTGTCTTTGGCTCCAAGTGAAAGTAGAGTTAGCTGCAATGCTGCCCCTCCCTCCCCCTCTCCCCTACCCCAATACTATATTAGACCACAGGGAAAAAAAGATTGAAGCTAAGAACACTTAGCTCACAATAGTCCAATTTCTGCCATCAAATGTAAATGGGGATCATGGAGGTTGAAACATGCAATCAATTCACTGTCCTTCATCAGAATCATGGCCAGACTCAGGAGAAAAAAGATAAACTGAAGCAGTAGAGATTTTGGTCAGATAACAAAGAAATATTTCCTGTAGATGTGTGAAATACAACACTAAGTGACATAATCTTTTTATCTGCATAAAATATTTAAAATTAGGAAGCATATATTCCTTGGCTTTTGTCACTGATAGCTTAGATAAAACTTATTTGTACACCAAAGACTGGTCTATATCAGATGTTTGCAAAATGGAGGCAATCTGGCTATCCTAACACTGATGAATAGCCTTTCCCCTGGTACCTGGCCCCAGGACCTCTCTCTCCACTGCTTTTGTTGGGATTCTTGTCTCATTCTTGGTTCAGTACCTGTTCCAAATCTTGAACTGATCCTTTGGGAGAAACTGGGAAGATATATGAACATGTGTTTCTTGTCATCTGTCCATCAAAATCAACTCCATGTTATAAATAATTAAGGAAATATTAGCGACTGCTAAGTGTTGAACAAAGTACAGTGTGAAATATCATGATGTTCCTGACCTCTGGGAACTTAGAATCTGAGAGAGGCTCATTGGGGCATATAGAGTCACTTGTCCAACCTCCAATAAATGTCTGGCCTGCCTTTTACAGGGTGCAAAGAAAGAACAATGAGAAAAAGAAGCCAGCTTCAAAGGTTTCCATTCTGTTCACACTCCACCTTTACCATGTCAAGTATCTCTCCCAACTTTCTAGGTGGATTATGGTGAGACTGGAAAATTTATTCATATCTCCAGAAGACAACAAATGGACTTCAGGAGGGTCATTTAAGTCTTCTGACATTACATCTGTATCAGAAAAACTGGCCTTCCTCTGACAGTTGGTGCCAGCATTTTTATGATCAGAGATAGACAATAAGACACTGGATAGCTATGCAGTATGTAGGGTAGGCCTGCTTGCCAAATTTTCTAGTTGACTATGATTATGGTGCACCATAAATGTGCTGGCTGCCATTGCAGAAATAGTACTACATTGGGAGTCAGGAAGTTTGTCCCCAATTAGAGGTATAAACTTAGGTAAATCCTTTCCTTTCTCTGGACTTGAGCTTCCTACTTTGTAAAATGGTGAGGTTAGACTGCCAGATGATGTTCAAGGTCCCCTATAGCTCTAATATCCCAGGATTCTTTGTACTTTGGTGCCTCAACCTTTCGCCAGTCTCTTAGATGGCTTTCTTCTTTTCCCTAACTGACTTCTCTTCCCCCACGTTACTCTGAGGCAGGGAGGTTCGTAGCTGAATATATTTTAATTCTGCTCTGTCGATTATTTAGTAATTGCACTACAAAAGACACATGAATTATAAACAGCTGGAGAGCTATTAGTGAAAGACTCAAGTAGGGAATTCTGGAGACAAGGATGAGTAGATGCTGAAGTATCCACAGCGGGTGTTTTATAAATGTTTATTTATGGAATTAAATGGGGCTACTAGGTGGCACAATGGATAGAGTGCTGGGCCTGGAGTCAAAAAGACTTCTCTCAGACACTTCCTAGACGTGTGACCCTTGGCAAGTCTTTTAATTCTGTATGCCTCAGTTTCCTCATCAGTATAACGAGCTGGAGAAGGAAATGGTCAACCACTCCAGTATCTCTGCCAAGAAAAAACCCTACTGGGGTCACAAAGAGTTACATACGACTGAAAAACAACTAAACAACACTGAGTTGAACATGCACAAGTTACCAAACTTTATTTAAATCATTTGTCTGCTAAATAAAGGGCCAAACTAAGGAGTCAATCCCTTTGCTATTCAAAAAGTTCTAGCGTAGTGGGGAAAAGTCAAGGTACAAATTCTTTCAGAAGAGTAGTTTTGACACGACAGAAGAAAACTAAACCAGAGGCCTTGTGATGATGGTGGAAAAGAACCCTGGGCTCAGAGTCAGAAGACCTGACATTCAAACTCTGCCCCGCCATTTAATGCTTTTGTACTAGATCAGCGCCTCTTTTTCCTCCTGTGTAAGTAACACGAGAGGTTTGAATTGCATGATTTCGAATGTCCCTTCCACTTCTAACATTCTGTGATACTGTATTGCTGATATTCTTCACCAAAAAATGAGATGGAAGCTAAGTATGGTGAAAAGAGACTTGGACAAGAAGTCAGGAGACTAGGTTCTAGTCACAGGTCAGGTAACTATCTTTTTATCCCTGAGCAAGTTAATTAACTTCTCTGGGACTGAATTTCCTAATCTGCAAAAGAAAGTGATTGGGCTAAGTAATCCCAAAAGTCCCTTCCAGTTTTAAAATTCTCTATTCTACGCTAACAGCATGTACTGGAAAACAAGTCCACTACATATGAAATTCAACTCATGTCTCTTCAATAAATCTTTGTGCCTCAAAGGGATCTTCCAATTTATTCTGCTCTTCAGGCTAGGACCTTGGATTCCAAGGTCTCCTTCATTCCCTGCCCCAAGAACAGGGTCTGGTCTCTTGGCAGTTTTGCCTCAGTCCGGCCCTAATGAATGCCCCCTTATGCATACAGAGATGTTAATAGAGATAATATAATGGAATCTGGGAATCAAGTACAGCCAAAATGTTTAAAAAATTAAAGAGTGAAATATTAGATTAGGACTAATCTGGTAAATTCAGAATACTGAGGGGGTATGGGAACATGAAAATGGGATAGACAGCTGAAAACATGAGCCTTTTGTGCTTATTCCTTAATCTACCAACCTATCTGCTGGTCTAATCTATCAGGTATTTAAGCATATATCAGAGATATTTCCTTCACTCCTCAGGGGAAGGAGGCAAGGAGGAATTGGTTCCATATGAAACTACGTGATCTCCATTACATTTCCAAATGAAAAGGTTTTAGGCCCTGGATGTGATAATTGCGTTTGTCTATTACACCAACAAGAAAGTCCAACCTCAAAAATAAAGACATTAAAATAGGGGGAAAGTATATTTATCACTTAGGGAACTATTTAATATTGAAGGTGTGTGTGTGTGTGTGTGTGTGTGTGTGTGTGTGTGTGTGTGTGTGTGTGTACTTTATTTTAATACTCTCAAAATTCCAGTTATTTCTTTTAGAGGAAAAACTCTAAGGAACCTCTAGGGCTATTCTACATAAAATTTTTCCCATGGTTTCCCATAAGTGGAAGGCAGCTGTGTTATCAGAAAGGTCTGGAAGAGCTGTATAGTCCACTGTGTCAATGATCTACAAATTAAGTGTTCTCAAGTGGGCCTCAACATGACAAACCATAATGGCTCCAAAGGAGCTGTTAAAACCTACTATGTCAATGAACTCTCCAAAGCAAAGGGATTTAGAGTTATGGCTAAGACATCTTCTAACCCTTCTCCTCCCCCAACCCATCTTAAAGACCCCACTTCCCCGGGGGAGAAGTTGTACTAATCAGCAGCTAGAAAGAGATCTTTTCCAAGGAATATTGAGCTAGAAGAGTGAAGGCCATTTGTGAGGATCCTATGTCTCCAAGAGCCAAATGGAAGGGCCAGACTCTTAGGAGCCCCAACACAAATGAGTGCTCTGAGGCAGTGTAATGGAAAGACCATTGGATTTGGAGTCAAAGCATCTGTGCTTAAATCTAAGCTTTTGCTACTTTCTACCCATATGATCATGTAACACCTTCGACAAGTCACTTGTTTTCTCTGGGCCTCAGTCTTCTCATTTATAAAATGAGAGAATGGGACTAATTAAGCATTTAGGTTCCTTCCAGATCTAAATTCTGTAACCTGTGACTTTTTCATTCCATTTCTGTTCAAGTTTTACAATGAGGTTTAAGGGAAATACACTTTCATGCTCACTGCCTCAATCTTTCCAACTATAAAATATTACCTGGGACCTCTACCACACAAATTTCATAAGAGAAACAGCTGAAAATAATGATACAATATGTGACTGTCAATGACACAAAGAAATAGTAAAAATGATGGACACAGATCCTGTTCAGTGAGCAAGTCTTTTTTTTTTTTTTCGGTGCAAGTCACTTTGGGATATGATTTTTTTTTTCATTCCACTGAGATTCTTTTATAACTAACATTGTATTACTTTTTTTGTTACTTTGAGAAAAATCTTCTTTTATTTTTTCCCAATTTGAAAAGTATTTTTACTTAAAGTTTTGAGTTCCAAATTCTTTCCTTCCTTTTCTCTCTCCCCTCCCTGCTCCCTGAGACAGTAAGCAATCAGATATAGGTTATACATGTGCAATTATGTAAAACATTCCCATATTAGTCATTTTGTACAAAAAGACTCAAATAAAAGAAAACGGTAAAAGAAAGTGAAAAATAGCATGCTTCAGTCTGTATTCAGTCAATATCAGTTCTTTATTTGGAAGCAGATAGTATGCTTCATAATCAGCCCTTTGGGATTGTCTTGGATCATTGTTTGCTGAGAATAGCTAAGTCATTTGCAATTCTTAATCAAATGATATTACTGTCACTATGTACAACATTCTCCCAATTTTCTTCACTTCACTATGCATCAGTTCATGTAAGTCTTTCCAGGTTTTTCTGAAATCATCCTGCTCGTCATTTAATTACAATCATATACCACGGCTTGTTTAGCCATTCTCTAATTGA
>CM053625.1:112565050-112628679 GCA_028646595.1 Phalanger gymnotis | reverse complement strand
ATCCTTTGATGATTTATCAATTGGGGAATGACTTACATTTTTATAAATTTGATTCCGTTCTCCATTTATTTGAGAAATGAGGCCTTTATCAGAGACATCTGTTGCAAAAATTTCCCCTTATATGCTTTCCTTATAATTTTGGTTGCACTGGTTTTGCTCGTGAAAATTAATTTAATATAATCAAAATTATCTATTTTATATTTGTAATATTCTCTATATCTTCTTTGTTCCTAAATTCTTCCCTTGTCCATAAATCTGATAAACTATTCCATGTTCTCTTAATTTGCTTATATCACCCTTTATATGTAAATCATGTACCTATTCTGACCATATCTTGGTATACAATGTTAGATGCTGTTCTATACCTAGTTTTTGCCATATTATTTTCCAATTTTCCCAGCAGTTTTTGTCAAACAATGAATGTCTGTTCCAAAAACCTGGATCTTTGGGTTTATCATATACTAGATTAATACAGTCATTTACTATAATATAATTTGTACCTAATCTATTCCATGGATCCAGCACTCTATTTCTTAGCCAATATCAGATTGTTTTCATAATTACTGCTTTATTTTACATTTTAAGATGTGGTATGGCTAGACCACCTTCTTTTGCATTTTTTTCCATTGATTCTCTTTGATATCCTTGAGCTTTTGTTCTTCCAAATGAATTTTGTTATTATTTTTTCCAGCTCTATAAAATAATTTTTTGATAGTTTGGTAGGTATGGCACTGAATGAATGGATTAATTTATGCAGAGTTGTCATTTTTATCATACTGGCTCATCCTACCCATGAACAACTGATATTTTCCAATTGTTTAAATCTGACTTTATTTATGTGAAAAAATGTTTTATAGTTGCATTCATATAGTTTCCTGGGTTTGTCTTGGAAGGTATACACCCAAGTATTTTATATTGTCTACAATTTTTTTAATGAAATTTTTCTTTCTATCTCTTGCTGTTTGACTTTGTTGGTAATATATAGATATGTTCATGATTTATATGGGTTTATTTTGTATTCTGCAAATCTGCCATAGTTCTTAATAATTTCAAGTAGTTTTTTGGTTGATTCTCTAGGATTTTCTAAGCATAACATCATATCATCTGCGAAGAATGATAGACCAACATTGTATCATTGATGTTAATATATTTTTGTGCACATGCCTTAAATGTACCTGCTCCAATCAATCTATGGTCTTATGGATTGGAGCACTTTCTCCCCTGAGACAGATTGCAACCCATTTAAACTTTCTCATCCTGTGCAATCTTTAGGCAGGGCTTTATAGAAGAAGTTCTCCATAAAGTATCTCTAAATACTCTGGAGAAATTCACCTCTTTTAATATTTTATGGAATGTCAGTATTGTTCAGCTCCTTGAATAGTCTGTCAATTCATTGATCTTTGGACAAAGATTAGAGGACCAATATTTATGTTTAATGTTTATAGACAGTCTAAAAACTGCATGATTCTTACCACTCTCTGTACCAACTTCGTCTACCACTCGGCCATCTTCACTACAGAAGGGGAAGGGCTCAGCACAAGAGCCATTTTGTATGTTTATGTTTCTGTATTGCCATGGGCAAAGAATTCATCACTAGTAGCAAACCTCAGCATTTGGCTAGGAGAATCCTCAGATCAGCAAGGTGTTGTGAAACCCTAACCAAAAGTTTTTCCAGCTTGGTAGGACATGCTGTCTGGTATCTACATTCTGAGGGTCACCTGGGTCACTTCTGTGCTATGATGAGGTAGCAGGGGATGACTTTTGGGGAAAGACACCTTAACAAATTAATTGTTAAAATAAGCAATTCCATGTGGGAAAAATAAGATATTAATGCACTGTTGCTGGAGTCGTGAACCGATTCAAGTATTCTGTGAAGCAATTTGGAACTATGCCCAAAGGGCTATAAAAAACCAGGCATACCCTTTGACCTAGCAATACCATCACTAGGTCTGAATTTCAAAAGAAGTAAAAAAGGAAAAGGAGCTATGTTTACAAAAATGTTTATGGCAGTTCTTTTCTGGGGATAAAGAATTAGAAATTGAGGGGATGCCCACCAACCGGAGAAGGGCTAAACAAGTTGCGATATGTAGTTATGATGGAATACTATCATACTATAAGAAATGATGAGCCCGATGCTCTCAGAAAAACCTGGAAAAACTTACAAAGGGCTAATGGAAAGTGAAATGTACTATGTACAAACTAATAGCAATATTCTAAGATGATCAGCTGTGAATGACTTAGCTATGCTCAGCAATACAACAATCCAAGACAACTCGGAAGGACTTAAAATGAAAAATGCTATCAATCCCCAGAGAAAGGGCTGATAGTGTCTGAATATAGGGTGAAGCATACTTGCTTTTAACTTTCTTTATTTTTCTTGAGTTTTTTCTATTTTTTTCACAACATGACCATTATGGATATGTTTTGCATGACTACACATGTATACCCTATATTGAATTGCTTGCCTTCCTAATGGGGGATGGGTTGGGGTAGGGAAGGAGGAAGGAAGAGAAATTGGAACTCAAAGTTTTAAAAACAAATGTCAAAAATTGTTTTTACATGTAACTGTGGAAAAATAAAATACTAAATAAAAAATAAATAAAATAAGCAATCCCAGCTGGGTGTGGTTGGCAGAGGCTAGAGGAGCTCTTGAGCTTGGGAGTTTTAAACTACAGTGGGCTAGGCCAATTTGGTGATCACATTAAATTTGGTATTAATACGATTAAGACATCAGGAACAGGGAGCTACTGGGTTGCTAAGGAAGGGAGAATTGGCCTGGGTCAGAAATGGAGCATATCAAGGTTCTTGTGCTGATTAGTGGCGGGATTGTGCCCATGAGTGACCTCTCTATTTCCATCTTGGGTCAGATGGGGAGATTCAGTCTCCCCACTTCCCTCCAAAAAATCCAATCCCACAGTCCTTTCCATTTGACTGGGCAGTTTGTTCTACAATTTGGGGGAGTCCCGATCTTGCTGAGTATGGTTTGAAAAGGCTATTCAAATGAGTTTACAATCCATGATGTGTCAAGTATATAGGACGTCAGGTCATGGTACTGACAGAAATAAACACCTTCACAGGGGGACGGAAGATAGCCTGGAAGAACGCTTCATGGAGGGGGAAACTATTAACATCACCACATTTAGCATCATCTGCCCTAAGAATCTGATGGAGACTGCCCACAACCTGAGCCCAAGAGCCTGGGGACTGGCAGTGCTTCAGCACTGGTGCCCTCAGCCGTCATCTTGGGCAGAGATCTCTCCATATATGCAGCCTGGGAACTCCCCTTGTGACTACAGCCACAATTACCGAAGACCCAGAAAAGAAAGTTCTTGCCACCAAATTCTTTAGCACTGTCAAATAGCTCAGCATCAGAAACTGATCAGGTTTTATTAATGGAAATGACATTAAGAGAGAGGCATTACCCTGCACTTTGCTTGCTCCGCCCTATAGGGACATGAGATTTTTCCATCTGACTTGCGGCTGAAATCCTGCCTGTGAGCAGTTTCCCTCATTAGAGTAGGGGTTCCTTAAGAGCAGGGACCACCTCACTCTTCTATCGTGTCTTCTGTGCTTAGCACAGTGCCTGGCACATAGTAAGTGCTGAATAAATGCTTTATTCATAATGATAATAATAATGGCCAGCATTTACATAGATAGCACCTACTATGTAGGAGGCACTATGCTAAGCACTTTACAATTATCATCCCATTTGATCCTCACAACAATCCTGCAAGGTAGAGGCTATGATTTACCACATTTACAGTTGAGAAAACTGAGGCAAACAGAGGTTAAGTGACTTGCTTAAGGTCACACAGGTATCTGAGGCTGGATTTGAACTCAAGTCTTCCTGACTCCAGGCCCAGTGCTATACCATTTAGTTGCCTCCACATGCCTCTATATAATTATCATATAGACTCATTGAAAGGCTGGCTAAATAGCATTACTTCAACATACTTTTGTTACTCCACTGACTTGAAAAATCTTCACAGGCCTCTTGGGGCCCCTAAAACATAGTGACAGAACAGCTAACTTACCTGGAAGGATCTGGTCTCATCGAAATTCTTACTCCTTCCACGTACCCCAGTTACCCTGTTGATCTCAAAAGCTCAGCTTATTTCCTGTCTGTGGATGAATCAATTCCTGGAGACAAAGTACTTTACACAGCATTTGGGAAGCCTATTGGGTAACTTCTAAAACAGATCTGCAAATGATTATTTCCCACTAAAAGCTCTTTCCTTCCAATGCACTTTGACCAGCTGGGCAAAGGAAGAATGGGGAGTTCCAGTTTTCTCACCTCCATAGTCAATTGCTTTATCTTCTCCTCATATAGGCAGCAGAGGTTTCATTTCAGAATAATAAAGCTCTTAAACTCTGGATTTAAAATGGAAAACCAACTATGCCTTTTACGAGAATTGCGTTCCTTGAGCAGCGGTATTTTCCCGGGCATACCACACACACACACACACACACACATATGCCTACCTTCCCAGAGAAGGAGGAAAGTCAATGTTTATTATAAAACCTCTTAAACTGTGAATGTGGTATTTCACATAGACGATTCAGTAATAGAGGAAATAAACACCTTTAATTTTATTTTCTGATTTTGAAAAAAGTCTTTCAAACCGTAGCAAGCATTGATATGTCCTGGCTACATGGCAGAGAGCTTTGAGGCACACCTTTTAACCTTTCACCACTCAAAAGTGAAGCTGAGATAGCTAAAATATAGACAAGGTAATAAAATAAGGAACACATCATAAATTAAGAGACCTGGAAAATTGCGGTAAAAGTGTTTTAAGGTGAGTCCCCTTTAAAGGAGCCGTATTGTTTAGGGCTCACAGTACTTGGCTGTTCAAGGCCGGCAAGGAACTTTACCTGCTTATTGGAATGAGACAAGTCAGGATTTTAAAAGCTCACTTTCATGCGAGACAGATATACGGTTTGCACTTCAGCCCAGCTGTGGGCAAAGAGCTGGGTTTGTAATGTTTTTTTTTTCTTTTTAGCTTCTCCTTTCCCCAATCCCTCAATTTGTGGCTGTCAGCCACAAAGATTCCTCTAGTTCCAGGACTCCAAAGCAGAGATTTTTTTTCCCTTGCAATTCCCATGCCATGTTCCTGGTACCTGCCCTATGTATTTAGTCACTCTGATGGTTAATAATTCTATAGAGTGGCCAACTCCCTGAGCACTTCATATACTTTGCAGCATCCCTGTTGAGAATGATTATTTCTTGGGGGCCAACAATATCTTTTTAAGGAAGTAGAAAGAAGCCTGCCCAGAGCTGATTGACAGCTCTTTGGCAATTTATCAGTCTCTGAAAGCCAAGGTGATATGAAAACACTTCAGCCTAAATAGGGATGGAGTAGGAAGCTGGCCACTTACTGATGAGGGAGTGAACAAAGCCCTAAACAATTAATCTTGAAACACTGCAAAGAAGATAGTCAAAGAAATTAGTAACCCAGGAAGAATTCTCAAATTCACAGAAAAAAGAATTTTTTTTCTTTTAATTACTGGCTTTGTCCTTGAGGTCTCACCATGTCTCATTTCATTGAGCAGATGCAAGAAGACTTCTATAGACCAAGATAAAATTTAGACCTTCAGGCACCTAACTTGACAGACCAATCAACATTTCTAGAAGCATGGGGATGCTTGAGTTGGGCTTGTTTCCCTTAGCAAAGGGAAAAGAACAGGATCATAAATTTTGAGCTAGAAGGTACATTTGAGGTCATCTAGTCCAACACCCTCCTTTTATAGGAGGAGAGGAAAGAGGTTTTTAAGTGACTTGTTCAAGGTCACACGGATGGAATTCACACTAAAGAACTCTGACTGCAGATCCAGGGGTCTTTCCACCAAATCTTAAGTTTTAGTGAATAAAGAGCAGTAAAAATTCAGTTCAATTTACTTCCACAAGCACTTATTAAGAGCCTGCTCTGCTATGTCACAAGCCTTGTGCTAAGTGCTGGGGGTACAAATGAAAACATGAGACAATTTTCACTAAGGGAAAAGAACAGAGGTATTCTGTTGTCTTTACAAAATAAATACAGAGTGGTTCTGAGGGAAGAACTAACCACTGCGGGAGAGGGGAACAAGGGATTCCAAGAGGCAGAGGTGAAGAGCAAGAGTAGGCATGATAGGTAGTCTATGCAAAGGCGTAGAGGAAAGGGACGATGTCTTGTCCAGGGATGAGCAACGCAGGCCACTTTGGTTGGCAATCAGTCATGTGGGAGGAAGTAATGTGAAATCAGTCGAGAAAGACTGAAATTAGACTGTGAATGGTTTTAAATGCCACCCCAAGGAGTCTGTGTTTCTTTAGAGGCTACAGGGAACCACTGAAGATTCTCCACCAGGGTGGTGATATGGTCAGGCCTCTGTTTCAAGAATATCAATTTGGCAGCTGTGTGGGGGATAGTTTGGAGAGGGAAGAGATTAGAGGCAGGAAGCCCAATTAAGAGACCACTGAAAGAGTCCAGAGGAGAGGCGATGAGGGCTTGAACTAGAATGTTGGCCATGTGAGAGAAAAATAGGTTTCATATGTAAGAGATAGTATAGAAGGAGAACTGGAGACTTGGCAAATGAATCAGCATAGGAGATGAGGGAAAGGGGACAATGCAGGATGACTCAGAATTCTCAAAAGAAATAAAGAAGGTAGTAAAAATATGCTTGATGTTAATTACCTTAGTTCCTCCCCTAACTTTCTTCTCCTCCCCATTTTCACTCCTTTCTCCCTCCCCTTTCCTAAAGAATCCCACAAATACTCAATTGAAACTCCCCTATATTCTGGCTTCCATTATTTCTGTTAATGGTACTATACTTTTCCAAGTCTCTCCTGTTTAAAATTCTAGTTATCTTTGACTAATCCTCCCTCTCGTACACCCCACATATGATCACTGTCTTATGAAATTTTCCTTCATAATATCTCTTTCACATCACCATTTTCAATTTCTCCCTCTTTTACTGGCTCCTTCCCTTCTAACTTTATAAATATGCCCTGTTCTTTTATAGGAAAATCCTTACCTTTAAATTATTGATCCTGTCTCTCATCTCCTCTTAACTGTCGAACTACTAGAAAGAGTATATTTGCTGCCTTGAATTCCCACTGCTGCCATCGGATTTTTGAGAGACATGATGGCATAGCATATGGGGTACTAAGACTGGAATCAGGAAAACCTGGATTGACTTCTACTTCCCACACTCACTAGTTGTGACTCTGGGCAAGACACTTAGTGTCAATGGCAGGGGTGGAGAAACCTGCAGCCTTGAGGCCACATGTGGCCCTCTAGGTCCTCAAGTGTGGCCCTTTGACTGAATCCAGACTTCAAAGAACAAATTTCCTTAACAAAAGGATTTGTTCTAGAAAACTTGGACTCTGTCGAAAGGTCACACTTGAGGACCTAGAAGGTCACATGTGGCCTCAAGGACCCCTGGTCTAAGAAAGTGCCTCATCTACAAAGTGAAGGGACAGGATTCAATGGCCTCCAAGGTCCCTTCCAGCTCTAATTATATGATTCTATGATTCCTCACTAACCACTTACTTCTCAATTGCCATGACCTTATTGAAACTACTATTTTCAAGGTACCCAATGACCTAACTGTCAAATCCGATGACCTCTTCTCAATCCTTATTCTTCGTGACCTTTTGGTAGCATTCTTCTTGCTACTCTCCTTTTCTCTTTAATTCCATGACAGTGCCCTCCCCTGCTTTTCCTTCTCTCTCTCTGTCTCTCCTTCCTTCTCCCTCACATAAACACATACACATATATGTACATACATATATACATATACATATACGTACACACACACACACCATTCCTTTATCTTCTTTTTCTTCTTCCTAGCCCCTAAGTATGGGTGTTAGCCAACTCAAGGCTCTGTCTTAGGTTCTCTTTAAAATTTCTCTCTTCATTGATACTTCCTTAGCAATCTTATTCACTGTCATTCAAATGACTCCCAAATCTTTATTTCTATGTTCTGAACTTTCTCCACAGCTCTGGCCTGAAATTTCCTACTTCTGACAGATAAATCTTTCCCTGAACATCTTACTAGTATTTCAAATTTATGTCCCAAACTGAATTCATAATCATCCTCCTTCCCAACCTCGTTATTTCTGTTGTTATTAACACCATCTTTCTGGTCACCTATGTTCTGAACTTTAGAGTTAATCTCATTTTTTAGCTCTCCCTAAATTCCCCACATCCAATTAGTTCCATTATATTTAGCTGTGTACCTTCTATGTACAAGTCACTAGTACCAGGCATACGAAGGCAAAATTCAAACCACTATTATTCTCAAGGAGCTTACATTGTACAGGGAACAAATAATATGTATAAAGATATATAAAATATATGCCACGTAAATAAAAAATACAAGTTTACGGGGAGAAGTGGCAACTCTGAGTATCGAAAGTTCTCTGTAGGAAGGGGGAACCTGAGCTCAGCTTTAAGGGAAGTAGAAGTGTGGAGAGAAGTGCACTGCAGGCATCTGGTAACAACCATGCAACCATACAAAGGCATGCCTTAGGGAGATGGATTGTTGCATATGAAGATCAGCAAGGAGGACAATTTGACTGGAGCAAAGTATATGTGAGGGGAAGCAATGTACAATAAGCCTGGACTGGTAGTCTGGTGCCAAGTTGTGAAGGGTCTTAAATGACAAAAAAGGGCAACATGCATTTCATCTTAGAGATGATAGGGAGCCACTGAAGCTTTTAGAGCAAGAGAAGTACATAGTTACACCTGTGCTTTAGAAATACCACTTTGGCACCTATGTGAAAGATGGATTGGAAAGAGAAGAAATGGAAGTGGGGAGCTTACTACAAGAGTCTAGTCCAGAGGTAATGAGATCATGAACTAGGAAGTGGCTCAGCGAATGTAAAGATGAGAACAAATGAGAGATGTGCAGAGTGGGAACTGAACCTAGTTTAGTTTACTAAATTTAGCAACTAATTAGCTATGCAGAGTAAGAGAGACAAGGATAACACCAAGGTTATGAACCTAGGTACCTGGCAGAATGACTAGGTCAATAAAGATAAGGAAGAAGGGTAGGTTTGGGGCACTCGGAGAAGAAAATGAAGTTTTGTTTTGGCCAAATTTAGCTATGGGGCATATAACAGGAAGTATTCAACAGACAGTTTATGATGTTAGAGAAAGTTCCAGAGGGATGGAAGACTTAGAAAAGAATGTGGGATTTGTCAATAAAAAAAATCCCCGGTAACTCCACAGGGGGCAGTTTCAGTTGAAATATGCGGTCAGAAGTAGATTACAAAGAGCTGAGTAGTGACTGGGAGAAGAGAAAGTAGATACAATGAGTATAGATAGATTTAACATTTAGTAAGTGCTTATGTGTTAGGCACTCAGAGTTAATTGTAAAGGTGCTGTGCTCTAGGAGCAAAGCAGAATTGAACTAGCTCAAAAGAAACTCGAGATGCGCAAATTTAGAGAAGCCACCCCAAATATTCACATGGAATGTTTGTGCCTGACCTGTGGTAGAATATTCTGAGCTTGTATTGGTCTGATCAGTCACAGTTGGACACTCTGTAATTTGACTCTAGCCTAGTGATGTCATTTTGGTCCTCTTCAAGAACAAAGGACAACAACTAATTAACCATGCGTTAGGTACTAAGCTAAGTACCGAGGATACAACTATAAGCCAATAAAACAGAACCTGCTATCAAGGAGTTTACATTCTAATGAGCAAAGACAATACATAAAGGGGAGCTAAAATTATCTCTGGTAATTTTTGAACAGGAATAGGAAAGACTTTGCATATTCTCAGTGTACATGGCACCTTTACAAAAATTTACCATTAGGACAATAAAACCTCACAAACAAATGCAGAAAAGTAGAAATAAAATCCTTTCCTGACTACAATGCAATAAAAATCCTGTGAAATAAAGAGCCACTGTAGAAAAGATTAAAAGTTAACTGGAGACAATGCGACATTGCTAAAGAATTGGTAGGTCGAAGAACAAATATAGAAATGATAGATAATTTCATTACAGGTAATAACAAGCCAACAGACCAATTTTTTTTGAATACGATGAAAGCAGATCTTTGGGGAAAATTAGCATCCCTAAACACTTTCATCAACAAAAGACAGAAAGAACTGATCAACAAAACCCTAGAAAATCAACAAACTGGAAAACAAATAATCATGAAAAACTAAAGAAGAAATGAACAAAACTGAATGTTAAAAAACAAAAATTAACCAAACAATTGGGATCACAGTAGGACTAGAAATTTTTTATGTGTGTATGTGAAATGAAACAGTTAAACTGTTAATTAATTTAATTTTTAAAAAGAGTAAAACCAAATTACCAGTATAGAAAATGAAAAGAGAAGTGACAAAATGAAGACATTAAGATATTATTAGAAACAATTCCCCCTAACACTACAGTAATGAAGCTAACAATTTAAATGAAATGGATAAATCTTTACAAAAATATAAGTTACTCACATTACTCTGTGAGTGCCCACAGCCATCAGGGTCCCCACTCCTGCCCTCTGTGACCACATTGGCCAGCATGTGCTGGCTTCTCCTCACCCACAGCACAGCCTGGTACTGTCTCAGGTCGGCACATCAGCACCTGCTAATCATCAAAACAATTTGGAAGTGGGTAACAAATAGAGAAGCTGATCACTGGAACATGACTAGGTTCAAAATATGTAGAAGCAAATGAGTACAGAAGCCTAGTGTTTGATAAATCTGAAGAAAGATCCCAGGTACTGGGGAGAGAATTCACTACTTTAAAAAAAAAAGGGTTGGGCAAACTGGAAAGTGGTCTTGCAGAAACTTGGTAGAGACTAACATCTCACAAGATAAGCTCCAAAAAGGTGTATGACTTAGGCATGAAGAGTGAAATCATAAACAAATGAGATGAGTAATGAAGAAATGACTTGTCAGATTTGGGGCTAGAGAAAGAGTTCATGACCAAACAAGGGTTAGGGAGAATTGCAGAAAGTAAAATGGACAATTTTGATGGTTGTTCTTCATCCTTCGTTCATTTCACTCAAGCATGAATTTGATTTTAATTAAGTCACAGAGCTGGGCAAAGTCATCAGCCTCACATTCTCCTCCAGAGTCATCAAAGTCCAGTGGCAGGACAAAAGTCAAGATGACTGGCAATGACCTTTGAAGCAGTGGATGACCTTGGCATCTTCAATGACTGACCAAGCTCTAAGCATTCCACAGGACTACTTCAGCTACCTTCACGGACATTGGAACAAATTGTTTTCATCTACCCATTCCATCAGAGGAAGTCTTCACATGCTTGGGGTAGACGTTCCCCCTAGCTCACTGATGGGTTTGAGGTCTGTCAGTTACCCTCAACTTGGTTTAGCTTCTCTGCTGAGATAGTTTAACTGGGGTGTGACTGCTGTGCATGCTATAGCTTCTTAGAGCCACAGCTACAATTCTGATTACATAAAATTAAAGAGCTTTTGAGCAAACAAAATCAATACAGTTAAAATTCGAAAGGAAACAGGTAACCAGAAAAAAATTTTGAAGTAAATTTTACTGATAAGGGTTTCATTCCAAGATATAAATGGAACTGATTCAAATTTGTATGAGTAACAGCAATAACATTCTTTAGATAAATTTAGAACTACACCCAAAGGGATATAAAACTGTGCATACCCTTTGATCCAGCGACACTACTACTAGTTCTCTATCCCAAAGAAATTAAAGAAAAGGAAAAAGGAATATACTTGTCCAAAAATATTTATAGAAGTTATTTTTATGGTGGCAAATAATTGGAAATTGAAGGGATGCCCATCAACTGGGGAACAGCTGAACAAGCTGTGATATATGAATGTAATGGAATACTATAGGGCTATAAGAAACGAAAAGCAGGATAGTTTGTGAAAAACCACAAAAGTCTTATGTGAACTGATACAAAGTAAACTGAGCAGAACCAGAAGAACATTGTGTACAGTAACAGCAGTATTTTAATGATGATCAACCGTGAAAGACTCAGCTATTGTGATCAAGATAATTCCAAAGAGATGCATGATGAAAAATGCTGTCTACTCCACAGAACGGATGAACTCTGAGTGTAGATTAAAGCACATTCCAAGGTTTTTTTTAAATTTTTCATGTGCGTGTGTTTGTGTGTGTGTGTGTATGTGTGTATGTGCGTGCGTGTGTTTTCTTTGGCAACATGGCTAATATGGAAATATGTTTTGCATGTCTTCAGCTGTATAATTAACACCATATTGCTTGCCTTCTCAAGGCATGGTGAAGGATCAGGAAAGAGGGAAATAATTCAGAATTCAACATTTTAAAAAATAAATGTTTAAAAACTTTAAACATAATTGGGAAATATTTAATGAAATGAAATATGTTTAAAAATAAAAAAAATATGGTTCAAGCCACAAAAAAGAATAAAAATCATGGTCAAAGGATAAGGAAGACATCCAAGTTGACAATAGTCATATGAAAAACTCTCCAAATTGCTAATATAAAGATGTAAATTAAAATAAATCTGAGGTTCAACATATCTATCAGACTGGCAATATAGTCAAAAAAGAAAAATGACAAAAGTTGGAGGTGCTACAGAAAAACAGGCATATTAATACATTGTCAGTGAAACTATAAATTGTTCCACTAATACTGGGTAACGACTTGAAGGAAGTGGGCCCAAGAAGTTATTAAATTGTGCATACACTCTGACCTAGTAATACCACTGCCGAATCTATAACTCAGAGATCAAAGAAAGAGGAAAGGAACCCATGCGTACAAAAATATTTATAGTAACCCTTTCCCCTAATAATATAGAACTAGAAACTAAAGGAGAACCCATCAAATAGAGAATGGCAGAACAAATTCTGACATATTAATGTGATGGAATAACATTGTTCCATAAGAAATGTTGAAAGGGATTATTTCAGTGATACCTGGGAAGACTTGTATGAACTAAGGCAGAATTAGAAAAACTACATGATAACAAAAACACTATAAAAAGGAACGACACTGTAAGAAAGACTAAAGAACTCTAATCAACACAATAACCAACCAGGATTCCAGCAGACCAACGACAGAGAATACTACTTACCTACTGACACAGAGGTGATGGACTCAGCGTGAATGATGATACATTATTTTTTGGGGGCACAGCCAGTGTGGGGGGTTTGCTTGACTACACATATTTATTAAAAGGGTTTTATTTTTCTTTTCCTTTTTTCAGTGGTGAGGGTAGAAAGAAAATAAATTTTTATATATTTAAAATGTTTAATTAAAAAACAAGTATCTGTCAGTTGGTTAATTTTTAAAATCTAGGTTTCTCTTTTCATTTTACTGCTACCTTACTAATTGGGGCCATTATCATTATGTATCTTAGTCATCTGATTAGTCTCCATGCTTACAGACATGCTTCCCACCCTGCCCCACCCCTTTCATACTACATACTGTTGCTGCTATATCATCCTTCTATAAGGTTACTTTGCTTATATCAGTCTTTTCTTCAAAAATTTTCAATGGCTTCCACTATCCATAGAATAAAGTCTAAACTTCTTCGCCTGGAGGCATTCAGTGAACCCTACAGTCTGGTCCAATCCTACTTTTCCAGCTTATCTCCAACTATTAATTTTCGCTAACCAGTTTCTAGCCTAATTGTTTCATTCGTTATTTCTGGACCACATATTGCACTTCTTCATCCCCATCATTTTGCTCACATACACCTGGTGACGTGTCCTCTTTCTGCCTTTTTGTGTATCACCTTTCAAGACCCACCTTGACTTTCATCATCTTTATAAACCCTTTTGTGACTACCTCAGCCTGAAATAACCTTTTGGTTCCAAAATCCTATGGCAATTGTTGTCTGTACAATTAATCAAAAGATCACAAAATTTCTGAGTTAGGAAATACCTCAGAGACTAGCTAGTCCAACTACTATCTGAGAAGAAGTTTCCTGTGTAACCTTCCCAAGAAGTTGCTAGCCAGTCTGTGCTTGAAATGAATCATATTCTGTCTTCCTTCTGTGTTGTCTATTTGAACTTTTCATCATTTAACTTTTCACATATTTATGGTATCTCCCTGGACAAATAAGCTCATTGTGAGCAGAGACTGTCTTTCAACATCTAATATCTCCACAGCACCTAGAAAAGTGATTTGCACAAAGCAAGCATTTAATAAATATGTGTTATTTTAATTCTAACAAGGGGAAGACTTGCATGTACCTTCATAGCCCAAACGGCAAAAAAAAAATGACGAAGGGGGAGCCACACCAGGCCTTAAACTGGACTAACTACCCTTATTCCCTGTGGGTCTTCATCCTCTCACAGGCATTTCCAGTACAGCCATGAGGGACAAAGGGAACACAGTTCACAGAGAGCACTTTTATACAGAAAGTTATTATCCTTTCCTTCTCATAAAACAGCAAAAAAAATCAAGGCTGTTTATTAGCAGAAGGCAGTGAAATGAAAGCATTTATTTCTATTTAACAGCTTGATGTGTTCATAACTAGCAAGAGTAAAAAAAAAGTCTGGAGAATCAAATCTGCTGAGGCTGACTATTCTTAATGTCTCCGGTAAGTCCTTGATCTATGTTAATCTCATGTTATTGTAGGGAGAGTGCTGGAACTATCATTCATCTCACATATGAGCAAGGTACTCCTGTATGTCACTCTAGATCTCATCAAGAGCAAAATGAAGTCAGAGGGAGATGTCAAGGAGGTGGGATTTCGGAGGCGCAGAGAACCTCAGTGTGGGATTTTCTCACTTGAGAAATGTGATGGAGGGGGTGGGCTGGGGAATTTAATCACCCACTTTATATACACAATACTTCATTGATTACCAGAAGGCTTTTCTCATGCAAATGTGCAGAGATGTCTTCTATGGATTTAACCAAGTTCTCTTTATCACATTAGCTAAGAACTTGCTGCAATCAGCAGTAGCAGGGAGCACAAATGAAACAGCAAACTTCGATGCTATGAGAAAATGCTCTTTTACCGGATCGTCTTAACCTGTTACCTGGAGACAGCAATGGGAACAGTGGTGAAGGGTTATGGCATGATGACCGTTAATGGTATATTAGATAATCCAGCGCTTAAATGAATGCAGTTCTCATCTTCACCACAGAAAGGAGCATGTGGAGTTTTATGCAAAGAATAGTCAAGCCACCTTAGCTTTATGAAGCAGGAAGATATATTTTATGAAAAATAAAAATGCTACAATAATAACCCTCCAAACTCCCCAAGTCACTCTTTATGCTTTTCCACTCATCTCTGTGTCTCCTGTCCTAGGCCCCAACACAGGTGAATAATGATTTGAGTGTGTGCATACTAATACTAGCCTACTTAACCTGCTCTGTCTACTGGACACCAGACCATGTCTTGGGCTTCACATCTTCTTGGGGTAGCCTAGCCATCTTCTTGTGTGCACATCTCCTCCCCCAGCTTGTCATCTCCTCAGAACAAAACTCTTTTCACTAGGCACCTTTGCCCTTCTATTTGTTGTCTTTCCCATTGGAATGTGAATTCTCTGAGGGAAGGAATGGTCTTATTTTTAATCTCTCTATCTCTAGTATCAAGCACAGTGCTTAGTACATAGTAAGTGTTTTAATAAATGCTTTTTCCATTCATCCATTCATTTATAAAAGGACCTTTTCAAAAGTTGTCCTCTGACTATGTGATGAAAATTATACAAAGCAAGAATCACACTGCTGTGCAAACAAATAGCATACTTTGTATGTTGTCCCATATGCTTTTTCCTCTCAGCTAAAATGTTGGCCATTAATAAGGACAGAAGTTGTGAAATTCCCTTCCCCCATTAATTCTTCTTGCTATTGAATGCCCTGAATCAAGACTTTTTAAGCTTATAGCACAGGGTGATTTTAAATGCTTTTCATAATCATACAGGTAATCTCATTCATTAACTCTGTACTCAAGGTCTGTATGTACAGGTTCTCCAAACCGTGAAACTCCCAATGTTTAGCCAGTATATATTTACTGAGGCTCAAAGTATGACTAAGATATTGAAAAGTTATCATTTCCACAAGATGGAAGAATATATATTTAATGCCAAGCAGGGTGGGACTTTTGCTGTTTTTTGTTTGAGTGCTTCTCAGCACTAAGGCAATAGAGTGCCTTTGATTGAGGCTTCCCTTTGTTTCAATCAAGAATCTTTGATTGAATTGGGAGTCTTTGATGATCTGCTTAAGTCACAAGAAAACCTAAGTCGAAGGAGTTTGAGTCACATGGTAGTGATGCTCTCTGACCCTGAAGAAGTGTATACATACTCTGGGGTCAGCATTTGCTTGGCGCTTGCTCACTCACTGGAAGAGTGTCATGTGACTTGACCAGATGAGACTCTGTGTAGCCACTGTAAAGAAGCCCTCCAACTTTGAAAACCTAGATGTTCGTGCTTCTATCTCTGGTAACTAGGTATTGTGATTTGGTCAGATAGATAGAAGCCTGTCTGTTGGTTTCTGTTATTCTCTCTGCTCATAATTTCTGTTTGTATTTTCTCTGAAAGTTCAGGGTGCCAACTTTTCCCCCTGAACTAAGTGAATGATACATGTATGTTTAATTAAAATAAGATTGTTAACCCCTTAAAGTTGCTTTCCTTAGAAAAGCAGATCAAAGAGCCTGTGCTAGCAGCTCTCTTATGTGCTGGTATTACTGGCCTTACACATCCACAGTAGGGGCAAGTAGCATTGTTGTTATAATATGAGGGAAAAGGGATAAATGCATTTGGGTACAAATTCAATAAAGATGTAATAGGTATTTACTATGAGCAAAGTGCTAGGGAAACAAAAACGAAAGTGAAACAATACTTGCCCTCAAGGATCTCATCTTCCAAAGGGGAAACATCATGTACAGAGGTTAAGTCAACATAAAATATGTAAAAAGTGAATAGAAAACAGTCTTGAGAGGTGGACCTTAACAACTTGGGTGATCAGGAAAAGACTGCATGCAGTTAGGAAGTGGCAATTCGAAGGAGGCCTTGAAGGAAGTTCTAGGAAGAAGAAGAGAAAATTGAGTGCATTCTAGGTATGAGGTATACTCTGTAAAGGATAGCTAGGTGGCCCAGTGGTTAAGAGTGCCTGATTAAGACTGATCTTCCTGAATTCAAATCTGGCTTCGGACATTCCCTGCATGAACCTGGGCAAGTCACTTAACCCTGTTTGCCTCAGTTTCCTCATTTGTAAAATGAGCTGGAGAAGGAAATGGCAAACCACCCCACAACGTAGCACTTTGCTTTATACTTAGTAAATACTTGCTGTTTATTGACTATTGACTTACAGGAGTATCAGTTTGGCATCTGTGTAGAAGGCAAATCAAAGACAGAATACTTAAGTTGGGTAGTCCAAGGGGGAGGTGAGGGCAATATTGTCCAAGTAAGGAGTGATGAGGACCTGAACTAAGGCAGTGGCCATATGAGTAGAGAGAAAGGAAGAGATGGGAGAAATATGGAGATAGAATTAACAAGACTTGGCAGCTGATTAGGCATGGCAGGAAGTGAAGAGTTGAGGATGAAATTGAGTAACTGGAGAGATGGTAATGCCCTAAATATAAATAGGAAAGGTAAAGAAAGGAGTGAGTTTTTTGGGGAAAGACAATGAATTTTATTTTGGACATAATGAATTTGAGATGCCTATGGAACATCTCACTGGAAATGTCCAATAAGCAGTTAGTGCTACGTGGGCCCATAGCTTAGAAGAGACACTAGAGTCTCCTAGGTCTTCTATAGTTACTGAAAGCATTGCTCTGTAAAAGGAAGGTTCAATGTAGAACAGGTATGTCATTAATACTGCCACATAAATAAGTGTATATTATGGGGGAATTTTTAAAAATGATATATTTTAAAGAGTGGTTTGTTTTTTTTTTTGATTGGGTAAAAGATCTTGCCCAAAGTAAAAAGATCAATTCCTCCTTTCATTTCCTGACTCTAATGTATTTTTGGCTACACTATACCCAAACGTGCACACACAGCCTAGCCTACCATTACTGCATCTTGTACTAGTACTATAAACGCTGCTTAACAAGGAAAATATGTCAATACACAATGAATGCTTCCATTTATGCCTTCAAATTGAACAAACTGCTGCAAGCTATGCTGCCAATTACCCCCAAGAGTACATAACTGGTTAAAATAGGTGACAAATTTCAATGACATCTGACATAATGAAATTCATAATTACTAACACTTAACCATATATTAGGTTTTATCTTCTTTCTATTCCAAAGATACTTTCAGCTCTGAGCTCTGTTTGCACCTGGTGCTATACATCATGTCTCAAGTTTGTCACCAGCCTCTACATCCCTTCGTTATCAGGAGAGAATTACAAAGGGAACTCCTTGTTCCAAAGTCTGTTGATCAGGCAGGCAGATTCAGAAGATCTGAACTCCACCCAACTTGCTCTGAAACTGGAGGGAAGTTGTGGAGAGAGAGAAAGAGAGAAAATCAGGACTTAATTAGTAGAGATGCCTGGGTCTATTGCTGCAATCAGGGATGCTCCTGACTGGTGAGGCCATGCCAAACTGATCAAAAACAGGTACTATTGCCAAGTTAGCACTCTGCCTACAGCGACTGTCAACTAATGATAGATTAGACAAATCTGATTGCTCTATCAAAACATTCATCTCAAATCTTGATTAGTAAGCCTATTGAATTATGATTAATTCACAAGACTGCTGCTGACAGATAAGGTACTTTATCTGACAATGTGTAGTAGTTGCTTTGCCTGAAGCAAAAAAGCTCTGAAGCTGCTGGTAAAATAAACAGTATCAAGTAGAACACACTGAAAAAGATAATGAGGCTACAAGCACCTTTTAATTTAATAAAAGGACTATTTGTGAGAAAGGTAGTCAGAATTGAGGGGAGGAAAAGGGGGGGAAAGAGAGGAAGGGAGGTAGGAGAGGGGAATAGAGAGAAAAGAGGGCAAGAGAGGAGGGACAGGGAAAAGGAGGGAGGAAGAGAACGAAAGAGATAGAGGGGAAAAGGGTGAGAAAGAGGGAGAGAGACAGAGCGTAACCCTTGGCACTTTTTGTGGCATTTTCAGTATGCGATATGGAAAACCAAACCAAACCCTCAAAGTAAAATGGTTTTACAAAGGTGTTATCTTCAAATTTGAGGCTCTCAGTTATTCAGAGCAGAAGCAGAGCAGACCTTCCATGTTCTTTTCAAGCTACAGTACAATTACCTTTTTTTTCCATGAAGACTTCTACACTCAGAAGAGACGAGCATAACCTGAGTTGCTAATATTTCCTAGTGGATTATTTTCCCCCCACAGGAAAGAGTGGAGCAAGGATGAAAGTAGTGGGTTTTTTTTTGTTTAGTGTATGCTTTTGTTTTCATAAGGATGAAAATAAGGTAAACTCAAAAGTTTTGTATTTGAAGGTATTCTGTAGGACATGTGCACAGGCTATATTTTAACATGCAGCCCTAAAACTTAGAAGATATCATTCATTCACTCGCTACCATTGGCTGAAGGCTGGCATCAATATAGCTCATTAGCTAACTCTAAACTCTAAGCTATCAAACTGCTTACAGCATTGTCAATAAGGTAACCGACATTTGAAAGCCCAGCTGCAACTTAGGAGAGGAGCTACCTTCTTAAAGTCCCATGTAATTCTAGAAGAAGGTCCTCACAACCATATGATTTTATAAAAGGCCTAATGTTCCATAATAATATTTCTCCCCAGCTAGTGTTTGTTAACCTTCCAGTGACTTCTTTTTCCTCCCTTTTCCCTTCCTTTCTCTCTCTCTCTTTTATACCTATCATCTGATAATCAATTGTGAACTGCAGATGGGGTCAAGGAAACCTACTTCCTCCTTTGATAGCCTCCAATGCTCCTACTCCTGGGGATAAAAATGCTTTAAATGGAGTTATATTCTAGGAAAATCAATATATGATTACTGCAAAGATTTGTATTGATTGTCCTGTTGCATTGCAAAAAGGATAAAGAAAAATGGCATGGAACATTTTCTTTCAATTCCTACTCCAGAGAGCTTGCTGTGAATGTTTTAGGCAAGTAGAAAATGCTGGAACTTTATTTAATGACTTAAACTTTTCTTCATTCAGTTCACCCATTTCTAGCTTTATGTTGGAAATTGTTTTATTATTATAATTCCCTTGGCTTCTCTTCTGTAATTCTGGATAATGCCTTGGATATCTGGGGAACCTCATATGGCAGAGAAGACTGTACCCCAGTCATGGACATGAAGCTGGGCATTTCTCCTACAAAATGCTTGCCTTTTTAGGGTGTTAGTCTTCAAGGTCATGTTGGCTCAAATAGAAAAGTCACATCTGTCTCTGGGGCACTAGACAATGGACTAGAGAGTCTGAATGCTTCATCCCAGCTGTAATTATTTATCTGGAATCCCAATTGTTGCTGCTAAGGAGGCCACTAAAGCAGAACAGGCACAAAGAAGCTGTGCTATCTAAAAAGCTGCCTCGTAAGACATTTTCATAGGATCAGAGGATTTAGAGTTGAAAGTAACCTTAGAGATAGCCTCATCCATCCCTGTCCTTTTACAGATATGGAAAATGAGGCCCCAAGAAGTCATGAGACTCACCCAAAGTCACAGAGGCAGTTTGCAGCACAGCTGGGATAAGAATGTAGGTCCTTTGACTCAAAATCTAGTGTTCTCCCCAAGGTACTGCACTGGGCCATAGGCTCATATGTATAGAGCTGGAAGGGACTTCAGAGACCATTCAGTCCAACCCCTCCACTTTACAGATGGGGAAACTGAGGCCCAGAGGGTAAGTGACTTGTCCAAAGTCACACAGGTAATTAAGTGGCAGAGCAGGCATTCAAACCTAGGTCCTTTAACTCCATATCTGGTATTCTTTTCACCACCATGCTGTCTTCCTTCGTTCTGTCATCAGAAAAAAACTACCATTTATTTATTCAAACATTAATGAGTGCTCAATATATGTAAGGCCCTATGTTATCAGAACCTATGTGATAATAAAACAAGCAACAAAAACAATAAACACATCCAGAAAAAAATAATTTCAAGAGGCAGGATTCAACTGATGCTCTACCAAGTGCTTCTATCATCACACATAGAGGCCTGTCCTGAATAGCTCTTGTGAAAAGCTAAATGGCAAGCTTCCGGAAAGGCCTGAGACTATTCTGTTTCTCTTTGTTTCTCCTTCAGGGCTGAGCACTGGGAAGTGTGTGTCTTGCACACAGCGGGAACTTAACAAACGCTTGTTGTGAGCTGAGCTGAATTATACCTCCAGTCTCACTAAGGCTCAAAGGAGTAACAATAGAAACCAGCCTAACAAGTATTAAAAATGAATTTACTTTTTCTCCCTCAGAGAATAATAAATTTGAAATCAATTTTCTCACTAAAGTTTAAGGACATGGAATCATAAAATTGCCATGTTGGCAGATGCCTCCACAGACCTCCCATTTCCATGCGTGAACACTTAAGCTATCATAAAAAAATTTACTTTCTTTTTTAGTTTAGAAGATGATATTCCAAACCAAAGGGGAAAGGTTGCTCTCCCTTATTCCCAGTAAGCTTAGATTTCAATTCTCACCCTCAGAAAATTCTTCCTAATGGTTAGTTCATAACCCTCTGCAGCTAACTTGAAGCTTTACTGAATATATGCCACCAGATCATCTGCTTTCTAAGGGGCAAATGTCTTAAGGCAGAAGCTAAAAAGTGTTCTCAAGAAAAAAGAGCCTTTAAGCATTAAAAGCATCCAAACATTAAAAAAAATGGTGCTATGGTTCCAATGGAACATGAAACTTCTGGATCTTGGCTGGGAAAGCTCAGCTTCCTTCCTTCACTAGTGATTAACTATGTGCTTTGAGAGACTGGAGACTTAGCAACAAAGACCTTGATGCAGTCAAGGTAAATGAAGTTCTGCTGGTCAGAGGGGTAAATCAGATTAGTTATGGACTTGGGGTCATCTACTCATGGAGGTCAGTGAGTGTGAGATTATTACACTTGGTAGAAGAGCAGCAGAATAGCATTAAGGAATAAATTAATGAAAAAAGTAGAAGATTATTTGGACTAAAGCCCTAATCAGTTTAGAGATTTCACTCAACTGCTCTCTTGGCCATTAGTCAACCTCACAAAACTAATACGCTTGTTTCTCTTAAGTAATTCCAGGAGATCACTCTTGCTTCAAAGACTCACAATCTAAGAGAAAGCCATGAATAAGTTACCCCAGTTTGTTATTACACCTCATCCAAAACCCAGTGAAGCATTAAGCTGCATGTTACTAAAATCGTGAGCATTTGGAAACCAGACTATTTACACTGTATGTGTAATTGCTGCTTCTGTCTGGCCTTTGAATCAAAATAGGACATCATTCCATTTCCATTCAGAAACCCTGAATTCACCAATGCGCAAACTGCATATTTTATTAAATAAACACAAACTAGGAGATAATGGCATACATTTGTTTTCATTACAAGTAGTAATGCAATATTTCTCCAAGGCTTACTACATTAGCATTTCCCTCCATGTTTGCAAATGCCTTTGAACTTTCTGAAAAGCTACATCTGTTAGTTCCCTTGTATACAGCAAAAAGTTACCAAGTGAATTAAGTTTTAATATAAATTGCTTTGTTCACTATTAAGATTGATGTTGGACACACTGTACTGTAAGTTGCAAACTGCAATTACAATTCACTGCAATTATCTCTGGTTGTTAATAGCACAAGATAGCATGTCACTTTCTACCAAGTGTATAATTTATCATTTGTTTTTTTTTTCCATGAACTCTTGTGGTATTCCAAATGTATAATCTTGTTGTATTTATTTCCCAGCGGTCCAACAAAATGCACAGCAAGTGCTGACTAGAACAAACTAAAAAGCACTGCTATTGACAAGCCGTCACTTGAGCGGTAATGAACATTCTGCCTCTACGTTCACCTCACCAAACCAACAGCTTTAATTTATGATAAAGCAAAGGAGAGACAACCTCCAGGTTTATTATACCCTCAGTGCTGTTTCAAATAAAGTAATTAGAAGGTCAAGAGACAGGTCTGGAAAGCCAAATATAAATGCAACCCTTCTGTACTGACATTAAAAAAAAGTCTCAAGTGTTCAAAGAGCATTTTATCCATCCTTCTTCAGTAGAGTAGGGCAAGTCAGTTCTTTTACCACCGTAACCAATCAGAAACAGTGGCAGTTCCATTCATTTACTCCATAATTTGGACCATATGGACAATGAGAAGGGTACCTATAAGAGATACCATCCTCACCAGAAAATGACTGACTATTCAAAAAGGATACTCTGAACTTCAAACTTAGGGCAGGTGACTTAGATTTGTCAGGGGGAGGAGGAAGAAAGGGATAAGGGAAGAAAACTTAGTAGAAGTAGCACAGCTTTGGAATAGTTACAGAGAAACCAAACTGAGTTGAAGCTACCTTAGCAATAAATGACTCAGAAGTTCAAACAAGCTGTCCAAACTTTTGCAGTTTTGTTATGAAAATACTAAATACTGGAATATTAAAGTACAAAACAGAATACTAACATATTGGCATTTTAAGAGTGTGAATAATGAACAAACAAGACTATAAACTTGGATTTTGTTCCCAAAGGACACTTTAATGTATCTATGATTTCTCTGATGTGGGTATTCCCTCCATCAATGTAGATTACAACCCATTTATTCCTTCTTATCTTATTTTTGTCCATGTTCTATCCTAGGTCCTCCAAAGAGGATTTGCCCAATATGCTGATAGTTTCCTTTCAGTCCTTCTGCATTTGGTGGGTACTCGGGCAATATTCATGTTTTTAATCTGCTCTCCCTCAGTCTTGCTACATGACCAGCCTACCTCCTTTTCTAGTAAAATATTTCCTTGACAATATCCTTTATTCTACTTTTTACTCATGGGAACTTGTTGGAAATCAGGTGTGTTATGCTCTGAGTCACTAGAAATTTTATTTCTTTGGTGATTAGGATGTTCCAAGATTTCCAATCATAAAGCATCATTTGAGTCCAAAAGAGGGAGCTTTGTGGGGATGGCAGTTTGGGATTATTAAAAACACTCATGGAACAATTTCCTAAAAGCAATGTGGCTTAAACCTGAAACATTTTTCAGCATATATCATAAAGAAATGTTTACCTGAAATATTAATAGCTTTCATTTACATTTTATGTTATTACTTTATGTAAAACCTCCCAATATGTTAGAAATGACCATAGACAATAATCTTTTTCTTTGTTATGAAACAATGACAAAAAAGTTTACATAAAGGTCCTAAAGTTCTGAATATACATGTACTAGGCTCTCTCTCTGTGCCTAAGCAGCTCCTTTGGAGGAAATCAGACACCTCTAAAAGCCATACTAGCTCTTCAAGATTGGTAGTTTTTAAATATTTTGGCCTACAACTCTATTCTTCAATAGGTCAAAAAAATTCACAGACCATCTATTTTATATATATATATATACACATATATATATATATATGTATATGAGGACTCCTTAGTCCTACTTGCCATTCTATGTAAAAGACATACACACATACAAATTCTCCAAATAACAATAGCAAAGAACAAAGAAAAACACCTTCTCCAGTTCTGACTCCTGTGCATAGATTATGTAAAAAATTTAAAATCTACAATCAGCTAGAATATATCACTATTACATTTTTGTGTAGCTTGACTTGGGATGAACTGGGAGACCACATAAGGGGCCCACTTAGTAATTTAATGGAGGGCCCACTGGTAATAAATTGCTTTAGTGGATTGAAAAAGTTGTTATACCTCCCCAAATGACAGAGTGACTTATTAGCTCCTGGGAGAATCTGACTTCATTAGGTATAGGAGACAGTTTTCTTCATTATGATTCAGCTTCACTTTGGGTGGTGGAATACAATCTGAGGGGACTTTGAACACAATTCTGTTGTGTAATTTTGCTTCAGGTATTTTTTTACCCATTGTATATTAAATGAGTAAGTATAATTGCATTTAATTATATAAATAGTGGAAATGTGTGTAATCTTATAATTAGAACAGGTAATTATGTTGTAAAATTCCTTATAAAACTGTAAGGTAGAAAGCAATGCACATGTACAGTAGGTATTCCTTGTCTCCACTCTTGAATATTTTAGCTTTTTTATAACTCTTCAAGCAATGACTTTGTCAGAGTGCAACAGTGAACGGGCATGTTCATGATCTGATTCTACCTGGGTGATGGCATGACCAGCTTCCTCCCAAGAACAATTTACTTTAACATGTGCCAAATATTATTTCCACATTGAACGTTAATAAACCAGCTCCACCTGTGCTCTATAATATATTCACCAATTAACTGCAACAGCCATTTCTTATTAACGTTTAAAAAACACTGGATGTAAAGCATGCTAGACATTAAGGAAGGAAGGTATAGGTGGTTTATATCCAAGAACATTTTGAATCTTCTTGTTCCGAACATCTTACCCCTACAATATTCTGCTGCTCAATAAAGTCCATATAAAGGATCACTGAAGAGGTCTGGAGAACTGGGAGAGGCTACAAAGAACACTCCAGTCTAGACACAATGACTCTGAAATATGAAGACTAGGATCATTAGCATCAAGTTTTCTTCTCAGTAACTTGGACTTTTTTTTCCCTTAAAGCTAATGACTTTTCTTATGAAAAAATAATCAGGCAATTATTCAGCAATTTGGGAAAGCTTAGCAAGAATGGCTGACAAGTATGAGAGTAAGTTAACAGTGCATATCCAGAAAGAGGCCCATGGGAAAAATTTCTGTCTGAATAGGGAAAAGAAAACTCCAACTGCTCTGATTCAAGTATTTCCCATCAGAAGAAAATCTACCTGGAGGGCTGGCAAGGGATGCAGGGTTGGGGGCTGGGAGGTATTGCATTCTTTTAAATAATAGCTGGGGAAGAGATGCATCCTCCAAACAATCACAGTGTGACAAAGCCCTGGGTGAAGCTCACAACATTCTGCACAAATGAAGAGAGATTGTTGGCATCATAGGCACCAGAAATGTGCTGCAGATTAACTGCCTGCTTCATTGCTAATGACTGTTCAATTCCTTCAGACTAATTGGTGCAATCTAAATTTTTGCAGCAAAGACAAAGTATCAGCTTGATTTGGTGTCGATACAAGAATTGATGGATGCTTCTGACTTCTACTCTTCAACAATACACGGATTATTACTACTATAATTATCATAAATGACAAAACATGGGCAAGTGGTGATTACAAGTCTAATTCTATCTTGAGGTTTTAATGGCATAAAGCACTCAAGCTTTACATTCGTGATTTACAGCATCATCAGGATGCTTGAAAGGATTACTCTTGGGTAAATGTCACTCATCTTAGCAATAATGCATGGGCTTGGCCCAACATGTAACAAATAATCAGAACTGTCTCTTTAAAAATCCTTCTTTTTTGACTATACAAAGTTGAAGATATTCCCCTCCCAAAACCTTTTTTGGTGGGGAGAGGAGTAGGGTATGTGTTGTCACATTATTTTCTGGTTTGCAGAGAAAGGGGGCTTTTTGACACCTTCCTGACAATGCTGTACAGCATTATAAGTAGAATGAATAAGGACACTGTCATTATTATATGGGTAGCTGTCAACTAAGTGCTACTAGAAGCTGTATCAACTAGAAACACTAAACAAATGGCCCCTCTGAAACAAACCATCCCCATCTGCCTCACAGTAATGCTAGTTTTCTAGCATGGTCACTAATGGCTGCACCACTATGAGATTTCTTTTTCTTTTTTTCTTTGTTTGTTTCTTTTGTTTTTGGAAAGATCACTGGAAATAACTGAGTTATAATGAAACATATAGGAAGTCTGACTGTAAATTCTTTTAAAATAAAAACAGGGAGGATGAACAGGTTCACTGAAGGTCCAAAGAAACAATACACCTATCAGTAACAAAGCAAAAAAGCTTTTCATTTGAAGGATCTCCCCAGTTACAGAATCCTACAACAGCTCATAAAGTGAAGAAGCTTCAAATCACTAGAGTTCCCTTGTCACTTACTTGTGACTTTCGAGTGTGCCCTTCTCAGTTTATGGAGACTTTTATATGTCATTTCTCTTTATGAAAAGAAATTATAGGCATTATTTGGTATTCTGAGTAGCAAAGTATCAGCTACAGACTCCTAGCTTCTAATATCAGCCCTAACTTCAGCATCTCTGCATCTGATTGGACAAATCTGCAACTTTCTGTGTATTAAGATAATGAAAACGAGACCATCATTAAAAACAGCCTAAGGAATGGTGTGTGAGCTCTTCATATGAAAAGTTCATTTGCAGATAACAGTAAACTATTGGAATGATTGGGGTGGGGGAGGGAAATGGGAAGGGAATGGGTTTCTGTAGTTTGCTTAGGCTAGAATCGCAGCAGCCATTCATAAGCCCAATCTCATTACTGATCAGCATGGAACTTTCCTATTTCTATTTCTATTTCTAACTTGGGCTACTTCACCTCACCTTAAGCAGCTAAGTGGCATCTAGCTCCTAGGATCTCACCATGTTGATGCCAGATTTGGTGAGGACACCCGATTGGCATTAGCTCTTTTGTGGCTCAGAACACCTGAGCTCAAGGGATGCCTCAGCCTCCATGGAGCCACCATGACTACTTCTTAGATACTTATTTTTGTACTACTAGCCATTTAAACCACAACTTCTTTTATCTTGGATTTTAATTCTTCACAAATGTGTTCAATTCAAGTGTTAAATGATGTACTCAATCCCATTCTCTTTTATGTTAGTATTACCTTTTGATAGTCACCAGATTATCTACTGTATTTCCTAAATTGGGAACAAAAGTGGGACAAAAGTGAAATTTCTTGGGATTATTTTAGTGCATATTTTTTGCCTTTAAAAGTCACAATTGGAAAACAGCAAAATTCAATGCAAACTATCTCTTGCTGTTGTTATTCAAGGGATGCACATAGCAGAGGAAGTACTGGGGATATGAGGAAATCTGTGAATCAGTGAAAGATGTTGGTATGCAAGATTGAAGATATACCAGCTGGCCTACAGCTTCAGCTGGTTTCCAGAGGCCAGGAAGAAATTAGTCTCACAACTCAGTTGAAAGAACACCTGGCCATTCACCCAGGGGCACCAATTCACTGGTGAACAAGGTTATCTTTGTTTCCTTACCAAACACACCTAGGGATTAAATCATTTAAAGTACTGTGACTCACACTGTCCTAAGTCATTCTTCCTCTTAACAATAATTGTTCATGCTATGCGAAATCAACATTATTTATGTAAGACAGCATATTGTTTATCTGGATATAAAAACACTTATATCTTCAAGGTATAGCTAACTAGTTTGGAAGGCTAATGTTCTGTCACCTTTGTGGGGCCTGGATTGAATTGTATTAGGTAAATGCATTCTGGATTATAATGGTTGTATTGAGCACTATTGGACAAATGTGTATTGTACAGTTTTTGTACATAAATACAGTTATTTCCAGGAGTGGCAGCTATTTGCCACTATTTTAATCCACATAAAAAATAATAGGAACCTGCCCTTCAACTGGAGACCCATATCCCTGTGGCATACCATGGGTAAGATCTCAGTGTTTGGAGTAGCAGGAATAGACATATCAGCAGGAGTCAAAAGGGCTTCATGTCCATTGACAGCTGCAGAGAACATAATTTCCTATTGCCATCCATCCTGGATGAAGCAAAACATAAAAAGAAATTACGTAAGGTGGCCTAGCTTGATCTAACACATTCAGTTCAATGCCACATAATTCAATCTGGCTAGTACTAAGATGGGCCAGTTTGCTCAATAAGGTTGTTGGTGTTATACAGAGTCTCCTGGGATAGTAAGACTTCTATATGCACTGGAGATGGCCTTACATGGTGCTATGTTGCACCTGAGGCATAGACTAGCCATAACTTTTAATACAGCCAAGTATCAGGACACTTCATGTAATGTTAGTCCTGGACCACTGTCTCTGGGTCTTAGTTTTCTCAGTCATACAATGAGGAAGTTTTGACTAGATGAGCTCTAAGACATTTTGAGCCTTAATAATCTATAGAATCAAAATATGTAGAATTATACTTAAGGGATCTTAGAAATTATTTAGGCCAATTCTGTCATTTTAGAAATGAAAAAATGGAGTTCAGAGAGCTTATAACTAACTTGCTCGAAGTCACAATTAGTTAAGTAGCAGGGTTGAAATTTGAACTCAGGGGATTGGACTCCAAGTCCTACGCTTCCATTAAAGCATACTACTTCCCTTATTATTCTATGAAATCAATCCATGCCCATAGCCTAATAAAAATCAGGTGCTCAACCCTTAACCCAACAAAAGCAATTTCTCTCCCTGTCTATGCAAAGGTCAGGTTGGGTCTTGTCATAACTGACAAGAATAACTGACAGGAAAGTGTGGTAAAGTAAGTTAAGTCAGAGAGACTGGGATCAGAGATTACCTGAAATTGAAAGCAACAAAGCCCAGATGTATGTCTTGGAGGCAGATGGGATAGGCTGGTGGTGCACTTGTGGAGGCAGAACGTGTTGGCAACTTCTGCTGGCACTGGACTTGGTGGAAGGCCTGGGCAGACTCAGTCCAGAACTTAAGATTGAGAACCGGCTCTCCAGGAGATGCAAATCTTAGAATAATTACCAAGCACTAATCCTTTGGGAAAACCCTACTGAATTATCTTTCTCTTTAGTTCTTTTTACTTATCATTGGCTACTGGTGGTCTCTCATTTTCTCGTTTTTTCTAACTCATTACACTTACTGTTCATGTTAAAGCCCTATAATACCTCTGCTGGAGGTAATTTACACCTGATAGATCAACCACAGTGCTGAGAGTTGTCTCCTAAGTCAGATGAGGTGGAATAGTGAGATGGTGCTGGCCTTGGAGTCGGGCAGATCTGAATTTAGGAAGACCTGAGTTCAAATCTCATCTCATATACTTAGCAGTTGAGTGACTTAACCTCTGTCTGCTTCGCCTTCCTCATCCGTAAAGTGGGAATAATAATAGCCCCTACCTGCCAGGGTTGTTGTAAGGATCAAATTAAATATTTGTAAAGTACTTTGCAAATACTAAAGAACTACATAAATGCTAGCCACTACTTTTAATATTAGTTTTTAATTTTTTTAAAAATCATTTATTTTTAGTTTTCAACTTTCATTTCCGTAAGATTTTAAGTTCCAGATTTTCTCCCCTACCTCTCCCCTCCCTCCACTCCAAGACTCCCTCCAATCTGCCTTCCCCTGTATCCCCCCCTTCTCTTATCCGCTTCCCTTTCTATATTCCTGTGTATCTTATTTCCCAGTTGCATGTAAAAACATATTACTATTTTAAAAATCACTATAATAATAATAATTATTATGACTATGAGTCATGTTACTTCAATACTTTGATAGATCATGATCTCATCACTGTGGAGTCTGCCTTTCAATAGTATGAACTAAAATCCATCCATTCCTTCTCATCCTGTGAGCCTCTTGTCCATGTCCTCCAACAAATCTTCCACGAGGGGGCCACCCAGAGGACTCTAGGCCTTCTTATATATCTCTTGGCATTTTATGACATTATCTATCTGTTATCCTTCATTCAACTAGCTGTCCATATTCTCAACTATAGTCCACATTCTCTTCCAGTTTTCCACCTTTTTGATGTTGTATCTCACAATATGTTGGTTGTACCACTCTTAATTGGTGATATACTGTTCACATCCATTATGCAGCCCTCCATTGTCTTTTTTTGGGTGACCAGCAAGTCAATCTTTCGAAGAACTTGGAATTCCGTGACTAGCAAACAGATAGCATCACCAGAAGAAAAAATATGGGTCTCTGTTGCAGGGAGAAATTTCAGTGTCATTAAAAGTACTTTATAATTTTATAAATGCAATCTTGCTGACTCTCTTCTTACTATTTAATTCTAGGCACAATTAGGTTTTTCTTTTCATTTTCAGTGTCTGTCCGGTCTAGACAGACCAGCACTAAGGGATATCCCTGCAACTGCATATTACAGTGTTGACATTATCTTTTGTCGCTGTCCCCCTTCTAAACTTTACTCTGGAGTCACTGAATATTAAAGCATATGTTGATTTAATTTGGATGGGCATAGTGAATCCTTCAGAGAATTTTTTTTTGTTCCTTGTGCTTTGCAATAAATGCTGAAACAGCAAGGCAAGATGAACAAGGGTCCCAGGAAATGCTGTTTCCCATTGCCTTCAGACACACAAGAAAACTGATTCCACTGACTCCTTTATTTGCTTCTCAAGGAGAACCCTAGAGCCATTCTTCCATTTGGCTGCAAATTACTTCTTTCTGCTTTCGTTTATAGCAAGAACATCAGGAGTGATATGATTCAGTTTTTCTGGCAGGATGTCAGCTTGTTGGTCACTATATATAAGGATCCCACATTTAGGGGGCTAAGAGCTAACTTTATTAGATGGCCTTTTCTGCCAGAAGCAGAAGGGGCATGGGACTGGGAGCCATTTTTAGTTTTCTTTTTTTTATGGGTTGTGAAGGTCAAGGAACCTATCCCCTGGCGGCCAGACTCTTATAGTTAAGTAGGTGAACCTTCAGGAAGCAGCGAAGTCTATTGTTAAGACTGTACTCAAAGCCTTCCCAGAATTTCAGATACAGTCTTCCAGAGCTTATGCTGAGCAGACACAGCATTTAAGAATGCAGGGTCACCTCCATTTCATAAAAGAACATTTTAAATAAAAAAGCAGATAAAGATACGAAAGAATAGATTCTCTGAACTTCTAGATTAGTATTGCAGGTCTTTGTCTTATCTTCAAAATGTAGCCATTAGACATTTACAGCATGGTGGATTACAGAAGGAACAGATTATATTTAGGCTGGACATTCACAGATGGGTAGGAATAGTGACTGTGTTGTCCAGTCACTACTTCTACCCATCCCTGAATATCCAGTGCAAACATCACCTTCTCCTTCCCTGACCTACCACATGGTAAAATCTGACTTCCTTTGAACTCCCAAAGAAATTTGTTTGTACCACTCATTGCATCAAACTGCACCCCACCCCCAACACTTATAGAAAATGATTAGTCCTACCGTATGAAAAAGAATGAAGCCATCTGATGTGAGTTCCCTTAGATTTTTTTCCTCTCTCCCTCAAAAGTTCTCAGCTTCATCTTCACTTTCTCCCCCCCCCCATCACAGAAGACCCTATTCCTCACTAAAGCTAATCCCTCTACCTGAACCCTTGATCCAACTCCTTCTTGCTCTAGGACCCAGCTCTAATAGTCATCTCTTTCTCATACACCTTTGATTTCTCCAGATATGTGAAATTCTTCATCTATAAAAGGAAGGGGTGGGAGGAAACTGGGTGGCCTCTGAGGATTCTTTTCAGCTACAGAACTACGATCCTGTGATCTGCCTACAAAATTGCTTAGGACTCCCCAATTTTAAAATAAAACAAAGCAAACAAAAAATCCCCCCAAAGCCCTTCTGACTTCCTCATGCAACTAAAATTCTCTTTCTTTTCCCCTTCCTTTCATTGCTAAATTTCTTGAAAAAAATTGCCTTTTCACCTGATGCTTCCACTTTCTCATCTGCTCTCATCAACTCTTACCTCATGTTAATGAAAATTTTCACTCACTCAATTTTCAGATTACCAACAACCTCCTCATGGCCCAGTCCAGTGGTTTTTTCCAGCCCCTTTCCTTCTTGACCTCTCTGAAACTTCTGACATATTTGACCAATGACTTATACTTGATACTCTGATGCTCTTTCCTCTAACTACACACTCTTCTGGTTCTTTTCCTCCCTCTCTAACTAACCCTGCTTTGTGTCCTTTTCTGACTTCTCTTCCTTTTCCCAACCCCTTAACGGAAATTCTCCAAGAGCTTGTCACTGGCAATCTGATTATTTCTCTCCCTTGTCAATCTCATTTACTACCAGAGTTTTAACTGCCAATTCCATGTTGATGTTTCCCTATTCTCTCTTATGAGACAAATTGTGGTGGGCATTGGACTTGGGGTCAGTAGACCTAAGTTTGAATTCTGCCTCTGAAATTTGTTATCTGTGTGACCATGGACAAGTCAGTTCACCTTTCTGAGCCTCAGTTTCCTTATCTTCAAAACAAGAATAACAAATAATGCTTAGAGAATCAACCTCTCAGCGTTGTTATAGAGAGCCAATGGGATATCACGTAATGCAGACCCTAAAAGTGCAAGATAAATTTTGTTATCATTCTGTGCTCCCCTCTCTAACTACCTCTAGGATATCACTACCTGAATATTCCTCCACAAATCAAGACCCAGGTATCCCAAACCAAGTTTATCTTTTCCCCCTAAATCTAGGCACACTTGTGACTTCATTATTTCTGCCTATGCCAACCCCATTTACTACCATATCATGTTTGAAATCTTGGCAGTATCTTTGACGTTTCCCCCTCTGTCAGCTCTCTTATCTAATCAATTACCAAATTCTGTTGATTGTACTTCTGCATATTTCTATTATATATCTCTTCCTTTTTAGTTACATTGCTATTACCCTAAAACGAGCCCTCATTACCACTTACCTAGACTACTGTAATTACCTCCTAGGAGGTCTTCCTAACCCAACTTCCCCATCTCCAATTATTCCTTTATATCAAGGCCAAAATAACTTTTCTTTTGCATAGATCTACTCAAATATCTTCAGAGGATCCCACCAAATAAAATTAAGATTCTTTTTGCCCAGCATTCAAAACATTCCATGAACTGGTACCACCTTACTTTTCCAGCCTTATCTCACATCTCCCCAAAATAACCTATACTCTGGCTCACTGGCACCTTTGCTAACATCCTTCTCTATGCCTGAAATGTTCTCCTTCCTCTTTGCTTGCTGTATTGTTACATGTTTTTTAAAGGCCAAATAAATTATTACTTCCTCCAGGAAAGTTCCCTTTAATTACTCAATCAGTAACAACCTTCTCCCTTACACCTCCCATACCATTTTATTTTGCGAATGTCTAAGTAACAGCATGTGTAACAGTTATGTTGCCATTATCTCCCCTAGCACCTAGCTCTGCACACAACAATTCAGTTGAGCTGTTTTTCAGTTGTGGCCAACTCTTTGTGATCCCGTCTGGGGTTTTCTTGGCAAAGCCAATGGAATGGTTTGCCATTTCCATCTCCAGTTCTTCTTACAGATGAGGAAACTGGGGCAAACAGCATTAAGTGACTTACCCTGAGTCGCATGGCTAGTAAATATATGAGGCCAGATTTGAACTCACAAAGATGAGTCTTCCTGACTCCAGGCCTGGTGTTCTATCCTCTGTACCAACTAGCTGCCATAATAGTTCAAAAGGTGCTTAATAATTTTAGGAATGAATCTTGGATGGGAAAGGGGCCTTAGAGACCTAGTTTAACTCCCTAATTGCCCAGATGGGTAAAATGAGGCCTAGATAAGTTAAGTGACTTTCCTAAGGTTATATTCCATATTACAAAATAATTATTTGTATATGCCTACTCTCCTCTGTACAATTGTAACCTCCATGATGGCAGGAACTGTGTTTTCTCTATCTTCTCAATCTCCATAGCTCCTACGACAGTATCTTTGTACTCATTAGACATTAAACAAATATTTCTTTAAAAATTTGCACGAGTCAAAGTCATATACAAGGTGCCACAAAGGAGGAAAGATTAGAAAACGTGGTCCTTGACTTCAAAAAAGAGAAATCAGTTCATATACCTACAAAAACAAAGATATGAACAATGGAAAATAATGTTGAGCAGTGATGTCAAAGTCAAATAGAAATGAGGCCACTAACATGTACATCAAGACCCCTGCCAGCCACAGATTGCATTTTAATATGTAATGTTATTTATGTTTTATTGTATTTGTATTTATTTTATTAAATGTTTCTCAAATATATTTTAATCTAGCTTGGGCTACACATGTTTGATGCCTCTGATGTAGTAGATTTACCTAAGTTTGAGAAGATATGAAATAAAGGAGTCAGGTGCAGTTAATGAGAGAGCAGCAGGGGACTCAAACAAGTATTTGAGGGATTCGGTGAAATAATATTGCTGATCAATTCATGACTAATTATGTAATTTCCCTGCTTGAGAAACTACTGCTGCCAAATCCTAAGTAGTAACAACAAATTGAATTTCTATGGTACTGTGTTTTTTGGGGTTTTTTTGGGGGGGGTGGTAAAAAGAACTTTTCTAAAAACAACCATGAGAGGGAAGTAGTACAATTATTATTAACCTCATTTTACAGAAAAGGAAACTGAGACTCAGGTAAATGACCCATGGACACAAGCCAAGATTTGAACCCAGGCTCCCTAGGTCCAAATTTAGCACCCTCCCCTCTATAGTACATTGCCTTTCACATCCAAACTCATCAACCTGGCTCTAGAGGCCCTAATCTGATCCCAACTTGCTCAAGCCAACTTTATCTCTCTTTATTCCTCCAAATGATCCTAGGAAGCCTGAGCTCCACTAGAGCTGATCTCATTATCACTCACTCTCTCGGCTCCTAGCTGATTCCTATTTCCACACTTTTGCTCATGCTATTGCTCTGTCTGGAATTCCTTCTCCATTTACACAAATCTTATCTATTATTCAAGGCCCAGTTCAAATCTCATCTCTTCCATGAAATATTCTTAACTACTCCAGTCCACTCCATCCTCTGAATTCCCATAGCACCCGCAATTAGTACCACACCATTTCACACCCGATGATTGTTAAAATTCTTGGTTGTAACTATGAAGACAAGAGGAAAAAAAATTCCACATGTAATGCAGAGATTGATCTCATGGCTTTACAGTAACCCTCTGGCTACTACTGCTTTGTATAGTTCTAGCATTGTTCCTTTGGTGAATGCCTCATTTCCCTATACAATAATGAGTTCCTTGAGGACATAGTCTATGTCTTATATCTCTTCTGTTTCCCACTTTGGTTCATAACACAAATCAATCAATGCTTTTAAAACTTTATTTGAATCATTCAGGACTTCTTTCTAAAGAAATATGCGTTGTATTAATCTTAATCTCTTTTGGGAGCCTGGCCAAGGCCAGCCCACCAACACCTTGATCCCTACAGATCAAAGCTGCCAAGGGTTGGCAAGATAGGCCTTTAGGGTCTTGGGGGAGGGGGTTGCCAAACATGAACTTTACCTTCATACATCTCACCAATGACAGATAGCTTGTATGTATGAATGCTAAAGCATTCATCAAGTACCAGGCACTACAAAATACCTACCTCAAGGAGCTTACATTCTTACGGGAGAAGGCAACACATAAAGGGGAGGGAGAAGCCTGGCTTGGAAATGGTGTCCAGAAGGTGACAAAGAGGTCTGGTTCAGAACTTAATAAAAGCTCACCTATCACAGCTCACCTATTTATCATTCCTTTGTGTATTTATTCAGTTCAATGCCTGCTTGTACTTTACTTGTGCTCTGGGCTGATGCGTAGGGAAGATGCCATGTTAAGTTTCCCTAGGCTCTTACTTTAGTTCACTTTAAGTGTTAACTTATGCAAAAACCTGGCTCAGGTCCTATTCCTGTCACCTGAATCGGTTCTAGTTATCTCCTGCTTATTTACTCCTATCTGAGAAAATACTCAGTTTCCCTAAAAGGTGCACGGTCTGACCAGACACCCTAGTTGGGGTGAATGGCTCCAGTGGGTCACTAGGTACTGATAAATCAGGCGTGGGTCAGAAAAAGGGATTTTTAACTCTCAATTAGACTATATCAGCAAATGAAAGACTTGTTCCATTGCTTCATTGTAGCTTCTATTACATAAAGTATCTTATGGAGACATATTTTACTTTGCTAGGTCTTTGATTTCCCAGGGAAACTAATAAATAATCAACAAAAAAACATGATTAAAGACTGATTGAACTACCATCCAAAAAGGAACTCTAGCCAGCAGAAAATCTTTCTGATCCAAACCTTTTTATTTCAAGAAACAGAATTCTTACTTAGCTTTTCAAAAGCCTGATGAAGGCTTCAGCTAAGTTTTGACATGAGATTTTCATATTCAAAATATCTACTGAAATAAGGGAAGAAGGATATGGATCTTGAAACTGCATTAGGATGAAATGGAGCTTAGTAAGCTAGAAAGGAAAATTACTTATCTGTAATTGGAATTCTCTCCCCCAAATCCCTTTGAAATCATGTTCAACCACTTTCCTATCGTGTGCTCATGAGAGCATTACTTTAACCCTTTATGGAGATGCCCACCATAAGCATGAATATTTATTAAGTGCTTTGTGAAGAACATTTCTAAGAAATGGTCTTTATTCTCAAAGAATTTCACACTAAAGCAAGAGATGGCAACACTTTTCAAACTAGAAAGGTCCAGGGCTCATTTTATTGTTTTCCTAGAATTCTTCTTCTCTCCTAATAAAGAAGAGACTTCAGCAATGAAGTCTAAGGGCAGCCTTTGGGGAACTCTAGGTGGATTGTATTAGAATAAAACTACTTAGAAGCAGATACAATTTTCTTTGTTTTGTTGTATCTCCAGACCTTGCACAGTTGCCTGATGAATAGTAGGCACTTAATAAGGGTCTCTGAATTGAATTAACTTCAGAATAACAAGCTGAACACCATACAGCCAAAATGTGCCTGCAAGTAGCTGTGGAGGGGTTGTCTGATGGACTAAAGAGGCAGATGGGACAGGAGGTTTTCCTTTCCTTCATGACACATCCCCCCCCCCCACACACACACATATCATATACCTAGATAAAAAGGGAGGAACTGCAGCACTGCCTGGTGAAATACAAAAATGAAACTTAATTCCACTGAGATATTTGTTTATTATACTTTGCTGCCTCGAGGGTACTGCCAACTTAGAGAAAAAATATGTAGATAGTTCACATGGCAAAAATCTTCATGGGCATACTACATTTTTAATATTGAATACATTCTGTCTTTTCAAGGATGGAAGCTCTATGACTTGAGGACCGTAATTCTTTGGTATGGTTGGCTGATGATAAATGATGATCCAAATACAGTAAATAGCAACTTGGTCAATAGAGATATTGCGCTCTGGTAACCTGACAAAGCTTTTATAAAAACAAAATAAAAATCAACTTAAATTTGATTGGGAAGGAAGATGTCTTCAAAGCATAACATGACACAAGTGTCTGGGAATTTTGTCTGTTTTTTACATTTATTTGATAGGTTTTCACAGCACCTTTTTCCTGAAGAACTATATATACTGAACAATTAAAATGCTTTAGGTATTTTCTCCAATGTACATTTTAAGAGCAGCAATAGCTACTATTTCTTGGAATTAGAAGCAAGAAGACATAATGATTGAGAAAATTCTACTCTTATGTAACTGTTCGCGCAAACTTTTTAGAAGGTAGCTTTGATGAAGATGTGAAGTAATAACACTACTGGTTTATCAAATCAATGTGCCCAATCACAACTTTTCACTCATCAACCCTCATTTCTTCTGATTAAAAAAATGAGCTTCTTGAGGGCAGAGAGTGATTAGTTTTTGTTTCTGTATTACCAGTGACAAGCACTATTCTTGGCACATAGTAGGTTCTCAATAAGTGTTTGTTAAATTTAATTTAATGATGGATACACTGGTAGGCAAGACCTATTAAGTCAGCATTTCCCAAACCATTCTGCAAAACTCAAGTGCAAGGTGATCAAGAGTTGCACGAGAAAACTCCATTAATTCAGAGTTAGGGGATATATTCAGGCATTCCATATCAGCCCTACCTTCACCCTCAGCCCTTGGCTCTGACTATCGGTCCATCGAGAGCTAACTAAACAAACTTTTATTATCCTTCCTCAAAAAACATTGTAAGATGGAGGTTGAAAAAGAGAATTGCTTAAGTACTCACTTACACCTTGTGGTTTACTTTTACAGACACTATCTGCTAGCCCTGGCTATGGTATCTTCCTCACCCCTCCCTAGCCCCAGCCTGGGCAAAGCCCTGTATTCATATATACCAACCTCCAACGTGTTCCATAACAAATTAGTTTGAGAAACGCCATACTAGACAATTTTATATTATTTTGTTTCATGGTAACATTATTCAAATGTCCCTAAAAGCAATGGCCCACTTTCCTTAGGAAAGAGGGAAATGTACAAGGCTAAAGACTTGAGTAATGGGAACATGGCATGCTTTAGGTGGGGTTTCTCCCCAAGGGTCAGTATTACAGGCTGTCAGCTACAGAGGATACACGTTTTACAAGTCACAAAGTCCTCACTTCAAAAATGGTGTCATTTCTATGAGGTTTCTATGAAATCTCTAGGAAAATTCTATATAGGATATACTCCACCTCTACTGTATGTTTCTGGTTTAATCAAATTGGAGCTTGAGATAACAGATAAATCAGTTACACAGAATTATGGAACTCTAAGTCATTCTACATACCCAAACTACAGAATCTAAGAATTGAGTATGTGAGGGCATACAAATAGGCATTCCATACAATATAAAAACTCTCGAAGGACTGCTTGTTTGCCAAAACCTCTGACTCTGGATACTGGGCAGCTAAGTGGCACAGAGGATAGAGTGCCAAGTCAGAAAGACTTCTCTTCCTGAGTTCAAATCAGGCTTCAGACATTTATTAGCTGTATGACCCTGGGCAAGTCACTTAACCCTGTTCGTCTCAATATACTCATCTGCAAAATAAGCAGGAGAAGGAAATGGCAAACCACTCCGGTATCTTTGTCAAGAAAACCTCAAATGCGGGAAAGAAGAGTTGGACACAACTGAACAACTGGTCGTTAGTGGTTTTTAAGACTCTCTTTACATTAGTTCATAGGTCCCTAAAGTGGGTGATACTGCTCTGTTGAGGGGCACTAGAATGATGGGGGGCAGTAGTAGCCTTTTATTCAATTGTGGGGGCTTTGAATAAAAATAAGGCGGCAGTGGAAGCATAAGGAAAGGAGATAAGAAAATGTTGAAAAACCATTCCTAAGTGTTTCATCTGTGGTGTAACAGAGTTAAAGTCATAGTGATTACATTATTTTCCAAATAAACACACAAAATGTAAATTACCCTATCAGAGGTCAAGTTCACTGACAAAGCTTAAGCAAGTGTTGGCAGGTGAGCATGTTGAGCATCATTGGGAAGTCCAGTATGCATTGGCAGAAATATGTGTGTGTAATGACTTGTTTACAATGTGATACTATAAGGTTACATGATTCAATATTGCATCATCAAAATTTCAATGCTGGGAAAGAACCCCACAAATTCATAACAAATTATTAAATTTAAGGTGTGTCATTTTAAAAAATTTATATTTTTAAGAAATGATGCAAATTTTAAAAACTGTAAAAGGTTAAAGAAAGTAGATTTCCATGGTGGGGGGTGGGGGCTGCTGAGTAACTTTTTTTAAAAGGGGGCAGTAGGCCAAATAAGTTTGGGAATCTCTGCATTAGCCAGTCTGTGGACTTAAATGCATCAGGAGTCCTTCTGCCTTTCCATTTGCTTGGGATTCTACATAAGGGTCAGATAGTACCACATTATCCTCATAATATAGGATTTAGAGCTAAAAGAGATTTTTTGACCATTTTGTGTAACATCCTCATTTAAAAACTGAGGAAACTGAGGCCCATAGAGGCACAGAGGTTGTATATAGAGTAAGCAGGATGGATAGGATTCAAACCCAGGTTCTCTGATTCCACTGTACCCTACTGCCTATACCTTTTCTGTGTCTCCCAGCATTCTGACCACTAGATAGTCTTTGCTGGTTTTGCTCCCAGAAATACAGATATTCCCTTCAGGCAATTGAGTAGTGGCTACTAGATGGCTTACCACATTAGAACTTGTGAGGAGTTGGGAGGACTTTCTACAGTAAGCTCATCTGCTTCCCCCCACTGCATCAATGCATTTTGCTCACAAGGTTTCCTCACTGCCATGACAAGCAAGGCACTACTTAAATAACATCAAAGCACTCCATGACCTATTTGAATATACTAGAAGAATTCTCATTCTCTCTCTCTCTCTCTCTCTCTCTCTCTCTCTCTCTCTCTCTCTCTCTCTTTCTCTCTCTCTCTCTCTCAAACAGGAATATAGAATTAGGTAATCAAGTGAATGAAAAAGCATTTCTATGTGCCGAATAATGTGCTAAGTGATGGAAATAAACAGGAAAATCAAGACAACTCCTACTCTCGAGAAGTTCACACTTTAATTGGGGAAACAACACATAAAATAAAATTCAGTTGCAGGGAAGATGGAAAGGCCTAGAAGTTCTAAAGAAAAGGACTCCTTTGCAGAAGGGGGAAAGGCCTGAAAATCCCAGAGTAACCAGTTAAACCAGGTCATTCAGGCTGACCTGTCTGCATAGAATTGATTTAAAAATATATTAGTTGTTAGACTCATAGTGTTGACCAGATAAAGAACCACTGGGCAACTGTCTGCCAGGATCTTTCCCTAGTTTCCTTGAGATAGCTTTCAGGGGTAAAAATAAATAAACAAATATGTAAAAATAAAAAAAATAAATTGAAATTTTAAAAAATCTACTAAAAGTGATAATTTGCTATCCCTGACTACCCTTCATTTCAATCCAACAAATATTCATCAAGGTCTATTACATGCAGGGCACTGTGTTAAGCCTCTGACTCTAAACTGCTCAAAGCATTAACTAAAGCCCCCATTAAGACCCCTCTTGGGTAGTTAGGTAAAACACCAAAACCCTGACAGTCTGTAGAGGGTCCTTGCCAATCCAAACCCTGCAGATTTCTGGAAGCTTAGAAAGCTAATGAGGTCCTGAGTATTCTCCTAGAGAACAGGCTGGTGCTAATGATATTGCCGTAAGATTGTACCAGCTGAAGAAGGCATTCTTAACCTTTTTTGTGTCATGGCCCCTTCTGGCAGCCCAGTGAAGCTTATGAGCCATTCTCAAAATAATGTTTTTAAATTACTAAAGGAAATGCTCATTTATAATTGGAGTTTTATGAAAATAAAGAAGTAATTTTTCCTTATCTAAAGCCATGGACCCCATGAAGGCCCCATAGACCCTAGGTGAAGAACTCACCTAAAGGGCCAAATAGGATGAATGGTATGAAGCATAAGAATGAATGGTATGAAGCAAAACTAGGCCATCTGCAAGCCTGTGAACATCACAGTCAAGAAGTCATCTGAAGAAATCTTAGCCCATCCAAAGAGAGGGCTGCCACCTAAACCTGAGTTTATTCAGCTCCTTATTTCTATCTAAACTCTCAAATTTCTGTGCCCTTTCATCTCCTTCACACAACTAGAAAAACAGGGAACAGGGGTATTATCCCCACTTTACTATAAGAGACACTAAAGTAACTTTAAGGAGCCAAGAGTTTGGGGAAAGTGTTGCAAAACTTCACTATCAATTAATTACATGAGGCTCTGATCTTATGGTGCCTCCTGAGTACTGGTGAAGGTATGCTCTGGACAATCAATCAGGACCACAAAATTCGGTAGTATTGGTTTTAATGCTACTTCAATTTATATTGTTCTCTAAGAACTTGACAACCAAAGTCCTTATCTATTCACTCCCTGAAATCAGCTGTGGGGATTGTTCTTTAAGAAGAAGGTTATTAATTCTGTCAGTTAGGTCTTTTACAATCAGAGGAACCAGCATCATCAGCATGTGTCAATGGAATTACATGCTGACTACAATCAGAGACACTCTGTAACCAGACTGAAGCCTCTTCCCCTGAACAATTTCTATAGCATTCCTAAAGGGGTCCCTGGGCTCCGTCCCTTCAGCCTGATATCACAGGGATCTGACACTGGCAGAGAGTAATATCTACTCACAAAGGAAGGAAGATCTGCCACCTAAACATACTTGTTCTTTCTTTTCCCCTTCATTGTCATCCAAACTACCTGAACTACATTATTGCTGTTCAGTCCTTTCAGTTGTGTTTAACTCCTTGTGACTCCATTTGGGGTTTTCTCAGCAAAAATACTGGAGTGGTTTGCCATTTCCCTCTCTAGTTTATTTTACAGATGATGAAGCTGAGGTAAATAGAGTTAAGTGACTTGTCCAAGGTCACACAGTAAGTGTCTAAGGCTAGACTTGAATTCAGGAAGATAAGTCTTCCTGACTCCAGCCAGGCCCAGTGTTCAATCTATTATGCCACTTAGCTGCTCTGAGCCATGGTCCAATGTAAAAAGCCCCAGGCTTTGAAGTCAGAAGATCTGAGTTCAAAAGCCATCTGTAATATTTACAAGTCACTTAATCTCCAGTGGCTTCAGTTTACTTATCTGTAAATTGAAGGTGTTGCTCTAGATGTCCTCTAGAGTTCTTCCCAGATATAGACAGATCTGTGATCCTATTCTTGCAAATTTGTGGGAACATACCTAGTTGGGTGATTTCTAATTATGTTTCAATTACTGAAACAATTACTGAAACCTGATGTGTCAAAATGGGGTAAAAAAAAGTTAATCTTCAAACAAAGTAAATTTGTAACCAAGCAGGAGGAGAAAAAGAAATGCCATGAAAAATGAAGACTGTGGAGGCTGCTGAATCCCAGCCAAACCTGTCTGCAAAGCAAGAGTGGAAGAAAATCATTTATCATCATACAAGATCATTCCTGTACTCTTTAATAGGCAGGCCACACACTAGATCCTTTCCTCTGAGACTCGCCATGTGCCTGGAACATGTATGGAAAGACAGATCACGTCACACTGTCTGGATGCTGCCTTTGGCTGCTTTCCTCAGCCATAGAGCCATTAAGAAACCAAGAAGGATGTCTGTCAATTCAGGGGGCATTGCAGGTGGGTGGGTTGTGCTTCCGCCCCCTTCCACTCCCCTATGAAACGGAAACTTAGCAAATTAATTATATCCTTTGTGGTGAAGGTATGGCCAGGCTCCAGACTTCTCCACTTTAACCTACCACAGAGTTTGGAAGAATTCAGTCCACTCAACCACAGAAATGACACTGAAGTTAGAAAGGCAAATGGAAGGCAGGACTGCAAAAAGGGGACCATGACGATAAACTGGGAATCAGTAGCTCCCAACCCTGCCACAGGCTTTGCCCAAAGATCACCAAAGGCCTTCCAAGTGAGGAGCCCAATGAACCTGAACATGCCAGGTACTCCCAAGGGGAGTTTTGGCAGAATTCACACGTCCACCCTGAACTCCACATTAGTTGTGTCTGCTTTCCTACAGCCTGCTCTCCCACGACTTGAGATGAAAACTGAAAGGGATGAGTTACAAACACAAATCCTAGTGTTTGTTAAGGGGATTTAAGCATTAGGTTCTATGAAACTTTATCCCATCCTTTATTCCCCATCCTTCTGTTGGGTTTCCAGAGCAGAGAAATCCCCTTTTCTAAGTTCTCTTTGACTTACTCTTGGATGCTGGCACTTATAAATCCTGTTAATCACTTTTGCCAGTAGCTCAGACTCTGGTCTTGGGTGCAAGCTGGATTCTCTCCACTATTTTTAGTCGATTTCTAAAGAGGATTTATTGCATGGCTTCCTCAGCCATGGTACAATGTTTCCACCAGAGTTCTCCATGCCTACTACCAAGGCACCCTAAATTTAGGCCTCATTTAAGTGGGTGAGGATTTAATGAAATACTACAAGATCTAAGTCATTTCTATCTTTCAGATTTTTAAAAATAAAAAAGGTATTAAGTAACAAATAGTATTTTGTGGGTGCCCTGTCCCAAGGGCCACATTCTTTTGGAACATCATAAATAGGTTAGTGTGGGACTCTTCAGATACAGATTAGAAAGTCTAGCAGTTTGCATTTAAGCTTTAGTATTAAGAATCAGAGAGCTTGCTTAGAGGGCAGCTGATGCCAAGAGAATATTAATAAAGGAATAAAAAAACCTGAATGTTGGCTCTCCCTCCCCCAAAAAAGAGGTTGTCTGAGACTCACTTATTCAATATGGAAAATGGAAGGACTTAGAAGAAACTACTGACCATACATGGGATTCTGCAGGTGGAATGTCAACATCAGTGAGTAGTATCATAGTATAAAGAACACTGAACTGGCAGCTGGGAAGCTGGAGTCCTAGTCCTAGCTCCACCACTAACTAACTGTGTGACCCTGAGTGTGTCATATCTTCTGATCATTTATAAATTGGGAAATTGTATTTATTGGTATACTGCTTTAAAAAAAAACACCTATCTCCCAGGGCTGTGAGGCTCAAATGAGATAATAATTGTAAGGTGGTTAGTGGAGTGCCTGGCACATAGTAAGTGCTACGTAAATGATGGCGATTACTATTATTTTTATTATGATTATTAGCTATGTGACTAGGCAAATCACTTAACCTCTTTTTGTGTCAGTTTGTGCATCTGTAAAACGGGGATGATAATAGCACCTACCCCCCCCCACAAGGTTGTTGTGAGGATCAAATGAAATAATAGTTGTAAAGTAGTTAGCATAGTGCCTTGCATATAGTCAGTACTATATGTTAGTTATCGTTGTTAATATTATAACACTAGCAGTCTACATAGTTTTTGAATGCTAGCTTATTATGCTAGTCATAAGGTGTTTTTTAAACCTGTATACCAATAAAAACAATTCTCCAATTTATAAATGATCAAAGGATATGGAGAGACAAACTTACCCAGGAAGAAATCGGAGCTATATGAAAAAATGCCTCAAATCACTAATAATTAGAAAAATGTAAAGTAGGGTACCTAGGTGGCGCAGTGGATAGAGGACCAGGCCTAGGGTCAGGAAACTCATCTTTGTGAGTTCAAATCTGGCATTTACTAGTTGTGTGATCCTGGGTAAGTCACTTAATGCTGTCTGCCTCAGTTTCCTCATCTGGAGAAGGAAATGGCAAACCATTCCAGGGTCTCTGACAAGAAAACCCCAAATGGGGTCACAAAGAGTCGGACCTGACACAAAAACAATTAAACAACAAATCCAAAAATATGAGCTGGAGGAAGGAAACCGCAAACTACCCCAGTATCTCTGCCAGGAAAACCCCAAATGGGGTCACAAAGAGTCAGACACAACTGAAAAGTGACTCAACAACAACAACAAATTAAAGTAATTCATACCCATCAAGTTGACTTAGTTGACAAATAAAAGAAAATAATAAATATTGAAGGCTGGGTGGGAAATCAGGCACATTGTTAAGGGAGCTAATAATGTTCATAACCTATGATCCAATGATAGCATGACTAGGCTCATGTCCCAAAAGAGATTAAAGAAAGAGAAATATTAAAGAACCCATATGTACAAAAATATTTATAGCAGTTCCTTTAGTAGTGGCAAAAGTTGGAAACTAAGGGGGCATTCATTAATTGGGGAAGGGCTGAATAAATTATGGTATATTAATGTAATGAATTACTATTGTACTATAAGAAATGACAAAAAGGACAGTCTCAGATAAAACTGCTAAAATTTTTGTGAACTGATGCAGAATGAAATGAACAAAAAAGGAAAACAATTTCTATAATACAACACTATAAAAACAAACAATTTTGCAAGACTTAAGAATTCTGGTCAATGCAATGACTAACCATCATCTCAGAGGATTTATGAAGAAAATGCTACTTACTTCCTTACAGAGAGGGAATGAACTTAATATACAGAATGAGGCATACATTTTTGGAGATGGCCAACAAGGGAACTGTTTTCTTGACTATGAATATTTGTTACAAGATTGTTTCCTTTTTTAATTCTTTATTTTTTTCAGTATTAGGGGGAGGCAGTAAGAATCGAAAAGAAATCTTTGTTAAGTGGAAAACAATGTAATTTTTAAAACCACTCTATTAATTTTCCAGTGGATAAATGATTAAAAGAGATGAATAGCTCTCAAAAAAAACTGCATGCTATTAACAACTATATTAAAAAAACTCCTCTCACTCACTAATCATACAAAAAGAATTTATATAAATCAAAACAACTCTGAGGTTTCACCTCACAACCAACAAGATGGCAAAGATGAGAAAAAATAAGAAGAAGAATATTAGAAGAGCTGTGGAAAAACAAGAATAATAAGACATTTTTAGTAGAACTGTGAAGTGGTCCTACCATTCTGGAAAGGAATTTGGAATTACTGTTAGGAATATATTCTAAGGGGGTTATGGACAGAAAGACAGGTCCCATATACACAAAACATTTATAGCAGCAGTTCTTTTGGTAGTAAATAAAGGGATATAGATGCCCAATGATTAGCGAATAGCTAAAAAAAAAATTGTGCCTATGAATATAATGAATATTACTATGCATACAGAAAGATATGAAAAATCCAAAGAAGTACTGGGAGACTTATGTGAACTGATGCAAAGTAAAGTAAGCAGAAACAAGAAAATAATGACAAAAATATAAGTAGAAAGAGCAAAAAGAGGAAACTCTACCCTGATCTCCTAGCTTCTCCCAGGAGAACAGATGAGAAAATATGCCTTTCTTTCTTTTCTGTAGAGAACAATGGGTATGTCATATTATATTTACTGTCAGAATTGGGTAATGTCTTAGTTGGTTTTGCTGAACTGCTTTTTTCTCCTCTTTTTCCTCTATTACAAAGAATGACTTACTAGATAAGGGAGGAGGGAAAGTTATATATTCAGAAATAATGGTAACATTAAAACAAAAGATATCAACAAAATTATTTTTTTAAAAAAACCTATTACATTAAAAAAATCCATCTATATACCAATTATTTTTTCTTACAGCAGAACTTGAAAAATTATTCCTTTTCCCAGAGGTTAGTGAGGCCAATCCCATTTATAAAAACAAAATAAATGAAAAGCCACAGTACTCCTAAGTTTTTATAAGCTTAATTTAATAATCACAAAGAAGTTATTATTATACCATTAAAGAAACAACTGTCAACTGTGTTTATAGTTTTTAAGAAACTAAGATAAAATGAAATGTGATCTGCGCTTCCACAATACTCAGTAGATTAGGTAAGTGTCTTGCAAATCCTACTATTATTTAAGCAGAAAGCTCAGCTTTACCTGAGTTATCATGCTTAAATAACACCTCAACAGGCTTGGGTTCCCAAATCTACTTTGGGGAAAAATGCCTTTCTAAATGACTTCACTACATTTTCCACATAAAATAAAAAAGAAGACTCCTATTTAGAAGCAGTAGGCTCTGGGAGAAGGTTTAGAGCATCTCATGGGCCTGGTGAAGAGTGAGCTAGTGCCCAGCCCATGGAGAGACAAAGAAGTCTAAAATGTAAAGAGAGAGAGAGAGAGAGAGAGAGAGAGAGAGAGAGAGAGAGAGAGAGAGAGAGAGAGAGAGAGAGAGAGAGAGAGAGAAGAAAATATGCACAGTTTAAGTTGAAAGAGTTGGGCTGGTTTCCTCCAGATCCATTTATAAAACCAGTCACTGTATTTCATATTCACAGTCATCACTGAAACTTCTACCCTTAATTGCTCTTATGGCATTATGTTTTATTTTAGGAAGGTTCAGGTTTTATTACCAAAGACTAATGGGCATAGACTCCCTAAAGAACTTGTTTTAAAACATGGACCAGTCAACCATAAAAGGGGATATTAAAATAGTGATAGAGGCTAAAGAAGAATTAAAAACTATTGCTACATATTTTAAAATTGAATACTCTTTCACATTTAGAGATATAATAAAATGTGTCATAAACTTTCTGCTTTCATTCCTAAGTATTGTTGTAAGACCCAACAGCAACCCAGATATACTTCTTCCTTCGTTTAGCAGTATCCATTAAAATTAATCACTGTTTTTAAGCCATATTAGAGGGATTTTTTATTATACATTATTATACTTTCACAAAACTCTCTGGAGATAAGAAAATAAAAGGGCATTAACTGAAAAAAACCCAGTAACAAACCTATTATAAGGTTCAGATAATCAGTAAATGCATATATTCATTGTATGAGAATTTATAAATGAAATGGGGTCAGGGCCCTGCTGTGGACAAGTACAGATTTTGATAAGAAACCATTCAGAAAAACAGGATATTATAAAAGGCATCAGGGTTATATTCCTATTTCTCAGATTTGAATAAGTTTGTGACCCTTTCTTCTCTGGCCTTAGGACACTTGGAACTATTAAAGGTGTTTTGAGTGGTAAGTCACAATAAAGATACATATAAACATAATAATAATAATAATAAAAATAATAAACACATATAAACCCTGAAACATGTTATGATAATAGTAAGAGGAAACTCATCATCTCAAGAATTCCAAGACCTTTGCAAAAATTACTCTCTATCAGCAGCAGCTAGGTGACAGCTAGATGGTGCAGTAAATAGACCACCAGGCCTAGAGTCAGGAAGACTCATTTTTGTGAGTTCAAATCTGGCCTCAGACACTTACTAGCTGTGTGACCCTGGGCAAGTCATTTAACCCTGTTTGCCTCAGTTCCTCATCTGTAAAATGAGCTGGAGAAGGAAACGGCAAAGAGCTTCAGCATCTTTGCCAAGAAAACCCTAAATGGGGTCACAAAGTGTTGGACACGATGAACAACAAAAACATCCTCAGCTGGTGGTTTTGGGAGCATATGCCTCTAGCTCCGTTCTACACACAGCAAATGATACATACCAAGACAGAGGTGGGGTTACCGATAATAAGATGACATTTATACAGTACTTACATAGTGTGAAGTATTTACAAATATCTCATTTAACTCTATGAAGTTACTACACCACTATAGCTATTATCTCCATTTTACAGATGAAGAAACTGAGGCTCAGGTTAAGGGATTTGTCCATGGCTGCGAGCTTGGTTTTCCTGACCCTGGATCTGGCACACCATCCACAACATCATAATGTTTTGCCTAAAGAGAATTCAGTCCCTTTGACTCTGTCTTTGAGTATTTACCCCATTTTACAATGTCTCAGTTACTGCCTAGTTTCAACTCCAACATGGACCATCAGTTATGAGTTGGACCACAATAGTCTCAGAGGTTCCTTCCAATTCTAAGTTTCTGGGATTACCTTCTGATTCCCTGTGATCAAATGGGCTATGGTCTACCACTTCATTTGCTGACCTGAAATAGAGAGGAGGAGAGGAGACCCACTTTGGTGAGAGCTGAAGTCTCTCATACTCGTCATACATAAAACATGGAAAGGATTTGTAGTCTTTCTTAGAAAACAGGGCATCACATTTAGAAAGTGATCGAAGGCGACTTGTCACAACAGGCACATAATCTATCCAAATGGAACAGGCACTAAATGTGTAGAGAAAAAGGAGCTGGCTTTTATAAACATGATGCTTGAAAAGACACAAAACAGAGACCTCAGCAGGAATCCAGGTTGGTGCCAGATAAAGCAGCAAATTTGGGAGTAGGGAGGCCAAGAGGCCCATGTGCCACTTCATTTCTAATTCTGTAGCACCTTCCGTTCCTCCAAACTGTTTTAAATAAAAGCATCTTGAACTGGTTTAGATTAGTCCCCACCAGGCACATTTGTAAAGATAAAAAGAACAAGGTTGTTTTCCTTCCTCCAAAAGGGGGTTGGGAACAGGGAGTAGTGAGCAGGAATGTTCGGGCTGGTCCTAGGGAAGAGACAGAACAAGAAGTGTCAGGCATTTTTTTAGGCTCATATTTAAAAAATTTCATGCCAAGTTATTTGCTAAACTTCCAACTCTCTAAAGTTTTCCTTCTAATTCTCTGTGTGTGAGCGAGTGAGTGAGAGAGAGAGAGTGTGTGTGTGTGTGTGTGTGTGTGTGTGTGTGTGTGTGAGAGAGAGAGAGAGAGAGAGAGAGATCGAAAATGAATTGTGTTTTTGCAGCTTCTGGCAGCAACTGGTTTATGTAAACATTCAGTAGCCCAGCTGAACTCTATTTTAGAACAAAACAATTTCAGTTTCTAAGTGTTTGAATTACTTTAGGTAAATCTGAGGATTTACCTATTGAAGCTGGAGCAGCTCCCTTTCAACTCTGAATGAAGGAAGAATTATGAGACTGGACTTATTCAATGAGAGCTATCTGTCCTGGCACTTAATCAAAGGGATTAGGATTTGGAAAGAAAAGCCTACAGGTGATCCTCCAGGAAGCATACCAAGTAGTTATCAAAAACATACAAGTTCAAAGCAGCTCAATTTTCATATGTTAAATGTACTTGGATGCAGCCCCAGGCTTGTTTCTAGGTAAAAAATTGTGTTAAAGCTGTTTGTACTTGCATACTTAGCAGACAAGAGAACGAAAAAGCCTGTGGAGAAGCAGTACCAGGTCCACCTAACCTTGATGTAACACAATAAATCAATCTTGTTCTGTAGGTGAAACATGATCTGATACCATGTCCAGACTTTCCAGGCTCGTCCCTGATTGCAGCCGTCATGGCAAATACTCATTTACCTCATCAATGTAAAAAAGCTGTCACAACATAAATGCTCAGATGTCACACATACTGCACCAGGGGCTTAACAATTAGCAGTGTGTGCTAGTGCTCGTCTTGGGTGTTGTTTTCTTAAACACCATGATCTGGATTTAACAGTGTATTACCTACTTAGTGACTAAACGTGTGAAGCTTTTTTTTTAAAGCCATACAGACACACAGAAAACTAGGTTAAGAGGGGAAACTTTGGATGGGGGGGGGGTAGGAGGTGGTTCCTTCTATGGAGACAAAAAATTAAATAGTACAATTTACATTAACTTGGAAAAATTAGTCGAGGAGCATACAAAGAAATACAATTTTCCCCCAAGGGGCGGAAGGCCATCATTTCAACAGTCTATGTCCAGTGTACAATGAGAAAGCAAGAGAAAATAAATGTTTAAATTTGGAGGTAGTGTGGAGGTAGTAATGGAAGGTGAACTAGAGTTAAGTACAAGGAATCTAGTCTAAATCCCTGCTTTGTTGCGTATCTGCAGCCAAGGGCAAGTTATTTAACTTCTCTATGCCTCAATTTCTCCATCTGTAAAAAGACAGTTTTGCGTTAGATGGCCTCTAAAGTCCCTTCGAGGTCTAAATTTATTATTTTGTGAAATTTTACCTCTAAATTTTCTTTCCCTGCATACCAAGGTCAAAAGCAGGTTTAGTTGCGATACCATTGGGTTTGTAAGAGTCAGTACTCTTTGTGTTTGTACTTTACCAGTGGTAGTGTGTCATACATGTATGGGGAACACTCCAAGAGGCAAGAACACTGGATGTGGAATTGGAAGACCTAGGTTTGATGCTATCCTGCCATGAGAACTGTGCTACTTATCTGTATGACCTTGGTGGATCAATTACTTCCCATGTTCCTCCTCTGTAGAATGATTCAGGTTCGGATTACATGATCTCTAATTTAAGCTCTAAAACTATAATCCTATTAACTTGTACCAGTTACTGGCTGGGTACTTTGGGCAAACCATTTAGCCTTTCCAGGTCTCAGTTACTTTCATCGGTAAAACAAGAGCAACAGTACCCTTTGCTGCTCAGTCGTTCAGTGGTGACCCTGTGGACCATAGTGTCCAAGGGCTTTTCTTGGCAAAGATACTGGAGTGGTTTGCCATTTCCTTCTCCAGTCTATTAAGGCAAACAGAAGTTACTTGACTTGCCCAGGGCCACACAAGTACTAAGTATCTGAGGCCAGATTTCAATTCAGGTCTTCCTGACTTCCTGAGCACTCAATTCACTGAGCCATCTAAGCTGCCCGCCTTAACTCCTCAAGGCAAGCATTGGATCAGATTCCAGCTCTAAGATCTTGAATATCCATCATCCATATAACTCAACAACATTGCGATGGATGAAAGGCAAGATATTAATTACCCCATTATCTAAAACATTAATATTTCAAGAGTAAAGGAAAAATTTGGACTGGACCAGAGCAAAAGAAGGCACAAGAAGCTATGCTCACTCTTTTACAGCCATAAATGGCAAACCCCAAGAAAACAATGGGCAGGAAAGACTTCACTACTGCTCTTGGCATAGCACAGCTTGAGGCATCAGTGTTATGAGAATGCCATAAAGCGGGTCCCTCCTTTTTGTTGTTTCTTATTGTCTTGGCAATGAATAATCAGTTTGAGAGTACATTAAGTTTTTTTTTTTTAAGAGGTCAGCCAATAGCAGAAAAAATGAAAGTTGAGCAATATTTACAAGAAAGAATTATGTGAAAATATTTTTAAGCAGGTCATAAAAAGCTACCGAAAAAAGTAACCTAAGAGGCTGAGAATCAAATTTAAATACACAGGCAGTAAATGGGCAGCTCTGAAAACATTACCTAGTTCCAGCCAATTTGAATCTTGTGTCTAGTGAGCAAATCAGATGAGTGACTGTCTGAAATGGCATTCTACAGACTTTGCTAAGAGGCAACAATTCTTAAAAATTAAAGCACTCATTTCTGAGTTCAACTCACTGTACACACAAAAAATTGGAGTGGGGTAAGGATAAATGTGGAACCTTCGGTTCAAAGAATCTTCAGAACTATACACTAATAGTTATGCCCTCTACAGAAAAAGTACTTCATGTTTTTTCTAGTACTTACACACACACACACACACACACACACACACACACACACACACACACACTCTCTTCCTCAACTCTTCTCACACCAATCCTTTGAGATAGTCAGAGCAGAGACTACTTCTTCCCCCTCCTCTGAAAAAAAAATCAATCAACAAGCATTTATTAGTTACCTGATGTACATATCAAACAAAAATCAAAATCAGCAGCTAAGGTACAGATAGAGCATAGAGAATGTCAGTGGCTTATTCAGAGTCACCCAGCTGTTTAACTCGGTGGACACATCAATGTTCTTTCTACTTCATTTTTACCTGTTTGAGCCAGTGTTTGCAATATGAAGATGGATGCATCTGTTAGGGCCAATGAAAGAGAAAGAAACTCATTGCCATTTAAACACTAAATATGGTGACATTAAAAGGTTCTTATACTAGTTGGCTTTTTTTTTTTGCTTTTTTATTCCTTTCCAAAAAATAGAAGTGATACATTGTCATTACCACAGAAATAATGGTGCACAGCTTTATGCATTGGCATTTCTGTTCTAACACAAAATGAGAGAAAGAGGTAGAAGGGGAAGTAGGAGTGGGGTAGGGGAGAGGAGCACTCCCATGATTGGTACAATTTTGTTTTTGCGTCTTCTTGCCAAAAAGAAAATATGGCTTTAATAGAAGTTTACATCTGCGTGGTATTACATGCATGTAAAACAGATGTAACCTAATTACATTTTCATTTAAATTGCTAAATAGCTACTTAAGTAAAAAGCTAAAATAACATACAAACAACAGTTACTATAATAACAAGTGTACTTAGAATTAAATGAAAAGGATCAAAGCTACAGCATACAAAATTTGAGCTGGTCTTTGAAAAAGACAGTGACATAATAACGTAGCATTGATTTACTCAGTAATTTAATGTCTCTGCAGCTCAGCCAGAAGACACATCTTGGTACAGCACAGACACATGGGGGAAAATGCAATGAGTTTATATAAAGACTCTAGGTTTCATGAAGATTAGACACACTCTAGTAGAGATTATATAGCAAAACCCCAAATTGGAAATGAGAATTCCAGTGCAATACAATCAGCTTGATTATAGTTTTAGGCAGACCTGTCTAGGCTGAACTCAGGAGTCAGGTCCCAACTCTGAGATCAGAGCATACTTTCGTATTTTTAGCAGAAGGCAACATTCTATGGGAATGATTACATATTCATGATTAGTCTCCCGTGTGCCACACAACGGCTTCTGAGAAGAATCTGGGCCATTTGGGTTGATGTTCTACTTGGTTCATGGTAAAAAGAACATATAACATTCATGGAAGAGCAGGGAAGACACTGTGTTGCCTTTCTGCTCTAAAATGGCTGCACATGAAGACTTAAATCCCAAACATTATTCTATGGAAAATTAGAGGAAGACCATCTTGTCTCAACCCAAATCATGATATTTACTAAGGTTCACTACTGCTTTTTTCTTACTGGTTTTTATTCTCTCTTCTTACAAAAAATCTAATCCTGCTGACTGAAGTGGAGATTAAAAAAAAAAAACCCGAGAAAAAGAGATGTTGAGGCAGCATTGTGTAGTTCACTGAGGGTGGACAGGAAGCCTCTCAAAAGGACTCACTATGTGATCACACCTCTCAATGGTATACAATTGTAAATTAACAAGGAGTTGCAGATCTGCATTTGTAGAGGGAGTTTCTATACTGGGAATTGCCTATGACAATAACATCACAAATTTGGCCTAAAAACAAATTAGAGTATATAATAAATGAAAAATGATTAAAACCTAAACTCCTTTGGCATAAAATTTACATTATGTTTATTTAAGAATTATTGTTACTACTGAAAGCAGGAATATTTTTAAATGGAGGTAAGTAAGGGAGCTTTCTTTTCCCCCTAAACCAGATGGATTAGTTCTATATTTTGCTCAGATGTACATAAGAGCCAGATTTTTGTCTGGTCATCAGTCTAAGGTTTTCAAGAAGAATTAAAAATCCTCAGCTAAAAAATATCTCTGGCATATTTCATGCTAGTAACTTTGCTAAATCAGAGATGCAGACAAATTGTCGGAAGATGGCAACCCAATGTCTCTGGCACAAACAACTGCCTGCTCTCATTAGTGTGTAAGTCAGCACAAGACTCTCTTTTGAGGGTAGAAGAAAGATTATAAAGGCCAAACAACCTCCCTAGTGCACTAGAGGATTCTGGGCATCTGCATGAAATGAATACATGACAAGCCCCACCCACATGATCACATTTCTATAATGCTACAACATGAGCATCTGAACAAGAGTAAGGTTTGCCAGTAGGTAAAACATCCTTTCAGCTCACTGCTGTTTCATAAACACATTATGGTCTAATCTTTGGAGACGACTAAAAAGTACTTGTGTGCTTAAAATGTGGTATTGTTGTTCCTGGTTTGTATTCCCCATTTTCATAACTGAATGCTCTGCCAAAGGAAATGCTGGAATTCCCCTGCCCCAAACTTCTTCTAAACTGGAAATGAGGATTCTTGGTGAAGTGGAAGGAAGGTGTACTCTGAAACTCTTCTTCCCTGCCATCATTCTCCCATCCTCAGCCTCTTCTCATTCAATTGGCTGCTGTTCCTCTTGGAACAATGGCTCACAAAGTTTCGAAATGTGGTGAGAACAAGTTTGTAAAAAACACGCAAAGACTTGTCATGATTTTGTAACCAATTATTTCATTTGTATTTTATAAATTGGTCATAAATGTCATTGACTAATTGCCCAGAAAAACATTGGAGAGAACAGGCAACCCTGTACCATTCTTGCCAGAGGCCAGGAATTAATGGCAGATTTTAAACTAAACTTCACCCTATTTGGAAGGATGTCAATGGCAGTTTAGGGCGCATTATAATTTCTCCAATCATCACCATTCTTCCCTGACCTGAAAAAACAAACATATTCCTGTCACTACGAACTCTTTCTGGGAAACACAGATGCTGAGAAAGGTGACAGCTAGTCAGCCAAAAAAGAAACCAAAGAAAAAACAAAACCCATAAAACTGATCACATTACAATGTCACTGACCTACCAAAGGTGAGTGTCTTGTCTTAGCTAATCATTACTACACCAGTCAATTGGTCAAAATTATACATTAAAGTACTGATTTATCTGTCACACACTGTTGATTCTTACCAGATCTGTGGAAAGAAATGTGAAAAAGGGATGACATTAAGGGTATAATTTAAAGGGATAATACTTTAGGGGTGGGAAAGCAGTGTGTGTGTGTGTGTGTGAGTGTGTGATTCAACTGGTAAAAGGGTCAGAACCATCACAAAAATCAAACTAAAATTCTTCCCTATAAATATATTCTAGGTTCTCAATCTCATCAGTTTACCAGACAAAGAAAACAGAGTCACTAGTAGAAGACCATGATAAAATAATGACTGGAACACTCATGTTCCTTCTGTTTTTGAGTATCCTGCTATCCTATCCAATATGGTTTTAAAGGTAGAGAAGAGCAAAGTTAAGAAATCCATTCTACTCAAGAAGCATTAATTAGCCACTTCCTGTATGCCAGGGTCTGTGCTAAGTGCCAGTAATACAAAGACAAAAATGAAACGGACCCTGCCCTCAAGGTGCTTCCATTGGTGGTGGTGGAAAGATACATACAACACGTAAAGTTAAGTAAATGCAAAGTATATATGAAGCAAATAAAGTGACCTCAGGGGAGGAAACCAACAACTGGGGAAGTCAGGAAAAGACTCATATAGGAGGTGATGACTAGGCTGATTCTTGAACAGAACCAGGGATTCTGAGAGGATGAGGTGAGAAAGGAGGGCAAATAACATATATGTGGCACTTTAAGGCTTACAAAGCACTTTCGTGACAACTCTGTGAGGTAGGTAAGTGCAAGACAGCTAGGTAATTCAGTGAACAGAGCCCTGGTCCTGGAGTCAGGAAGACTTCAGTTCAAATCTAGCCTCAGACACCAAATAGCCACAAGACCCTGGGCAAGTTAGTTAACCTCTGTCTCAGTTTCTTCAACTATAAAATGGGGATAAAAGCGCTGACCACACAAGGTTATTATAAGGATCGAAGAAGATAATATTTGTAAAGCACTTAGCACAATGCCTGGCACATAGTAGGGGCTCTGTAAATCTTGTTCTCTCCTCGTTATTTGTTTTACTGGTAAGGGAACTGAGGTTCAGAGAATCAGAGTATCTCTCTCTCTCTCTCTCTCTCTCTCTCTCTCTCTCTCTCTCTCTCTCTCCCTCCCTCCCTCCCTCCCTCCCTTTCCTCCCTCCTGCCACACACACACATACGTACTCACATGCACACATATATACATACACACACATATTTAAATGAGAAAAATAGAAAGAAGCAGTTGTTGTTTGCTCAGCTCTTTTGGGCGGGTGGTGGGGCAGGAGGGGGGTGGGGAGAACACATTTTTTTTTTTTTAAAGCTGGAAAATATGCGAACACTCAGAAGATAGTTAAAGACTCAGCACATGATTGTCTTCCACCTTTTGAGACAGACAAGGAAGAGTATTAGAACCCCAGGATACTGCCTAATCATCGGGGCACTTGCCAGACTCTGCTCCATTAGGACTCACAAAGAGCTTTGCTTCAGATCAATGTATGCCGCACATCCCTTATGCCTGCCCAAAGACAGTTAAAGCACCAATTCAGACTACCTGACCACTAGGTCAACTTTTACTCTACAAATTAATCAGTACCCCAGGGGTATGCTGGATATTTTTAAGTTGAAACTATGGAAATCAGCGAGACTTGCCACTGAAGGGGGAAAAAACCCACTGTTCTTATTTGTCATTAGAAATTAGCTCTATTAAAAGTTGTGCTGGAAAGAAAATGAACTTTTGGTTGTTTCTGGTAGTTATGATAGAGAAAATCATTATCTCCCATACCACCTCTAGTATAATGAGGCTCACAAAATCACTGATAGAAGTCTCATGATCTTTGGAAGCAAAAATGAATGTACATATTTTTGCACTAGCAAACAGTAATTACTTTACTGTACGAAGCTTGGCGTTAGCAGTAATGTGCAAAGTATCTTTAAACTTGAAGCCACCTAAAAGACGAACTGATCTCTGACCCTGTTTTGAAGCATCACCCCTCGCCTGGGTAGTGTTTGCATGTTGAAATATTTATTTCCTTCATGAAAAAATCTATCTGAATATCTAGTCCCTCAGCAGCGAAGAGTCTTATTTCCATGTTAGCAGAAGCCTTCAAGTAATTTAGGGCTGTGATCTAAACACTACCAGCTTTATGCACGTAAAACTTTACCAACTTCGAGCTGCAATTTTTCTTATTTGCTCCTTATTTCCAAAACATAGCAGAGACATGGGTGAAAGGTGACTATAATTCAGCTGTTGTGGGGCCCAGAAAACTTTGTGTTTCCTTGGCATTGTTACCAGGAAGCAACATTTCTAAGCACTTTGTCACTTGAAAAGGCGAATTCATGTTGGTGAAAATGAACAAGCTCTCCCAAGCAAGTGATAAACTTGCAGCTATGAGGGTCTGGTGTGGCAAAGAGAATAATCCACTAAAACTCTCTCAACCCTAGAAAGAAATCACTTGGATAAAATTTCTTTGAATCCAACACAATCTCCTATCCTACTTTTTCTATATTTGAACTGCTCTCTACCTTCTGTATCAATAATCCAGCTAGCAGCTGCTGTGAGGGTATAAAGCCAACAACAACCAGCTCACAGAATGCTGCAAGCCCAGGTCCTTTTCATTTGCTTTACTAAGGAAAACAATGTTAAGGGGTTAACAATCTTACTTTAATCCAGCATACAAATCATTTACTTAGTTCAGGGGAAAAAACCAGCACCCTGAATTACAGACCAAATACAATTCATAGTTATCAACATCTGGGTCTTCAGCTGGGGAGCTCATTACAATGGCTGGCCCAGAGTCACATGCCACTCCTGCTGTGCCTCAGAGCTCCAAGAGAGAGAATGCTAACCTCTGCTCTTATATATCCTGTTCAGGGCCCAGAGGGCCCAGACCTCTCACTCAGGCTGGATGTGGAAAAGTTCCCCACCCCCAATATCATATCAGATACAGATCAATGACTCCCAATTGTCTCAGTGCTGAGAAATACAAAAACATCCCACTTTATCTGCCCAGTTCAAACAAAGGCCAGAATCATTAAAAGTAAACAGCAAAAAGTCCCACCTTAACTACTATTATACCCTCCTCTTCTAGATCACCACCCTGGTTCTAATTTCACTCCCCTCTCTCAACAATTTTAACCCTAGGGCCAACCATTTGTACTCTCTCTCTCTCTCTCTCTCTCTCTGTGTCTGTCTGTCTGTCTGTCTCTCTCTCATACCTTTTTGCCCTATTAATTCCAAACCCTATATAAACCTACCCTATCTCTCAAGCAGTGGAGGGTTGTTAGCAGAAACCATAAAATGATGCTGAGTAGGCTCATTAGAAATTCACCCTTTCAAACCACAACTGGGTCCTCACTATTGAACGGCAATATTTTTATTCGTTTTTCATTAATTTTTAGTCATATTTCCTGTAATACCTGATTCAAGTCTCTGCTCCTTAAGCTCTTAGCTCAATCAATAAGCCTTTATTATGAATTATTCTAGGCAGAGCTTGTCCTCAGAGAACTTACATTCTATCAAAAGAAAATATATACATATATGTATGTATGCATGCACATACACATGCACATATATGTATGTACAGACAGACATGTACATACATATCTGTACCTATATACACATATGTATACACAATATAGAAATAAGGTAATTTTTCCTTGGGTGGGGGGCGGGGGGGACATGACACAATAGCTTCTGGAGGGTGGTTCAGCAAAGGCTACCACATACTTCTCAATAGATGACTTCTATTCCTATTTATTGAGAAGACCCACCATGCAGCATGGGTGCATTTGTCTCCTTCCAAATACCTTAAAGCTTCTCAGTGCTTCTCACTGTTTTCTTCTCTCTGATTTCAGAGAATAGGGTAGTTCTCCTTACCAGTGAATGCTAACATCTCTACCCAGGCCCTTTATCTTGCCCCACCACATTATCTTCTTGGCACTCATATTACCCACACCTCTCTTGTTCATTTTCAACTTCTCTCTCTCCCCTGGTTCCTTCTCCTCAACCTATGTTATCCTCAAGCCTCTCTTATCTTAAAGCATACAAAGAACCCTTCCCTTAATCCTGTTAGACCCTCCAACTACTACATTCTCTCCTCTCCTTTACTGCTGAACTTCTAGAAATGAGTACATGCTCTATCTCCATCCACCTCCTCACTTCTTACACCCAGATTTCTACAAGGAGGTGTCCTTTCCCATGCTCTACTGAAGATGCTCTCTCCAAGTTCCCCAGTGTCTTCCTAACTGCCAAATGCAATGTCTTATTTGAAATTTCTGTAGCTTTTGACATATTCCACCCCATTTCTGATGCTTGTTACTTGTTAATTCTGTGATAAGTCTCTCTCCAGGCTTTCCTCCTACCTTCTAACCACCCCAGTCTTTTCTCTAGTACTGTCCTTTCCCACATTTCTTAAAATGCAGGGATCTTCCATGTTTCTGTCCTTGATCTCCTTTTCAACACTCTCTCCTTTTTCAATCTCAATTCCTTCCACGGTTTCAATTATTTCCTCCCCCCATAAAGATGAATCTCAAATCATTATCTCTAGGACCAATTTCTCCCTTAGGTTCTATCAGATGAATACTAAATCTTTATTTCTAGCCCCAGTTTATCCCCTGAATTCCAGTCTCACATTTATTGCACTTTGACCTAACTGACCTAAAATTTTACACGTTTGGTAACACTTCCTTCTTGACTAGGGTAAAAACGTAAACAAAAAAAAATCAGAACAGTTGCTAGACAGGCAGGAAAGTTATCTTTTCCATGTTTTAATTCAAATAGGGTCATACAGAAAGTCGAAATAAGGTTTTCTTCTTCCAGTGACATGAATAGTCATGGGCCTAGTTCATTAGTTAGAGAGACAGAACTTAAGTAGTAATAAACTCCCTCCTACAGTTGGATGTATGAGAAGTGGTGTTTGTGAAAACTTTTTTTTTTTTTAAATTACATTAGCTGCGGACAAGTTTGCAAATTTACAGGCTTTGTGGAATTTCAAGATTAAAACTACAATATGTAGTTATAGACTACAAGTCAGGTACATTGAATTACACAGTTAACAGTTAAGAAATACTAGGCACATGCATAGATAAACTTTTTTGTTGTTCTGTATTTTTGCTCCAGAAGGAAACTTTCTTTCAAAGTTTAATTGGAAGTGTTACATAGTTGCATCTTGATAATAAAAAGTCAGTTTGCTAAATTCTCCTAGGGCTGACTATAATATACAGAATAGATATTTTTAGATTTTTCAAAACATTGCATTTGAAGGGGTAGATAACAAATGAATAATGAATAAGAGGAACACTGCCTCTTATGGCCTCTTGCAGGCACAAGATCCAAAGGGCCTAGACAGAACATGACTGTCAATGTTCTGTCAATGTCAATAAGTTATTATCGACACAGACAAGGTTTCATTAGTTTCCATGGCCAAAGATTTTATCACAAAGTAGTCAGCCTCCTGGTGAGGAGCCTCTCTGTACTCTTGTCCTTGGAAAGAAGATATAGTCCGTTATGAGAAGGCACTTTCAGCATGGGATAGCCTGCCAGAACTTGGGCTCCACTAGCTCCAGAAACTCAGTAAGTCAGCCAATATGCATTTATTAAGCACCTACTATGTAATAGATGAGAAGCAGGATTAGTGATTATCATAACAATAAAAATTGTAGCTTACGTTTAAATAGAGATATGTGTTTAACAAAGGATTTCACATTAGTCTTTAATTTGAACCTCATAAGTAACACAAGAATTATCATCCCTCTATAGGCATTTTCTTCTAATATCTTACAACACTTGGGAAGGAATAAACAAGCTTCCTGAATGCTATTCTTATAAAGTTGATCTCGTAAAGTATTAAGTAATAAATATCATATTCAGGGATATCATCTACTAATTTATTTTATGTTTGTGAAAAATCATCTAATTTTTCTAGGCTGAAAAAATATTACAAATACATCCCTAATTACTTAAGGCTTTTCTAAAGCTCTATATAGTTTCTCATGAGATTAGAAATAGCTGGGTAGCCCACAGGACAGAGCACTGGACCTGGAGTCAGGAAGACCTGAGTCCATATCCAGCCTCAGCCGCTTACTAGCTATGTGACCGCAGGCAAACTTCTGTTTATCTCCACTATAAAAAGGGGATAATAGTTCTGATTGCAAATTTGCGAGGACCAAATGAAATAATATTTGTAAAGCATTTAGTATAGTACCTGGCACACAGAAGGCACTATAGAAAAGCTTATTCCTATCATAAGTCAAAATTCTGGTCATAGTCTTTGGTCCAAGTCAAATTCTGATAATGTGTTACCTGCTAGACTATTCTAAGTATGTCTTTTCACTGAAAAAAAAAAAAAGATAAGATGCGGCATATAAAAAAAAAAAGAAAAAAACAGGAGGGGGAGGAAGGGAGCATGAGGAGATAAGAGAAAGGACCAGAGAAAATTCTGCAGTATTTCTATAAAGCATGCTGCACGTTGCTGATGTCTATGTAAATGGCGGTGAAGCTAGCATTTAAAATACATTTCCCAATCAAATCCGGAGGTTTGTAAGTATTTGAATTTTAGTTGGTTATCTTTCCCTCTACATCTGTTGAACATTCTTTTTACAAAATGGCCAAAATCTTGTACTACATTATTTCAGAAAATATATTTATGAAGAGTGAAAATTCAAATAAATGTTCACTGAGTGAAAGGATAAAGCACAATAGGAAATATGAATTAGAACTCTTCTGGAGACCCTTAAGACACTTAGGATGATAAGTACAATAAAACATTTTTGAAAACCAAAAAGAAAATTAATTGAATCCAACACTGCATGAAAGTTACTTATGTTACAATAATAGTTTAAATGCTAATTATGTGTTGTATATAGAAAAGAGTGTTGCATTGAAGTTATTGGATCTTAGTTGGAATCTCCATAATGATGCCTACTACTTATGGCAATTCTTTTTTTAAATTTTATCATTTTTATTTAATATTTTAAATTTTCAGCATTGATTTCCACAAGATTTTGAGTTACAAATTTTCTCCCTATTTCTACCCTTGCCCCATTCTAAGATGGCCTATATTCTGTTTGCCCTGTTCTCCAGTCAGCCCTCCCTTCTTTCACCCCACTCCCCACCCCCAATCCCCTTTCCCCTTACTTTCTTGTAAGGCAGGATAGATTTCTATGCCCCATTCCCTATATATCTTATTTCCCAGTTGTATGCAAAAGGAATTTTTTTAAGCATCTGCGTTTAAAACTTTGAGTACCAAATTCTCTCCCCTCTTCCCTTCCCACCCACCCTCCCTAGGAAGGCAAGCAATTCAACATAGATCACACATGTATCATTATGTAAAACACTTCCACAATGCTCATGTTGTGAAAGGCTAACTATATTTCCTTCCATCCTATCCTTTCCCCCTCTATTCAATTTTCTCCCTTGACCCT